>CAWUFW010005578.1:654198-1308396 GCA_963921515.1 Calotriton arnoldi | reverse complement strand
CTGGCCAGTCACCACCACAACAGCCATACCAAACGACCGGCAACTGTAACCACACCATCAACGACATCGCCATGACATCGGATATGACCGGGACATGCACACTGTTCCCCATCACATCCAGGAACACCGCATGCATCGTGGGAGGCAGTGGCATGGGCTCTGTGTATCGCACCCACATGGACGGAACTGCACGAACAACCAGGACACGACATGGATCCAGCGCACATGGACACACACACCGCTCAGTGGACATGAATAGGTCGCCTGGAGTCTGTGGGTGCTGCACCCCTCCCACCCCCGCCCCGGGAATCCCATACCAGGACCTTTGCATGGACGACAAGTGCATACAACAACAACACGACACCAGTGACTGTGACATGTCCAGTAACCACCACAGTGCAACAACAAGTGGCACGCCGCTGCATGCACGCAAGCACATGCCCTGATGTCAACTCACATGCACGCGTGCATGAGGAACAACCGCAGCAAACCTGTCACATGGAACTGAGATGGACTGTGCCCATGATGCCAAGCGGTCTGGTAGGCTACATGTATACCGTCTGTGTCAAAGTCCGCAGCTCCGCAGCTATACGTAAATGTACATTAGCACAGCCTTGGCCAAGCAGATGTCACTCTGAAGCCCACATCCCACATGCAACAGCCAATCACATGTAACCCCACACCCTATCCCATTTGCAATCATGCTCAGTATATCCTCAACATGTATTCCGCTGCCAGTAGTGTCCACTATACTGCATCACAGAGGACAGAAGACTCAATATAATGTTTGAAACCAAAACTGTCTCCGCTGACTCATTTCACAAGTACGAATGAGAGAGGATGAGAGTATGTGAAGTACACGGCAGTCGTGACATGACCATGTAGTCCACTGGTATTGGATGTCAACGCAAATGAGTAGCACTACTGTGGAAGACACACATGTGTCGTGTGAAGTCGTATGGACGCAGTGCTCAGGTGGGTGGGTGCGACGGGTAGATGCGCACATGCCAAGTTGGAGCACGCCGTGTTGGGAGGGGTCATGAACAGTACACCACCGCTTCCCTGGGCATTGTGAGAGGACACCTGTCGGGGGGGAGTGAACACGTGTGTGCACAGCAGCCGGGCACACGTACAAAGCGGTACCAGGCGCACCTCAGCCCACCGTCTGTGGACAAGCTGGATCCTGTTGTGCGCCCGCCATGCCCCTTGACAAGGCACACACAGCCCCAGTCGACCAGGTGTAACCCCAACATAGTCAATCCGCACAGGCGATACAGGGCACGGGATGGCAGTGGAGCATGGTGTGTGAGAGGTCTCCTCGCGCTCCTCCTGGTCATATCACGCAGGCAATAGAACCTCAACGTCTAGCATGGCACAAGTCACATGGAAGTGTAGGGGGACGCACCACAGCACGAGCAGCACTGACGTCACGGGAGGTGGCTCGCACCATCCCATCCATTGCCCATCATACCAACCACGCCACATGCCATTGCGACTAAGTGCAAGCGCGTGCGCCACCACCCCCGAGCCCTCCCCAGAGAGGCCAAAGAGTGAATGTGTGGGCCATCAGCCACAGACGGACGCGGCCTGGCCGCAAGGGCAGCCACAGCCACTGGGTGTCGCAGGTGGAGGATCCGGAAGGCGAAGACTGTGATGCATAGTCCATGCAGGCCGGGTCTCCATTTGGGGCACCACGCAGGTGGACGGCGTCCCGCAACACATCATACCCTGAGACAGCCCACTCGTGCAACTGGACCCACACATACACTCCTTGCCCTCTCTGGTGCGAGCTTGGGGCTGCCTGTGCAAGCGCTAGCCTCGCAGGTGAGCATGCATATTGGGGGAGCGAGGGGAGGACATGAGGGCTGGGGCGAAGATGACTGTATCACTGTCAGTTAGTACAAGGGATGACCCAGATGTGGAAAGGAAGAGACGTGTCCCGTGTGTACTGCAACTAGTCGCCAATACAACTACCCCCATGTCCGGAATGTAAGCCCGCACCTAGGCCCGCCCATCCGCCACATCGAACATACCACCAGCACGACAACCTTCCCATTCGAAACACTGACTGGGGGTGGCGACCAGTGTACAATCATGTGTAGCCTACCCACGCGTACATGTGGGCCCTCCATGATCCATGTCACCTGCGGCAAAGTCATGACATGCGCAATGAGGGAAGTGAGGAGAGCTGCCCGCCCCACGCGCAGAAGGTGCATCAGCTCCACAGACCCAGCAGCGAGTCCAGCAGGGGTCACATGTGCAGGGGCAGCTGTGCCTGGTGTGAAGGCACATGCATATAGACAGCACATCGACCAATGTGTAGTCTGCCCACATCTACAGTCCATCATCATGCGGACATAGGAATTGAACACAGGGCAACACATCTTAGTGGGTGCACCCACCGTGACCAACAATGCGCAATCATCGACGTACCCGCCCTGTGCATGGCCCCCCACCCAACGGAGGCACATCCAGTGCCACCATCCCACACACACAAGCCTTCCACGGAACATGCTGTGTCCAATGGTCAGTACAGAGTCAGCGCCCATCTGGTGGATCCTGAACAGGAGACACATGCACACACATGCCAGCTCCCACTATGTACGACTGCCACCTGGCACGTGCAATGTAACCTCTCACCTGTGACGTGTGACTGCAAGCACACAGCCGTCTTGGCATGGGGCTGTCAATGTGGACACCTGTCAATGTTTCGGGAGGTGTGATCCGTACAGTGCTGTACATAGGGTGCAGTGCTGACACCTACTACTGTCTCATATCCCCTCGTGCCACAGGTCCCACTTGTTTTGGCCGCTCAGCCTGTGCCCACATCGTCGTCGTCGTGTGCCATACTCATCCAGCCGCGGAAGCAGTTCCATGCTCAGCAGACATTCATGTTGCCGAGGCGTTGCCGCTTGACGGATATGCAGTCAGTCCCCATCAGCACGCCCCGCAAGTCATTGGGGCCTAGATCCCCATGTGCATGCACATGGCAGTGGTTTGTATCACTAGCCATTGCCATTGTTGGGAGACCTGTGTAAGTGTACTGTGGCCGTGCCGTCCCAGCTTGACAGCTGGGCTGTGGCTCATGTGCTTGCTCAGTCATGTCAGTGATGTGTATGCGAAATTGCTATGTGTCGTGTTGCATTGACATGTGTCCTCTGCCATTGTCCCTAGGCGGAGACCGAACATTGACCGCCCATACCAATTGCTGGCGGACATGGACGATACAGAGGTTATTAGGAAGTTTCGGCTGGACAGGCCAACCCTGCATCGACTGTGTGCCATGTTAGAACCCCATCTCCGTTCCCGCAGGGTGTATCCGACTGCTGTCACCCCCACGGCTAAGGTGATGGCCGCCATGCATTTCTTCGCCACTGGGTCATTCCAGCACACAGTGGGCAGTGGAGGAGGGATGTCCCAGCCCATGTTCAGCAAGGTGCTGAGGGATGTACTGGCAGCCATGATGCTGTACCGGAACAGGTACATCCGCTTCCCCAGGGCTCGTGAATTGGCGGCAGTGAAGGGTGCATTCTATGCCCTTGGCAGAATCCCACACGTCGTTGGAGCCATTGACTGCACACATGTCGGCCTTGTTCCACCACAGGCCACTGAGCACCTGTACCGCAACAGGAAGCACACGCACTCCCTGAATGTGCAAGTGGTGTGCCTTGCGGACATGGTGATCACCCACGTGTGTGCAAAGTTCCCAGGCTCGGCCCATGACGCACACATAATGCGCAACAGCATCTTGCCACGACTGATGTCCAATATGCAACAGGATCGTGCCTGTATTGTCGGTGAGTATGTGGAGTGGTGTAGCGTGCTGGCTGTGCGATGCTGTCCCCTGTCCAGTTGGATTAGCAACGGTTCTCTGTGTCCCTCACACCCAGGTGACTCTGCGTATCCGAATGGGGCATGGCTGCTCAGTCCATTGAGGAATCCTCGCACCCCAGCAGACGATCGCTACAATGAGGCACATGGGAGGACCAGACGTGTGGTCGAGCGTACCTTTGGCCTCCTCAAGTCCAGGTTTAGCTGCCTGGACCACACCGGGGTGCGCTGGCGTACTCCCCACAGAAGGTGTGCCGGATAGTGGTGGCGTGCTGCATGCTGCACAATCTGGCCATTCGGAAGCAGATCCCCCTCATCGTGGATGACGGAGATCAACCAGGGCCCCAGCCCGCAGACCAGGACAGCTCGAGTGAGGAGGACAGCGGAGAGGAGGAAGCTGGTAATGTGCGGCAGCAGCTCATCGCCCGCTACTTCACTTGACGGTGAGTGTCCATGTACGACGGCTGATGTGGCTGTATCTGTGCAGGTGTGTGTGTGCTGTGTCAGGGTGGCCGTTTGTTCACTGCGTGCTGTGTGTCAACGCTCCATGGCCAGGGTAGTATGCCACTGTTGGTGGCTGTGGCATTGTGCCCTATTGCTCTGTGCGATGTGTGTACATTGCTTGTAGTTGTTGACATGTACTGTGTGAAGGGTGTGTGACACACTCATTGAATGTGCTCCTGTTCTGTCTCCCACCCCTAGGTCCCTACAGGCCCTCCGGATTCAAATGCCATGCCACGCATCAGGTGCCTTTCCGCCCAAGGTGGCCGTTGTATTCCGTACAAATAAGACACAGGGCACAAACAGCAGTTAGTGAAAAAGGTGCATTTATTACAAACTGTGACATGTGATTGTGTGTAAGGTGATGACAAAAGTGGTGCGTGCAGTGACAATGAGCTGTCGGTCATGGCTGCGTGATGATCAGGGTGTACCCACTGGTTCTATGTCCATAGTCCAACACACACATGCCATCCAGATGGCTGTGTGGAGTGGGATAGTAGTCCAAGTCAATGCAGTGGCTGGTCAAGGAAGGCTGGCGGAAGGCTGGCTGGCTGCCTCACTTGCGTTTGGAGCGTGCGAAGTCCTCCTGGGAGATCTGTTTCCACTTCGGACGGCCCCTTCCACGTTTGCGAGGGGGTGCCTGCTTGCGACATGCTGGTGGTTGAGGTGTGATCACTGGCTGTGGACGCAGGGGAACTGGACACTGCTGCTCCACCCTGCGCCCCGGCAGGTGGTGGCGGAGGGGGAGCTGCTGTCCCTGGCTGTGACCTCACCGCCACCACCAGCTGTCCCATGAGGTCCACGATTTGGCCCATACGGGCGTCCATGGACCTCAGCACCCCCAGCACCTCACGCGTGTCTGAAGCAGACCGGACCCATTGTCCTTGGGCCTCTTCATAGGCCCCAAGGACTCTGGCCATGTGAGGCAGGGCATGGCTCCCAGGGGAGGCTGGCGTTTCCCTGACCCTGCTCCTCCTACCAGTCCTGCTGCCACCGGCCTGCCCACTAGCCACATTGCTCACCACGGTCCTCGCTGTGGCTCCCAGGGTGGATCCAGTCGTCCGGGCCACCACCTGCGCTGGGGCTGGTGCCAGCGAAGACGTGGCGGTGGTGGCGGCGGTGGTGGTCGGTGCGGCGATGGTGGCGGTTGCGGCAGTGGTAGTGGCCACAATGACCGTGGGTGTGGCCGCAACGACAGTGGCAGCAGGGGGCTGGGAATGTTCAGCAGCCCTGGATGATGGGTTGGTGGGTAGGAGGGGTCCTGGGGAGCGGCTGGGCCCTGCCACACCAGATGGGCCTGCTTGGTTGTCCGTGTCCGAAGAGGAGGACAGATCCTCCAGATCCGTGTGTCCTCGTTGGGGGCTTGTAGGCTGGCTGTGCTGGCTGCTGGCTCCATCCCCAGCATCCAGCAGTTCGTCACCTGTGGAGAGAATGAGATTTGTTATTGTGTTGCACCTGGCGAAGTATGTATTTGTCGTCTGACATTGACAGTTCGTGCAATCTCGTACATGGGTTTCCCGGAGGCGTGTGTGTGGCTGTAGCATCTGTAGTTGTGTGTGCTTGGCAATGGGACTGTGTGCTGTGCACATGTGGCATGGGACGGATTGGCCATGCCGATGGGTGTGTTGCTGTGCCCCTACTTATTGTGACTCTGGTGTATGCGGGCTCCTGGCCCATCCTGGGTCTGGTTTGTACTTTGCTTTTGGTGTTCAGATGGAACGCTTAGGAACGCATATGGCAACATGGGGGCTATGCCCCAGATTCGCATTTGGGAGGGGATATGCTTTTGGTGTTCAGATGGAACGCTTAGGAACGCATATGGCAACATGGGGGCCATGCCCCAGATTCGCATTTGGGAGGGGATATGCTTTTGGGGTTCAAATGGAACGCTTAGGAACGCATATGGCAACATGGGGGCTATGCCCCAGATTCGCATTTGGGAGGGGATATGCTTTTGGGGTTCAAATGGAACGCTTAGGAACGCATATGGCAACATGGGGGCTATGCCCCAGATTCGCATTTGGGAGGGGATATGCTTTTGGGGTTCAAATGGAACGCTTAGGTACGCATATGGCAACATGGGGGCCATGCCCCAGATTCGCATTTGGGAGGGGATATGCTTTTGGGGTTCAAATGGAACGCTTAGGAACGCATATGGCAACATGGGGGCCATGCCCCAGATTCGCATTTGGGAGGGGATATGCTTTTGGGGTACATGCTGTGAGCCATGGGTGCCGAACGTGACATGTGTTGTGGCAGCATGACAGTGCATGGTTTGAGGTGTGTGCATGCTTGACATGGCCTGCATATTTGCTGTCTGTTGTGATTACTGGACATGGCATTGGACGCATCGTTATGAGTGAGTGATAGTTGTGTGCCAGCCAACGTATTGCAGTTGTCCCATCTCCTTGGTGTGCGTGCTGCCCTGTGCCATGTGCATCACTGCAGTGCTCGGGGGGTGTGGCCCATGTTGTGTGTTGTTGCTCACAGTGTGTCGTGCGCTTAATTGACTTCTGGCACATGGTTGGTCATGGGCATGTGTCTTAGCGTGACTGCTGTATGTGTGGCAGCTGTGCGGATGACATGCCTTTCATGAGACTGGGGCTGACGGATGGGATGGATGGTATGTTGTATGTGCATGGTGTGTCTGTGAGTTTGATGGGTTCAGTGGTGTTCGTGTGCATTTATGTTGTTCCGCTCTGTTGCGTCTAGTGTTGTTTGTCTTACATAGGCGTAGTTGTGGGGTGTGTTGTTGACAGGCAGTAGGGGCTACATGGACAGGACTTCAATGGTGTTTCGGTTGTGTGTGATGAGTTGCACAGTGGCTGCCGTGTGGGACTATATTCAGTGTGGCTTGTGCATGCAGACGTGGCTCCTTGGGTGTTGCTATGTCTGTGATGGGTCATGTGGGGTGTGAGTCTGTTGTTCATGTCCGTGTGCACATTGTTCACTTGTTCGTGACGGTGGGCGGTGCTGCGTGTTCGTCTGCTACGTGACATGTCCCATGTGTTGGTCGTGTTATAGTCCTCATGCCTCCAGTAATCCAGCCCTGTCCAGTTTCCCACCTGCAAGTTGTTCGTGCGTGCACTGTACTGGATGCCACATGGCTCTAAGCGGGGGTGCTCCATGTTGCAGGTCTGTGGGGGTGGGGGGTGTTGTGGGTCGTGGGGGTGGCTGGACACCCACTGACACCGATTGCTGTGGACCGTGATGTCTGCCTTTCGGCTGTCGTTGTGCACTGCGGTGGCTGACACGTGGCTGTGGGGTGTGGGGGATGCTCCTCCTTGCTGTGCTGTGGGACTGGGGCCTGGTGTGTGTTGTACTTGGGCTGTCCACCGTCCCACCCACTGCACTTTGTGTTCCTGCCACTTACCTGTTACTTGTCGGTTAGTGCAGCTGTGGCGGACACATGGGTGTGGTGGGTGCTCGTTGTGGCGCTTCTGGCATATTTGGGGACCTGTTGGTGGTTACGTGGCTGGCTTAGTGTACACATGTCCCCACGCATCTTACAGTTGTTCGGTTTGGGCTGTGTGTGGTAGTGTCTGTTGCATGTGTGTGTGATGTGTTGTGTATTGTGTGCTGGACAGGGGGTGTTTGTCCCTGGGAGCTGTGGCATGGTGGTAGTGCATGTGAGTACATAGCGGTGTGCTGGTATACATTAGTTTGTACTTACCAGCCTCCACTCCCCCTGCTAATCCGGCGAGGATCTCCGGATGTATTACGACTCGCACCTTCTCCTCCCACGCTTTGAAGGTCTTAAAGAGCGCGGGATTCCCTCCGCCAGTGACGGCAGCCAGCTCTCTGTTTTTGCCCACCTTCTTCTTGACCAGGCTCTTTACGTCATTCCAACGTTTGTTAATCTCGACTCTGTTCCTGGGCAGGGTCCCGACTGCATTGACCTGGTCTACGATCCGGTTCCACATTCTGTTTCTGGTGGCTAGTGGTGTGTGCTGGACCATGTTCCCATAGATTTGTGGGTACACCTTGATGATCTCGTCGACCATGACCGTCAGCTCCATGGGCGTGAACTTGGGCATTCTTTGTGGTGCCATGGTGTTTGTGGTGCTGGTGCGGTGTGTGTTGTGTAATGTGCAGGGGTTTGTGGTGCCGGTGTTTGGTGGTGGTGGTGGTGGTGTTTGGTGGTGGTGGTGGTGGTGGTGGTGGTTGTGATGTGTGCGTTTCTGTGGTGTGCTGCTGTCCTTGCTGTGTCACTGTGTCCTCTCCTCTCCTCTCTGGTTTGCAATGTAGCAAGGGGTTGTGGTCTGTGGGAGTGCTGCTTTTGTACTCACCTATGTGGGTGTGTCCTCATGGTCTGTTGTTTTCAGGTGTGTTGTGTCTGGGGTTCTGGCCTTTGTATTTTTTGTTTGTCCGGGGGGTGTTTTCGGGATGTGTACTGTGCTTGTGTATTTGTGCGTGCCTTGCTGTGTGGACTTGTTGGCCATGTTGTGTGCTATTGGTTTTGTGTGCGGATGGTTTCTGTGCAGGTACGTTGGCGCCATGGCTTCTGCCGTGTCGATTCTCATCGGCATTGTTTGCGCTGGCGGGCGGTATATTTGTGGTTTTTCCGCGCTCATGTCGGTGCGATCGTAATTTCACGTGCGGTGTGTCGGCCGTGAGGGCGGGCGGTTTTGTGTTGTCGTGCGTGTTTCCGTCCGTGGCGGGCGGTTTGACTCCGACTCGGACGTTGGCGGGCGGTATTTTGTGTGCTTTTTCCGCCGATGGCGGTTTTCGGTTTGTGTAATCGTAATGGCGTGGTCGGTGTTCAGACGGTGTGTGCGGGCGGATATTTGCCGCTTCCATGCCTGGCGGATTTATTTACGCCGGGTATCGTAATGGGCCCCTTAGTTTGTTAAACTAATATTATTATCACAGTTTCTTTTATTTTTCGGAATTTCCTGGAGCGATTTTTATATTTTTATATCTTTTTCGGGTTTTTGAGGGTTTCCGTTATTTGGATTTCGCAAGGATGGATTTATATAGGACCTGTTGGATTTTTGCATTTTTTGGGGGCTTTTTTAAACTTTAACATGGATTAACAGACAGATGTAAGGATTATTACTTGTTGGAATACATCTTCTACAGCTACATAAACCGTAAGTCTATTTTTTTAAAATTAATTGGGTGGGAAATGTTGTTAAATTAATTGTGATATATAGTATATTTTGATAAATATTATTTATTTGTAAATATATTTTTTTTAGTTAAAAAATATATATCACAAATAAGTAATAATTGTGAAAATATAATATTAATATATGTGTGTAAAGTGTTTGTTTTGTGAACGAAAAAATTTATAATAGCTGTGGAACTGTAGTTTATAATATGCTTTTGGCTATTAGGGATAGGTAATCTAGGCCTCTTGTTGCTGGGTATAGGGTAACCTGACTTTGCAGTAGCTCAAACATTTTTTGAGTTTGTTTAGTTAATTTGGGACATATTTGAGTTACAGATTGTTCCATCCGTAATTCTTGATAGCTTTGTTCTTTTTGTATAGATTGTAGTAGTTTTTGTAGGGTAGGTTTACCTTTGCTTGTTGTTGCTTGGAAGCCATTATGCCATCCTTCAACACTATTATTTGTTTTGGCTTCTTTGTTTAAGGTACTTAGGTACACGTTCCACCAAGGAATGTGGAACTTAGGTTGCCTTCTATGCCCTGATCTATGCAGTCTCCCCACCCAGGTGTCCTCAAAGTAGTCTAGTAGTGGGCTTATTTTGTCTTCGTTCCTTTTGTAATAGGGGCTCTCTATTAGAATATTGTAGTGCTCTGCTACATCAGTTACAGGTACATATGCTAGTGCTATTTGCTTTTTAATTTGGTAGGTGAAAGTACTGTCTGTAGCATATTGTACACTTAGGGGCCGATTCCGATTCGGGCCGGAAATCTCTCCGACCGAGCTGGACCCGGAGAGATTTCCGACCGAATCGGACCCGTGCAGCCCGACCGAACGAGTACGATGCGTCCGTATGCTATCGTACTCGAGTCGGATCGGACTCCCAGTGAAGTCAATGGGAGCCGGTCGTACAACGCGTACGCGGGCTCCCATTGCCTCAATGGGTGCGAGGCGAACAAGGGCGCCCCTAGAGCGGGTACGCGGCGAGCGACTCGCGCCGTACACGCACAGGTAGGGGGACCCATGGGTCCCCCATGTGTGCGACTCGCGCGGCTATGCGTACAGGGGGTCCAACACGGACCCCCGAAGTACGGCTCCGACTGCTCTTTCGAGCCGGACGGCGCGTGTCGGTCGGACTGCTCGCGGCGCGCATCGTACTTACCCGGCCGGGGAACTTCTTCATTGCGCGGTGCGAGTCGTGTCCGAGTGAGTCAGTCGGTGCGGTTCGACCCGGGAACGAGTCGGTCAGAGCGGTTGGGACGCCCGAACGAGTCGGTCGGCGATTTCGCATCGTACTCGCTCGTCCGGACGCGCGTACGAATCGGTCGGTAAATAGGGCTCCGAATCGGATCCGGATCGGATCCATCCATCATCCAGGTGTCACATTGCTGTAATTTAACTAAATTGTTTGCAGTAGCAAACATAATTATTCTTTTATCTGGGCATTTGTTATCAAAAAATATAAATGGTTCTTTAGTGTGAGTAATGCTTAATTCTGGTGGAATAACTACTTCTGCAAACGTTTTATGGGCAGGTATGGTACTTGTAATTGCTTTTTTTTGTCTGGCAATAGTTCTTTTTAAAGAAGCTATGGACGGTAATTGTCCTGATGCATGTTGAGGTACTTTTAATAGTTGCTCTTTTAGTATTTGGGTAGTTGGTTTATCAGTACTAGTGCTTGCTTCTTTTATACTTTCAAGAGCATCTCTAACCTCAATCTCTGTTATGTTTGGGGGTGATTATGTTCTTTTACAGAAAGAACAGTAGTTTCATGAGTAGTAGCTCTTCCATAGCATTTGTTAGAGTAGTATTTGCTACACTTCCAAAACACTTTAAGGCCAGTTTGTTTCTCCTGTGTATAGACATACCCCATATAACATAATAACATTTTATTTTTTGTGACATTACAAATTCTGCACCTTCAGTCATGTTGTTTTGTTTTATGCTAGGGAAAATTAAAAAAACAAAATTTTTAATATAATAAATACCACATATTTATTAAATACAGTTACATTTCAGTGAATATACTTACAATGTTTAGTTTGATGTAAATAAAATTGTCCAGGAAATGATTTCGAGCTTTATTTTCTATTTTCTTGATGTAATTTCTGTTGGGAAGAGAAAACAAACATTTTAATAATTTGATTATATTGTTTGTAGATGATAGGGATTTTAGGGGAAAAGGGTTATTTGGGTGGGTATTTAAGGGTGTTTAATAATTGAAAATTATATACTTACTTTTTATTTGTATTTAGTTGGTTAGTGGTTGTAGAATTATTTTGGATGCTTTTGCTGTTGGCTGCAGAGGAGATAGATAAAAAAGAAAATATATATTAGTGAATAACGTTTGAAAAATAATTTTAGGTAGCTTTGGGAAAAATATAATATACTTACATTTATTGTTCTTTTATTGGTGAGAATTTTGAAAATATTTTTCTGGCTTTGTAAGATATCTGTAGAGCTGATATAAATGTAAGGAATGAAAGAATAGTAAATTAGGTCTCAGAAATAATTATTGTTGAAGGGTAGTAGTATTGTTATATTTTAAATACAGTTTTACTTACTTAGGGGCACATTACGATGGCGGGCGGAAGCACCACCGCCGTGCTGGCGGATGCAAAAACCACCAGTTACCGCCGGCACGCAGCAGTCCACACGCCCGTCCAATTACGATGCGAAAAGTAGGCCAAACACCGCCGGCAAGCCAGCAACACCGTCCGCCATCAAAGTGCGCCCGTACATGTAGCGGCGCAGCCCAACTGACACACACCGTCCGACGAAACATGTCCCGCCCGGCGCATAAATTACGATGCCGCAAACAAACGGCTCCCACGGCCAAGAGATACCGTACGACAAACCGAAGCGGTAACACGGATGCCGAGCACGGACAACGAAGAAGCGGCTCCCCGAGCATGAATCCAGCACTGCAGGCACTCCCCATGCTTCTGCTGATGCACCACCAAGGACGCAACGTACCGCGGAGACGCAGGTAGGCACACACACAACAAGTGCACGCAAACAGCGCACACAGTGCAAGGGCGGAAAAAGCGGACAACCCCCACCAGCGCGTGTACACTACACATCCACCATCGCATCCACATATGACACACAGGCCAAATCGTAACATCGCAGAACACATGTGTACACACCACCTGGGACTAGGAACCAACCACCTCGTCACGGCCCCAAAGCGCCGATGACGCCGCCACACATGCACACAACGCAGAGGCCAACCGCAGCGCCATGCATGCGTCGCACACAGACACAGGGACACAACCAAGCAGCACACACATCAGCCCCACCCCGAACGCACATGACACGTGACAGGCCGGCCACAGACATGTCCCCAACGCCCAATTCACGGACAACACCCAACGCCACACAACCGACGCACACATGTCAGTGAAGACACGCAACAGCAGGACACACCCCAGTGTAACAAACATGGCGTAGCACACAGCGGCGGCAACACCAACTAGGAGAAGCAGGGCCCCTTCGGGAAGAGGAACGCCAGTACCACACAGAAACACCCATACCACCCTGCACATATGAACAAGACATATAAAACGGAACACCAAAGAGCCCGGGGACCGACAACAGGTGGCCCAAGAATAACATTCACACACAAGGCCCAACGCAGAGCGGAAAGGCAGCCTGCCGCCCACACAAGGGAGAGCAGACAGCACTGAATGACCTTCCATTCCAACTCCGAAACCACAGCCCTACGACAGAAGCCGGTGAATACAGCCATTGTCCAAGAATAGACCAACACAGGCATGCCGAGGAGACCGACCACAGGGCAGATAGCGCATATCACAGAAGCACACAACGGACGGGGAAGAAAGAAGAAAACACTCCCCCATGTCGGCCACATGCAAGTTAATTGGAAGGAGTCACACAGCACTGACCTTGAACTGTCTGAGAAGCATGTGGGAAGAGGGCCCGTGTCCTCCAAACAAGCCAACAGAACACAAGTCCTGTCTCCCTACGACTACACAGAGCTCACAGCAACCCCGGAGCGTGCACATTGCAGACTGCACACACAGCCGGAGCACGCCACCTCAACGAATCGCTGCGAAATGGCAACCGCAACACACCTACCCAACTACGCCGAAAAGCTCAAGCTGTACAAAACCAACCTGTGCCATACATTGGGATGCGATCTCCTGTCCCTGCTGAACGTAAGTTACCGACTGACTTACCGCATCACATTGTTCAGCTGCGTCATGCCCGTCTTCTACTGTCGGAGGTGTCCCTACCAGCATCCCGTCGAGATATGCCTCTCCAACCCGGCATGTCTGAAGGCGGACCTGCTACCACTACTCCTCCCTCTGGACGCACACGACAGGGCCTGCTCTGCCTATGGGGGCATGGCGTATGTGGCCAACATCGCACCCGCACTGAAATGGGACCACTGTGCCTCCACACGACGGACCATCGAGAACAGCTACATCGAATGTCACCCAGCATGCCCCATCATGGTCCTCCAAGGGACAACTTACGAACAACACCTTGACAGCCACCATCCGCTACATTGGCTGGCAAACATGTACACCACCAATGACATGGAAGCCCTGCTGGACGGCATCGCATACCTGACAACCTGTAAATACGTCGGACCACAACGCAGGTTCCCCGAGTGACCTATGATGTCCAACCCCGCACCCATGCTTAGCTTCCGCACGGACTGGCCAGTCACCACCACAACAGCCATACCAAACGACCGGCAACTGTAACCACACCATCAACGACATCGCCATGACATCGGATATGACCGGGACATGCACACTGTTCCCCATCACATCCAGGAACACCGCATGCATCGTGGGAGGCAGTGGCATGGGCTCTGTGTATCGCACCCACATGGACGGAACTGCACGAACAACCAGGACACGACATGGATCCAGCGCACATGGACACACACACCGCTCAGTGGACATGAATAGGTCGCCTGGAGTCTGTGGGTGCTGCACCCCTCCCACCCCCGCCCCGGGAATCCCATACCAGGACCTTTGCATGGACGACAAGTGCATACAACAACAACACGACCCCAGTGACTGTGACATGTCTAGTAACCACCACAGTGCAACAACAAGTGGCACGCCGCTGCATGCACGCAAGCACATGCCCTGATGTCAACCCACATGCACGCGTGCATGAGGAACAACCGCAGCAAACCTGTCACATGGAACTGAGATGGACTGTGCCCATGATGCCAAGCGGTCTGGTAGGCTACATGTATACCGTCTGTGTCAAAGTCCGCAGCTCCGCAGCTATACGTAAATGTACATTAACACAGCCTTGGCCAAGCAGATGTCACTCTGAAGCCCACATCCCACATGCAACAGCCAATCATATGTAACCCCACACCCTATCCCATTTGCAATCATGCTCAGTATATCCTCAACATGTATTCCGCTGCCAGTAGTGTCCACTATACTGCATCACAGAGGACAGAAGACTCAATATAATGTTTGAAACCAAAACTGTCTCCGCTGACTCATTTCACAAGTACGAATGAGAGAGGATGAGAGTATGTGAAGTACACGGCAGTCGTGACATGACCATGTAGTCCACTGGTATTGGATGTCAACGCAAATGAGTAGCACTACTGTGGAAGACACACATGTGTCGTGTGAAGTCGTATGGACGCAGTGCTCAGGTGGGTGGGTGCGACGGGTAGATGCGCACATGCCAAGTTGGAGCACGCCGTGTTGGGAGGGGTCATGAACAGTACACCACCGCTTCCCTGGGCATTGTGAGAGGACACCTGTCGGGGGGAGTGAACACGTGTGTGCACAGCAGCCGGGCACACGTACAAAGCGGTACCAGGCGCACCTCAGCCCACCCTCTGTGGACAAGCTGGATCCTGTTGTGCGCCCGCCATGCCCCTTGACAAGGCACACACAGCCCCAGTCGACCAGGTGTAACCCCAACATAGTCAATCCGCACAGGCGATACAGGGCACGGGATGGCAGTGGAGCATGGTGTGTGAGAGGTCTCCTCGCGCTCCTCCTGGTCATATCACGCAGGCAATAGAACCTCAACGTCTAGCATGGCACAAGTCACATGGAAGTGTAGGGGGACGCACCACAGCACGAGCAGCACTGACGTCACGGGAGGTGGCTCGCACCATCCCATCCATTGCCCATCATACCAACCACGCCACATGCCATTGCGACTAAGTGCAAGCGCGTGCGCCACCACCCCCGAGCCCTCCCCAGAGAGGCCAAAGAGTGAATGTGTGGGCCATCAGCCACAGACGGACGCGGCCTGGCCGCAAGGGCAGCCACAGCCACTGGGTGTCGCAGGTGGAGGATCCGGAAGGCGAAGACTGTGATGCATAGTCCATGCAGGCCGGGTCTCCATTTGGGGCACCACGCAGGTGGACGGCGTCCCGCAACACATCATACCCTGAGACAGCCCACTCGTGCAACTGGACCCACACATACACTCCTTGCCCTCTCTGGTGCGAGCTTGGGGCTGCCTGTGCAAGCGCTAGCCTCGCAGGTGAGCATGCATATTGGGGGAGCGAGGGGAGGACATGAGGGCTGGGGCGAAGATGACTGTATCACTGTCAGTTAGTACAAGGGATGACCCAGATGTGGAAAGGAAGAGACGTGTCCCGTGTGTACTGCAACTAGTCGCCAATACAACTACCCCCCATGTCCGGAATGTAAGCCCGCACCTAGGCCCGCCCATCCGCCACATCGAACATACCACCAGCACGACAACCTTCCCATTCAAAACACTGACTGGGGGTGGCGACCAGTGTACAATCATGTGTAGCCTACCCACGCGTACATGTGGGCCCTCCATGATCCATGTCACCAGCGGCAAAGTCATGACATGCGCAATGAGGGAAGTGAGGAGAGCTGCCCGCCCCACGCGCAGAAGGTGCATCAGCTCCACAGACCCAGCAGCGAGTCCAGCAGGGGTCACATGTGCAGGGGCAGCTGTGCCTGGTGTGAAGGCACATGCATATAGACAGCACATCGACCAATGTGTAGTCTGCCCACATCTACAGTCCATCATCATGCGGACATAGGAATTGAACACAGGGCAACACATCTTAGTGGGTGCACCCACCGTGACCAACAATGCGCAATCATCGACGTACCCGCCCTGTGCATGGCCCCCCACCCAACGGAGGCACATCCAGTGCCACCATCCCACACACACAAGCCTTCCACGGAACATGCTGTGTCCAATGGTCAGTACAGAGTCAGCGCCCATCTGGTGGATCCTGAACAGGAGACACATGCACACACATGCCAGCTCCCACTATGTACGTCTGCCACCTGGCACGTGCAATGTAACCTCTCACCTGTGACGTGTGACTGCAAGCACACAGCCGTCTTGGCATGGGGCTGTCAATGTGGATACCTGTCAATGTTTCGGGAGGTGTGATCCGTACAGTGCTGTACATAGGGTGCAGTGCTGACACCTACTACTGTCTCATATCCCCTCGTGCCACAGGTCCCACTTGTTTTGGCCGCTCAGCCTGTGCCCACATCGTCGTCGTCGTGTGCCATACTCATCCAGCCGCGGAAGCAGTTCCATGCTCAGCAGACATTCATGTTGCCGTGGCGTTGCCGCTTGACGGATATGCAGTCAGTCCCCATCAGCACGCCCCGCAAGTCATTGGGGCCTAGATCCCCATGTGCATGCACATGGCAGTGGTTTGTATCACTAGCCATTGCCATTGTTGGGAGACCTGTGTAAGTGTATTGTGGCCGTGCCGTCCCAGCTTGACAGCTGGGCTGTGGCTCATGTGCTTGCTCAGTCATGTCAGTGATGTGTATGCGAAATTGCTATGTGTCGTGTTGCATTGACATGTGTCCTCTGCCATTGTCCCTAGGCGGAGACCGAACATTGACCGCCCATACCAATTGCTGGCGGACATGGACGATACAGAGGTTATTAGGAAGTTTCGGCTGGACAGGCCAACCCTGCATCGACTGTGTGCCATGTTAGAACCCCATCTCCGTCCCCGCAGGGTGTATCCGACTGCTGTCACCCCCACGGCTAAGGTGATGGCCGCCATGCATTTCTTCGCCACTGGGTCATTCCAGCACACAGTGGGCAGTGGAGGAGGGATGTCCCAGCCCATGTTCAGCAAGGTGCTGAGGGATGTACTGGCAGCCATGATGCTGTACCGGAACAGGTACATCCGCTTCCCCAGGGCTCGTGAATTGGCGGCAGTGAAGGGTGCATTCTATGCCCTTGGCAGAATCCCACACGTCGTTGGAGCCATTGACTGCACACATGTCGGCCTTGTTCCACCACAGGCCACTGAGCACCTGTACCGCAACAGGAAGCACACGCACTCCCTGAATGTGCAAGTGGTGTGCCTTGCGGACATGGTGATCACCCACGTGTGTGCAAAGTTCCCAGGCTCGGCCCATGACGCACACATAATGCGCAACAGCATCTTGCCACGACTGATGTCCAATATGCAACAGGATCGTGCCTGTATTGTCGGTGAGTATGTGGAGTGGTGTAGCGTGCTGGCTGTGCGATGCTGTCCCCTGTCCAGTTGGATTAGCAACGGTTCTCTGTGTCCCTCACACCCAGGTGACTCTGCGTATCCGAATGGGGCATGGCTGCTCAGTCCATTGAGGAATCCTCGCACCCCAGCAGACGATCGCTACAATGAGGCACATGGGAGGACCAGACGTGTGGTCGAGCGTACCTTTGGCCTCCTCAAGTCCAGGTTCAGGTGCCTGGACTGCACCGGGGGTGCGCTGGCGTACTCCCCACAGAAGGTGTGCCGGATAGTGGTGGCGTGCTGCATGCTGCACAATCTGGCCATTCGGAAGCAGATCCCCCTCATCGTGGATGACGGAGATCAACCAGGGCCCCAGCCCGCAGACCAGGACAGCTCGAGTGAGGAGGACAGCGGAGAGGAGGAAGCTGGTAATGTGCGGCAGCAGCTCATCGCCCGCTACTTCACTTGACGGTGAGTGTCCATGTACGACGGCTGATGTGGCTGTATCTGTGCAGGTGTGTGTGTGCTGTGTCAGGGTGGCCGTTTGTTCACTGCGTGCTGTGTGTCAACGCTCCATGGCCAGGGTAGTATGCCACTGTTGGTGGCTGTGGCATTGTGCCCTATTGCTCTGTGCGATGTGTGTACATTGCTTGTAGTTGTTGACATGTACTGTGTGATGGGTGTGTGACACACTCATTGAATGTGCTCCTGTTCTGTCTCCCACCCCTAGGTCCCTACAGGCCCTCCGGATTCAAATGCCATGCCACGCATCAGGTGCCTTTCCGCCCAAGGTGGCCGTTGTATTCCGTACAAATAAGACACAGGGCACAAACAGCAGTTAGTGAAAAAGGTGCATTTATTACAAACTGTGACATGTGATTGTGTGTAAGGTGATGACAAAAGTGGTGCGTGCAGTGACAATGAGCTGTCGGTCATGGCTGCGTGATGATCAGGGTGTACCCACTGGTTCTATGTCCATAGTCCAACACACACATGCCATCCAGATGGCTGTGTGGAGTGGGATCGTAGTCCAAGTCAATGCAGTGGCTGGTCAAGGAAGGCTGGCGGAAGGCTGGCTGGCTGCCTCACTTGCGTTTGGAGCGTGCGAAGTCCTCCCGGGAGATCTGTTTCCACTTCGGACGGCCCCTTCCACGTTTGCGAGGGGGTGCCTGCTTGCGACATGCTGGTGGTTGAGGTGTGATCACTGGCTGTGGACGCAGGGGAACTGGACACTGCTGCTCCACCCTGCGCCCCGGCAGGTGGTGGCGGAGGGGAGCTGCTGTCCCTGGCTGTGACCTCACCGCCACCACCAGCTGTCCCATGAGGTCCACGATTTGGCCCATACGGGCGTCCATGGACCTCAGCACCCCCAGCACCTCACGCGTGTCTGAAGCAGACCGGACCCATTGTCCTTGGGCCTCTTCATAGGCCCCAAGGACTCTGGCCATGTGAGGCAGGGCATGGCTCCCAGGGGAGGCTGGCGTTTCCCTGACCCTGCTCCTCCTACCAGTCCTGCTGCCACCGGCCTGCCCACTAGCCACATTGCTCACCACGGTCCTCGCTGTGGCTCCCAGGGTGGATCCAGTCGTCCGGGCAACCACCTGCGCTGGGGCTGGTGCCAGCGAAGACGTGGCGGTGGTGGCGGCGGTGGTGGTCGGTGCGGCAATGGTGGCGGTTGCGGCAGTGGTAGTGGCCACAATGACCGTGGGTGTGGCCGCAACGACAGTGGCAGCAGGGGGCTGGGAATGTTCAGCAGCCCTGGATGATGGGTTGGTGGGTAGGAGGGGTCCTGGGGAGCGGCTGGGCCCTGCCACACCAGATGGGCCTGCTTGGTTGTCCGTGTCCGAAGAGGAGGACAGATCCTCCAGATCCGTGTGTCCTCGTTGGGGGCTTGTAGGCTGGCTGTGCTGGCTGCTGGCTCCATCCCCAGCATCCAGCAGTTCGTCACCTGTGGAGAGAATGAGATTTGTTATTGTGTTGCACCTGGCGAAGTATGTATTTGTCGTCTGACATTGACAGTTCGTGCAATCTCGTACATGGGTTTCCCGGAGGCGTGTGTGTGGCTGTAGCATCTGTAGTTGTGTGTGCTTGGCAATGGGACTGTGTGCTGTGCACATGTGGCATGGGACGGATTGGCCATGCCGATGGGTGTGTTGCTGTGCCCCTACTTATTGTGACTCTGGTGTATGCGGGCTCCTGGCCCATCCTGGGTCTGGTTTGTACTTTGCTTTTGGTGTTCAGATGGAACGCTTAGGAACGCATATGGCAACATGGGGGCCATGCCCCAGATTCGCATTTGGGAGGGGATATGCTTTTGGGGTTCAAATGGAACGCTTAGGAACGCATATGGCAACATGGGGGCCATGCCCCAGATTCGCATTTGGGAGGGATATGCTTTTGGGGTTCAAATGGAACGCTTAGGAACGCATATGGCAACATGGGGGCTATGCCCCAGATTCGCATTTGGGAGGGGATATGCTTTTGGGGTTCAAATGGAACGCTTAGGAACGCATATGACAACATGGGGGCTATGCCCCAGATTCGCATTTGGGAGGGGATATGCTTTTGGGGTTCAAATGGAACGCTTAGGAACGCATATGGCAACATGGGGGCCATGCCCCAGATTCGCATTTGGGAGGGGATATGCTTTTGGGGTACATGCTGTGAGCCATGGGTGCCGAACGTGACATGTGTTGTGGCAGCATGACAGTGCATGGTTTGAGGTGTGTGCATGCTTGACATGGCCTGTATATTTGCTGTCTGTTGTGATTACTGGACATGGCATTGGACGCATCGTTATGAGTGAGTGATAGTTGTGTGCCAGCCAACGTATTGCAGTTGTCCCATCTCCTTGGTGTGCGTGCTGCCCTGTGCCATGTGCATCACTGCAGTGCTCGGGGGGTGGCCCATGTTGTGTGTTGTTGCTCACAGTGTGTCGTGCGCTTAATTGACTTCTGGCACATGGTTGGTCATGGGCATGTGTCTTAGCGTGACTGCTGTATGTGTGGCAGCTGTGCGGATGACATGCCTTTCATGAGACTGGGGCTGACGGATGGGATGGATGGTATGTTGTATGTGCATGGTGTGTCTGTGAGTTTGATGGGTTCAGTGGTGTTCATGTGCATTTATGTTGTTCCGCTCTGTTGCGTCTAGTGTTGTTTGTCTTACATAGGCGTAGTTGTGGGGTGTGTTGTTGACAGGCAGTAGGGGCTACATGGACAGGACTTCAATGGTGTTTCGGTTGTGTGTGATGAGTTGCACAGTGGCTGCCGTGTGGGACTATATTCAGTGTGGCTTGTGCATGCAGACGTGGCTCCTTGGGTGTTGCTATGTCTGTGATGGGTCATGTGGGGTGTGAGTCTGTTGTTCATGTCCGTGTGCACATTGTTCACTTGTTCGTGACGGTGGGCGGTGCTGCGTGTTCGTCTGCTACGTGACATGTCCCATGTGTTGGTCGTGTTCCGGTCCTCATGCCTCCAGTAATCCAGCCCTGTCCAGTTTCCCACCTGCAAGTTGTTCGTGCGTGCACTGTACTGGATGCCACATGGCTCTAAGCGGGGGTGCTCCATGTTGCAGGTCTGTGGGGGTGGGGGGGTGTTGTGGGTCGTGGGGGTGGCTGGACACCCACTGACACCGATTGCTGTGGACCGTGATGTCTGCCTTTCGGCTGTCGTTGTGCACTGCGGTGGCTGACACGTGGCTGTGGGGTGTGGGGGATGCTCCTCCTTGCTGTGCTGTGGGACTGGGGCCTGGTGTGTGTTGTACTTGGGCTGTCCACCGTCCCACCCACTGCACTTTGTGTTCCTGCCACTTACCTGTTACTTGTCGGTTAGTGCAGCTGTGGCGGACACATGGGTGTGGTGGGTGCTCGTTGTGGCGCTTCTGGCATATTTGGGGACCTGTTGGTGGTTACGTGGCTGGCTTAGTGTACACATGTCCCCACGCATCTTACAGTTGTTCGGTTTGGGCTGTGTGTGGTAGTGTCTGTTGCATGTGTGTGTGATGTGTTGTGTATTGTGTGCTGGACATGGGGGTGTTTGTCCCTGGGAGCTGTGGCATGGTGGTAGTGCATGTGAGTACATAGCGGTGTGCTGGTATACATTAGTTTGTACTTACCAGCCTCCACTCCCCCTGCTAATCCGGCGAGGATCTCCGGATGTATTACGACTCGCACCTTCTCCTCCCACGCTTTGAAGGTCTTAAAGAGCGCGGGATTCCCTCCGCCAGTGACGGCAGCCAGCTCTCTGTTTTTGCCCTCCTTCTTCTTGACCAGGCTCTTTACGTCATTCCAACGTTTGTTAATCTCGACTCTGTTCCTGGGCAGGGTCCCGACTGCATTGACCTGGTCTACGATCCGGTTCCACATTCTGTTTCTGGTGGCTAGTGGTGTGTGCTGGACCATGTTCCCATAGATTTGTGGGTACACCTTGATGATCTCGTCGACCATGACCGTCAGCTCCATGGGCGTGAACTTGGGCATTCTTTGTGGTGCCATGGTGTTTGTGGTGCTGGTGCGGTGTGTGTTGTGTAATGTGCAGGGGGTTTGTGGTGCCGGTGTTTGGTGGTGGTGGTGGTGGTGGTGGTGGTGGTGGTGTTTGGTGGTGGTGGTGGTGGTGGTGGTGGTTGTGATGTGTGCGTTTCTGTGGTGTGCTGCTGTCCTTGCTGTGTCACTGTGTCCTCTCCTCTCCTCTCTGGTTTGCAATGTAGCAAGGGGTTGTGGTCTGTGGGAGTGCTGCTTTTGTACTCACCTATGTGGGTGTGTCCTCATGGTCTGTTGTTTTCAGGTGTGTTGTGTCTGGGGTTCTGGCCTTTGTATTTTTTGTTTGTCCGGGGGGTGTTTTCGGGATGTGTACTGTGCTTGTGTATTTGTGCGTGCCTTGCTATGTGGACTTGTTGGCCATGTTGTGTGCTATTGGTTTTGTGTGCGGATGGTTTCTGTGCAGGTACGTTGGCGCCATGGCTTCTGCCGTGTCGATTCTCATCGGCGTTGTTTGCGCTGGCGGGCGGTATATTTGTGGTTTTTCCGCGCTCATGTCGGTGCGATCGTAATGTCACGTGCGGTGTGTCGGCCGTGAGGGCAGGCGGTTTTGTGTTGTCGTGCGTGTTTCCGTCCGTGGCGGGCGGTTTGACTCCGACTCGGACGTTGGCGGGCGGTATTTTGTGTGCTTTTTCCGCCGATGGCGGTTTTCGGTTTGTGTAATCGTAATGGCGTGGTCGGTGTTCAGGCGGTGTGTGCGGGCGGATTTTTGCCGCTTCCATGCCTGGCGGATTTTTTTACGCCGGGTATCGTAATGGGCCCCTTAGTGCAGTTTTAAAGATTTCTTCAGTAATGAAAGTTTTCTTTTAGGAAACAGTTGGGCAGAGTTTCACCTTCTTCTTTATTGTAGGTTAGAAGTGTAAAAGAGATGTAAACATTTGATGTTTATATAGTGTTTATTTAATTGGTTGCTTTATGTTATTGGTGTATTTTAAAATGTGAGTATTTGATTCGTTGAAGTTAATTGTTTTTATTGTTTTGGCTGTTTGTTTCCATATAAGGGAAACGCTAATTAAGAAACTGTTAGTAGAAAGTAATTATTTTTTCGTTTTGCTTTTTAAAAATATTTTAAACATTGTTTTGAATGTGAAATGATGCAAGAATTATATATTTTACAGATTTTATTTTATTACTGTAATTGTTTGTTTAGAGAAAAAATTTATTTTTATTTTTTTATTTTTATTTTATATATATATTTCATTGATGTGTTTGCAAATTATTTTTTTATGTTGTTTAAGTGTTTTATATTGTTTTATAATGTGAATTTATATTTGGTGCTAAAGATATATTTAATTGAGCAGTTTTTCTATAGTCGATATTTTCAAAAAGTCGATATTATTGATGTCTATATTTTGGTATTCGATATTTTTGTTATTTTGTATGTTAATTAAATTTAAACGATATTTAATTTAACGATATTTTGTATTTCGATATTGTGGTGTACGATGTTTTTTATATACGATATTGTGTACTCGATATTTTTGTATTTTTATAAATAACTATTGGTAGTCGATATTATGACGCCGATATTTTGTAAATACGATATTTTTGTTGTCGATATTATGTCAGTGATCCTTTGGTTGGTTGGCGGTTAATGGCTTTTCCAGAACTTTGGCAGAGGCAGGGAGATGGGCTGGTAGTTCATGAGATCTTTCAGGTTTGTGGATGGTTTTTTGAGAAGTGGTGTGACTTCCATGTGTTTCTATTCCTCTAGGAAGGTAGCAAAGGTGATGGAGGTGTTGAAGATGGTGGTGAGTTCTTTGCTGATGGTGTTGTTTCCCAGGTTGAACATGTGCTGGGGGCAGTGTCCCTGGGTGCACCTGAGTGGATAGAGCTCATGATATCAGAGGTGGTCTGTGTGGTGGGTTGGTCCCATGTTGTAATCCTGAGGTTCAAGTGGGAGTCAGTGAGGTTGAGGAAGCTGGGATGCTGGGGAGGGGCTGTTGGGGGCTGAAATGTTCATAGATGGTGGAGGTTTTTGTAGAGGAAGAAGTCTGCTAGGGTGTCTCAGAGATCTTGGGAAGGAGTGACTATGTTCTCGGATGCTGAGAGGTTGGTGAACTCTTTGACGATGTTGAATAATTCTTTGCTGTTGCTAGAGCTGGCGTGGAGGTGAGTGGCCAGAGAGTCCTTTTTAGTGTCTTTCAGGCACTGGTGGTAGTTGTTGAAAGCCAGTTTGAAGGTAGCTAGGTCCTTTGGCTCTTTGCTAGCATGCCAAATCCTTTCCAGTCGTTTGCAGTTACGTTTGGTGATTTTTAGAACTGGGGTGTACCAACTGGTGTTCTTTTTATTTTTTTATTTTTTTATTGAGAGTTCAATTCACAGTTGTTCATATACAAAAATAAAGTGCTTACGGTGTTCAATTTCAATTTTGGTTGACACATTTCATACAAACGTGGTCCATCAACAAAACATACCGCCATAAATAATGCCAATAAAAAGTACATAAAAGCGCGTCTAAAAAAGAAAAGCCACATATTGCACAATTTCCCTTTGATGTTTTGTTTTATCCAATTCACTGACTAGCTTCCTATGGACTTCCAGCGTTTCTCAAATTTTGTGAGCATGCCTAACCTTAGGGCGTAACGTCTCTCCAGCTCTTTAACTCTGTGCAATTTTGCCTGCCAGGCATGGAAAGTGGGTATAATATTACTTCGCCAATTCTGGAGAATTAGTGATCTCGCCACAAGGTCCGAGATATATAAACACTCATCTTGTGTTTTATTTATCGTTGTGTTTGGAGAACACCCTAGGATTGCAATAAATTTGTCAATGGTTGACACGTGTCCTATCTTCGTTCTAAAGTGTTTCTCAATTTCTTCCCATAGTTGCTTGATCTTTGGGCAATCCCATACAATACGAGTCCAGGTACCTCCTCCCTCTTCAGAGCAACAAAAGTATCTATCCTCAATCTGAGGGTATATGTTATGGAGAAAGGATGGAGTCCTGTATATTAACCATTTTGTATAGAATTGCATTCTCTTAAAATTGGCGCCTCTTATTGATGTAACATTAAATTGGTTGATTCTATTCCAGACCGCTCTTGAGATCTGGAGGTCTTCTTTCTCCTGCCATTTATCTCGGGCTTTTTCGTAGATAGTAGAGGTCTTATATTCATTAAAAAATTTCACCCAGCTACTTATTGACCTCTTACTCGTTGTTTCTAGCAGCGCCTCGTTGAGTTCTAATCTTGCTCTCAGTGCTGTTGGATCAATATTTTCTAAAAAGTGCTTGATTTGAATAAACGACCACTTAAGCATATCTATAGAGTGAAGCAGCCCATTCTCTATCTCTGGCCATTTTTTCCAGGAATCTGAATTGAGAAAGTCTCCCACATGTCTGTACCCGTTCTCCTCCCACTTCTTTAATACACCAGGTTGCATCAACCTGTTTTTCTCAGCATATAGATCGGCCAAACATGTGGAGCCATTTATCCGAGGTATGTCATAGTACTTTGACAGTTGGGCTTTTGTTTTTAGAAACCACTGGAGGACCTTATAACGTACTTTCTTAGGGTTCTTCACTATCCTCATAGAATCTACAATTTTATATTCGTTTATTATTTTTATCCTAAAAAAATTGTCTATATCTGGCGAATTAAAATGGTTATTAAATCTATGCTTATTATGTGCAAAGTTTGCGTGGTAATATTCCCTCAGGTTTGGGAGAGCTAACCCTCCATCCTCGTTTGGGTAACTATAAGTGGCTAGTGCTAGTCTTGGTACCTTATTGGCCCAAATGAAAGATGAGAATAGACCATCTAATTCTTTAAAAAAGGACATTTGTAATGCACACAGGATTGGTGAGAATAAAAAATTAAATAGTGGTAAAATTGTCATTCGTATAAGTGCCACCCGACCTATTATTGAAATTGGGAGTTGATTCCATTTCACAAATAAACGCTTGACTTTTTGCACTAAAGGGACATAATTTAGTGTATGTAATTCATCCACACTTTCCGACACATATATCCCTAAATACCTCTTAGGCCTACAATTATGTTTTAACTGAAAATTTGGTAGTAATGTCTTGCCTGAGCAATTGCATAATAACATTTCTGTCTTAACATTATTTATTTTATTGCCACCCAGTGCTTGAAATTCTGAAAAAATCCCCAATATTTCCTTTTGAATGTTCTCCCCAGGTCTGAGAAATAGAACGATATCGTCAGCATAGAGTTTTATGTTAGTCATACCTTGTAAAGGTGCAGTTTGTAGCGCTTTTTGCCTGATGGCTATTGCCAGGGACTCTATGAATAAGGCAAAAAGAATTGGAGATAGGGGACACCCCTGCCTTGGACCCCTACTTATTCTGCAACTCCCTGCATTTCTAGAATTAATTATTATTATTATTAATTATTATTTGTGCCATAGAGCCCTTATACAGACTTTTCACTATGCGTATAAAACTTTCTGGGAAACCAAATCTAGCGAGAATTTAAAAAAGACACTCCCAGGACACCAGATCAAAAGCTTTCTCAGCATCTAATAACCACACCAGCGCCTCGATTTTATTCTTGGTAAAATAGTCCAGAGCTTCTATCAGAAATTTTGTATTCGAGGAGAGTTGCCTACCTGCTACGAAACCGCATTGGTCCCCGTGTATTGTTGATCCCACAATCTTATTGAGCCTGTTAGTGAGAAGCTTTGTGAAATATTTATAATCAATGTTGAGAAGGCTTATTGGCCTATAGGAATTAATGTTTTCCCTGTTTTTGTCTTTCTTTAAGATGCTAACTACCACTGCCGTATGGAAGGAGGCAAGAGGTTCTTCCCCTCTTAGTATATAATTAGTAAGATTGAGCAGTTGAGGATTTAAAATTGGAGTGAATCTTTTATACAATTCTACTGGCAGTCCGTCCTCCCCAGCTGCTTTGCAATTAGCCATTGAACTCACAACTGTATCTATTTCTTCAATAGAGAACTCTGCCGTTACTATTTCGCTGTGCTCTTTGCTCATGGATGGAATTGGTAGTTTATCTAAGAAGTTTATAAAACAGTCAGGCGTTATTTGTTGATCTATCTGATATACTTTCTCATAATGTCTAAAAAAGGCCTCCCCGATTTCCATGGGTCTGGTTATCTGTACTTTAGAGTCCTCGTCTATCAGCGATTGGATTCTATTTTGAACCTGTCTCTCCTTTGCCTGCCATGCAAGTCATCTACCTGTATATTTGCTCTCCTCATTTATCTTCTGGAGGTAGGCCGTGTTAGCCATGTCGCCTTGTAGATAGTAATATTCCTGCATTTCTAGCTTCGCCTGTAGCAGCTCCTGTTTTGTTGTTAAATTTCTATCTTTAGTGTGCTTTCTATTTGCCTGCTCAAGCCTGGACTCAAGCTCAGATCTTTTTTCCCTTTTTACCCTCTGTTGGGGGATTTCTTTAGAAGTAATAATCCCCCGTAGTGTAGCCTTAAAGGCCTTCCGCACTTTGCTTAGTGTGGCAGTATCTGTGTTGTTAAGAAAAAACCTGTTGATTTCTGTAGCTACATCTGTGCACCATTCCTCTCTCTCTAGATTAATTTTATTAAAATACCATCTCCTAGGTGCTCTTTCAAGCCCTACCCCGGCTGCTTCCATTTTGATTAGTGCATGGTCTGAAAAGGCATTTGTGAGTACTCATTTTCAGGCCATGCGAGATCAGGAAAAAGTCTACTCTAGAAGCAGTATTGTATTTTGCCGAAAAACATGAGAAAGCTTGTTTCCCAGGGTGCAGAGAGCACCATGGATCTACTAGGTCTAGGTCTTTTTTGCAACTATCCACAGCAATGGCCACCTGTGCCTTATTTTGTTTTCGAGCTTTAGTAGAAGAATCAACTAGTGGATCCTGAAGGAAATTGAAATCGCCACCTAAGATAATAAAGCAGGGGATGTTGGTTAAGGCCTTTTAAGCTGACGCAAGGGAGTGGGTTGTCTAAATCTGGTGCATAGATTGTTGCTATAATGAGATTTTATTGCTTCAGTTTCCCATTTAGAAAGGCCCATCTCCCTCCTGGGTCTGTCTGCGTGGCTTTTGCTTGGAATGGTAAATGTTTACCTACGTAAATTCCCACCCCCTTCTGTGCACAGTCAGTATTTGACAAGCAATAGAAGCCAGCCCATTGTTGCAAGATGCTACTCGCACTATTTGAATTCTTAAAATGGGTTTCCTGTAGGAGTATAACATCCGGGCTGTGGCTTCTGAGCCAGCTTTCTATTGCATGAGCTTTACGTTTGTTGTTCAGTCCATTGGCATTGAAAGATAGTACTGTACGTTCTTCTTTACGTATTACTTGCTGGTAGCTGAACTAAAGTGACTTGTGCTGTTGTAAGCAAATATTGTAAATAAATAGACCCCCAACCTCTTAGAAAGGGCTGCGTGTGTGTGTATCTTCATATTATGAATATATTCCATCCAATTAAGTACCATAGCACCTGAGATGTAACCCATATAGGTCTAAAGTGCATCTGAAATACTTAAAGTGACACAAGCATTTAACATTGTTAAAGTGTAACAAGTGCTCTGTTTGAAATAAAGTGACATGTGCCTTCTTTATACTGCCCTCCCTGTGTTTCCTATTCCCCGTTTCGTATGCCAACTCAAAATTTGACCTATATGTCCTAATTTGTTTCATCCCGTAAAGTATTTCAGCACTTAGGAATTAACTCTCTTTTTTTCTTTTGCCTCACCACCACCACCTCACCCTCTGTCCCCCCCCCTGGAAAATGGAATTACCCACTATTCCCTCTTCCCCCCACTTGTCGCTGGATGCCATGGTATTGCATCCTTTTGCGCCCTCCAGCTCTCCCCCTGCTGGCCCGGTGCTGTTAAGCACTCTTCCTCCCGCCCTAAAAATAACCAAACCTTCCAGTTGAGACTGGCTAAATGGATTATGCGCCCTTCCAGGCTGAGCCTCACTTATCCTCGCCAGCCAATTTTGATAACATCAATTGGGCTTCCTGAATATCTATAAAGACATGGAATTTTCCTTTAGCTAACACTTTAAGCTTTGATTGATGCACTATCGAGGCCTGAGCCCCCCTGGTGTTCTTGGTGGGTCTGCCTGGTGTGGAAAAGTATGTCTGTTGTCTTGCCATTAGCTCAGCCATTTTGCGCCTCATCCTCCATTGCGACCTCTCTACAGGGGTCACAAATGCTCTGTGGCTTCACATCTTGATTCACCTCACCTCTGCACTGCCACCAACGCCCTGTTTCTGACCTGACCTGCCGCCACCTGCCTGGACTCATGCTAAAACCAGTCGAGCAGGACTGCCCATGCCCTTGTTTGCCACAATCTGACTGAACTCTTGCTAAACCCCAGTTTAACAGGACTGTTCACCTGCGCTTACTGCCCTCACCCTGCCCTTCGCCCTACAGGGCTTGACAGCTACCATCTTCGGACTTATCAGATTGTCCTCTGCTTGTTGTGTAATTATGGTGTTCACCTACGCCCTGCAGGGTCCCAACAGTGACCATCTGCTAGCTTATCAGATTGACCTCTGCTTGTTGTGTAATTATGGTGTTCACCTACGCCCTGCAGGGGCCCAACAGTGACCATCTGCTAACTTATCAGATTGACCTCTGCCTGTATAATTATGGTGTTCATTGTTTTACTGTACACGTCTCCCTTTGTATAATTATGGTGTTCATCGTTTTCTGTATACATCCCCCCTTTTCATAATCATGGTGTTCTTTCTTTACTATACACGCCTGGGGTGGGGATGAAGGGTATATAAGATGTGGAACCAAAGTGCTTGGCAGATTGCCTCCTCAGACAAGCTGCGGGTGTCTGTTGCTGATGCTCTCTCTCTCCATCTCATGATATTGTAATAAATATCCTTTCTCTCGGCGCTCCAGTGTTGGTCTCAGTTTGTATCCTGGACCCGTGGACGAAGGGTGGACCCTGCACCTTTAGGTGGTCTTCCAAGGAGACCCCCAAATCCACACTGGTTTGGCGGATTTCATGGGGGCGAATATGTCCAGAGAGGAGGAGTTGAGGGTGTTAGTTCATAGGTTTTCAGGCATCTTGCTCCAGCGGATTTGATGGGGGCGACTATGTCCAGAGAGGAGGAGTTGAGGGTGTTGGTTCATAGGTTTTTGGGCATCTTGCACCAGCTCCTGTGGAAGGCATTGGGCTGGTTAGCGGTGGTGTTGGGCGATTGTGATGGGGAAGTGGACGATTGAATGGTCCGACTATGTGTGTTTTGTGGTATGGGTGTACCTGACTCTGTTGCTGGCTGTAATGTGGTCAAGCGTGTGCCCGGAGATGTGAGTGGGGTTAGTGACAAGTTGGAAGAGTCTGAGGTTGTTCATGCTCTCGAGTACATTGGCTGTGTTGGCATCGTTAGGGTAATCGAGGTGAAAGTTGAGGTCTCCAAAGAAGACAAAGTTTTGGGAGTTGATGGCCAGAGGAGCGATGACGTTGGGAATGGCCTTTCAGAAGGCAGGGCATGGTCCTGGCAGTCTGCAGGTGAGGGTGCCTCTGATGGTGGTCTTGCCATCTGTGTTGAGTTGAAAGTTGAGGTGTTCCATGATGGGGGAGGTGTCGTCTGTGGTGGCTAGGCAGTGGAGGGATTCTTTGTGGATGAAGGCTTTTCCACATCTGTGTTTGTTGATGTAGTCCCACTGTATGATCTTGTATCCATTGGATGTGGCAATGGTGATGTCCGGTGCTGATGTAGGGTTGAGCACGGTCTTGGTGAGGAAGACGACGCCGGGATGAGGTAGGTGATGGTGTCCCAGATCTCGGTGGTGGGTATGTGGAGTGATCGGGTGTTGATCAGGAAGCATTTGGAGTTGGCCTGGCTCAGTAGTGGTGAGCGGGGCCTGTGGGAGGACATTCTGCTGTCACAGGAGAAGAGGAAGTGTCGACAGGAGAAGGGTCCTGTCGTTGAGCGTGGTTATGTGTGGCCTGGCTCAGTAGTGGTGAGTGGGGGCCTGTAGGAGGACATTCTGCTGTCACAGGAGAAGAGAAAGTGTCAGCAGGAGAAGGGTCCTGTTGTTGAGTGTGGGGATGTGTGGGTGCAGTTGTTGTTGTGGGTCCAGGGCTCAGGGCTGTTATCTCAGTGCTGGTGTAGCTGTGGATGGGTGGACATCCAGGGTTCATGGCATTGGGCATGGGCCATGCTGCAGCCTCCATTAAGTAAGTTCCTGGGGGGGCGCTGGGCGGAGTCAGAAGAAGGCAGGAAGCGAGAGGGAGAACGGCACTGAAGGCGCCAAAGTGAGTGGGGAAAGCATGAGAAAAATGAGGAGAAAATGCGGTTTAGAGGGAAGCAAATGTTGGGAGAAAACGAATTAGACAGAAGCAAAGGCTGGGAGAAAAAGAGTTAGAAGGAGGCAAACGTTGGGAGAAAAAACAGGTTAGAAGGAGGCAAAAGTTGGCAAAAACGAACTAGAAGGAGGCAAATGTTGGGGGGTTAAAATGAGTTAGAAGGAGGCAAAAGTTGGCAAAAATGATTTGGAAGTTGGCAGAAATGATTCGATGTGTGAGCTCGAGTGGAGCACTTGAGCTGCAGCAGCAGTGGGGAGCTGGCCGGGGGACCTCCTCAATGGGGTCATGCTGTAGTCTCAATTAAGTAGGTTCCTGGGAGGGGTGCTGGGTGGAGTCAGTGGGAGGCGGGAAACGGGCGGCAGAGCGGCGCTGAAGGCACCAAAGCGAGTGGGGAAAGTGTGAAAACGAGGAGAAAATGCAGTTTAGAGGGAGAAGCAAAGGTTGGGAGGAAATGAGTTAGAAGGAGGCAAAAGTTAGGAGAGAAATGAGTTAGAAAGAGGCAGAAGTTGGCAAAAACAAACTACAAGGAGGCAAAAATTGGGAGAAAAATGGGTTAGAAGGAGGCAAAAGTTGGTAAAAACTAACTGGAAGGACGCAAAAGTTGGGAGAAAAACAAGTTAGAAGAAGGCAAATGTTGGCAAAAACGAACTAGAAGGAGTCAAAGGTTGGAAGATAATTGAGCTAGAAGGAGGCAATAGTTGTCAAAAACGAAATAGAAGGAGGCAAAAGTTGGGAGAAAAACGAGTTAGAAGGTGGCAAAAGTTGGGAGAAAAACAAGTTAGAAGGAGGCAAAAGATAGCAAAAATGATTTGAAAGTTGGCAGAAACGATGTGGGAGCTCGAGTGGAGTGCTCAAGCTGCAGCAGCAGTGGGGAGCTAGCTCGGGGACCTCAGAATTTGTCTGGCCACCTCATTCTTGTTTGTATCTCTCAGGCTTCTGTCTCTGCCTTTCGTTAATACCAAAATCAGCTTCCTTTGTTCAGACATAGAGGTATATATACTAACAGTGTGCCCAACACAGGGCAAACAAAGTTCAACACTATGGGGCGATTCCGATTCGGGCCGGAAAACGTACAGGAATTTATTCCGACCGACACGAACCGGCGCCGTCCGACCCAGGTAGTACGATGAAATGCATGTGAAACCCAACCGACGCGGACGGAATACAAAACGAACGACCGAGCCGGACGGAAACAAGCCATCCGGCCGGAAAAACACTCGAAACTAACCGACCGACACGCACCCGGATAGCGACCGAACGAAACATACCCGCGAACTCCGACCCGCATAGTACAATGCTATGCGTGCGAAACACGACCGACTCGCACGGAGCACAAGCCGTACGACCACACGCACACAAAACCCAGCCGATTCAACCCAATACTCCGCGACCGACCCGTACGCCGCACATGAAACCAACCTGAAACACAGCGGGAACAAGTCGGACAACATCGCATCAGACAACAGCAGCAGCGTCCGACTCGGACACAAGAACGACTCCTACATGCACCCAAAGCACCAAGGGAAAAAAGTCCAAAAAAAGGCCAAACAAGCTACCACAAAGCCAATAAATACTGGGGGTGGGTGAAAAAATGGAACAAGGACACACCCCCAATGCCACCTACATAAAGGCCACAAATCCCTACCATGAGCCTTTGCAAATCCCACAGACCTGCCAGCAAACAACACCATCACACAGCAACCACAGACACACTCACAGCCCATGCATCACACAAGCCACACACCATTACCACACTTACAAATAGCACCCTCACACACACCCAGCTAAACCTACACTCACACACCCCCACTTGCACACACACACAGACACATCAATCACCACCACCACCCATCACCATGCCCCCAAAGAAGAACCACAAGTTCCTAGATTGTGAATTGGAAGTCCTGGTAGACGAGATACTCAGGGTAGAGCCACAGTTGTTTGGTACATTGGTACAACAGACCCCCATGTCGCAAAAAACCAAGATGTGGGCGAGGATTGTCGACAGGGTGAATGCACAATCACCATGTTTGCGCACAAAGGAAGACATCCAGAACAGGTGGTATGATGTGCGCAGGAGGGTCCGGGACCTACTGAAAAGGACTACATCATCAGCCAGCGCACCGGCAGTGGCCCTCCTGCAAAACCAATATACCTCAGGCCCTGGGAGGAGAAGGTGCGGGCCATCCTACCACCAGTGAGCGTATATGGACTAACAGACATCCCAGAGCCTGGTGAGTACACAACTTATATACACAATATGGTGTGACAATACACACACAGCACCCTCAAAGGGATAGGCAAACCATGCACCCTCACCAAATACACAGCAAACAAAACATACTCATCCCAAGATGTGAATGCCAGTCAGAGAAACACAATACCTGCCATCTCATGGTGACATCTAACTGTGTCATGACATCTACATACCTAACAACAAATACAGCAAGGCAGTGGCACAAATAGAACCAACAAACACTCCCAGATATATTGACATCACTAGAACACCACCTCACAGGGAAGATCACTGAAAGGAAGGAATTCTGTGTATGCTGGTAAAGTCAGTGTAGCCAATAGCATCATGGGAGTTGGAGTCATAGATATTGCTCAGCCTCACAATTGGCCCATCAACACCACCCTGAACCATGCTCACATCACAGGGAGTGGAAAAGGACTCACAAGATGGCTGACACTGGGTACTGCTGGGGGAGCACAAGGCCCTGCAGGCAACTGTGCAACAACCAACAGCAGGACACCACTGACTGACATCCTGAAAGACAACTTGCACTCCCTGCAATGGAAGCACGTTCCATGGTGGGATATCTGGCTGGGTGGGAAGGAGGACTCACAGCACTGACCATAGTCACAAGCACCTCCCCTCACACACACCCCAACACTAACTCCACAGAACCCACCTGGGAGAATGCAATGCCTCACATTCTAACTCAAGATCCCACAAAGACCAACCAGCCGGGCTCATACTGTGTGAAGCACAGGGATACTCGTGGGACTGGTAGCCAAACAACCGCAACGAGTACACTCTCAGCCAACCTGTCAGCACAGGCACCCCACCCACAGGGAAGCAGAGTCCAAAGGAAGGAAGGATGGGCATGCTGGGAAGGGGGGTGGAGGCAATAGCATGATGGGAGTGGTAGTCACAGATGTTGCTCAGCCTCACAATTGGCCCATCAACACCACCCTGAACCATGCTCACATCACAGGGAGTGGAAAAGGACTCACAAGATGGCTGACACTGGGCACTGCTGGGGGGAGCACAAGGCCCTGCAGGCAACTGTGCAACAACCAACAGCAGGACACCACTGACTGACATCCTGAAAGACAACTTGCACTCCCTGCAATGGAAGCATGTTCCATGGTGGGATATTTGGGCGGGGGGGAGAAGTCGGCCCGGATGGCAACCAAATACCACCAATGCTGGTCAGGCACACACCTCAACATTCACATTGACATGCCACAGGTTGGCAGGACAATGTGCTCTACCAATATCACTCACTGACTGTCATAACTGAGTAGAATGCAATGTCCAGGGCCGCATCCAGAGGTACAGTCACAACTGTCCGGTGTTTTAACAATTGATGCCTGTAGAAACATACCATACAATCTGTGTCTCTCCCCAAAACAGGTGAAGATGGGGACTCAGCAGCAGATGAGGAGAAGTCCCTGTCCCAGGCTCCGGGGGACACAGAGCTCACTGGTGTGGATCAGCCTCTGCACTCCTCGGATGGCGAACAACAAGCTGGACCCTCCGGTGCCAGTCATCATGCAGCACCAGCAGGACCAACATCTGCAGCCCCTGCACCCACCCCTCCAACAACTGCCAACACACAGGCCACCCCTGCCAACACGGACACACCAAAGACCACAGGTGACAACAGCGCAGGGACGCAGGACCAAACTGGAGCCGCTGCCATCGAGCCCACTAACAACACCCAAGTGGGCACACGGTCACCTGTGCGTGGCCCCGCAGGCCCTGCACGTGTTGCCAGGGGTGGTGGGAGGGGTGGTAGACACAGGTCGCTATTTGCAGAGGGGTCAGGACTGCGTGATGACCCACAACTGGCACGCATTGCAGATGCATACCAGACCAGCACCGGAGAGGTCACCCAGGTAGTGGGGATCCTCAAGGACATACAACAGCAGCAGGCTGCCCATCATGCCTGCTTGGACTCCCACATGTCCTGTGTCGAGACACACATGTCTCGCATGGAGTCCAAGTGGGACACATTGCAAGAACTCACAGCGGTGCATAGGGACATACTGACATGCCTCCGCCAGATCAGCACCAACATGGCCTCACCTCCCTGTGCGCCCACAACATCTGTTGCCACTACATCCGCAACAGCCACAGGGAGGGAGGAGGACTCTGGCGGAGAGTACCCTGCACCGCGGCAGCCTGCACCTGAGGATCCCCCCCAAGAAGAGGGGCCGTCCGAGGAGGCCAAACTGAGAGGCCGATGGCCAGCTACATCCCCCAGGAAGCCAACACCTGTTCTGGAACTTTTCCTCTGTGTGCAAACTGCACGCCCTGTCGATGGCAACCCAACTCGCCCACATGACATGGGGAGCTCTAGTTGTACAAATTCATCAGATGACTGTGGACTATACCCTGGACATTCCATCTACCAGGACTTCCAATTCACATGGGAACTTTGGATTCCAATTGCTATGTACAGCACCCACCATCCTGTGCACCATCCCCACACCTTTTGTAAATAAACTCACCAGAAAACCATATCTGCCTCTGTTGTGATTCCAACGTGGTCTCTGTCATGGAGATGGTGATCAGAAATATGACACTGTGCATGCTGACTGCTACAGCAAGTCCAACACCGTCATGGCAGTCATGGCGACGTGACACATATGAGGGAGACACACCACTAGGGCCACACAACACATACACACCAGGGCCATATGACTCATCCCCTACACTGATGTTGCCTGGAAATACAGTGCAATGCACAGACACCACACATATTCACAGTCTGTGTCAACTACAACACAGGTGCAGTAAGCAAATGTCACTCAGATGTGTGACTACGGACAACGCACACCCCAAAATGTAGAACAGGTTTATTACACATTTGCTACATGTTGTTTCCACTACAAATGCAAGCTAATCCCACCTGGCTGTGGCCACAAAGTCAAACAATGCAGAAGATAGAAAGTCCAGGGGTGTGTGGCACATCACCTGTAGGGGAACAACTGCTGCCACCTTGGAAGTTGAATCATTGATTCAGGGGATCCAAGTTGTTCTAACAACTCCAGCAGCACCCTGTGAAGGACAGACATGACACACACTCAAAAGCACAGAAGAACAGCACAGAATGGCAATACTCATGTCTAATACCTGTCACAAGTTAAATACACAAAAGCAAGTTAGCATGTCTACACTGTTGGCAAGTACAGACCACCTGCAAGGACACATCTCCGCATGCATCCAGTCAAGTTGCACATGGCCACACTCAAACAGCACCAGAGCACCACACACACATATCATGCAAATCAAATTCATTGATAGTACAACACTCTGGATACTCACATTCAGCTGAAGAAGTTGGTGATGAGCTGTGTGCGGACATCACCATCACCATCACCATCATCATCATCATCACTGGCATCATGGCCCAGGCCTGGATCCTCCACAGGTGGCGGATGTTGGTCATCGTCATGCAGGATGAGAGGCAACTCCTTCCGCACTGCCAGGTTGTGGAGCATGCAGCAGACGATGATAATCTTGCACACCTTTGCTGGGGCATATGGGAGGGCGCCTCCTGTCTTGTCCAGGCAGCGGAAGCGGCTCTTCAGGAGACCAAAGGTCCGCTCAATTACCCTCCTGGTCCGACCATGTGCCTCATTGTAGCGCATCTGGGCTGGTGTCACAGGGTTCCTGAGGAGTGTCAGCAACCACGGCATGTTGGGGTATCCCGAGTCACCTACAGACAGACAATTGCACATTAGCCAACATTGAAAAGTGTGTGGAAAGCAACATAGCACAACACACACAATGGTACAAAGTCAGTACACACCGACAAGCCAAGCACGCTGGTTCGGCATCTGTGACATCATCCTCGGGATGCGACTACTCCTCATCACGTAGGCATCGTGTGCAGAACCGGGGAAACGGGCACAAACATGTGTGATGGTCATGTTTGCAAGACATACCACCAGAGCATTGACAGAATGGTAATGTTTCCTGTTCCTGTATGCCTGCTCATGTGCCTGTGGTGGTACCAAAGCCACATGTGTCCCATCAATGGAGCCAATGACATGTGGCATCCTCCCCAGGGCATAGAAGTCACTCTTGACGTCAGTGAGTCGGTGACGTTGTGGGAAATAGATGAACTGGTTAAGGCATCTCAACATCGCCACCAAAACATTGCGTAGCACACGGCTGACCATAGTCTGTGACATACCACCAGTAGATGCCACAGTGTGTTGAAAGGTACCGGTGGCAAAGTAGTGTAGGGCTGCCATCACCTTCACCTTGGGGGTCAGCGCTGTCGGATACGGCCGGCCAGGCTGCAAATGTGGGTCCAACTGCACTGTCAAATCCTCAATCAGCTGCCTGGTGAAGCGGTACCGTCGGATGCTGTCACGTTCCACCATCGTTGCCAGGTCTGGGAATGGTCGATGGACAGCAGGAGCCCTGCAGTGCAGAGGTGAAGAAGTCAAGATTGTCAGTCACCCCACATATGTGCCATTCACCATACTGTAGTTCACATGCTACATCATCAGCAAACACTAGTACTTGATGTGTGTCTCGTTCTGTTTGGACACATATGGCACCCACATGGACATCATGTAACATCTCTGTTCAACATGTGAGGACAACAGGTCCCAGGGTGTGCTATGTGAAACCATTTGGCTGTGTCACAGTACCCATTTACTGCACTCATATTCCACACACATACCACAGTGACGTCTGGACAGATGCGCCACAGGCATCTCAACTCATTGACAGGTAGATTCCCAGGGAGCCTGTCTTGCCACATGGACACTGGCATGACATGGCGTATCATGTACACGTCAGAAAAATCAAACATGACTCCCACAGGTAGTGCCCCCTGTAGCCTCTGCAGGACAGACATGGACGTCAGTGACACACACACACAACATCTAAGTCCATGCACAAACAACGTGGATGTGGAGACTGTCTCCCATTGTGCACATGGAGTCAGACATGTGAAACACAACATGCACACAGACTGCGGAGGGACATGACTATTGTGGCAATGGGCCACCCTGTGATGTACATGCTTTCACACATGAGCCTTGGGGTATGTGACATGTCATACATATACACAACATGGAAATGTGACCATGCAACATGCTCCAAAAATGAACAGTTGCACATCCCAGTGGTCATGTGCACGACACACAAAGGACCCTGTCCCCATTAACATGTGCACAGCCTGGGTGTGTCTGCCCCCAAGTGCCAGTCCAAAAACAACATGTACACACCCATACATAGATAAGGTCATGCTGCCACACATGCCTTAGATACAGTGTGGACTGGGTGTGGTGTAGTAGGTGTGCCCCAGAGTCCCTGGAAAGTATATGTGGCTGGCATAGGTTCACCATTGACCAGCATGGTGACACATGCATGTGACCTGTACAGGGACGCGTTGTACAGCAATGGTCCGATCGGTGTGCCCGCTCGGACCATTGCATTGAATGTGAGCGGGTACGTGTTGTATTGCGGGTACGCGTTGTACAGCAATGGTCCGATCGGTGTGCCCGCTCGGACCATTGCATTGCATGTGAGCGGGTACGCGTTGTATTGCGGGTACGCGTTGTGCAGCAATGGTCCGATCGGTGTGCACGCTCGGACCATTGCATTGCATGTGAGCGGGTACGCGTTGTACAGCAATGGTCCGATCGGTGTGCCCGCTCGGACCATTGCATTGCATGTGAGCGGGTACGTGTTGTACAGCAATGGTCCGATCGGTGTGCCCGCTCGGACCATTGCATTGCATGTGAGCGGGTACGCGTTGTACAGCAATGGTCCGATCGGTGTGCCCGCTCGGACCATTGCATTGCATGTGAGCGGGTACGCGTTGTACAGCAATGGTCCGATCGGTGTGCACGCATTGGCTGGGGCCTGGCATGGCAACGGATGCGGTTTTTAAATTTACAACGAGTCTGATGCAGTGAATTCAGTTGGCCAGCCACAACAATGTTGCAAATTCATGGGTGTCATGAAGTTGAATATTTGAAGGATGCTGTGGGCGTGTATTGGAGCTGCTATTCCATGGATTGGCCAGATTCAGAAGATGCTACCGACTTGGACCTATCACTTTGGACACATGGGACAGTATCTGCCTCTGCAGCACACATATAATGCTGGCTGTTCCCCTGAGAGCTCACTTGCCTGCACTACATGCTCCTGGACGACATCTGCCACTACACTGCTGCTGTCTCTGCATCCTCTGGCTGCTGCAATGGCACGTACTGTGGAGAGAGCCCCAGCCTTCACCCATGAGGAGAACCAGGCCCTGCTGGACAGCCTCCTTCCACAGTACAGCAAGCTGTATGGGACACCAGGGGAGCAGGTGAGTGTGCTGTCCACTGCCTCACTAATTGTGCATGTTGCCTGACTAGCAGGATTTACAGTGTGCACACCACTGGCTAGCATGCCCACTGAGTAGTTCGCACCCCCAAAGTGTGTAGTCACTTGCACTGAACAGGTACAGTGGAGTGACAGTGCATTCAAACAAGGTTCACTACCCATGCAATGATACCATGTAGTAACTGCTGGCAAACTGCCCATAGCCCTCGTTGCACTGCCTGTGTACATCATATGCCCCTGTGATTGAGACATGTATTTCCAACTGTGTGATGCACGGATATGTTGCATGTGTAGTAATGGCCTTTTCACTTTCTCATCCTCACAGGTTGATGCCCATCGGAAGCAGAACATCTGGCTGGACATCGTCCAGGCAGTCCGATCCGTGGGGGTCTACAAGCGCCGGATCCGCAACTGCCAGAAGAGGTGGCAGGACCTTCGTGGCTGGACCCGGAGGATCGCAAGGGTCCAGCTGAAGCTGTTGCCTCCTCGCAGGAGGAGCGGACACCGGACCCTGACCCCCCACATGCTCCAGATCCTGCCGGTGGTGTTCCCGGAGCTGGATGGGCAGCTGAAGGGCAGACAGCAGCAAGGAGGGGGTGAGCCTAAGACTGCACTGTGAACTCTGTCTAACATGCTATGTGCCCTCCTCTGGCCTGGTTATACTTCCCCAGTACATCAGTCTTGTTGTCCAGTACCCATGTCCCTCTATTGTAACCTGGCCACTACCCATCTGATGCGCCAGTGTGCTCCTTACGCTCAGGATAATTGTGTCACTTGGGTACAGGGTCCTAGCATTTTGCTTTGCTCAAGGTGGTGACAGATTTTGTTCCTGTGACATTGTGTTTGCCTTCATGGGTGGGTCAGTTGCTCACACAATGCCTGAGTCGTGCTATGTAGTCTGGGTGTAACTTTGATATGTGATCCACTTGCACATCTAATTCACCACATGTCCCTGGGGTATTTGCCACACCCCCATTCTGCGGGTGGGTAAATTGTCTGGGCCTCAGGAGTATGTATGTCAAGTGTGTCACACATGCTTAGCCACCTGCCCACTGACCAGGGCTCATCCCTCTTGCAGGTGGAGCCGGACAGTCATGCCTACTACAGGGCATACAATACACTCTGTACTCCCACTCCCGTGTATCATCTGACATGCTGTGCTCAGTGAAATGTTGCCTCAGGTGTCTGCCTCTGTGTTGTTGTGCTGTTACTATGTTGTCGTGACTCCTGTGATGTCCTTCGGTTAGGGGTCAGCATGCCATCTGCTATTGGACCATGTGAGACAAGACTTCTGTGACTCATAGGTGTATGATCACTTGACTGTGCAGACAGGTGTATGAGACTATGACTTTCAGGCAGCTGTTCATCATTCACAGCACACTGTGAGGTGCTCTGGTTCAGGGAGTAGTGTTTCATGTCTCCCATTTGTCCAAATGGTGTGCAGTGTACAAATACTGGTTCAGAGGATGTGGTTAGTGGGGGATGAACATGTGCACTTGTCAGTCACATTACTTGCCTTCCCCATGTCCTAGGATAGTGACACAATGCAGACTGTTGTTTGCTGGCTAACATGGCCATGTGACTTGAGACAGTGATGTATGACTTTGCAGGCATGCCTGTGTCATGGCATTAAACTTCCTAAGGGTGATCCTGCAGGGTGGTGACATGTGCAACAGGCACCCCATTGTGGCATTGACTATCCGGACATGGGTGCTTCATGGGGTCTGGTGCTGGTATGCATCACATGCATTTCTGTTTAGGCTCAGGCCGTCCATTTATCCAGACACCTGCACTGACTCAGTGGCAAGTGATGTGAGGTGGGCATGTTCACATACTTCACAGTGTTCTCAGCAATGTCCAACTACTGTGTAGGTGGTGCATGTGTCCACACTGGGGTCTTACGGGCACCAGACAGATGAATGCAAGGGCAGGAGGGGAGTCTGTTCCATGGCTGACCATCAGACTGACAATTGGCTTCTCCTAATCTGTGTGATGACTTTTGGCAATGTTCTACTAGTGATGCCAGGGCTTGCTCTGTGATGTGCTGTACTTACTGTGGTGTGTGCGGTCAGTGCAGGTGACTGATGTTTGTCTGTTTCCCTAATTGTTTGCAAATACATCCACAGCCACAGGAGGGGACAGCTCCACGGACCAGGAGGAGCAGCGGAGCCAGACTGGGTCAGCGTCCGACGAGTGGTCAGAGGGACCCAGTGGCACGGAGGGCGAGGGGAGCCACACCGAGGAGTCCTCAGCACCATCCACCTCAGCTGAGGACCACAGCAGCTCGGAGGATGACTCCCTTGTGGGGGCGGGTGTCAGCAGCCACCACACCCCAGCTACTCTGTCTGATCCCACCACCACCACCACCACCACCGCCCTCCCATTGGCTCCCATTCCTGAGGTCCGTGGAGGCTCCCGTGCTCGGGAGCGTGTCTCCTTCAAGCCAGGCACCGCACCCCCTGCCCCTGTGTCCCCTGCTGCCCTGAGTGAGGAGTCTGTGTACCTCCTTCGGCAGCTCCATGTAGGGCAGACAGCAATGCTGACTGTCCTCCATGCACACACCACACTGTTGACACAGCTGGTGTCGTTCATGGAGGGCATCTCAACGGGTATGTCTGCCCTACAGAGGAGCAATAGGTCCATGGACTCCTCCCTGACGGCAGCAGTGTCCCTCCTCCAACAGTCCCTCACCCCTCCCACCTCTGCCCCATCCACACTTCCTACCACCCTACCTGTCCAAAGCACATGCACACCTGCACAATCACACCAACACACAGACACGAGCAGCACCCACCCACCCAAAACCAAGGCAAGACGTGCACACAAGCATCCTCAGGGGACTGATTCCACACACACAGGGGATGGGGAACTGACACACACACAGGCAACCACAGTCACTCCGCAATCCTCAAGATCCTCTCCCTCCAAGACCCCTTCCCTTGCCTCACCTGCAACCCCACATACACAGCAGCTCTTCCTCTCTGACCTCAGCCTCTTCCCCTCCAATACCGCTGATCCAGCATACCGGGGAAGAGGAAGTCCACACACAGAGAGGAGAGTGCCCTCGCCCCCGGACACCCTCCCCCAGGTGCAGGCAGAGTGAGCCCCCCACCCGCAAGTCCCCCGGACCCGGAAGAGCAAGACCCCGCCACCGCCCTGCAAGTCACCCACCCAGTCTCTCACCTCCATCCCCCAGGCCACCACTCCACAGGTTCCACCGCCACACCCTGCCCCAGGTTCCCCCACACACCGATACCGCATCCCCAAAGTGCTCAGGCCCTCCCCCTGCCACTTGCTCTTCCACCCCCAAACCAGACGCTCTGCCTGTATGTGCCACTGGTGTGGAGACCGTGTCCCCCCTCTGTCCTGCCCAGCTCTTCTGCCCCCCTTCCACTTCCTTGGAGTCATGCACTGCGGTGGAGTCCACAACAACCCCATCTGACTCGGGCACTGCATTGGGGACCCAGCCCACTCCATCTGCCCAGCCCACTGCAGTGGTTGCAGCACCAACACCATCGGACTTGAGGCCCTGCGGTGGTGCCGGCCCCCCTGAGTCAGACACCTCCACTGCAGTTGCCGGTGACACTCCTGCACCCACCTCACCTTCCCTGCCTCCTTCTGGCATCCCCTGATCCTGTCCCTGCGGTGCCTGGCCTGCCCCTCGTATGCCCCTCCAAGGGGATGTCCCCTGTTGGTACCTGTGCAGGCAAGCAAGTTGTGATGAGTAGTCACACATCACCCTGTTGGGACTGTATATTTGGACTGGACATTTGCCGTTGTTAATTTTGGACTTTTGATTTGAGTTGCACACTTGCTGAATAAAGCCTCTTTTTGTTTACTTGTGGTTAATCTTTGGTGGTACATGATGTAGATGTGTAGTATCATGCATTTGCTGTTGTAATTGTGTTCAGATCAGGTAAATGAAGTTTTGCTGTGATGGGCTCCAAGTGGCCCATGGGATATGTGTCCTAATCTAGTCTGGATCTATAGCATCCCTTGCTGCAGTCTGAGGGTGTAATGTTCAGCATTTGACACAGGGATGTACGTTTAGCATTTGTATATTACCATCTTTGTCCTACACTGTTGCACATCTGTTGGGCTTACCACTGTCCAATGTTCCTAGTACCCTGACTGTGTGCCCGTCTCCACTGGACATGCAGTTTTGCACATCAATTTTGGAGGACTCATCTGTGTATACAGTACAACTGGATTGCCACGTGTTTTGGGTGTATGCAGATGACTGACGTGACACTCCCGTACCCAGGCTGATGTGAGCAGAGGCTTCTGTGTGTTGTAGTTGTTGACTCACTGACGGAGTGTCCTGCTGATATGTTTGAGTCGTGCACAGACAAGGTTTGGCACAGCGGAGCTTCCACAGGAGTGGAGTGCCCTCATGGCTGTGTGTAATCTGGTGACATTGTGTGTGCCCGTGTTGTGTGTTGTGTGAGCATGTGTGTGCATGTTCTCTTCCCTTTTCCTACACAGGCTGTGTCCCTAGAGATATTCCTGTTTCTGATGGTTGCAGAGTTGGTATGTGTTCATCCAGCATCTTGGACCTGGTTTCTCCGTGATGTGGTTGCATGGCAAACTGATGTTCATGAGGTTGTCATCCCAGGTTGTCTTTCTTGTCAGGGCTGGGGATGTGGGCAAACGCAGATGGGACACATTCAGGATTCCCCTTGGCACTTGTTGTTTACACAAGTAATGTGATTTTGAGTTTGTGTTAGCTTTCAGTGATTGTGACGCGTTGTGTGTGTGACTGCTGTCACTCCTCAGGGTCAGAGCTGCAATGTCGGAAGTTGTGTACGTGTGTTCTTTGTGTCTCACCTTGGCTTCTTCGTTGGTGTGTGACTATGGCCAGGATCCCATTGTTTGTGGTGGATTTCACATCATGCGCATGTACGGCGTACTGTGCAGTGTGTCATGCATATACGAGTCATGTTGAGTAGGCATGTGTGATGGGTGTCTGCACCTTAGTTCCCCCCACCACCCCTGGGATTGTCATGGGTGCATGTGCAATGTCACCAGTCCATGTGAGCTTCACTGCTGCACATTGTTGCAGATGAGGGTGTGTGGTGTTGAGTGTGCAAATGTGAGTTGTTGCACGGCTAGACCACTACCTCCATATTGGCCTTGGCTGGCAGGCCCTGCTGATTGATTGGAGCTTGTGTAGGTGTGATGGTAGTTTGTAGCTGAGGACACATGGCTGTGGTTCACAGTGTGATCAACATCTACCTTTGTCATCACAGTGGAATTGTCATGCAGGCTAGTGTCTGCACAATGTGGGGTCCCTGGGGGTAGTGCTGTGGTGGGTGTGTCTCTTGCTGTGTTAGTTGCTGTTCCTACAAGCTTGTGTGACATGTGTAATTTGGGCTCACTCTCATCTGACAATGCCAGATTTCCCACGTAGGGGAATCCAATCCATGAGTTACTTGTGTGTGGCACTGTATACACATCTGTGTAATTGGGATTCAGGCCTCCTCATGTGTTGTGTGGTTGCCTGGGGACACTGGCACACACCCCCATCACCTGTTGTCTATGATAGGATGTGTGAGTCTGCCTGTTTGTGTCAGTGCATTTTCATCACTGCATTGGCATTTCTGTAATGTGCCATTGGCTGTATGTGGTTTGGTGATTTTCCCCTGCTCTCCCTGGTACTCCTGGGTCATCAGTCAGCACAATGATCATGGTTTGTATGTCCCATTGCTGCCATGGTATGGTATTTGCTCACCTGACATCCACAGTCTCCACAGATTATGTACATTTGTGTGTCCATAGGTGCAGATATGTGGGTCAGCATCATGATGGTCACTTCTGTCATTGTGGAATCGGCTGATTGTTGGCAATGTGGTCCCCCATGTGTGATGTTTGTATGCACATGGACATAAAGCGATGTTTCTGTGACACTGCACTGTTAGCCTCCCCCAATATATGTTGCAATGGGACACAAGCAGTACTATGCCACAGATGTTTTGGTTGTTGTGTGACCAGGATTCATCCATTCAGTTTGTCTTTGGCAGCTTTTACCATGCCTACACTTACCTTATGATCACCGTGGTGATGGGGCTTTAGGCACCATTGCCACACTGATCAAAAGGTCCATCAGCCTTGGACCCCACACTTACCTTTTGGTGACTGTGGTGATGGGCCTTTAGGCACCATTGCCACACTGATCAAAAGGTCCATCAGCCTTGGACCCCACACTTACCTTTTGGTGACTGTGGTGATGGGCCTTTAGGCACCATTGCCACACTGATCAAAAGGTCCATCAGCCTTGGACCCCACACTTACCTTTTGGTGACTGTGGTGATGGGGCTTTAGGCACCATTGCCACACTGATCAAAAGGTCCATCAGCCTTGGACCCCACACTTACCTTTTGGTGACTGTGGTGATGGGCCTTTAGGCACCATTGACACACTGATCAAAAGGTCCATCAGCCTTGGACCCCACACTTACCTTTTGGTGACTGTGGTGATGGGGCTTTAGGCACCATTGCCACACTGATCAAAAGGTCCATCAACCTTGGACCCCACACTTACCTTTTGGTGACTGTGGTGATGGGGCTTTAGGCCCCATTGCCACAGTGGCCATGGTCGGCTTGTATTGTGGAGGCCACACACTTTTATGTGTGACACATGTGTTAGTGGGTCACATTGTATGTTCATTGTCATGTTTAGTGTTGTAGGCATTTGACATGGACTACACACGCTTGTCATGTTGTTTGGGTGGATGTAATTTTCTGTTCTTCCTTATGTGGGAGTATGCTGGTTGTGTCATGCATTACCCGTCCTATGAGTAGGGTTGGTGGTAGTGATAGGCATCCAGCCCCCCATGAGTAGGGGGGGTGGTAGTGATAGGCATCCAGCCCCCCCCTGAGTAGGGGTGGTAGTAGTGATGGGCATCCAGCACCCCTGAGTAGGGGTGGTGGTAGTGATAGGCATCCAGCCCCCCATGGGTGGGGATGGTAGTAGTGGCAGCCATCCAGCCCCCTATGGGTGGGGATGGTAGTAGTGGCAGCCATCCAGCCCCCCATGAGTAGGGGGGGTGGTAGTGATAGGCATACAGCCCCCGCCTGAGTAGGGGGGTGGTAGTGATAGGCATCCAGCCCCCCATGAGTAGGGGGTGGTAGTGATAGGCATCCAGCCCCCTGAGTAGGGGGTGGTAGTGATAGGCATCCAGCCCCCCATGAGTAGGGGGGTGGTAGTGATAGGCATCCAGCCCCCCATGAGTAGGGGGTGGTAGTGATAGGCATCCAGCCCCCATGAGTAGGGGGTGGTAGTGATAGGCATCCAGCCCCCCTGAGTAGGGGTGGTAGTAGTGATAGGCATCCAGCCCCCCATGAGTAGGGGTGGTAGTAGTGATAGGCATCCAGCCCCCCATGAGTAGGGGGGGTGGTAGTGATAGGCATCCAGCCCCCCCCTGAGTAGGGGTGGTAGTAGTGATAGGCATCCAGCCCCCCATGGGTGGGGATGGTAGTAGTGGCAGCCATCCAGCCCCCTATGGGTGGGGATGGTAGTAGTGGCAGCCATCCAGCCCCCTATGGGTGGGGATGGTAGTAGTGGCAGCCATCCAGCCCCCCATGAGTAGGGGGGGTGGTAGTGATAGGCATCCAGCCCCCCATGAGTAGGGGTGGTAGTAGTGATGGGCATCCAGCACCCCTGAGTAGGGGTGGTGGTAGTGATAGGCATCCAGCCCCCCCCTGAGTAGGGGTGGTAGTAGTGATAGGCATCCAGCCCCCCATGGGTGGGGATGGTAGTAGTGGCAGCCATCCAGCCCCCTATGGGTGGGGATGGTAGTAGTGGCAGCCATCCAGCCCCCCATGAGTAGGGGGGGTGGTAGTGATAGGCATACAGCCCCCCCTGAGTAGGGGTGGTAGTAGTGATGGGCATCCAGCACCCCTTAGTAGGGCTGGTGGTAGTGATAGGCATCCAGCCCCCCATGGGTGGGGATGGTAGTAGTGGCAGCCATCCAGCCCCCCATGAGTAGGGGGGGTGGTAGTGATAGGCATCCAGCCCCCCCTGAGTAGGGGTGGTAGTAGTGATGGGCATCCAGCACCCCTGAGTAGGGGTGGTAGTAGTGATGGGCATCCAGCACCCCTGAGTAGGGGTGGTGGTGGTGGCAGGAATCCAGGCCCCTATGGGTGTGTATGGCATTGGTGATGCCCATCCCACCCCTATGATTGGGCAGTTGCTAGTGTATGTCATTTGTGCATCCCTATGTGTATGTGACATACTTTAGGTACATGTAGTTAGTTTGTATTGTTGGTGTTAGACTTACCGTCTGCGCCGTACGCGTCCGAATCGGTCCCGGTAATAGATGTAGAGTATTGGTAGGACCTGCGCGATGGGATTCATGGTTGGTTCGTCTCGTTCGGGTTTCGCGTGTCTTCGACTCGTACTCGTCGCTGGCTTGTTCGTCTCGTAGCCGTGGATCGTTTAGTGACGCGAAACGGAGCTTATGTGCGGCTCTCCCGGATGCTGAAACGTGCCGGACGTAGCGACGGGTTCGGCACGTACGGAAGACGCATCGTACTAGTCCGGCCGGAAGGTGCTGTGTATTTGGTTCCGTGCGACTCGATTCGGCGTTTACGGATCCGGCTCGGGCGGAGAAAAGGAGCTGGATTGGGTAAGTTCGGCTCGCTCATAATCTGGGCTGTTAGGCGCATCGTACTTGTTCGTTCGGTAGAGTGTTCGAGTCGGTCGGGAAACACGCGTTCGGCTGGTAGTTTTTCCAGACGAATACTGTTGGGTGCGCTTCCGGCCCTAATCGGAATCGGCCCCTATGTACCGGTGTAATGTTACCAAAATAGACAGCAACAGGTACAAAGTGTTGATCTGTTTTGTTTTTTACTTTCCAGTGCAAAACTTTATTTTATGCAAAGAGTAATCTATTAACAATGTTAGATATTTTTGTTGAAATAAATAAGTCCTCTTGCAGCACATGTACAAAATTACAAATCTTAAAAATGATTTCGTTTGTTAAAAGCTTCCAGGTGTAATGTGTAAACTGTACATCACACATGCAATGCTTTAAGATGCTTTTAGATGTCTAAAAATAGTGTAAGCAAAGGATATTGCATAGAAAAAGGTACCTTTAAATTACTAAAACCTATGCATAGACTAGTCAAAAACGTTGCTAACATTGAAAGTGAGCTGTACAGTTCATTACACATATAATCTGGATAATTAAAAATTATATAAATTTGTACGCCTGCTTCAGGAAGTCATTATTGATTTACACAAAAAATATCTAACATTGTTAGTGGATTGGTTTTTCTGTAAAATACCACAGTTGGTAGCTTTGGAGCACAAATGTAACACATATGGAACACTAATTTGATGCACAAACCAATATTTTAAAAATATATAGGCTCACCTTACAGTAAAAAAAAGTTTAATGATCGTAAATAATTCCCAAATCAATACTTTTCACTGGGTTGTGTCATTTTTTGTGACTTTACTCAGTCATAAAGTTCCGTATTAACTAAGAATTTCTACTGTTGAAAAGTGACCCTACATGATGCAAATCAATGTAAAGCAGAACATTGTTATTTACTTTCCAGTGGAAAATGTGTTTTGCACAGGAAAGGTTCTCTTTCTTTGCAAAATGAAAATAGTTCTTGTTTGTGTTGGTCTGCCTTAAGGAGGTGTCACTTGATAAGAAGGAATAACAACAAAATCACAACCACAAACGTGACAGATGAGTTTATAAAACTCATCATAAATCTCAAAATACACTAGCACACACCTTAACAGTTCCTCTCTCCACTACAATCAAACCCACAAAAGAAAACGGTGGCTGCGTCGTTACGTGGCTTTTTACTGACGTGATGACATTTTGTGTTGTGCTGCATGACTTTTTCACACAGTACTATGCAAAACGGGGATGTGTCATATTGCGTAGGAAACACAAAGCAACATTAGGCAACAAAGCATCAAATTTACACTTTTTTTTTTTAAGCTGTTTATATTTACATATTTTTTAAAATGTAGCATTCAAATTAAACCAATATGTTTGAATTATTATTTAAGTAAATGTTTTGAGATATTTTTAATTCTTTAAAAAAATGTAAATGTGAAATTCAAAATTACAACATTTTAGGATATACAAAATTAATACATTATGAAAAGATTTTTAAAGTATGATTAAAATGTTTGTAAACTTTTTCTAAATTTTAACTTGTTTTTCAAAGTAAACATATGCATGTTTAATTAAAAGTAATTTAAAACGTATCAAAAATAATAATTGACAAAAGAGGCTACAGACAAAAATTACTTCACTGGTGCTGCAGTGAGTGCACCTTATCTCCTAGGCCCCCTCAAACCCATTTCCCAGGTGTTCCTCCTCATATACTAGGTAGGCACTCCCCTTCTAGATTTGAGTTCTTTAGGTCAGGTAATAAGGATCAAGTATTTTGTGCAATCAATTACCTTAAACAGTGCATGGGTTACATTTTACATCACAGTGAATTTGCTTCAGTCATCATTTGGTGTTAAGCAAGGACTCATGGCATAAGTTTTAGTTGCTCACTCTTCTGGATGGTAGATTGGACAGTTTTGATATCTCCTGAACTTGTGCACAGCTGCAACAGATAGCATTGTTGATGGCTAGCTGAAGTACTTGTATGCATGCGGAGCTATAGCATGGATGAAAGGCTCTGGCTGCTGACAGACCTCTTTCTGGCCTTTGACTGAGACAGGGATAAGCCTGAAGGGTCAAAGGTCATGGTCCACTTCAGTGCAGTCTCTGGAGCGGTGTAACATATCTGGGGTACAGTTTCTTTGATGCAGTGGCACATTTTGTGGTTCATAACTAGGAACTGTTTATATAGAAAGACCACACCCACATTCTTTCAAGTATGCATAACATTATATTCAGTTTTCATTTTGAGGTGGACCACCTTGGGGTAAGCTGCTTCTGGCTCTCCATAGACAGGCACACCTCCTGCAGACTAGGCATATTCCTCACACTCTCACAGCACCCAGGATGGCTTTCAGCCACTTCAGGTCAGGGAAACAGTTTATTCCTTCCTAGCAAGGTGATGTTATCTCCGAGATTCTGGCTGTCAGGCATACCCCAGCTCGCATTACATGGCAGTAATCAGAGGACTTTGTGGAGCACTCCCTGTTTTGCTCGAATACAAATTGGAACAACAAGTGGGACAGTAGCTCCCTCTTTATACAGTCAAACCAGGCATAGGATGTGGATTCACTGTCTATACCTGAAGTGGGTTAGGGGCTGTTCTCTATTCAAGTTTCCTCACTAGCCTGTTTTCCAAATACAGCCTTTGTGCAGAGGGATGATCCTCACAGCATGGTAGTCTTCACCATGGATTACACACAACTGAGGCACAAAGATACCCACAATTCGCTCACTAGATCACTGCACTGCAGCTCTTCTACCATACCTAGGTTTTGCAAAACACAAACAGGTAGCTGAGCCTTTTCTGTGACCAATGCACAGGCTTGGAATTGCCTCCAACTGGCCATTTACTATGAATGCAATCTCCTGAAGTTCTGCAAATTATTGAAAACTCACCTATTCCAGTTGTAGGCTTTTTGTTCATCTTCCAATTCCTTTCTTTAATGCCAGGACACCTTTGGGTATTTGCACGCTTTAAGAAATGAATTTCAAATCAGATCAAAGAGGTGAGCTATCTATATCGGTTTATCGTCAACCACACAGGACAGTGATTATACAAAATCAAAAGGCATCTTTCCCTAAAGGACAATTCACACTATGAACAACAGAGATGGCAGTGCCACTCTTAAAGCACACCATCTACCATGCTCAAGAAGACTCATCAGCAGTCCCTCTTCGAAATGACCTATTTTAATTTCGAAAGGAGCCTTATCTTCTATATCACAGTGCACTCTCTAGGTCTCCTCCATCCAGATAAGGAACGTCATCACATATCCATTGTCTGGAACATCAACCTTGCTTCCATCGTGCACATAGAAACAGGGCAGGGGCTTTTAAAATGGTCCAGCAGTCCTCCAAGATTCTGACTCACTCATACACACAATAATGCTCAGGTCACCCACACTTGAAAACAATACATATATACTTCAGATGTCAGCTCCAGGATCTGCGTTAGCACATAGAAGCAAAACAATAAACTAGTGGCCCAGTAGGCCTCCACAACAGTGACAGAGGTCAAAAGACCTGCTGTGAGAAATTGGGTTGCTGGTTGACTGGGGTGTAAGCCTTGGTCAAGCAACAGCCACAATCCCTGACAGGATGAAACAATGGTCAAAGCCCATTTACAAAAGTATGGGAACTGTGATGCTACAAGCAATAGGGGGTGGGGTGAGTGAGCGTGGGGGTGCGGCTAAAAAACGAAATAGTCTGTAACTTTTTGGTCTTTTGCCTTCAGGTAACTACATATAAAATAACACACAGCTTAAATGAAAATGAATTGCAAGTAAGTTGGGAAATGCACTAGCATACATTATGAAACCTCTATTAGTTAATGCACTACACCAGAGAGCCACAGAATTGAATCCTCGTTGGTGCAATGGAAAATAGTGACTTATGTATGTTTAGTGCTACAAGGTCCTAGTCTGTGACAGAAAGCACTATGAACATGTAAGTCATTATTTTAAAATGGCATTACATACAGTATAAGATAGGCTGCTAAAAATGCACAAAAAGGTTTAAGATAAAAAAAAAAGCTTGGAAAAAATGTATATTTTAGTAATATGCAGCGTGTACATAGTGCAATTTTTTAAACTGTCTTTTAAAAGCACACACTTCACAGTTTAGCTAGTAGCTCCCTTGAAATACCTCTCAAAAAGAATAATTATGTGTCATCAGGAAGCTATACCAGCTTCCAGGCACCCTTTACATTTGCAGATTGACCAGTTTAGCACATTTACCTTTCTTTTAGGGAAGCAGGCACCCTAGGAAGGCGGATTGTTTAGCTCTCTGCCCCTCCCTCGGTGTCACCGCACAGAAAACCCCCAATCTCAGTGGCGGCTGCTCCCGCAAATCGGTAGTAGGGCGGGCATGGGGAGCAGGGAGGGAGGAAGGAGAGGGAGGGGGTGTAAAAAATAAGATCACTTACTTGCCGGCTGGCCGACCACCTCCGTCCTCTTAGCCCTCTTTTCCTGGCTTCTCTGCTGGCAGGAAGCAGGAAGCTCCCAGGCTCACTAAGCCCGCCACAATGCTGTAATGCAGCATTGTGATTGGTCTGAGCACCGTGGCTTGGCGCTCAGACAGGAAATGGAAGCCTGGTCCTGTTCTCCACCCAGGATGTAATACAGCCTGGGTGGAGAACATGCAAAGTGTGCATGACTGTTTGGCTGGCCCAAGACTGCTGGCTAAAAAGTAATGGGCACTTAGAGAGTGCCACCACTTTTCCCCCTGCACTGCCCAGCCTATCCCCCCTGCACCCGCGAAACTGCATCAGCACGAAAAAATAAAATGATAATAATCTTGCATTATTATCATTATATTTTTCCTTTTTGCAGTGCTGAAAGGCAGTGGGGCGACGCTCCACCACCTTAGCAGAGGAGCCTCCCCTGCCCTGCCTTATATATCAGCTAAAGCATTTAAACTCTCGGAATTAACCATCCAGGGACAATTGTCTTTTCACAAAAAGTAAGGGAACTGTTTTTCTAAAAATTAAAAAAGTATGGGCACGTCATTCCTCCCAGATTCCCTTACTTCGACCACTAGGATGAACTACAGACAGTCCCTAAATTAACCTGTGCTTAACCCTGGGTAGCTTGGCATAAAACACAGTAAAGCTTAACTTAGACACAATGTCTAAAGTATTTATTAGGCCTGGACGGTAAATTCCGTTCCGCTTGTGGAATTTGCGGAATTTGGGTAATTTCGCATTCTGCGGAGAATGCGGAATTACCAAAAATTCTGCGATCCGCAGCTTCGCAGAATTTTTTGCTTGTTCGCGGTTTCAAAATGCGTGTTCTCGAGATATTTCTCCCCGAGCACGCAAACAGCGTTCGCGAACAGGAAAAAAGCATCGCGAACGGGCGGACAAGCAATTCCGCGTAACTTTTGCGTGCTCGCGGAGATTTTTTACCGTTTCACGGAGCTTTGTGTAGCGCGACTACGCAAATTCCGCCCACCATTGGTATTTATGCTGCACACAAATAGTAATAAATTAAAACAACACTGACTGCAATGGAGCATGGTTCAGATACAAGAAGTGGATTGGACCCAGTCAGCACTTATCTTAACACTTAAAAGAAGTTTCATGAAAAATATTCTGAGAAGGTGTCATCGTGGGCATGTGTAGAGTTGGTAGAATAATAGCCATGTAAGAGAGAATGTGGTGTAGGAATGTATTCTTTGAACAATAGTAGTGGTTATAGTGGCAAAGACTGGGGATGAGAAGCTGAACGCTGGAAGTGATTTACTGGACATAATAAACAATGGATGTTTAAACCAGTATATTTTCTGTGGATCCTTACATAGCTGGTGATGAGTTAAAGTCTGTGCAAGGGACAGACATCTCCATCTTTTGAAAGCCTGTCAACTGGACATCAACCACATATGTAAATAAAACTGTGTTTGGAAGTAGATGCTGTTTAAATGCTGAAAGGAGAGAAAATTAAGTGCTGCATGTACTGGAACTAACAAAGTATTGGACTCATAATAGATCCTTACCAAAGTTCATCTATTGCTGTTATCGTGTTTAACTGGGCAGTGAAAGGGTTGTTGGCGTACGTGATATTTGTAGATGCCAAGAGACATGAATGACAGGTTCAGACCTGTTGGGTTTGCACCATCAAAAGGATTTTAACAAAGTACTAAATCCCAATGCAGAAAAACCTGCTATGACTGCTGAAGTACAAAGTGTAGTGACGGATATGGAGGCACATGGTCTGTATGGCGAAATATTGATGGAAAGGTACCCTGAAGTATTTATGGAGAAACTAGGTAAACTGAAAGGCTTCTCACATAGCATCATACTGAAGAAAAATGCTACCCCAGTCATCCACAGAGTGAGGAATGTCCCACACTTGATAAGAGAGCCCTTACAGAAAGAACTTAACAAGTTACTGGAACAATCGAATCCTCAGAATGGTTAGCGCCCATAGTGGTGACCCCAAAGGAGGGAGGAAAGATTTGGCTGTGTATTGACTTGCGTGAGCTTAATAAAAAGTATGGATCGAAAGGCAACCTCTTTGAAATATTTCCAAGATGTTGACAGCAATGGGACTGGAGAAGTTTTAGCGAAATTGATAGGTCTGTCGCATACCGTCAAATCGATCTTCATGAAGATTCTAAACACCTTACAACGTTTGTTACACCACTGAGGGCCTATCGCAGGATGCCTTTTGGTCTTGTTTCAGCCTCAACAGTGTTCCAAAGGATGATGCAACAAGTATTAGATGGCTTGAAGCATGTTTTATGCTTCCAGGATGATATCTTACTTGTGAGGAACAGTGAAAGAGAACATGATGAATTAATGCAGAAGGTAATGAGACGAATGAGAAAGTTTGGACTGAAAATAAAAAATGAGAAATGCCAATTGAGAAAATCTCGAGTTCTGTACTTGGGGCATGAGATTTTCAAAGATGTCATCATACCATAAAAAATGGTTTTGGTCTAACTTTACTAATCAGGCCCTAAGTTTAGACCTTAAGTCTAAGGGCCTGATACACAAAGGTAAAGTTAGATCAAAAGCCTAACTTAGACCAAAAGTCTAACTTACCTTTGTGAATACCGAAAAGTAGTAAAGTTTGACTTTTGGTCTAAGTTCGACTTTTGGTCTAACTTTACCTTTGTGAATCTTGCCCCAAGTGTTCGCATTCAAGTTCAGCCTACATTACAACTAATTAATAAGATGCAAGATGTTTCCTTCTTAATCTTTGTTTTTATAAAGTGTGTGACTACAGGGGAGAGCCCTCCTGATCAGTCCATAGATATCCTGAACCACCCTAAAGTTAGGGTAAGTGGTATGAGTGGATACATCTTGTTACAGGTATTACATACTTTTGAATGCCCATGTGTAAAGTGTGTTTATAGTAGTTTTGCAGTGCCAAGCACTGTCTTTTCACAAATATCACTTGATTTCACAGAGATTAAGAGAACTTTTCCACTTCCCAATTATTACTGGTAAAATTGAATTGAACAGCATCTACATTTGTTGGGTGAGTGACAAATGTATGTGATATAATATGGTCTGATGGTTCCGTATATCTCTCTTTTTGACTGATTTTACTACAGATTACCTCTCTAAGAAGAGACTATGAGTAGGTGAGAGCATTAGGACTTATTCTCAATTTGCATGGCACAAATGAGTATTCAGGCAGGGATGATAACAGCCCTCTTGAAGGCCTCAGACTTGAATTGGCTTTTGAAGGAAGGCTGAAACATGTTGGCACTATCATAAGTGTGGATGAGTCATCACTGCTCATCGTACAACCAGGACCTTTCTTTTTAACCATATCTGGGGTACTCAATGATTAAAAAGGAATTAATTGAGTATACTCTAGAATATTTTTACCCTGTCTGGATCCCTGCTATAATCCAGTTGTCATTTATCTAAGAACTCCCAGAAATGGTCGAGTCCACCACTGTGGTATTTATCTACTGTTGTGTAGATATTTGCCTATGATGAAGCATGCCACAATAAGTTGTGGATGAGGCGATTACTCCAAAATCTTTTCAATTTTGTTGAAGGGATCACACCATTACAACTCTTACCTGGTTGCCTTTATGTGTATTGATATTAGCCTAGGGAGGATATGACCAGGTATTCGTTCTCTCTCGCTCCATTTATGCATGACATGTAGAGGAGTTTTGTGAGCTCCCAGAGCTTAAGACTTTTCCCTGAAAGAAGATAAGATATATCATTCTTTCCTATAAGGGCTATAATTTGGCTATTTTGCCAATATTTGTAAGAAGAGCAAGTGGCAGAAGAACTGTCATTTAATGATGACATAATCTCTTTGATTCTGTCATCACCCCTCTCCTCCTCGATATAACTTTAACACAACCAACCTCAACATTAAATGACTTGGAATCACTAATTGACACAAAATGAAATCAGGTCAAGACTCTCCCATATGGAGCCATCGTGAAAGAATATTTATGAGGAACCATAGCCCCAAGAGGTCTCATTGTTACAAATGAACCATGTATTTTCTTGGAGGACGCTGAATTTAGAAAAAGTTGGTCGCTTATATCCTGGAAATGTACCAGAGACTGGCTAGTTAGTGCTCATTATTCAAACGCCCCAAAAGTTTGTGAGATGCACAACTAGTTAAGATTAAGATTAGTGAAACAGCTTTAAAAACACAGGTATCAGTGACAATGTTTGAGAAAAAATTGGATGAAATTAATAAAACCATTATAAAATTTAAAGATTTCCTGACCCAAACTAAAATAACAAAGTTCCAAAAAGATCTCAAGAGATTTTCTTTTGATGGGACCTTTCCATATTCAAAACCAGACTTTAAACCCAAGGCCTCAGAAATATCTGATAGATTCAGCTCCGATAGTTCTAGGTTTGAAACATTATCCTTGATTCTAGCAATAGCAACACCAGTTATAAAAAGCCTGGCGGTTAAGAATCATGAACACGCACACGTGGAGGTAGTGGGAATGAAAGAACTGCACAATACCCCAGCCTTTTTTCAAGTGGAATCCTTATACCCTGCCACACCATCCTCCGATCCAACTTGGGTTCCGGTGGCAGGAGTACTTTTATAGAATTGTCCCCTCTCCCTGAGCCGTAAATATATGCTCACTATATATGCCATACGTCACAGAAGGAACTGTATGTCTTCAGTGCGTCTGCATGTTTGTGTTTAATGTATAAATAGACATTACTTAGGAACGTGAAGATGCACCATGGAATACTTGAACCATAAATAGTAAATATTTTTAAGGTGTTTATAAAACAATAAGCATTCACACTCAAGTACAGCCTACATTACATCTAATTAATAAGATGCAAGAAGTTTCCCTCTTAATCTTTGCTTGTTTTTAAAGTGTGTGACTACAGGAGAGTGCTTCCCTGATCTGTCCGTGAATACCCTGAACCACCCTAAAGCTAGGGTAAGTGGTATGAGTGGATACACCTTGTTAGAGGTATTTAAAACTTGTGCATGCCCACATGAGAAGTGTGTTTGTAGTGGTTTTGCAGTGTTGAGCAATGTCTTTTCACAGATAATCCTTAGTTGATTACACAGAGATTGAGAGAACTTTTCCATTTCCTAAGTATTACCGCCAAGATTGGATTGAAAAGCATCTACTTATGTTGGGTGAGTGACAAAGATATGTGATCTAAAAATGCCCCGATGGTTCCCATATATCTCTCTTTTTTTAACTGATTTTACTATAGGTTAACTCTTTAAGAAGAGGCTATGAATATGTGAGAGCATTAGGCCTTGTTCTCAATTTGCATGGCACAAATGAGTATTTAGGCAGGCATGATAACTGCCCTGACGAAGACCTCAGATGCGAATGGCTTTGTTTTTAAAGTGGCAGTCACATTGTATATGGGAAATAACGGTTTCATTGAAGCATGAGTGTTCCTCTTCCTGCAATGAGCCAGCTACAACCTTATTCCCAGAAAAATTAACAGAAGTCCTTAGGGGATCATTCAGACCTGTGTCTCTATTTAAGACACATAGTAAGATGTGTGTCAAATTATCAGGTATGGCCTTTGATAGAGTATCCTGAAAACGGTTATAGGAATTTCAGTCAGAAAGGGATGAGTGCCGCAATTTATTCTTTGGGTAAAGTTGTAATTTTTGGCATCAAGAGCCAAGCTATTTGAGAATATCCAGGTGTCGCATGATATGGAAGAACTCAGCAGCTATCCCATTTGTGCCACTTATCTTTGTTCTATATATGGAGTCCTTTGCAAATAAGATAGAGAGCAGCTCAAAGATAGGCTCGGTTAAGGCCTACATGCAGCATTTTAAATTATTTACAGATTATGATTATGTGATTATTACAATGATTTACCCATCTCAAGCCACAGAAAACAAATAGAACTTGAAAGAGGCATTTTGTAAAATGGTGGGCTAAAAGCTGAGTATTCGAAAGATGACTAGATAAGCACAGAAGAATTTACATGTGGGAATTGCACTAAGTCTACAGATTAATTGAGTTAACATCAAATGCGACCTAAATAATTTATTTACAATTATTTACTAAGATCTGATTTCTATAGCTATGACAAATTTAAACAACTGTTGGCAATGGTCTCACCTATGAGACCTATTGGCTTTGGCAATTATTTTAGCTATGCTGACCAGCAGCAAGACTGCTTTGCAGCATTGCTGAATATAATGCATAAAAGGGCTATGACACGGCCATCACACCATTTTGTAGATGCGCGTCAACATGGATGTATGCGCCTATAAAATGAGGTAAGTATTCTTTTTTTAAATTTTGCAATCTGAGTTGGATTAGTAAATAAAACGTTGTGTGAAATACTCTTTTTAATTTAGTGCTATTCAGTTTTACTAATATATCGCTAGTATGCCTTATTCAAAAAAAGAAAACAAATAAACAGGGTTCTGAATGGGGGTATGAAGAGGCCGAGGATGAGGCAACCTGAGGGAGGGTGGGAGAGAAGAATGTGGGTGGGAGAGAAGGACAAGTGAGAGACAACATTGGGGAAGCACATAGACAACAGAGGTCAGGGGATGGGGAAGCACATGGATAATGGGGCGTGAACGAATGGATATGAGAAAGCACACAGAAAGAGTGTGGTTGAGCAACAAAGCACACAATGGAGAGTGGGGCAGGTAGGAATGCGGAACCAAGTGGACAGCGGACCATGGGCAGGCTGTGATTTGGAAGTACATGAACTGCAGATGGTAGGCAGGAATTGGGAAGCACATGGGAAATCAAGAGTCTCCCGGCGAGGATGGGGAAGCACAGGCAATGGGGAAGTGGGCAAGCAAGAATGGCAATGGGATGGCAATGGATGGCAATGGAAGGTGGGTGGGCAGGGAGGAAGTAAGAACAGCAACTGAAGGGGGAGGAAGAGTGGAGAAACACATGAGCGGGAAAGATTAACACAAAGGAGACAGCTGACAAACACATGCTCTCTCATAGAGTGCTTAACCAAAATGAAAAAAGTAGCACCTGAAAAGGTAGTAGTAGAAGGACACCATTTAATGAGTCCATACTCCAGGTGAAGGACAAACACCAGAAAAGGGAGGAAAAGCCCATAGAAGCTAACAAATAAGAATCAAGCAATTGAGAGCAACAATAAAGCCAACCAATGGTACACAATGGGCAGACTTTAAGCTTACTGTAAGCTAACAATATGTCTTGCAACAGATAACGCATTCACTGTCTTAGGCAAGACCTAGAAATGGGGTCAAGGGAAGCCCCTCACTGCTGTGCAGATAAAGATTGCATCATTCCCAAAACGTTCACATCTGTGCACAGCAATCCTAGGTCACATTTCAAAAGAATCTTTGCAGAGTGTATAATGTATTTTAAGCAGTTTTGTTTGGTGTTATAGCGAGGTCAGAAGGTTGAAAATTCGGTTCCATGGCGACAGAGGGCTGTCTGTTTCAGATTGTACTATAGGGTGGCAATGGAGAAACATTGTTTACACTTTTGTATTAAAAGAAAGAATAGTCAATGATGTTACTTACTAGTACATTGAAAGTTCAACTTTATTTGAAAGTGATAGAGGTCTTGTACAGTTTACACAGATGTCTCTATGTATATTTCTATTCAAGAAGTGAACCAGCATATTTTGCTATAGTTAAACACAAGTCTCTTTATTATTTACTATGACGATTGTGCTGTTAGGCTATGCAACATTATGTTTCTTGGTATTTTCATAGTACAATATTCACCAATTATTTGGCATCTTGGTGGTGCTATTTGTTGACATTGGCATGCAGGTGTCATTCATCCAGCGGGCGTTCTCCAATAGGAGAATTCGTTTCTGAACCACTGTTGTGCCTGTGGATGCTGTGCTTAATTTGAGCCGTTGGTTTCCGGAGCTCTGCACAAGCGCTTAGGAAAGTCCACCACATAGTGGCGCTGTCTGCCTAATTTAGGTATGAGAACAACAACAGCTGTTTATTAATACTAATTACATTAACAATGACTAATGCTTGCCACTCAAGCCATTCTTATAGCTTTGGGGGCCTGGAATAGTAAAAAATGTGACACAAGTGTGATGGTCAGTGGTTGTGTTGGTAGTGTAGTTGACAGCGCTGGTAGGGCAATGGATGGTGCAAGCTGCACTGTCCTCCTGACGAGGGCCCTGGCATTTATGTGTTTTTTTTTTTTACAAATAAAGCACTGGGTGGATGACTTGGAAAATGGTGGTTGGGTATTGAAACATTCCAAACACTGTTCCGGAAGTTCCGAGCAAAGAGCAGTTTGCAAACGATCGAGGTATAGCTGTTTTTATACATTTCATATCTTTTTAGACAGGCTTGGGAGACATTAAAGATTTCGAAGAAACAATCTTTGAATAGTTGCTGATCAGATTTTGAAAAAAAGTAAAATTTGACTAGAAAACTGGCACATAGACTCTTGGAGAAAATGTTCGAGACAGCCTCTGAATAACTTGCAATTACAGAAATAGCTGCATATGATAGCAGGGGAGGACTTGTGTAGAAAATGTGATGGTGAATGAAGAAAATGGGCAGTGGCACTACTATGGATTTTCTGTAGCACTCATAAAGATGATGTATTGAGTTTAATTACTTCAAATTTTAACTTGCAGCAATTTATTACATGCCTTGATCTGTATTGAACACCAGATAACCGGCACAGCTCGGGTAAATCACCAGTTGTCAGGTGGGTCTAGCTATATGACTCCTCCAGTATATTTTTTTTCAGGGACAGCCTCTAGATGACAACTTTCTGGCCAGGTGTTATTTCATTTCAACAAAAATTCTATCAGCTGAGCAAGGCCTTGATTTAGGAACTATAGGACCGTTTCTGAACGATTTTGCTACGACTTACTCCCATAGTGTTCCTAAATTCCAGGAGTAGGCCAGAAGCACTAAAAGAGTAAACCAAAGCCACTCATACACCAACCTTTGTGAATCCGGCCCTATGGTGATGGGTTTGAAGATTATGACATTGAAAAGAGCTAGCAGTTAGTATTTTGTTTTCTTAATTGCATTCGCTCTAATGGCACATTAAAAGCGATAACAGTGAAATGATGATAAAAGTACTTTCATAAATCCCAAAATATCTTGTTGATGATATCACAAACAAAACACAGCGGACATCATAAACGAGGGAGCAGGTAATATCGTCAGTTACATGTTTTATTATATTAAGGAAATTGCCATTGAGCGTCCTATTATTGTTATAGTTAGGATCATTATTATACCTATTTTTTTGCGCAGTATCCCTTGGTTAATTTGAGCTGGTGGTTGCCGGTGGGCTCCATCAACACTCATCTTAGGGGATCGGCACTCTTTTGATCTTGAAAAGGCTGCATTTTGATAGCACATTTGTGTTGGGTAAACAGTGTGCTACTGGTGCTGTCCTGTTTACACAATATTAATGAGGCGTTTATCATTGCAGCCTGCGGGCGAGGGATCGACTAAGAGAGTGTGGGTGTGCGTATACGTGTGTGTGTGAGCGTGGAGGAGGGAGAGCGGCACACACACACACAGAGCATATGTTTGCGTAAACGTGCGTGAGTCAAGGCTTTATGTGGGGTGGGTGCTCAGCACCAACATAATTTAGAATATAAAAACACACGTTTCTCCTAGCAGGCCCTGTCTTTCAAGTCCTTAACTTTACAAACGACCATAATGATTTCTTTCTCAACAATGTGTGCAAGAACCCTTCGGATAATCCAAGTCAATGGTGCATACACTGTTACATTTCAAACGTTTAACTTCATGTTGCATGGTAGACATGTTCCTATTTACTAAGATTTTTCTATTCCCAAATGATGTGTTCCTGCAGTTTTGCTTTTCAAGTAATATCTGAGTCTTCAATGGCACATGCTGCAGAGTTGCTTCTAGGGGTCGTGGTGAGTTCAAGAAATGCATCAGTGATTGAAACAGTATGACTGACAGCTAGCGTTGAGATGACGGTCACATATGTACCAGTTTAATTACAGTTCTATGGGAAAGGGTGTGAATGAATTACATCGTTTTCCAAATATGTAAAGGGCCAAGAGAACATTTTTAGGGGGGAGAATCTTTCACCCAAACCCCCTTGCAGGAAGCAAGCTCACATGCTTCACTTGCATTCTTTATGTAGTTAATGGATGGTGCCAGTAGGGGGAAGTGGGCAGCTGCCTCGTAGGAATCATTTTGGGCACCTTCACTTACTTCTTTACATATTAAGCACTACATCACTTCCAGCTTTATGCTATTACAAATAGTTTGATGACCACATGGGGTCCTAAAATAACTGGAACTTTCAAACCTGCAATTTTGGCATCTGCCAAAGGGAAGATGGTTCTGCTCTTTCATTAATTTATGCGGGAAGAGTTCTCAAGTTTTGGATACAGCATAAGGAAGCTTATTCAGGCAAACGTTTGGCTTTATTTCCACATGTATACACCAGTGTCAGGGTAAAGGGCAGTGCTTAATTTGTAAAATAATAAGTGTCAAGGCCCGACATTTTTATCAGAAGCCCCCAGGCAGTGCTATAAAAGGTTGGGGTGCCAATTACTAAGCCTTGACTGTCTTGATTTCATCTCATGCCTATTTAATACACCAGAAGGCACTCACTACCTCTATATCTCACTCTTGCACGGTCATTTTCATCCTTGCTTTCTCCCTTTGTTGCTGTTTTTCTCTTCCTTCCTCTTCCTACTTTTAAGTTTTTCTCTCTCTTGCTTTGGATCAAAGTTAGTTGAGGAAAAATAAGTGCCAGTCTCCAAAAATAAGTGCTGGCGGGCCCCACCTGGAAGCACTGGCTCAAATTAAGCACTGGTAAAAGATATGCCAAGTGAACTGCGGCTCTCACAGTTGATTATATATGTTAGCATTAGTAAACATTTCCTGTAGTGTCATGAGGTCACGACCACCATAGACTTAATAGGATGCATCCAGCACCACTGATATATGTTTCATTGCTCATCTTCATAAGCAGAAAAGCTCTATGGGCTGAGAAAGATTTACGTGTTTTCAAGATTTTGTGCTTACCACAAAAGCCTATGTGAGTGGGTGACGGATCAAGAAAAAGAGCCTACAGCAGGTTTATCTAATGTTAGTTGAGGATGAATCCATGCATTCCAGATGTTCAGGATAATTATGTATGATAAATGTGCTTAAAATCACGTAAATGAGAAAGATATACATAATCAGTTACTACTCTGATTACCCAACAAGAACGGTGTCCTCAGTGACCAACACAACTAGCCATGGTCTAGAAATCACCAGAAATGCTGAACCAATAGCGACCTCTGTAAGTATGCTGTGAAAGAGCACTGTGCAGAAAGCTAAATTCTGTATTGTATTGTATTGTAATTGCATTTATATAGTGTTTCTTACTACCCCTGACGAGGCGTCAGAGTGCGTTTCCTGCGAGTAGCACACTACTTGGAACCCATTAGGTATTAGTGGTGAATTAGTATAGTGAAATATGAAAGTAATTTGAGTGGTGGGTATGTTAGTCAGTTATTTGCAGTCGTTGCCGGCATGACTCGCGAGTGGGGTCGAGGGGTCGCGCAGGGAGGGGGTCGCGGGGGGAGGTTTAATTTAAAATTAAAATAAAATAAAAGTTAATTTACCTTTACCGGCCCTGCGTCATCTTCTCTGCAACAGGAAGCAGCCGCAGGCAGCCTCCCGCCCCTCCCCTAAGCCAATCACAATGCTGTAATGGCAGCATTGTGATTGGTCGGGGCGCCGACCAGCCAAGCGTATATGGGGAGGCCATTTTCTCCATGTAGGTGGCATGCAGCCTACATGGAGAAAATGGCAGAGTGCGCATGACTGGTTTGGTCAGCCCCAGAGGGCCGACCAAACACTCAGCACCCACAACAGTGGGCAAGCCACTCCTCCCCTGCCCTAGAGCAGGACCGCCCACCCGCCTGCCCCAACCAAACCCTTCTGCTTTCTCGCAGTGCGAGAAGCAGAAACATAAAATGGATTTTATAATACCATTTTATGTTTCTGCTTCTCGCACTGTGAGAAAGCAGTGAGGTGACGCTCCTCCGCCCACATGGAGGAGCCGCCCTTCGTTATTTGGATTGAGAAGGATAGTGGATGGATAGAAGAGAGAAAAAGGTTTGTATTTATATGGCGCTTGCTACCCCTGATGGGGTGTTGAAGCACTTTTTTGGCGAGTAGTACGCTACTCCAGAACCCATAAAGGATTAATGGGGAATTAGTATAGTGGAATATGAAAGTAATTTGAGTGGTGGGTATGTTAGTCAGTTATTTGGATTGAGAAGGATAGTGGAGGGATAGAGGGAAAAAGGTTTGCATTTATATAGCACTTGCTACCCCTGATGAGGTGTTGAAGCACTTTTTCGGCAAGTAGCACGCTACTCAGGGACCCATAAATGATTAGTGGTGAATTAGTATAGTGAAATATGTAAGTAATTTGAGTAGTGGATATGTTAGTCAGTTATTTGGATTGAAAAGGGTAGTGGAGGGATAGAGGGGAAAAGGTTTGCATTTACATAGCTCTTGCTACCCCCTGATGAGGTGCTGAAGTGCTTTATCGTCGAGTAGGACGCTACTCCGAAACATATAAAGGATTGGGGGTGAATTAGTATAGTGATACAGGAAATTAATTTGAGTGGTGGAAATGTTAGTCTGTTATTTAGATTGAAAAGGATAGTGGAGGGATAGAAGAGGGAAGGATTTAGAATATTTTTATTTTTTTATTTTTTGGAGCTCATAGCAGTAGGAGGAGGCTTGGGATGAGTAAAAGTGAGGTGGAGGGGGAAGAGTCAGAGGGAAAGGTTTGGAAAGGCTTGTTTGGGAGATCTGAATCTTAAAAGAGGTATGAGATGATGCAAGGAGGGGTAGAGTAGGGAAGAGTCTACAAAGGGTTATTTTGGGGTTCATAATAGTGGTATGGGGTTTGGGGTGAATGAGACAGTGGAGGTAGAGGATCTATTGATAGAGATATAGTCTGAGAAATAGGGCAGTGCATTGGAAAGAGTAGTAGAATTAGGTTTGAGATGAGTCAGAGAGTTGAGGTAGAGGATATATATATATATTTTTTTTTTAGAGTTTTATATAGCGCGAACTAGACCCGAACATATCGGGTATCAGAGCGCTTTACATAGCACCAGTTTCGTTACAGAAGGACACATTCATATTTTTGTTAGGCACGGGGAGATTAAGTGATTTGCCCAGAATCACAGGATGTTGAGCGTGGTTGCCGAGACTCGAACCCGGTTCCCCAGCTTCGAAGTCGAACGCTCTAGCCGTAAGGCTACATCCTCTCCCCTTGACAGCGGCATAGGGTGAGGAATAGGGTAGTGCATTGGATATGCTGAATTAGAAGAAAAGTAATAAATATATAGATACATAAGTACATGGAAGGTATATACATGCATAAGGAAGGTAGTATATGTAGATTAAAGATGCATTTAATAAACTCCTGCTTTCACGTGTTGTTGTACTTTAAAATATATATATATTTTGTAATTCAATAGTAAAGCATTTGTAGATAAATAGTTATGATAATAGATTTACTTATTTATGCAGTCACTTAGATACATGTTAAAAACATAGAATAAGGTAAATATCAGTAATATGTACATTTGTTAAGCAGAGCTAACGAATGTCTATATTTTTATTTTTGAGCATAATTATTATACAAATTTACATTTCTAACAGATAATCAGAAAACTTCTACCAGAAGAGAGCTTATGTTTTAAATGAGATATGCTGTTTAAACAAGGGGAACTCCATAAGTTAATTGTCATTTTTCAACAGGTGCTGGATCGAAGCTGTGGGACAGTATAGCAATGATCAATATTGCAACCACCATCAACAGCTTGTTGTACTATATATACGTGCAATGGTTTGTGACCAATTGTAATGATGCACACATATTCCTAACAGATAATGTTAGTGACATGATTGTATGTGTAATGTGGTCATCAATAAAAAGAAGTTTAAAAAAAATAAATTGCAACCACCATCAAAGACAGAGGCCCTCATTCTGATGTTGGTCGGCCGCAACAATAGCTTTTCGGTTTTGGTCCGACCGACATCTGCTGCTGCAGACCGACCACCACATTACAATGCGTGCAATCGGAGGCAGCAGGCGTAGGGAAAGTCCAACGCTTTTGTTGGACCGTCAGAGGGACAGTAATCCCTACAATAGGGGCGGTGCCTGCTCAGGCACTGCCATAGGGATTACAATGTCCCTTTCCGCCTGCTCTTTCATGACCTTCCATGAAAAGGCAGGCGGAAAGTGACTTTGGGGCCCCTAGCAGGGCCCCCTTCCCCTCTGGCCCTCCACTATGGGGCCTGTGCCCCATAAACATCCCTGCACCATGTGGCAGGCACCGCATGGTGCCTGCCACATGGTCCAGGGAAGTTTTAAAAATGTATTTTCTTTAAAAGTGTATTTTCTATTGCAGCTTGTGCTGCAGCCCGCAGCACGAGCAGCAATAAAGAATATACACTTTGTGACCGCTGTGAAGGTGGTCGCATTGTAGTAATGGTAGCAGGAGCGCCGAATCCTTGTCGGCAGTCCCGTTTCCTAAACAATGCCGGTCATACGCTCGTCCGACCGGCATCGTAATGATGCCTTAAGTGTCTGATTTGGAATTTAGTGGATGGGTTACTCAGTTACAAATGTAATGGATATCCCGCCCACCTTATTACAAGTACATTATATCCTATGGCACTTGTAAAAAGATGGACTTGATATCCATTATGTTTATGGTGAAGTAACCCATCCACTAAACTCTCAATCAGGCTTTAAATTGTTTATTAGCTATTTTAAGATTATGTCAAAGCCACTGGCTCAGAAAAAATATTGTGATTTTCACACAGATGATTGTATCATTACTGAGAGAGAAAAAAGGGCTTGTGCCCAAAATACACCTAAGCCCCAAAAGTTAGTAAAACCTAGACATGTGTTTCACTTTCTCAGAGCCATAGAGAGGTCAACGATTCTCTTGATCAGTTTGCAGAGTACTAAGGTGATGTGGAATATAACATACTCTCTAAACAGTGAAGACCTGTTTATTTGGAATGTAGCAACACAATTCACAGATATCATAAGTTCCCAGGTTTTGCTCTAAGCGTTTTGATGAATTAAAAGTAATTCCATCTCCTAAAACTGGTGAGTGCTTGCAGGGGTAGGTTCGCATGTTTGAAGGATTAAGAAATATATTTTATGGAAGCTCTTTTAACTGACCATGTGCCTGTGTTTTCTGTGGGCCAAATAAAAGAAGATGCAAGTCAATGCAGCGTTTATATCAGTGAATACAGTATTTGAGCAGAAGACAAGAAGGCTAATCTTAGATACGCAAGTTGCAAGTATTACTTCAGAAGCAATTTAAAACCAGGAGGAAACATAGAATTGCTGCAAATACGGATCTGTCCTAAGCCAAAGTGGAAAGTGAGAGTACATATGATGTTTGCTCAAACATGGCACAAGTCTGATAGAATTTGCACATGATGTTTTGAAGCATTTAGTACAGGCACATTTAAACATCAACCTCTTATGAATCTCTGGAAAAATAATCTAAGAGTAGAGCAAGGGAAGCTGGTCCTGACAACTAGCAGTTGGAGAGGTGCCATTATATGGTCAATTTTTAAAAGAGATGATCTGGACAACCCAAAAAAGTACTGCCTCATAAGCCTACTCTATGTAGGGGTTGCATTTTTTTCAAATGTAATTTTGGCTTATTTAAATGGCTGGATTGATGGACAGTTGTTAGTATTCATTGAACAAGGGGCATTTAAAGAAGGGCCCTCGACAATGGATCATTGTTTTAGTCTCTGGAACATTGCCCAGAAAGTCATTGAGACAAGAGGCAACCTTTTCTGCTGCTTTTCAGGCTTCTGGGTGGCATTTGATCTAGTTGATCGGGCTATTCTGTGGGGGTAAATTGAGTAAGATAAACATCCCTAGCTCCCTACTGGCTGTAATAGAGGCACTGCATAAGGAGAAATAGGCAGTTTTAGATGAGAATGGCACGCTTTCCCTTAGTATCTCCATTAATAATGGACTCCATCAAGGGTGCATTCTCGCACCAACCTTGTTTGCCTTGTTCCTCGCTGATCTACCAGCAGTTTTACAATCAAGCCACTCCTTCTCCCCCCCCAGATGGGTGGAAGACATATACCCAGTCTTCTTTACACTGACGATCTGGTTATTTTAGATTTGACTCAATTGGGTTTGTAGAGGAAATTAGATACTTTTAAAAACTTTGCCAGGAGAACAAACTCACAATCAACTTCGAAAAAACTAACACCCTGGTATGTGGGAAGGACAGTAAGCATTTTTATTGGAAAACTGGATGTGTTCCAGTGAAGGAGGTTTTGTACAATAAACACCTAGGGGCACTGTTTAATAGTAAATTACAGTGGAAGATGCATCTTGGTGTTCTGAAAACCAGGGCATTAGTCACGGTAGGTGGGATGAAGAAATTTAAAAGAGACTTTGGAGGACCCTCTGTAGAACCAGTCACTACAGCATATAAGGCAATGGTCCCCCCTGACAATTGTTTTACGGAGTATTTATTCTTGGCTTTGGTTTTTGGCATAATTGGGAGAAATTGGACGGAGCGTGTCTTAAAAAACTCCTATATCTCCCCTTGTGCTCCATGATCCATGATATTAGATTGGAAATCAAGATAAATTCCTGGAATATTATTGCTTATACCCTCTGTCTACGCTTCTGGCATAAACTGATAGTAGCAAACAACACTAAAGAGTCGACACTATGTGCCAAAACAATATGTATCAGCGAGCTAAGCTGAGCAAGGCAGGTAAGAGATTAGTTGTTAAAGATGACAGACTTGTTTAAAATACAGAGCTATTAAGTGGAGGAATCGCTGTCCCTATCGAAAAGGGATGTAAGGGAAAGGGGCGGGCCGGTATTGAGGGCCAGGGATTTGAAGTAGTTACGTACTATGAGATCAACTGATTATCTGCAAGACTCCTGGGCTCTCCAATCAGCATTTCCCTACCTCTCTAGGCCACCCAACCCTGCAATGCGCTCAAAAGTGTTAAAAGTTTTGGATGGGGTTAAATTCTGTTTACTTTGGGCATGTGAAAGAGTTAAGGCTATGGGCCAAGGAAGGGATTTGTAATTGTAGGCTAGAAATTAATTGTTCTACAGTTCATATTTTAATTGATTGCATACACTTTTTAACCCTAAGTCCCTGTTTTTTAAAACCACTTTTTAAGAAATATGGAATTGTGAGACCGGCCAAGGCAATTAGACTTGTATACAATATGAATTTTCTGGATGTAACGCGTGTGGTGGGTAGATTTTTATTGACTCTGTGGAGGGGTGAAAGTTTTTAATTAGTGCATTTTTAATGTTATGTATTGTATGTAAAGTAAAGTTTAACAAACCATTGGCTTAAATAAACTTATTGTTTACTACTAGTACTAATACTTAGGGCCTGATTACAATGCGGTTAGGAAAGCATTCCCACCTAGGGCCCGATTACGATGTGGTTAGGAAGGCCTCCTAATGGCATTTGCTCCTTCCGAATTGGATCGGGAACGTGTCCTCCCGACCGAGGGCCACATTACGATGCAGCTAGGAACATAGGCTCCGATAGAAGTCAATGGGAGTCCAACCAAATTGTAGCTGGAAGCATCCGGATGCATCATACTCAGTCGGTCGAACTCTCCCGATCCGAGTCGGTCAGAAACCATTTCCAAACCGAATCGATCGGGAAGATTTCCTAACCGCATCGTAATCGGGCCCTAAGAGTAGAGTAGTCAACTTTTCAACATCATCCATGATATAAAAACAATTTAAATCTTATGCAAGTCAGGAACATTGTTGTTTTGTATTTCTGATAAAACTCCTACTTTGTGAATTTGTTTTAAAAAACAAAATCATGTTGAGTAGGCCCAAAATCATGGTCCATACTCAAGATTCTGCTCAGCCTTCAGTACATCTGCCACAATGGCATATGCAATGAAGGTAAAGATAACCCTGTCTTTAGTACATCTGCCATTCTGGCAGATTGTAATTGTAATTGCATTAATATAGCGCTTACTACCCCTGATGAGGGGAGTAGCATGCTACTCTGGAACCCAAGAAGGATTAGTGGTGAATTAGTATAGGGAGACATTAAATTAATTTTAGCGGTGGACATGTGAGTTTGTTATTTGGATTGAAAAAGTATAGTAGAGTGGTACAAGAGGGAAGGGTTTGCATTTATATAGCGTTTGCTACCCCTGATGAGGTGTTAAAGCGCTTTTTCAATAAGTAGAATACTACTCCGGAACCCAAAAAGGATTAGTGGTGAATTAGTATAGGGAGATATTAACAGTTCAGCGGTGGACATGTGAGTTTGTTATTTGGATTGAAAAAGGATAGTGGAGTGGTAGAAGAGAGAAGGGTTTGCATTTATGTAGCACTTGCTACCCCTAATGAGGTATCAAAGTGCTTTTCGGCGGGTAGCACACTACTCCAGAATCCAAACAGGATTAGTGGGGAATTATTAAAGGGAAATATGAAATTAATTTGAGCGGTGGACAAGTTAGTCTGTTAATTGGATTGAAAAGGATAGTGGAGGGATAAAAAAGGGATGTGCCTAGAAAGTGTTTTTTTGGTTTTTTGGGAGCTCATAGTAGTAGGAGATTTGGAATGAGTAAAAGGTGTGGTGGAGGGAGGAAGAGTCAGAGGGAAAGGTTTAGAAAGGCTTGTATGGGAGATCTGAATAGTAAAAAAGGTGTGAGATAATGCAGGAGGGGTAGAGGAGGGAAGAGTCTAGAAAGGGTTATTTTGTGGATAATAGTAATAGAATGGGGTTTGGGTTGAGTCAGAGAGTGGAGGTATAGAATATATTGAGAGAGGTATAGGGTGAGATATAGGGTAGTGCATTGGAGATGCTGAATTAGAAAGTAAAGTAATAAATCTAAAGATACATAAGTGCATGGAAGGTATATATGTATATGGAAGGTAATATATGTAGTTTTAAGTTGTATTTAATAAACTCAGACCTTCAAGTGTTGCTGTACTTTAATTAATTTATTTGTTTATAGATATATATTTTTTTGTAATTCAATAGTGAAGCAATTGACGATAAATAGTTATGATAAAAGATTTTACTTATTTATGCAGTCACCTATACACATGTTACACATAGAATAACATAATCATACGTACATATGTACAATTGTTAAGCAGAACTAACGAATATGTATTCATAAACATAATTATTATACATGTTTATACAAAGCAATACACATATGTAGGTGCACATCTATAGTCCAAATAAATGCTTATATACAGAGGGATATGCTGTATATACCGGTTTGAGTATGGTAGTTATGTGGGGAAGAGCCAACTCTGGTGTAGTCTTCTGAAGATAAGGTAGTTATCCGTGGATCTTTTGTTTGGGGGTAAAAAGTTCCATAGTTTGGCTGCTTGAACAGAGAAGGATGTGCCACCTATGGTTTTTTTTCTTGTATGTTGGGATTTTGAGGCGAGATGCCAATCTGGAGTGGAGGTTCCTTTGTTGAATGTATTTGGTGATTTTATTTCTGATGAAGAGTGGTCCTGTTCCATGTATCGCTTTGTGGGTGATACAAAGTAGCTTGAATGTGGATCTTCTTGCAACCGGTAACCAATGTAGGGCCTTCAAGGCAGGGGAGATGTGGGCTTGTGGCTTTATATGTAAGAGTAGTCTGGCAGCAGATTTCTGAATCCGTTGTAGTCTTTTCATAGTTGTTAAAGGTGATCCATGGTGGAGGCTATTGGCGTAATCGAGTTTAGACAGAACAAGAGAGATAGTAGCCTGGACCTTGTGTGGAAATCCCAGGTGGGGGAAGATGCGCCACAGAGTTTTTATAGTAATGAAGCTTGATCTTGCTGGTTTGTCCACTTGGGAATTCATTGATAGCTTGGAGTCCATGGTAATTCTGAGGTTTCTTACTTTCTTACGAGGTGTTCCCAGATCGTCAGGCTAGGTGGCGAGTGGGTCATAATTTTTCCAATCGAGTATTTCAATTTTGGAAGCATTCAATTTGAGATGGCTCCATGTCATCCACTGATCCACAGCTCTGAGACAACTGAAACTTTGTGAGCTTCCAATGGCTTTGGGGCTTTCCAGTTTAAGGAGTATTTGTGTGTCATCTGCATAGTTATAGCATGTGAGATTAAATTGCTTGATTAGTGCTGGTAATGCCTTCATGTAAATGTTGAAAAGCATGGTTGAGATGATAGAGCCTTGAGGCACCCCTGCTTTTGTGAGGTATGGTTTGGACAAGAAAGAGGGGGTAAGGATGACATTAGTTCTGTTTTGAAGTTAGGATGTTTTTCTTAACTTGTTATTCAGGCTGGATCTTAGAGTCAGAAGATCTAAGGTTCCTACCTTATCGGTATTTGTTGATCAGATTTAGAAGCTGTCTTGGCCTGATACCACAAATGATTTTATGGATGATGATATGCATTTTGAAGACAGTCCTTTGTTTTACATAGATGAGAATATGCTTTTTAAACTTTGAAGGTTTTAGATATTAGATAAACTGTCCTCGCAACCCTTAACCAATTGGAAATTTTTCTTGGTCCACTGCTAGTCCACAGTGTTGGGAAATAGTGCAAAGCTCTAACAAGATTATGTTTGACTTGTGTTGTTAGGTATAGGTGAGGCTCTTGAATAGTTTATGTATGAAATTGGGAGGCCTGCCCTCAGTAGTTTGATCAATTAGGTCATCTACAGTTTTTTATTAGGCCTTGGTGGAGTTTGCGGCATTTCGCTATGCGGAACTCCGCAAAGTGACTAAAAACTCTGCCGTGATATGCGGAGTTCCACAAGCAGCGGACTACGTTAGGTCATGTCGTTCATGCTGATTTTTAGCACTGGGTGTTTGTCCTGCATTGGAAAATCAGCGCGTACGGCAGCATGCACAGCGCAAGAGGGCACTGCTTCTTTCTGCCACTTGAGTAAATTTTCTACTCGAGCAGCAGCTTTCTCAACACGAGCAGTCGCAACCATCCGCGACCGCCTGCGTTGAGAAATCTCGCTGGGAGGTGGTCTAGCGATGGATTTTGCTCACACACACTCACCAACTTAACGTTGTTGACCGAGGCAAAAACTCTGCGTGCTCTGCGGAGCGCGGACAACTCAGCAAACTCTGCAAATGGAGTGGAGTTTATCACCCAGGCCTATTTTTTTATAACACAATTTGCATTTGTTTGCACAATTTGGTTGTCAATTATGATGTACACGTAAGAAACTATAGAATTAAATAACTTACATGTGATTTGTTACATGGTAGTTTACATCAGAGGACATTATGTATGACAAGGCCTGAAACCAAGAGTGGGGTTGTGTGATCCAGAGAGTCACCTACACTGTATGACTCAACTCTGGAGAGTGACTACTGTCATCTTCCCTAGTGAGGAAAGGCTGGCATTGGTGGTAGCAGTTTTGATGACAAGCATAGGTGCTAGGCTTTTTCCTATTACCTTCAGTGAAAGAGTGTGTGCTGATCTCTTTTGTTTACATTTTTCTGCGAGCAACATTTCACCAATCTCTTCACTGTGAACTCTGTTTACCTGCAGCACATGAACATGTAATCGGTATGTGTGCCTGACTATATGCAGACATGAATTCAATCTAGAACTCCTGTGTGCAAATGGTCAACAAAATGGAGGTCACAGATGATCTGTTCCAAACAGGAATTTGAACAGAATGGAGTCCCAAACAATTCCAGAGGTTTCTTTGAAGTGGACCATGTTCCATTGAAGAGTGGATGGGAATCAAATGTGCTCCCAGCCCCCTTCCTGATGTCCCTAAACTTCTGAGGGAGAGTGCAGACAGATAAGTGTAGTGGCAATGTAGGAAAGAGTTTTTCTTCTTTTGTGCCTTTGTGTAAGTCAGGGCTCACCCTGCCACACCCTCACTCCGTCCAGAAATACATTCCAAACATTTGATGGCTGACCAGTTCCTAAAAAAGGATGTTCACCCCTTCAGATCAGACAGATTCCAGAGCTAGGCTGAGAATTGCCATCCACAATTTAGTTTATAAGCCATTGATGAATATAAGACAAATTCCCTAGATTCGTTTTCCAGAGACTACCCATTTTCCACTGTTAAGACGGTACGGAGTGGTGTACTGGAGAAACCTTTTGTTTCCCATGGATAATGTCTTTAACAGCCAACTACCTTTTCAGTTCAGGAACATAGGTATGGAGTCTTGTATAGTATGTATTTCATTATTAGAAGTATAGGGTATTTTTTGATTCACTGTAAATAATTGTATATATATCTATGTGATATATAGGCAGATTCATTTTTTTAATTTCACAGCCCTGATGAAACACGTTGGCTGGGCTGAAGTGCAATTGCGATAATGAATAAACTTCAATAAAGAGGATTAAAACTGACTTACAAGGCTCCTGAAGAATTTGATTGGACATTAACAGCGAACAGATGTGGATATAGAATTGCATGGAATTCATTGTAATGTTGTGAATTGAGCTAAAGTGAATATATAATCGTATGCTGCTTTTCATTTATGTTGGTTAGCATTTGATTGTTTGGTGACTGCAGGACAGCGGGGTCACGGAAAGTTGAGCAGAGATAGAATATACAGCAACATAATTTTACACTAGTATGACGTTTTATGGCCCACACTGCTATTGCATTACAGTTACAGTTCAGGAAACACACTGAAGTTTGCAACAATCCTTTTGAAATCACTGCTTGGGAGAATTTGGAAAAAGAACATGCAATGGACAGAATGATGAACAAATCAAACATTCACCCCCAGTCACAGATCTGGGTTAAATCCAACTTTTTTTTAACACCACACCATTCCAGATTAGACCCAGCCATATGCAAATCAGTCTTGACCCTGCTCCCCATGGGAACAGCCCAGCCCGAACGACCGGGCCAAGTCCTCCCTGGACAAGAAACAAGCATAATAGGACCGCTTTCGCAGTATCACCCCTCATCAGCCAAGCTAGCTTGGATCTGGGGGTAGAACAAGCACAGGAGCCATGTTTGGGTATACCCTTCCCACTTAGGGAAACATATGCAAAAAGAACAGGCAATGGACAGAATGCTGAACACATCAAACATTCACCCCCAGTCACAGATCTGGGTTAAATCCTTCTGTTTTTGCACGCCATGCTATTCCAGTTTAGACCCAGCCATATGCAAACCAGTCTTGACCCTGCTACCCATAGGAACAGTCGAGCCCAAACTGCCAGGCCAGGTCCTCCCTGGACCAGAAACAAGCATCCTAGGCCCGGTTTTGGGGCATCACCCCTCATCAGCCAAACTAGCTTGAGTCTGGTGGCATAGCGAGCACGGAACCCACGTCTGGGTATACCCTTCCCACGTAGAGCGACAAATGCAAAAAGAACAGGCGATGGACAGAATGCTGAACAGAATTTGGGAGAATTTGGAAGCACTGCTTGGGAGAAAGTGTAAAGGAAGGAGCTATTACTGAGGAGAAAGGGATATTGGAGGTATCCCAAAAGTGAGGAGCTGCTCGGAGGAGCAACTCACAGACAACTTGTCTGGTAGAATAAAAAGCTGTATAAGAAAGGACTATGTGATATGAGAATGATTAGGAGGACAAGTAGACAGCAAGTTCACTGCAGGATAGGAAGATGGTGGAAAGTCTAGAGGTTAGAAAGATGGAAATTGTATGCCTATAACAACTAGTTTCAATATAGACTTTCACTTCTTGGTTAGGGTGAGCACTTCCTGGGTAAGAGGAGCACTACCAGATTTTTAGCCAATCTCTACAGAAAGCAAGTACCTGGGAATGTGTTGCATTGTTGCTGTTTTCCTGCTTTTGCTTTAGTTTAGACACATCTTCATTCCCGCAAATATTTGTTTTCTTCCCCCTCTCAGTTCCCTACTGTTAGGGTTCCCAATCCCTGAGTCCCTTGGCCTCTTATTGTCCTTGCCCTATGTTATCATCTAACTGTGTTTACTTCTCAGTGGAAACCTATAATTTTCTCTAGCATCTAGGGACCTCTCCCCAGTATCCTGGTCTACAATGGACTGATCACAGCACCATTCACCAGAGAAATGGGAAAGCCTTCCCTTCGCTACTTCACAGCAATATATATCTTTCCTTTCATTGTCACCATCTCCCTAACCATTATTCTCTCCTTCTTGTTAGTCGGTTACCCAAGTCTTTATATCATACAGGGAATGCTGAAAAAGGGGCTTGATTGCCTGAGCGAGACAACTCCAAACTAAGGAAGTCCAGTCCTGCTTTCTTCCTACCTTTATTCCTGCTCCCTTCTCCCTGTTGTCCCCCAGTCTCACTGTTGGTGCTTGGGTAATCATCATCATGCTGCTGAAAGGATACAGAATGCAGTGGATTCTCATTGGCTATGCCTTCTCAGAACTTGATATGTTAACAGAGTGGACAGCCCAGAGCCGAGCTAAGCTTCCTGCTGTCCTGTCCAACTAGCGCACGGCTAAGCAGACTCTCCTGTGAGCCTGCTGCCTACCTTGCAATGCACTGCCTTCAACACCCATGAAAGGCGCAGTGGGAATTAATTTCATCCCACTGACTGCCTAGTTCCAAATTTCTGCAGGGCAGAAGAAATCTTAAGTAACTGTGGCAGAGTCACTGAAGTGAGGAGACATGGATTGGTCAATGCCCTCTTAATACCTGAGTGGTCACATCGATGTGCCAGGGGATCTTGGTGCATGGGCACAAGGTGCCAACACTTGTCTTCCTATGGAATCCTTTAGATTCCTTGCTTCATCCTGACTTTGTCGCCATGACATTGGAGTAGGATCATTGGGCTTTGTTGAGCCTGCACAACCTACTACAGGGTGCGCACAGATGATTTTCCCAGCCAGATCACTGAAGCAGAAGGAGAATTATGCTCAGAATGCTGCCCCCAATGCTGGATCATGCTTGTCTCCTGCCCCTGATACAGACTGCTACACAGTAGCTCAAGCAGACTGTGCACATGCATGCCTCAGAAGTAGCATCAGCTGATCATCTGTGGCTACACTAACTGTGGTGTGGCGCCAACCAAAGAAGGTTCACATCTGAAAAACAAGCTGAATAATCTTTAAAACAAACACCAGGGCAATGTACTCTTCTGTGTGGGCAGAGATCATATCCCGAGGGACATACTACTAGTGGACTACAAGTCACATGGTGCACTGGGACACCTTAACATTAAGCAGGAAGTGACTGTGTTATGTAGACATTTAAAGCGCACTGTCACCTGGGAGGGTATCCTGGTGCTGAGCAGGTGGGAGTCTAGCCACACCTAGGGCCTAGTGGGACTACTCAAAAAGCCAGGTCTTCAGTTTCATTGTGGAATTCAAGACTTGAGGAGTAGGAGGCTCTTATTTGTGGCGGCAGGTCAATCCATGCTTTAGGAGTGATGTAGGAAAAAGGCTCAACCACCAGATCTGGTTTTCCATATGGATGTGATTTGTGCAAGTAGGAGCCTGGATGAGAGGAGGTGTCTGGAAGGTTTGTAAAGCAGATGCAATTGCTGAGGTATTCTGGGATGTTGTTAAGTAGTGCTTTAAAAGTGTGGGTAAGGAGTTTGATTTTTTCTCATTTGTAAATGGGGAGCCAATGGAGCTCCTTCAAGTGTGGGAGGTTGGTCACCCAGTTCTGAATGGCCTGCAGCCTTCTGATGAGTTTTTTGTTGATCTGGCATAGAGGATGTTGAGGTAGTCCAGTTTGCCTGTGCCCAGGGCATGTGTGACAGTTTTCCGGGTGCTGATTTGGAGCCATTTGAAAATCTTCCTCAGCATCTTCACGTCATGGAAGCATGAGGCAGTGATGGCATTGACTTGAGCGGTCATGTCGAGTTTGCTGTCAATGGTGATCCTGAGGTTCTTGGCATGGGTGGTGGGGGCAGGTGTCCGTCCCAGCTCTCTTGGCCACAAGGTGGAGTCCCACCATGATGTGCTCTTCCCGATGATCATGAAATTTGTCTTGTCAGTGTTCAGCTTTAGACAGTTGGTCTACATCCAGTGGGCGATTTTGGTCATGCAGGGAGGGTAAGGCCTGCATAAGCAGAGGTAGGGAACACTCATCCTAATATGACTATTCTACTACAGTTAGCCACAGACTTTTCTTTGCCCAGTGAAATATGTAGCTACCTTAATCTGTGTGATTATACGTGGAACTTTTGCTTGTGAAGTAGAATAAAGTGCTTGTGATACAATAAGACTTTGCACTTGTTGGTTATGTTATGTTATGTTATGTTAATTTTAATTTGTAAGGCACAACAGCTACCCAAAAAGGGTTTCCCGGCACCAACCAGAAGGGGAACAAAACAAGTTGAAGATTATTGGTTAAAAAGCCAAGTTTTTAAGGATTTACGAAATTGGACATACACAGTTTCATTACGAATCGATATGGGAAGAGAGTTCCATAAGGAGGGACCGAGACAGGCAAAAGATCGACCGCCCATCCGTGACAATCTAATTCTGGGCACAAAGAATTTCACTTGAGTAGATGAGCGGAGGAGACGAGAAGGCACATAAGGATAAACCAAGGCCTACAGGTACTGGGGGGCCACTCCAGTTTTGATTTTGAACATATAGCTCAGGGCTTTGAACTTAATTCGGTTCTCCACCCTGAGCCAATGAAGATTACGCAGGTAGCCAGAGACAGAGACAGCTCTAGGAACCTGGCATATCAATCTGGCAGCAGAGTTCTGGACCACCTGCAACTTACGTGTCACCTCCTTGTTCGTCCCCAGATAGAGAATGTTACCGTAGTCCAGTCTAGAGGTGACAAGAGCCTGGACTACGGTTCTCTGGGTATGATCCGGCAGCATCCAAATAATCTTTTTAAGCCATTTCAGGATGGTAAAGCATGTAGCAGACACCTTTACTGCTTGATGTTGCATAGTTAATGAGTCATCGATGATGAAATGAAATGAAATGAAAAAGCATTTGTATCGCGCATGGCTACCCGGAGGCATCCCAGCGCTAGTAGCAGCAGTTATATGGGATTCCGCCAGCTAAGGGAATAACAAGGTCTTTAACAGTTTGCGGAAGGCCACATGGTTGGTTTCCCTACGTAGATGGGAGGGGAGGGAATTCCAAAGTTTGGCTGCATTAAAAGAGAATAGCCGACCCCCGCTTCTGGCTTTCTTGATCCTGGGGACAGTGACAAAGTTCATAATCTCTGAGCGAAGACTTCTGTTAGGCTGATAGGACTGAATGACGGTGTTGAAAATGGCGGGGCCTTTTCCAGCTAAAGACTTGTGAACAATGCACAGGGCTTTGAAATTGACTCTCTCCCGGATGGGGAGCCACTGGAGCGATTTCAAAGCAGGTTTAGCTGAGTGATGCTTAGGAGTACCCAGGAGAAGTCTAGCTGCCCAGTTTTGTATAGTCTGGAGTTTGGAAAGGGTTGCGATAGGATCACCCAGATAAAGGGCATTCCCATAGTCCAGCCGAGACAGGATGAGGGCCTGGACCATGATTTTTCTTGCCTGGAATGGAAGAAGGGGGAGGACTTTTCGAATCATTTTCAGGATACCATAGCACGTGGCCGCCATCTTCCGCGCTTGTATCTTGAAGGTGAGGTCTTGGTCTACCCAGACACCCAGGCTTTTTAACTGAGTCTATGGGGTGGGGGCAGGACCAAGGGTGGTCAGCCATATTGAGTTTAGATCAAGGGGGGAATGATTCCCCAAGATCATTATCTCGCTTTGTTCCCCATTCAGTTTCAGGAAGGACTCATTCATCCAGTTGGCAATTTCTTCTAAGCATGGGCGAAGACTAGGGGGGGCACTTTCGGCTCTATTAAGTCCTATCACAAGTTGCGTATTATCTGTGTAGGTAACTATGTGTACGCCAAAAGGTAATACCACCTCTGCTAAGGAGCACATGTAAACGTTGAATAAGGTGGGACTCAGGGAAGACCCCTGCGGTACTCCGTAAAAAAGGGGCATCTGTTTAGAGGTCACCTCGGTGTCAAAGACCTGAAAGGATCTGTTACTCAGAAAGGACTGTAGCCATGACAGAGCAGTTCCGGTAACAACCAGTTTTCTGAGTCTGTGGACCAGGATATGATGGTTTACTGTGTCGAAGGCCGCACTGAGGTCCAGGAGAACGACCACAGCGGTGCCTCCGGAGTCCACAATCTTTCTTGACTCTTCCACGACTGATAGCAAAGCTGTTTCGGTTCCCTGATGAGGTCGAAAACCTGTCTGGGACAGGTGGAGGAGTTTGTGGGTCTCTAAAAAAGAGGACAACACAGAATTGCAATATTTTTCAGCAATTTTGCTGACCCTTGGGAGGAGTGATTTGGGGCGGTAGTTTCCCAGAGCCAAAGGATCAAGGCTAGGTTTTTTTAAAAGTGCCTTTACCATAGGTTCTTTCCATAGGGGGGGGACCACTCCAGAAGAAAATGAGGCATTAATCAACTCTAAAATGACAGGGGAAACTACTCCGGCCACTTGCCTCAATATCTTTAGGGGGGCTGGATCTTTGGGCGACCCACTTTTTACCTGAGTCAAAAGGCTTTCCAATTCTGGCCTTTTCATCACCGGGATAGTTTCCAAAAGAGGTTGGTTACTATGAGTGTTAAAGTAGGATGTGCAGTCTTTAATGGGGGGAAAAGAGGTGAAAATAGATTCGATTTTATTGAAAAAGAATTCAGCTAAATCGTTACAGCTTGTGCCTGAGATGTCAGGGATAGCCGGAGGAGAGGGAACTCTGGAGAGTGATTTGGCAATGCGAAAAATCTCACGGGCGGAATTAGCCGCTGATAAGATTTTATTTTCGTAAAAAACTGCCTGGGCTAGTTTGATTTCAGCTTTGTATGAATTGATAGCTTCTCTATATTTAAGTTTCCCATTGCTAGAGAAGTCTTTCCTCCAGTCTCTCTCGAGCTACTTACAAGCCTAAGTTACGAACTTGGCAGGAGGGCTGAGGAAGGGCACCCATTTCAGTAGGCCAATGCTGGGGACCCCAAAGATCTTTATTCTTGGTCATCTGATTAAATCACTGGTTAGTCATTTGTTTATTATGTGTTATTTATGTTCTGCTGAGTTCTGTGCCTATATCATACACAACTCCCTCACATAAGCCTTAGACTCTTCTACTTGGCAATCCTGAGAGTCAAGTGCTCAATGGGTGTCCTTACCAATCAGTAATCAGTTTAATAATAGGTCATCCCAGGCAGCAGAAGCAAATTACTTCAGTTGAAACAGTTGATTTCCAGTAGCTTCTGCCTACCCTGTGACTCTGCAGCCAGTTCTGATATATACACATATCAGCTTATTCATAATTTTTTTTTTAATGAGTAAGCTACAGAAATTATAGGCTTATAAAATGTGGCATAAGGGTCGGAGGTACTGACTTTGGAACTGAGGGACCAGCTTTAAGTCCTGGCGTTGGCTCAACATCCTGTATTCTAGGCATATCACTTAGTCTCCATTTGCCTATAAAAAAAATCGGACCTTATGTCATCTGCTGCTCATGTAAAGTGCTCTAATGCTTTTGGGCCAAATTCATGCTGCATACAATTGCAAAAAAAGAAAACCTACTTATTAGAAAGTTAATTATCATTTTAGTAGGGCAACTGCCCACCTCATGGAACAATAACACTTCTGGTCAGGGTGAACCCTAAAAATCACTGAATTAACTTGAGCTCAACTCCCTACTAGCTATGCCACATAGCGGACAGGCTGAACTTAGGACAATGTCAAAGTATTTATGCAGTACCACAACAGTAATAAAGTAAAAGCACCAAAAATCCCAAACTAAATTAGAAGAATAGACTAAAATGTAATAAACCAAATTACACTAAAACAACAAAATCCATTAAGGGGAACCAGAGATATTAATTTTTAAAGTTTTAAGTAGAAGTAGTGCCAAAAAACACTAAGCACCAATGATAGTCTATGGAAACGTTAGACCGAGACCTAGGTGTGATTTTAGATTGACTGCGATGGAGCCCTAGTCAGAAACACCAAGTGGATTGGGCTCAGTGAAAAGTCTGAAAGTCAAAAAGTTTGAAAAAAGTTATGTCACACTTCTGCGAGAGACTTTGTCCCTTTTTACAAAAATAACCCATTGAAATTTCTTCTATGTCCAATGCAGAAAGAGACTTTGCCACTTTTTGAGACGAAACATTCTACCTCAGCCTGCCATCACTGAAACTATAGCTACCACTGTGGAACCAAAAACCGGATTCTGGATGCAGGTTGGTCCTGCTGGATCTTTGGAGATTTCTCATTGAAAATGTATTTTCTAAGCCCCAACTCAGATTTCGGAGGTCTGGGGAATTTTGAAGGGGTGAATCTGAAATCCATTCTGACGCTGTGGAACTGCTGGTCTGATCCTTTTTCTGACAGCTCCAACTGAAGCTCTGGAGATCTGGAAGAAAATCCCACAGGGCCTCAGAGGAAGTCACTTAGAGATTTGCTTGACACTTCAAGGTGTCAAGCAAAGGCAAACAGCAAAGTCCAGTCCAGGTCCAGTTGCCAATCGTTATCTGGCCACTTCAGGAAAAAGGCATCCTGCAGCTTGCAGTGTCCCTGTAGACACACAGGAGGTCAGCCAACTGACCCTTGGAGTCCATTTCTTTATTCTGGGTACAAGAGAGAGAAGGTCCAGTGATCTCCTGATATTCCGCAGGTCCAGTATCTGTACTGAGCATGATAACTTGGGGTACCACATTTATGCCTAGCACCAGTAAGTAGGTGGTGTTGACTTCTGGTTACTCTATAATTAATGGAATTAAGGTTCCCAGGGCAAGCCTACCCATTTTTCAGTAATTCATTTTTGCCCAACTGCCAACAATCCCACAGTGCTCCTCATTCTCAAACTCCAAGGGGGAACCCTTCTCCCCTTTTGCAGAGCCTGTGTGACCACCCATATATTCAGCCAGGGTAATGGACAGTCCCCTCCTCTGTGGTCACTCAAAACCTTTTCTGGGGGTAGCTTGCCTACAAATGTGTTTGGTGTCAGTCTGACAAGGGGGAAAAAGGCTGGGGCCTTCACAGATATCACCTAATATTTCATTGTGACAGGGCAGGCCCCAATGTAGTTAATTTAGTTCCTGGGTCCACCCCAACTGGTCATCCTGCCAGGTGAAGACTCCTCACTCACAGGCCATTGTCCTTGCTCTTGGAACAGTTTTAACACACCTTTTACACCTCATTCAGAACAAGTGCAGGCTGGACAGTGACTGCAGAGCCAATGAAAATTAGACTCCATCAGCTTCAAGCATGGTAAAGGTACCTCTTTAAAAGCTGATTTTCCAATATAGTTAATAAAAACCCAACTTCACCATTACATTTAAAAAAAATTAAATATAGAATTAAATCTGTAAATGGAGTCTGTAGCTGGTACATGCCAAATATATATATTGAAGTGTATAATCTATACCTTGACTTTTCCTGTGTGCAAGCTACTGCCTGAGCAGTGATCATGTCTTTTTGGGCCCAGTCACCGGGGAGACATGTCATTTTTAATGCCACACATGTTCCACTCCTATGTATTATTCATCCTACCTTGTGGGCTGCAAGATGAGCTTAGAGGAAACGTATTTAAAATCAGGTTTCCTTACCTGTCAAAGGGTGATTTTGAGAGGTCTGTGCAACAGGGTTCAAGTTGCTGCTGACAGACTACACAGGGTAGTCCTGAAGCCATGTTTTCACTGCCAGTCTAGTGGATGGCCCAATAGGTGCTGCAGTCTACAGGTCAGGGATGAATTTCTGCACCACATACCATGACCTTATAGCAAGGTTAATTGTGCCAATCAAGTTTAAGCCTATTTCAACATGTTTAAAGGAGAAGCACAGGCAATTTATTCCTGGGGTAAAGTGCAGAGTTATAAAGCCAGCAGAGAAGGTATGACACATATTGGGGAGGGGGGGCATCATGCAAAATATGGCAATTTCCTACACTACTCATTAAGCTTATTTGATTTGAAGGATGAGGAACTGAAACTCATGAAGGATGAATCCTAAATCCAGGACTCAAAAGACTTGGATAGGGCAAGATCCTACTAGATATATCACTCCGCTATTCTGTTAAATTTCTTTCATCTTGTGTGATATAAAATTAATACCATTTTTTGTTTTAATGAGCAATGGTTGTTCTTCCCTAAAAGAAAGCTCCAGATATAATGTGTAAAACATTATTTGTGCAAGGTGAGCTCAAAACCTTGAAGTTCACCCATTTAAAAAATATCCCACCATAAAAAATACATTTCTGTGGTCTGATGTCAGTACTTCAAATAGGCATTCATTTTGTTAAAACATACCTCTTTTAATTTTGCAACTGTAGGTTCATATGTTTTAAGGTAATAGTTTCACTTGAGGCCCTAATGAGATGGGATGCATCTGAACTGTAATCTGTTTCTACTAACCTCTTTCTGCATCCAGCATAGACAAGATGCCAGCAGCGGAGTGGGAGATCCACCAACGAGCTCCAGACTCTAAATTCCAACAAAATCTCCCACCACTGCCAGCTTACCATGGAAGATGTGGAGGCTCTGGAGAGGGGCACAGAAGCATCAGGTGGGGCAGTGGACGGAGTTCTGCTGAGTCTGGACATACTGAGATGGTGTATGCCATCATGGCATGCACAATGTGCCACACAACATGTTTGTCCATGGCATGTTTGACTGTCAACCGCAACTTGGTCTCTTAATACTGTTTGGCAATGGCACAGTGGCTGCAGAGAGTGCATATTGAGGGATCAGGAGGTTCTGTCTGAGAGGCCAGTAGCACTCCATTGGGGTTTGCTGTGCCTCTTCATAAAGGCTAGAGGGCGGTTTTGAGATCTTGTGAGGTACTGGCTCTCACAATTCATGATGGTGGGCAATGCACATGGGATTGTGCTGCTGCACTGATGCTGACATTTAGGAGCCCTGGGAGGACTGGGGAATGGGCCACCTAGAGCTCCCTTGTTGCCTTTAAATTCCACCATGTCTCATTCAGAATGCTCTCAACATCTAGACTGCTAGCCTCTGATGTAATAGAACATAATACAATACAGGTCACCTGCTAGAATAATTCAGTATTTATCTATTGCAAACCAAATGTAATGTTTGATCTTTTAAATAATTCTACCATCGACAAAGGAACTACCAATAAATCAGCCTGAAACTGTGGGGATGTGTTTGAATTTGGAGTAGGGTCTCCAGACTGCTGTTTGTTCTTTGTAATTGTAACTAAATATTTAGCAATATTATCATTGTCGTAATTAAATATCATTGTCACTGAAATATTGTATGCAGCTGTGACCCGTCCTAACGTGCGGAGGGGCAATGCCCCTCACCGTTTGCCTAACAAGAATAGCATCTCTCAGGCTGAGCAAAGGTCAGGCATACCGGAGCTAGACATGTGCTAAATGAGCAGGCTTCTGGCTGCCTGAGCTGAACTTTGCCGGGCTGAAGATGTAATATCTCCTGTTGGCGTGACCTCTTCAGCCTGGCAAAGCACATCGAGGCCCTCCCCTACGAGACGAGGTGAAGCATAACTGATTGCCTCAGACCTGGACACTTCCGTTTTAAACCCTGAAGTGCCCAGGGCCGAGTGTCAATCACTGACACTTCGTCACAGAATTGTGTGGGGTCAGCAACTCTCGCTGACCCCCATCTCACTCTGTGATGAGGTTGGGACTACTGCCCACCCTCAGCCAATGAGGGGAGGCAGCAGTCCCAACCCTCCTGGGATCTCTGAGGCAGAGCTCACTGGTAATTGTGATATTTTTAATGTTTGGTGCGTGTATGTGTATATGAATATTTGGGAGTGAGTGGATATGTGTAGGCGCACATATGTGAATGCATGGGTGTGAGTGAGTGTGTATGTGTGTGTGTCCCGTCCATCCCCCTGCCTGCTAAAATTACAGACTGCCACTAATTTGCATGTGATGGGTCACTATATCGAACATGATATATTGCATAACAATTATAACACATTCATTATATCAACTTACCAGTATGTTGCAAGTTAAGTATGTAATCGCTATTCTTAACTCCACTCAGTCATACCTTGCAAGGTAGGTGCAGGTGGAGTTGAACAGCCATTATCTACTTACCTTGTTAAGTAGTGGTAGGCAGTGTAGTGGATGCAATATCATTATTGGTTTCGATAGAATGACATAGAACCAGGGGTGTGTGAAATTCACGTAATTTGCTTTCACATAATTCTGCAAAATGTTCACAAAATACTCTCATTTTGCAAAACGCAAATCTGTCATTTAACACTATATTTTAGTGTGAAACGAGTCCTTGCATCAATTTTTGGTGAGGATGCATTTCATGGTAAAAGTATTGGGCAAAAACACAAGTGGCATAAGCAACAGTTGCTCTTGTTTTGACTGTTTGCGCTACTGTCACAAACGCCCTGTAAAATTTTGCTGTGAACTGCTTGTAATTACACGACATAGTATAATGGCATAATGTCAGGAATCTCACAAAACAAGCATAATGCGAAATTCCTGAAATTATGTCAGCGTAATTCAAATTTTGCCTGGGCTTACATGGAAACCATATTGTTCAGAGTACTGACTCCTTCAATGACCTTATTTACGCTCAGCAGAAATCATTACTAATATTCATAATGCAGTTATTGAGAATCTTTCTAAAAGTAATTGTATGATAAGTGATATTTTTCAAAGATTTTTACGAGAATTGAGCTAACTTTTTTTATTTTACCTGTTGGAAGACAAGTTCTAGTAAATACAGTCGGGTTGTATTTGATCTGTTTGAGCAAGATTTTCTTTTGCTGAAATCAGCAGACTCTGTGAGAAATTGTGGCTTCTGAATCAAATATGTATTTCTGCTTCCATTTACCTATATTCCACTATGAAACCTTTGAAGACAAAAGCTTAAGAGAAAAATAAAAAGTGGAGCATGTCCTTTTTCTGATTTATGGCAGACATGAAAAGTCTTTCAGAGGTCTGTTATAATGCTTTCCAGAAAGTTATGATTCACCAATTACATTAATAATTGGTGGGGCAATGCGTCATGCCTTCATAATTGCTCTGCAGTTCTGTCAAAACTAAACTGTTCTAAAAGTGGGAAACAACAGAAATTTAAGGCTGTAAATTGTGGCTGTAAAGTCATTGCCAGCAGGCATTGGGCAAGTGCTCTTAATTCTGCCTATTTACTGGAAAATTATTTAACGTGGTTGTCGAGTCTGCATATTAGCCATTCGTGAATGAACGAAAACTCATGAAAACAGGAAATTTCGTGCACAGTGGTGGCAGGTGGAATTTCAAAAACCGGAATGAATGCATCATATCGGAATAGAATAAAGTCAAGTGAGCAAAAACCAAAATGAGTGAGTCATAAATCACACGCTTGATAAAGTGGCCCAGGATTCAAAGAGGCTGCTATCTCTGGGCCCGATTCACAGAACTAACTTAAGACAAAATCCTAAACTTACTACCATTTTGGTATTCACAGAAGGCACTTACTCATTTTGGTTTTCACAGAAGGCACTTACTCATTTCGGTATTCACAGAAGTTAGGAGTCCTAACTTTAGGACTCCTAAATGCCTTCTGTGAATACCGAAAGTCTTAAAGTTAGGATTTTTCTCCTAACTTTACTACTCCTAAACTGATTTTTTTAAAAATGGCCAAAGTGAAAAGAATCAGTTTTGACAAGAGAAAGGCGTGAATAGTTCTGAATTTAACCTGCTAGAGTAAAAGTAAAAAAAGAAGACGGAAGGAAGAAGAGATCACATGTAACAACATTTGTAAACATGTATTTCATTTTTTTTAAGGATAGAGTAGAGTTTTCTGCAGTAACCTAGTGGTCTCCTCATACAATCCCTCATAAAGAGTTTCTGAGCCACTGGAATTCCATCATGATCATGCCATGAAGGAGAACGGGGCAATAAGCGAATTACCAAAATGCTTTCAGCCTTTATGTCAGACAGGCAGTGGGGCATGGGCGATGCTCCCATAAGTACATCTCATCCACTCTTCTGGATCCCTGATATTGATCTGCCCTTTTTAAAGAAGGACATAGACATAAAGGAAGTAGATTATGGAGAAGTCGTGTGCACTTTAAATGGAAACGATGCAACATTGATGACCTCCACAGAAGGCAGTGGTGGAACCATCACTCTGCCCACACAACAGCAGTCACTCTCAGTCAATTGAGCTAGTATTAATAGCACTCAGTGTCAGGACAGCTGCTCCATTTTCCATCTCTCACTTCTGATTATGGAAATATTTTTGTGGGTTTAGCGGCAACCTCACAACCGCAGCAAACCCAACAACAGCTACTGTTGAGGATGATAACAGAAGATGGTGCAAGAGAACATGGGGGAAGTGCATGCTGCCCACTGAATCTAGTGAGTTATGAAAATAAAGCAGTGGGAAGGACTAAACAGCCAAGGATAAAATCTCCACTGTGTCCTGCAGTTAGTGTATGCTTATAATATGTTTCCATTTCAGCTGGAGCAATCCTAGTAATACAAGGTCCAGCCTGACTGCTGAAAACGTCAAAGACAATAACCATGCTGAAAATGAAGAGCTATTATGGAGTACTCAATCAATCAATCAGGCTAATCACCAGTTACAGTGGCGGCTCCTCCACTAAGGCGCAGGAGCATCACCCTACTGCTCATTGAGCAGTGCAAAATAAAAATAAAATGATAATAACAAGAAGTTATTATCATTTTATTTTTCTTTGCAGAACTCCAGCCAGGTCGGGCGAGGCGGGCTGGGCTCGCCACTGTCACAGGGAGCAGGAGTGGTTTGCAATCCCTCCCTAAGTGTGCATGACGGCTTGGCTGGCCCTCTGCGGCTGGCCAAACAGTCATGTGCACCTGGCATGTTCTCCACTGGGCTGTGTTGCACAGCCCAGTGGAGAACATGCCCAGCCTCCCAGGTACTGCCTGAGCAGCCAAACAGGCCGCTCAGACCAATCACGACGCTGCTCCTACAGCGTCGTGCTTGGCTGAGAGAGTCCAGGAGCCTGGGTGCTTCCAGTGTCAGAGAGTGAGGATGGAGGAGAGACATACGGCGGCAAAGAAGGTAAATTTATTTTTAACTTATTTTATGCCACCCCTTCTCCCCCTCCCCACCACCCCCGTACAGAGGCAGCCACCACTGCCCGTTAGGGCCTCAAGGCACTGAGAGGGGTGTTTCTGCAGTTCAGTCGAAGAGCCAGGTCTTGAGTTCCTTCCTGAATTGAGGCAGTGAATGTGATCGCCTGAGATGTAGAGGTAGACAGTTCCAAGTTTTGGCAGTTCCAAGTCTTCGCAGCGAGGTAGGAGAAGGCTCTTCCTCCGGCCGAGGTCTTGCGGATCCGTGGAATGTTTTGTTTTGAGTACTAGGTAGAACAAGATGTCTTTGCTGATCTGGCAGATGCAGTTTAAAGACAATGACAGGGCTACCACTTACTATAATTATATTTACCACCTTGACTGTCCATTGTTAAATAAGGAAGTTCAACTACAACAGTTGCTACTACATAATAAGTGCCAAGCAACCTACCAACAAACATTTATCTATTTGAAAAAAACACACATGTAATGTAGTGTAACATTTGATTTTTTTACAGTATTTAAATAAAACTGTTGATCAGTGGAAAAAGCGTATTGCTGCAGTCTCCTCTCATTACAAACATTGTCATGAAAACTGATAGATTCTGAGTAGACTGAATTGCAGTTGTCAGTATGACTTTCGGAACTAGTGTTAGAGTCAGCTTAAATTCTTTGTTTACACACAGGTTATATCCAGCAGGCCTGAATACTCACATTAGTGATAATGACTACTTGATGAATATTTAACAGATTGTGGCTGGTATGGACAAAAAAGACTGATCCAGCAATGAAACTTGATTTGAAATGGCTTGGGTATTGTTTAAAGGGATGAACAGATGTATAAGAGAACTGATTATGTAAGTGATGATCAAATGTACTTTCACTTAATCTGTTCAATGTCCCTCTTCCTAACCCTTGGTCCATATCCACAATGCTACACTATAGAGAGTCCTTCTCCTATTCAACTTTGTCCCACAAGTCGAAGCTCCCTTTTTAGGTTGAAATCTTTTTATTGATTTAACAACAAACTAGATACAGTGAGAAATGAGGTCCAGGTCATGGGCCGGCAACCATCGTATTGCTTCGCAGAGCATCAAAATAATACCAGAATAAACCTTCCCGCCCCCTCCCTCCCCCAACCCTCTCCTCCCCCCTCCCGTCTCCTCCCACATTCAAAATATCTGGACAGAAAAGTGAAAAGCAGGCTAAGCACTCTATTGCGCAGTACAGTGATGTTTAGGTCACATTTTGGCTCAACTCGGGAAGGCGCAGTAGCCGTAGATATCTAGGGCAAGACAGCTCGTGGAACTCAGAGCATAGCAAGGTGACAAAGGGCCGCCACACATCAGCGAAGGAAGCCCCATCTCCTTGAAGCGAGAAAGAGATGCGTTCCATGCCAAGGACATACCACAGTCGATGGAGCCATCCCTGTATAGTTGGTGTTCTGTCTGTGCCCCAGTGTGATAATATGTTTTGTAGTGCCGCACCTAGAGCTATGCCTAGTTGCTTACCTTTATGAGATTTGAGGGGAAAGGTAAGCCTATCGGACACTCCCAGGACCACATATGCGGGGAAGCGTAATAGCGTGGTATCGAAATGACTATCAATCTCGTCCAGTACTTGCGTCCAGTAAGTAGTGAGGGTGGGGCATTCCCACAAAAGGTGTAATAGTGTGCCTTCTGCGTCACAACCCCTCCAGCAAGTAGGGGAACGGTCAGGGTCGCTCTTGTGGAGTCGGGAGGGTGTAAGATACCAGTGCATCATAATCTTAGTGGGCGTCTCAATGGTAGATATATTACGCGCTGAATGTCGGGCTCTGTAGTGAATGTCTGCCCATTCTTTAGGGGTCAGAGTCCGACCGAGCTCAGCCTCCCACCGTCTTTGGCCCGCTGACTTGACCACTTGTTCTGGAGGGCGTAAGATGTGGTATAATTCTGTGATGAGTCGCTTTGTGGATTGTTTCGAGAGCAACCAGCGCTTGTACCGAGTGAGGGGCCTCTCCGCTCCCGGACGAACCTGGGGTTGCATGACCCAATGTCGTATTTGCAAATAATGGTAGCGTTCAATTTCGGATATGTTAAAGTCAGATTTAAAATCCTCGACGGCTCGAGGGCCCTCAATGTAAAAAAAATGCCCTATAGACCTGTGCCCTGCTTTGTCCCAATGACTAAATGCCTCCCAGTCAAGGCCCGGAGAGAATTTCGGATTTTCAGTAATAGGAGTGAGGGGCGATGGGAAAGTTGTCAGACCGTTGCGAGTGGCTGTAGCATCCCAAGCTTTCAATGTAGCTCGTGCCACAGGAGAGCCATACAGCCCAGGGGGCTTAGAGGCTTTGCAAAGGAAGGGGATCTTCCAGAGAGACTTTTTTGCCAGCGCGCGCTCCTTAAAAAGCCAGCACTTCTCGGATTCCGGTTGGGCCCATTCTAATAGAGTCCGCAGCTGTGTCTCTTTATAATAGCGATCAAGGTAGGGAATCCCCAGCCCACCCTCCTCATGGGATCGGATACTCAGGTCCCTATTTATTCGCAGCCTCTTATCCGCCCAGACAAAAGCGATAAATTCGGATAGTAGCTACTTCAAAACACCCGGGGGAGGTTCTACCGGAAGGGTTTGAAAAAGGTATAAGACTTTGGGGAGTATGCTCATCTTGAGAGCTGCCACCCTACCCAGCCACGAGAGATTAAACGGCCACCATCTTTTGAGCTCCTGCCTTGTCTGGCGCAGTAGCCGAGAGTAGTTCAAGGATATCATCTCAGTGGTGGATAATGACAACATGATACCCAGGTATGGCATGGCCTTTTGATCCCAGCGAATGGGACACGCTAGGGCCAGAGCAGCGGTAGTGGGCTGCTTCAATGAGAAGCCCAACGCTTGGGACTTGGCCACGTTGACCTTAAATCCGGAGGCTGCTGCGAATTCCTCTAGCTCGGCCAAAAAAGCCGGAACTGAGGTGTGGGGGGACTCCAGCGTGGCGATGATATCGTCCGCGTAAAGGCTGATGGTATGTCGTTCTCTCCCAAAAAGGATCCCTTTGATCTGCTGATTCTCCCGAACCCTCTGAGCTAACGGCTCCATGTAAAGATCAAACAAAAGGGGGGAGAGCGGACAGCTCTGTCGTGTGCTTCTGGTGATATGAAAGGGGTCAGAGGTGAAACCATTCACCCTAACAGTGGCTGAAGGGTGGCTGTAGCCGCTGAACACCCATTGGCGAAAACGGCGCCCAATCCCAAACCCCTCCAGGACAGTCTCCAAGAAGGGCCAATGGACCCTGTCAAACGCCTTTTTGGCATCTATTGATAGGAAGATCCGCTCCTCCGACTGACGGTGAGACTTATCCAAGAGATGCAGTAGCCTTCTGGTATTATCGCTACACTGCCTAGTTGCAACAAATCCGGCCTGGTCCGGGTCTATCAATCCCGGCATCATAGGTCCCAGCCTAACCGCAAGGATTCCTGTGAAGATCTTAAAGTCTATGTTCAATAGAGATATTGGCCTATAAGAGGCGCAGTATCTATTGTCTTTCCCAGGTTTGGGCAAGACTGCCACCGACGCTAAAAGCATTGCAGGTGGCAACTCCATGGTGTCGTCGATAGCATTAAAAAGTCGAGTCAGTATTGGGGCTAAGATTGAACAAAAGGTTTTATAAAAAATGGCGGTAAATCCATCTGGGCCAGGGTATTTAAGGAGTTTAAGTCGAGCTATGGCCGAGATAACCTCTTTGGTTCTGATGGGACTGTCTAGAGCCGCCTCCTGGTCAGGTGTCAACCGTGGAGTGCTTTATGCCATGGCAATACCTGGAGGGGTTCCGGTCAGGCAAGGGCTGAGCGGTATATAGATTTGAGTAAAAATTTCGGAATTTATTAGCTATATCCTCCTCCCGTGTGTTCTCCAGGCCCCCTTCAGTCAGGATGAGCGGGACTGTTGCCGTCTGTCGTTGTGCGCGCAATTTATGAGCCAACAAGCGGCCGCATTTGTCCCCTCCGGTATAAAATGTGTGCTTCAAGCGGAGTGCAGCGCATTCCTCTCTATCGAGGTCTAGGCTGGCCAGCTGCACCCTCGCTGCTTTTAGCTTCCTCCAAATTCGAGGGGCCCCTGTCCTCTTATGAATCCCTTCTAATTCGAGTACTTGCTTAGAGAGTTCATCCCTCTTCTCCCTGTGTACCCTATTGTCTGTAGCCGACATAGCTATGAAGTCGCCCCGGGCTACTAATTTGAGGGTTTCCCAAAGGGAGACGATTGAGGTGTCCTGGGTATCGTTAGTAGCTAAAAAGTCTTCCAGTGTTTTTGTGAGGCATGTTACAACTTCAGGGCGGTGGAGGAGCGTGTCCCTAAGTCTCCAGGAGTATGACGGTCTAGAGGTGGGGGGAAACAGCAAAGTCGCAGTCAAGGCCGCATGATCCGAGAGTGCTTGGGGTTCAATTACAGAGTTCTGCGCTATCGGAGGAGAGAACGAGTCGTTAGAAAGTAGTCCAGTCTTGCATATGTCCCCCGGGCATGAGAGTATAAAGTGTAGTCGAGTGTGTGGGGATGAAAATGCTGCCACAAGTCCACCAGCCCCAGGTCGTGTAGCCACTGACGGTTTGTATCGGAGGGAGCCCCCGTTTGTCCCTGCCTCTGTGTGGAACAGTCAAGCTGACTGTTGAACACAATGTTCAGGTCGCCCCAATAAAGATTTGCCGATTGGGTGTAGATGTTAAGTCACCTATCGCCTCATGTAAGAAAGTCTCCTGACCCTCATTAGGGGCATATATAGTAGCCAATGTTAGTGTGTGTCCCCCTATGGTCACAGAGTGCGCTAGGAGCCTCCCTTTAATCTCCGATACTCTGGCTCCCAACTTCCCAGGGAACGTACGTGCAACAAGGATGGCAACCCCGGCCTTCTTGGTGGGAAGGGAGGAGAAGTATTGTTGTGGGAAAGCCTTAGAGCGCATCCTATGGGTATCGCTGGACAGCAGGTGGGTCTCTTGTAATAAACAGATATGGGCCCCGGAATTTTCCAAATAAGACAGGATAGCTCTACGTTTAACAGGGTTGTTAAGCCCTTTCACGTTCATCGTTAGGATTGTGACACTCATCTACGTGGGTGGGGGGGTGCTAAGCGCTGTAGGTGCAAAAGAGCTAATCTAACCATTGCTATCCTGATCCCAAAATATCCCAGACAGACTGCCAATAACGTATAAGGGTTCTACCCTGTGCACAAGTCAAGAGAGACTCAGCAGGGGGGAGGAGACCCCAACATTGAAAAAAACAAAACCCCATAACGAACAAAAACATAAACATAATACAAGGAACCAGAGTCAAAGTCCAGAGCGTCCTGCTCTTAGAAAAGAAAGAGAGGGGTACCTGTGGCCCGTGGCTCCCCGCTCCCACCAGGTAAGGCCCATGAAAAAATTGTCAACCCCATCGGCTTGGGGCGAGGGTGCACTTTCAAAATACCAGAATGCAGTTAGTATGATCCGCCTCACTCCGAAGATGCCCCTGCAAGGGATGACAGCACTGCTTGCCGCTCTTTGGCCATAGTGTCCGGATCAGGGCGCGCCGCCGAACTCGGGGGCTTAATGGTGGTCCATCCATGGCCGCATCAGCGTCTGCGAGGATGGGAGTTCTGGCTGGACTGGTCTGGCGTGGGTTCATCAATGCCCAAAAGTTTATAGGCCACTGGGAGTGAACGGATTTGTCTCAGCTCCCCCTTGTAGGAAAAAATCAGCCTGAACGGGTGCCCCCAAGAGTATTTTATCCCAGATTCCCGGAGGTGGAGCGTGATTGGCCGGAAGGACTTGCGTTTGAGCAAAGTAGAGGCAGCCAGGTCCTGGAATAGCGTGGGTTTCTGTCCCTGGTATGTAAAGTCTGGGTGTCGCCGAGACTCGCGGAGGATCCTCTCCTTTAGCTGATAGTCATGGACACAGGTCAAGATGTCCGCCGGGGGCGCAGGGGCCACTCTCCGTGGGCCCACCTTGTGAGTGTGATCCAGCTTGACCGGGAATTCTGAGGGTTCCCCAAGGATGGAGCGTAAAAGGCCCGCCACCAGAACCTCGATATCGCTGTCACCTTCATCGTGCGCCATACCTCGGATGCGGATATTGTTCCGTCGGGACCTGTTTTCTAAGTCCTCGGTGTGGGCCTGTAGGTCCAGGTTCTGTTCTTGCAGCCGGAGGACTTCTTGTTGGAGGTTCTCAATTTCCTCATCCCTTCCAGTTTCGTGCTCCTCCAGCGTGTGAACTCGCTCTCCCAGGGAGTCCACATCACGACGTACGTCCCGTAGGTCTGCCTGCAGTTCGTGTTTCATTGTGGATAAGTCATCTCGGATAGAGGAAAAAAGGGACTCCAGGAAGGATCGGCTGACCGGGGCCTCCGGGCCTTCACTCCCCTCCGTCTCGACTGCACGCCCCAGGCCCGGCTGACTTTCCAACTGTTGAGTGGATTTGAGCAGTAGATCTTTTACGGACCTGTCCTTCCTGCCCTTGGGGGCAGCCATAACTCCTGTGCACGCTGGGCCCGCCGTCGAGATGAGGGCAAGGTGTACAGGGATCCACAGGCGGGGGAAGTCGGGAGGAAGAACTGAAAGGCAGTACCACAGCAGCAGGGCCTCAGCCGTACGCCCCCCCGTTGGAACCCTTCGCGGTCACCTCGTTTTCAACAATGCGGCAGGAGCGTGGCGAATATCAGAGGCCTACTACTGGGGCCCTGTTGTCCCAGCGCTGTCTTGATGTCGCTATCTTCCCAGCTCGTCCACCCTGGGAGCCCCACTGCTAACAAGGAGTGCTGGTGTCGGCAGCTGAGACCCTGGGGATCCCTGGAGAAAGGCCGGTGAGTGGAGGGGCACTGCTGCGTCCCCCGACTGGGAACGCCCATGCCTGCAAAAAGTCATTATGCCCGGGCCAGGCCTTAAAACTGTTGCGCCCGCTGGAGCTCTTCGTCCGATCTCCCAATATGCGACGCCACCTGATGCCCAGCCAGACCACCTGGCGATGCGCCGAGCCGATCGGAGCACTCCACCGAAGTAGGAGATACTGGTGGTGGTATCGGGGACTCCAGTGGGCCTCCCAAACCAGGCCGATGGGCGGAGAGGTTCAGCCTGATGCCCCCGCTGTGAGCGCTCACGCCTGGTGTCTCATTAGTGTCCGGACAGGGTCTCCAAGCTCCCCGGGCCAGACGCGTCTCAGTGTGCACCCCTTCCCAACACCTCCTGCAGGAGCCACACTGACCTGGGTCGGGAGGGCCATCAGGCCGACATCTGGAAGCTCCCCAACAGGCTCTTCAGGTGAGGGGGTATGGCAGGTAGAGCGGCGGTAGCAGGGTTCCTCGTGGACCGCGGGCGTGATGGCTCCTCCCCTACCAAGCCTCCAGGGTTGAGGCCCTCCATCGTCTGTGGAGCCGGGGCCTCGCGTGATGGTCGCAACCCGGGTCCCCTCTCGTGCAGCGCCAGGCAGACTCGTCCTCCGTTCCACCGGAAGGGCTCTACTCGGATGGTGCATTGCGGTGGCCCCCTAGATCATACAGGGACCGCCGTGAGGTGCTAATTATATGCCCTCTCTGCCTGGACCGTTGCAAGCCCCTCCGGGCGCTCAGCAGCTCCGCAGGGTCTCCCCGCTGCAGCGGTAGGACCGGCTCCAAGGTTTCGGTGCTGCCGCCTCGCCTTCTCGACAGTGCAGCACTGCTCGGGAGAGGATTTCTGCCGGAGTCGGCACCCTCTCACTGCCAGGATTGCTGTGGAAAGCCCGGTGGGAGCGGAGAGCTCCAAATTAGCGTCCTACCAAGATGCCATCTTGGCCACGCCCCCCGATGCTCCCTTTTTAAAAAAAAGATTTATTCAGCGCTGGTCATTGCACTTGCAAGATGATACCTTACTTCTGAACAGATCTGTGAGTCATTTGTTTTACAAATTAGAAATTTCTGCCCTAATAGCCTTAGAACCATCTGTACCGGGCTCTACTGGCCATTAAAAGCCCACTCCCTTGTTAAAGGCCCAAGCCGAAGGCTATAGTGCAAAATCAGCTTTATGTTGCAGAGCATCTGTTAGATTCTGAAAATATATCATAGTTGCAATGATCATGGCTACTTTGCCAAAGATGGCGGAGAGGATATTTAATGATGTAGCTGACTGTATCCCAAACTCACACATATAGACCCCAGAGGTTCACCTACCTCCCAATGGGAATGGGAATCAGGGAAAAACTCCAGTTATTTCTTCTCAGATCTTTTGATGGATTTAGAATTCCTACAATTGGAGACATTGGCGATTTGTGTTAATATTCAATCATTAAATAATTTCAGAGATAATAAGGACGAAGGAACATTACTTTGGGAAATACCCTCAGTTAGTGGTCCAGGTCATAATGAAAGCACAAGCTGGTGCTGTTTTAACCCAATACGCTTCTTCTAGGTCTGTTCTCATAGTGTTTTTTTTTGTTTTCTTGGAGAGGAAGACATATTGTAAGAAAAGAGAGCAGAATTTCTGAAAATTGAATGCAGAAATACTTATCTGTACAGTAAGAATGGTAAATTGGCTGTTTCTAATTTTGCTAACATGTTTCTGTGATTATATGATATCAGTAGTGGGGTTTTATATTGACCTTCCATAATATCATGAGCAGAATATCGTTTTACCAAAAATATTGTGGGTTAAATAATGTGCGTAAACATATTGCTTCTTTTTCTTTGGTAAGTAATATTGCAGACATAAGTTTGATTTATAATTGTGTTATTTAATATTGCCATCTTTGACATCGTTTATGTATGTTTTGTGTTTGTTTTTGTATCAGGATTAGGTTTTAGGGTTAGTAGTAGGGTTTAGTTCACTGGTTGTTTTTGGGGACAGTTATGAGTTAAGTTTTGTTTTACAGGTAGATTTGGGGCCAGATGTACGACGAGAATTAGCATGCGCAAACGGGTTTGCGACCCGTTTGCGCATGCTAATTCTGATAGGGCCATATACAAACACTATTTTGCGAGTCGCAAATAATTTGAGACTCGCAAAATAGTGTTTTGCGACTTGCTATTAGGAAGGGGCGTTCCCTTAAAAAAAATTCTTTTTTTTTTTAATGCATCCCGTTTTCCTTTAAAGAAAACGGACTGCATTTAAAAAAAACTGCTTTATTGACAAGCAGTCCCAGACATGGAGGTCTGCTGAGCCCAGCAGGCCACTATCCCTGGAAGGGCCAGCCATTCCCAATGGGGTCGCAAATTGCGAGTGGCTCATTAATATTCATGAGCCTCACATTTTGTGACCCCATTGGGAATCGCAATTCGGTGTCCCTGACACTGTTGTACATTCCAAATTGCGACTCACAATGTGCGACTCGCAATTGAGCTCAAATTGCGAGTCGCAATTTGGAATGGTCGTACATCTGGCCCTTGGTATTTTATTGGGAATGTTGTTAATATTAGGGCTTTGGGCGGCCATTGAGTTATTTTTCAGGATATATTTGGCATTCAGGTATATCTGTAGGTTGTAAGTTGTTTGTAGGAAGAGGGATTATTTTGGGTTTTGATATTTGATATTGTGTTAGCTTGGGGAACATTTTGTGTTTCAGGTACATATATTGGGTTCAGACAGTTTTTTGAGGTTGTGGGCTACACTAGAGTTTTAGATGGATATTGGGTTAGGTTGGTGATATATTTTGGGGTTCAAGTTGTATTTTCAGGTTATTTCAGGTTATTTTGAGGAGACATTGGTTATATTAGGGCTCTGGTGTGTATTGAGTAAGGGCTGGTATTATTTTTGAGGTTCAGGTGCATATTTGGAATTCAAGTAACTTGTTGGGCTTTTTGTGTTGAATATTAGTGCTTTGTATGGGTATTGGCTTATTATTCTACTTTCGAGGTGTAAGTATATATTTGGTGGTTCAGGTAATTTATTCGCAGGGATTGTAACCTATATTTGAGAATTTTGATGGGTATTGCATTATTTCGGGAATATTTTTGTTCATTTGGTTATATTTATGATTGAGATATTTTTAGGGGATTTTGGCTACAATAATGCTTTTGGGGAGCATTGGGATAGTTTGGGTAATATATTTAGTGTTTGGTATATATTTGGGGTCCCGGTATTTTTGGGGAGATGCTAGTTATATTAAAGTTTTAGGTGAATATTGGTTTAGGTTGGCAGTGTATTTTGGGGTGCAGACGTACATTTGGTGTTCAGCTAATGTATTTGGGGGTGAGTTATTTGGATGTTTTGGGTGGCTATTTTGGTTTTAGCTTGGGAATGTAGGTGTTGAGAAATATTTTTGAGGTTCAAGCTTTTTTTTGTGGTTTGGATAAAAATGGCTTTTGTAATCGTATTGTGTTTTCGTTTGGGATTACTACTGGGGAGCAGTTCATTTTGCAGGGTTCTCTAATTTATCTTGTATGGAGTTAAATTACTAAATAAGCCTTCACAAATGACCCTGAAAAACACAAGCATTTTAGAGATAATTTCACGTTTATTGCAAACCAGCACCTTTCAAAGAGTTTCACTTTGTTGACGAGCCTTTCATTTTTTATTCATATTTTTTTTTTATTGTTTTAATAAACAAAGAGAACAATATAACACAATTGTGGCACCTAACACAGCAGAAAATAGTTATATACCACATCTCATGTCTGAAATGCACAGAGTACAAATAAAGGAGTACAATTAAAAACAATGTATATGTGGTCAGTTATTTTCTCAGATGTCCAAGTCTCTGGAGGTTCAGGGACCCTATACCTTCTCATGGTTACCTTCACAAACCCTCCATTTGTAAATCACCTTCTCTGCCCTGGCTCAGTAGTCCATACCCCTGGACCACTCCTGCGGGGTCGGACGGTTAGCACTCTACCAGAGTCCCGCAATTCTCTATTTGCAACCAAGAAACCAACTCCTACCAGGGTTCTGTGTACCCGGGATTCTGTCCACAGCTCTATTATCCCCAGTGAGACTACCTTGGCATCCATGACTGCAGGAGTGTGTAAAATGGCTCCCAAGCAGTGGCGTAGCTAGACTAGTTGCCGCCCTTGGTGGTCCCTGCTGCGGCCATCCTGTGGCCATACGTAAGAGCAGGGGGGGTGTTTGCGATACCTGCGGCAGCCACCCAGCGGCCATGTGTAAGAGCAGGGGGATAGCTGCTGGCGATACCGCAGGTAAGAGCGGGGGAAGGGAGGCAGCCACCTCTAAAACTCGTGCCACCGGGACTGACCAAGCTCCCACCCCTCCCCTTGCTACACCACTGCTCCGAAGGTGTCGTACATTTCCTGTCAAAATGACCCAATTAGAGGCAAGACCAAAGCATGTGAAAAAAGGCCCTGTCCAGGCCTCGGTACATCACGTGCCGTACCCATTCTGAAAATTCAACTGGGGCTGTTATGAATCTAACAAATCTGCCTTAATTTAAAAAAATTGCATCAAGCGTGAGTTGAAAGGGATGGTGTGAGAAGTTGGCCTGGTATATGCTGTCCACTAATTAAAGTGGGCACCTTGCACCAGTCCAAACAACCCTCATGGTGATTTAAGAGGTCAAAGATAACCTTAGAAAGCTATCCAAGTGGTAGCTGTGGAGAGCAGCCTTCAGGCTTAGTCTTGAAGGAATCTTAAGCAGCTTGTTTTACCAGAATGCAACCTTATTGTATTGGTTAAATGAAAGGAGAACCACACAATAGTTATAAAAATATGTATTTATTATTATAACACACTCTAAATATCTCACAGTATCTGCTACATGCAGATAAACAGAAAGTACACAATACTGTAGCACAGAAACAATCGTAAGTAGCACTAATACACAGTGGGTTCCAGGGGGAGACCAAACCATATACTAAAATAGTGGTATAAGAACCACGACTCGAGTCAAGACAGTGTCTAGAGGATGTAGAATTGCTGGGACCCCAAGGAACCACCCAAGGGGAGTAAGTAGGGACCCGACGGAGGACGGGTGCAGTGTGGGAACACGACCGCGGGCACCGTACAATTCTATGGGAGAGTCGCGGTTGCAGTTTTAAAGATTAAGGACCGTTCTGAGTGGACTTCGAAGAAACCCCATGGAACTTAGAAGGTTGGAGAGCCACCCCATCCGTGGATACCGTAGTACCAGAGTTACCTATCCCAGGGAAGCCGGGTGCATAGGTCTGAAGTGGCGTCGGAAACCACAGTCGATGTCTATGGAGGACTTTGAAGAAGAGCCACTGCTGGGAAGAAGAAAAGTGTCTGTCGAAACCCAAAGTGGATTCCTGTTGAAGAGTACCTGAAAGCAGAGGGCACAGAGTCTGGGTCACTCAGGAGAGACCAGGGGCTCGGTAGACAAATGCCCACCAATGTCGGGTGCTTTAGGTGCGTTGAAGGGGTTCTTGACTCTGTATCCACTGGGACCAGGAGAAGTCGAGGATGACCAGGAGCTGGATATGAGCTGTCCCACGAAGGATGCCGAGTGCTGAGGGGTCGGTGTCTGGCTGGAGCACCAACAAGCCTTAGCAGCGACAACCCACGAAGATGGTCAAGAAAGGTTACGGTTCGGACCAGCAAGGTCCAGGAAACTCACCAACACAGGGGAGTCGGGCAAGCCTGGAGCAACCAGGGAAGCCCAAGAAAAGTAGTGGTGACTCTCAAGAGGACCCACAGGCTGGAGGCACAGGAGTTGCGAGGGGACCTCAAGCAGATTTACAAAGCAACAGCCCATGGAGCACTCAGTGCGAGGAGGCCAAAGTCCTTTGGTGGAAATGATGCCAGAGGTTGGGGCTACTCGGACCCCAGTGCACTTGTTTTGGGAACGTCAACAAGCATATGTACTTGCAAAAGTACACAGTGCACAGGGGTTCGAGTATTGCAGCCCCCAGGAGGGATTCTGACCTCAAACTTGGTGAGAGGGCTGCTCAGACCTTGACGGACTTGAAAACCCACCTCCTGTGTTGCTGGAGCATTTGGAGTCCATAGGAGCTCAGGAGCAGCAGACCAGTCAATCGTGATGTGGTGCCTGCGGTTGAAGGGGAGTGACTGCTTCACTCCAAGGGAGATATCTTCAGTTGTCCTTGATGCTCAACGGGTCCTACATGAGCCTGTATGGTGCACAGGCACAGACGATGCTTTGAACGGAGAGGGAGACGAAGTCGGGCCAAAACGAAGTCCCGCGAAGTCCAGAGTGTCCAGACGGTTGAAGGTCCGTGGTTTCTTGATCAGAAGCTTGTCCACGTCGAATCTAGGGTCCTATAGCCAGGTAAGCCCTTTTGTATCCACGGGAGAGGGTTGGACAGATTATGGGGACCCTCCCAGGGGAGGGTCAGGACAATGGGGAGGTTGCTCCCATGTCCTTTGTCCAGTTTCGTGCCAGAGCAGGAGCCAACGGCTCCCAGGACTGGTTTGAACTGGACTATGCACAGGGACACCAAATGTGCCCCTCATGCAGACTTTCGGTCACTGGCAAGCGCACCCACCCAGGCCTAATACACTAAATCCTATCTGGGAGGTGGTCACACCTCCCTGTGACAAGATGCCTATTGTTCTGCCTACCCCTGCTCGAGCTTGGCTCAGTTGAAGGAGTGCAGAAATGGGTCTCTGGTCAGCAGCAACCGTTTTGGGCTGCCCGGGACTAGAAGGCTGGTACCGGGAACACCAGGGACCTCTCAAAGCTCGTTTCTGAGGGGTGGAATCATACCTCCCACACCGGTTACAGGTATGGGGGGATGATTCCACAATGTTTGACACCAAACACGATAGGTAGGCTATCCTGTTTTAGGTTTAAACCTATAATAACTGATAAAACTCCACCAAAAGGGAAATAGCCCTCACCAGTGTAAACATATAAACACTGAAAAAACACCTGCACAACCACAAACTAAATGCCATTCAAAGAAAGGAAAAGTAGAGTGAAAGAGTCTTTTTTATTTCTCCCTGAAGGGGCTAATGCAGTGTAACTTTGTTATACAAGATAGCATCAAGAAAGACTGGGCTAACATTATTCTGCTTGAGTTTTGTTGTACAGGGATGTCACTAAAATATTGTTTCTTCTTCCTTTTTTCAGTTTTGTGGTCTTTTGTCTAAAGATGCAGCATTTAGAAGCATGTTTTAGGTCTTGTTTAATTATCTTATAAACTGAGAGAATCAGGAAATATCAAAATCATATTTGATATTTTGGCTATGTTTGATTCTTTCACTGTTAGGTTAAATGGCTGGTTTCATAAGAATCTTTCCCAATATGTACCATCACATTTACCCACAGAGAATGGGTAAAACCCCTTGATACATCATCTCCCTTTTCTAGCGAGTCAGTATTGATAGTAGGTGAATTGCCAAACACCCCAGACTTTAAACATTCAATGCATGGTGTAGTGACAGGTATATGTGAAAAGAGTGCTTTCACCAAGCATCAGGGATAGTGGTGAAAACATGATACCAGACTTTTGGAAAACATGGAACGCAGTGTCACTTGGAATGCTGCTGCAAAAAGTTCTTACCAAGTTCAACAATGATTGGAGTGATATTGTTTATATTTGCAGTGATTCAGCTACGCATATGAAAAAGTTGTGCGATGACCTGTCAAAATCGATACCTGAGCTAAAGTGCTTCCCTGTAAGAGATTCTTGCCACTTGCTAGATGGTATGCTGAAAGCATCTTTACAATCTTCAGAGTTAATGAAGAATGCTATTGACTTTTTAGTCCATTCTGGTGCACTGTTTTGGTATGCGCAGGAACTAAAACGCAATTATTTCTCATTTTGTGCTTTGTGTGTCATTTAGTTGGTGGTTCTCAGTCCTAGAGGCCTTAAATGCTATATTATCCATGTGGCAACCGTTTACAGAATTTTTGCTGAGTGATGATACCAAAGGCAAGAAATGTGAGGATCTTCGGTTGCATATTGATAGTGATGTGAAAAAAAGTACACTCTACTGCATTCTTAGATTTTTACAGGACAACATGACTGCTGTAGTGGACATAAAAAAACTAGAGCCTGAAAACACCCTTGTATACTAAGTGTTCAGCATAATTGGTGCAGATGTGCAACATCTCCTTGAGAGTAGGCTGGGTGACGCTTTTAGTGACTGGAGCACTGTAATTCAACAAGTTCCATGTTAGAGTGCTTGCCACTTGGTAAGCAAAGAAAGGTTGACGAGCAATTCAGGATATTTTAGTTTACAATGTATGAGAAAAGGCTTGCAATTAAGCATCCCTTCACCAACCATGGCATTTGAAGTCAATGAAGCCTCACTGTGGTACTCTGCACAAGTTCTAGATCCCTTCCCTAAAGAGGAATTTTCTTCAGACTTTCAAAAATGCTGCTTCATTTTTGACAGCTTCAATAGCACTGAGAGCAAATGCACCCAGTTCAAAGCATTTATTGCAGAACCTGTTGCAAAGAATCGCAATCTTCAGGTGCACCAGTATTGGCATGGAAAGCTATGTCAGTGGCCAGAGTTAGCAAATTGAGTATTGGCTGTTTTGGCATTGCCTGTCTCAAGTGCCAATATTGAGAGTGCCTTTTCACAGATAAAAGTTTACATGGGAAGGAAAGAGTGAGCTCACATGACCAAAGACTCACTGAAGAAGCATTGTATGGTGTACTACAATAAGTTGGATTTGTGAAAAGATTTTGGGACCTCATATATTCTGTACGTACACTGTCTATATACCATGCACTATCAGTGCAGAAAGCAGTAATAAAAGCAAAACATTCCATAAACACCGGAAAAACATTGTTTCTGTTGTTTATAATGGCGCGAAAATGTGTAACCACTAATAACCACTGTTTTTTTAAGATATTGAAATCACTTGACAACACTGAAAAAACCCCACCAGAATTTACAAAAAATAGAAACTGAAAATAGGAAAGCCTAACGATACGGTTACTTTCAGCCGTTTTAGAGTTGGTCATCACGCGGTCGCATAATGCCACTCTATATGTCATAAATGGCTGTAGCACTAACAACCTGGGAGAATGGACTCCGTAGGCTGCAGGGGTGTCCTGCTCTTGCAGTGGCACCGTCTCACTTAGAACCAAGCACCCTGCCTTCAGGATTGTCAAGGCCTGCTATAGGGGTGACTTATAGGTTTTAAGTGTAGTAACCCTTAGATATAGTAAACCTATATCAGTAAGTAAGAGGTGCATGCACCAACTTACACAGGCTGCAATGGCAGGCCTGTAGATCCATTTTTCATGGCCTCTCATGGGTGGCATAATACATGCTTCAGCCCATGGGAGGCCTCTGGGGTACCTATGCCCTGGGTACATGGGTACCATATACTAGGGACCGACAAGGGTACCCCAGTATAAGGAGATGAGACTAACCTTGCCCAGTTGAGTCTTCATTTTCTAAGTGGAAATATCTGGAGAGTTCATCTGCATTGGCATGGTTACTCCCAGGTCTATGTTCCACTGTATAGTCCATACCCTGTAGGGAAATGGACCACCTCAAAAGTTTGGGGTTTTCCCCGTCATCTGTTTTAGCCATAGGAGGGGTTTATGGTCTGTCTGAACAATGAAGTGAGTGCCAAACAGGTATGGCCTCAGCTTCTTTAGGGCCCAGACCACAGCAAAGGCTTCCCTCTCTATAGCTGGCCAACATTTCGCTCTGGGGGGCAACCTTCTGCTGATAAAAGCTACTGGTTGATCCTGACCCTCTGCATTAAGTTGTGACAACACAGCGCCAACCCCCAACTCAGATGCATCTGTTTGGACAATAAATTGCTTGGAGTAGTCAGGACTTTGCAGGATGGGAGCAGTGCACATGGCCTGCTTGAGATCATCAAATGCCTTCTGACAGCCAACTGTCCACTGAACCTTCTAGGGCATTCTTTTTGATGTGAGATCATTTAAGGGAGTCGCCATGGACCCATATCCTTTAACAAATCTCCTGTAATACCCAGTCAGGTCCAAGAAAGCTCTGACCTGATTCTGGGTAGTGGGAGCAACCCAGTCCATTATGGTCTGGATTTTGCTCTGTAATGGTTGAACCTGGCCTCCACCCACAAGGTGGCCCAGGTACACAATCTTGCTCTTCCCTATCTGGCACTTAGTAGCCTTGATAGTGAGGCCTGCTTTCTGCAGGGCCTCCAAAACATTCTTCAGGTGGACCAGGTGATCCTCCCAGGTGGAGCTAAAGACAGCTATATCATCAAGATATGCTGCACTAAAGGCTTCCAGGCCTGTAAGGACTGTATTCACCAGCCTTTGGAATGTGGCAGGGGCATTCTTCAAACCAAAGGGCATCAGAATAAATTGATAATGCCCACTAGGGGTTGAAAATGCTGTTTTTGGTTTGGCATCCTCAGCTAGTCTGATTTGCCAATAGCCAGCAGTTAGGTCAAATGTACTTAGATAATTGGCTGTGGCCAAAGTATCAATAAGCTCATCTGCCCTAGGGATTGGGTGAGCATCAGTCCTAGTGACTGCATTGAGTCCCTTGTAGTCCACATAAAACCTCATCTCTCTCTTACCACCCTGGGTGTGAGGTTTAGATACCAGGACTACTGGGCTAGCCCAAGGGCTATCGGAGGGCTCAATCACTCCCAATTCCAGCATCTTTTGGACCTCTGTCCTGATGCAATCTCTGACATGATCAGGCTGCCTGTAGATTTTATTCTTCACAGGTAGACTCTCACCTGTGTCCACTTCATGGGTACACCAGGTGGTTTGACTGGGTGTCAGAGAAAACAAATGCCTGTATTGATTGAGGACCTTCCCACAATCAATCTGCTGTTGACCAATGAGGCTGTCTGCCAAGACTACACCATCAACTGATCCATCATCAGGGTTCTGTGAGAGGAGGTCAGGGAGTGGGTCACTCTCCTCCTCCTGTCCCTCATCAGTAGCCATGAGCAAGCCCATGTCAGCCCTGTCAATGTATGGCTTGAGCCTGTTCACATGGAGCACCCTGTGGGGGCTCCTGGGAGTACCAAGTAGGTGACCTCTCCCTTTTGCTCAAGTATGGTATGGGGTCCACTCCATTTATCTTGGAGAGCTGCTGGGGCCACAGGCTGTAATACCCACACCTTCTGTCCTGGCTGATAAACAGTCAGTACAGCCTTTTGGTCATGCCAAGCTTTTTGCAATTCTTGACTTGCCTTAAGGTTTTTTCTTGCCTTCTTCATGTACTCAGCCATCCTGGAGTGGAGACCAAGTACATATTCTACTATGTCTTGTTTGGGAGGTTTGAGAGGTAACTCCCATCCCTCTTTCACCAAACACAAGGGACCCCTAACTGGATGCCCAAACGAAAGTTCAAAAGGGCTGTAGCCAACCCCCTTTTGTGGGACCTCTCTGTAGGCAAAGAGAAGGCAGGGCAGCAGGACATCCCATTTTCGCCTAAGCTTTTCTGGGAGGCCTATGATCATGCCCTTGAGGGTTTTGTTGAACCTTTCAACTAACCCATTGCATTGTGGGTGATAGGGTGTGATGAACTTGTAGTTCACTCCACACTCCTTCCACATTGTAGTGATATAACTTGACATGAAGTTTGTACCTCTGTCAGTTAAGACCTCCTTAGGGAAACCCACTCTGGAGAAAGTCCCCAGGAGGGCCCTGGCCAACACAGGAGCTGTGGTGGTTCTAAGGGGTATAGCCTCTGGATACCTAGTGGCATGGTCCACCACCACTAGAATATAACTGTGTCCAGATGCAGTTGGAGGGTTCATGGGACCAATGATATCAATCCCAACCCTCTCAAAGGGAATCCCCACCACAGGTAGTGGTATGAGGGGGGCCTTTGTGGTACCACCTGACTTACCACTGGCTTGACAGGTGGTACAGGAGCGACAAAACTCCTTTGTGTCTTCTGACATGTGAGGCCAGTGAAAGTGAGGGACAAGCCTGTCCCAAGTCTTACTTTGGCCTAGGTATCCTGCTAAGGTGATGTCATGTGCTAGGGTGAGTGGGAAGCCCCTAAACTTCAGAGGTATGACCAACCTCCTGGTGGCACCAGGCTTGGGGTCTCTACCCTCTGAGTATAGGAGTCCCTCATCCCAATAGATCTTGTGAGATCCACTGACACTCCCAGCAGCCTCAGCAGCAGCTTGCTGTCTGAGAGGTTCAAGAGAGGGGCAGGCTTGCTGCTCCAAGCTCAAGTCAGTCCTGGAAGGGCCCCCTGTCCCCAAGAACTCAACCTGATCAGGTTCCAGTTCATCTGAGACAGTTCCTTCACAGTGACTGAGATTATCTCCCTCAAGAGATTGATCCTCACACTGAGTCTGGGGGGAAGACACAGCCTTACCCCTCCTGCTCCTTCTCTTGGAAGGCCCTTGGTCCATTGTTCCAGGATCCAAGGCCTGTTCAGTGTTAGCCAGCTTGGCCTGTGACCTGGTCACAGCAAACGCATCTGCAGTGATTCCCAGCATTGCTGCATGAGTCCTTAACTCTACTTCACCCCAATCTGAAGTTTCCAGATCATTGCCCAACAAACACTCCACTGGAAGGTCTGAGCTAACCACAACTTTCTTAGGGCCAGTTACCCCTCACCAGCTGAAATTAACAAGTGCCAAGGAATAATCAGTCCTGACATTTTTAGCATTGGTCACTTGGTACATTTCTCCAAGTATGATTTGGTCAGGGCCCACAAGATTCTCTGTCACCATAGTGACACTTGCACCTGTGTCCCTGTATGCCATGTCCTCCTTACCATTGATCAAAGGCTGTTGTCTGTATTTCCCCAGGTTACTCGGACTGACCAATAAAGTGGCAAGATTCATGCCACCATCAAAGACTAGTACATCCTGAGCTGGAGTTCTGACTAGGCCAGAACTCACCTCAGAGCCCAAGGTTAACCCTACTAATCCATTGTTCCCTGTACCATCACCTGTACGTCTGCTAGGGGGCGAAGTTGCCTTATGGGCAGTGGTGGTAGGAGGATTTTCCTTGGCTTTTGGACAATCAGCGTCCTTTTTCCAATGTGTCTTCTGTTTACAGAGATAACACCAAGGTTTCTTTTTGCCTTTACCTTTGTTGGATTGTGACTCCCCCCAGAAGCAGGTTTTTGGGGCCCTGATGAAGACTTTTGATCTTTACCCTTGTCCCCACCCTTATCTGGAGTTTTAGCATCTTCCTTCTTCTGGTCACCACCATTGTTCTGGTTTTTCTGCTTCATCCTGGTTCTGACCCACTTATCTGCCTTCTTTCCCAATTCTTGGGGAGAAGACAGATCAGAGTCAACCAGGTACTGATGCAACAACTGATTTTGGGAATTATTAAGGATCTGCTCCCTCATAATCAAATTGCACACTCCTTTAAAATCATTCACTTTGCTTCCAAGCAACCATCCTTCCAGAGCCTTAATGGTACTATCCACAAAGTCTACCCAATCCTGATTCTGTGTCTTCTGGGTATCACTGAACTTAATCCTGTACTGTTCAGTGGTTATGCCAAACCCATCAATGAGCGCACTCTTCAAGATTGAATAGTTGTCAGCATCCTCTTCTCTAACAGTGAGGATCTTATCTCTATCTTTGTCAGCAAAGGAGAGCCACAAGATAGCTGCCCACTGCTCTTGAGGGACCCTCTGAACTTTACAGGCCCTCTCTAAAGCAGTTATCCATTTATGGATGTCTTCTCCAACATGGTAGGGAGGGACAATCTTGCTCAGGTTCCTATTATCAAAGGAATGTTCCTTAATTCTAGGGACACTTTTGCTGCCACCATGGGACTCTAGTCCCAACTTTTTTCTAGCTCTCTGGACTTCTAGGGACTCTTTGTCCAGGGCCAATTGCTGTTGCCTGAGCATAAGCTTAGCTTTCTCAAGTTCCAGAAATTGGTACTCCCTGTCATAAGAGTGGTCCCTCTTGCTAGATACAGAGGTACCTACAGACTGTCCTGAGTAATTAGACTCTGCAGAGGGAGATCTAGATCTCCTTGGTAAACTCTGCACTCTTCCAGGAGGGATGAAGAGAGGCTCCGCAGAGACATCTCTCTGACCCTCATGAAGATCTGAGTTATCCAGGTGGGAACCATCTTGTTCCTCCTGGCCAGGGTTTGAGTCTAGGTCATAGAAGGTGTCACCTTCTGACCTGTCCTCATTTCCTGTCCCACCCACTCTGTCCTGTTCATCTGAACCAGGGGTCTTCCTAAGGTCATCTAACAGTAACATCTCAATTGAATGTTGGCACTCCTCTCTGTCTTCAGCTTTCTAGAGGCACACAGGGCTTTCAATTCTTGGAATGAAAGCTCATTCTATCTAGAGGGCAGAGAGCCACTGGAATCTCCTTTAGTAGACATACTAAGTGTGGTGAGGTGTTGCACCTACCTAACCTAGTGGGAACTAAACTCTCTGAGGTTGGAGAAACGGTGTGTTAAACCCCTGACTTACCCATCCCTAAGTTCAGTAGACATCACTTATTCTAAGCTAGAATTATATATACCTAGTACTTAGTGGTTTTCAGTTAATCAATACAAAGATTTATCTGGTAAAACAATGCAGGCTTGAATCCCAACTGCTGCACACCAATGTGAGAAGTTAGCCTGGTATATGCTGTCCACTAATCAAAGTGGGCACCTTGCACCACTCCAAACAAACCTTATGGTGATTTAAGAGGTCAAAGATAACCTTAGAAAGCTATCAAAGTGGTAGCTGTTGAGAGCAGCCTTCAGGCTTAGTCTTGAAGGAATGTTAAGCAGCTTGTTTTACCAGAATGCAACTTATTGTATTGTTTAAATGAAAGGGGAACCACACAGTAGTTATAAAAATATGTATTTTCATTGTTATAACACACTCTAAATACCTCACCGTATCTGCTACACGCAGATAAACACAAAGTACACAATACTGTAGCACAGAAACTATATTAAGTAGCACTAATACACAGTGGGCTCAAGGGGGAGACCAAACCATATACTAAAATATATAAGAACCACGACTCGAGTCAAGACAGTGTCTAGAGGATGTAGAATAGCTGGGACCCCAAGGAACCACCCAAGGGGAGTAAGTAGGGACCCCACAGAGGACGGGTGCAATGTGGGAACACGATCGTGGGCGCCGTACAATTCTATGGGAGAGTCGCGGTTGCAGTTTTAAAGTTTAAGGACCCTTCTGAGTGGACTTTGAAAAAACCCGTGGAACTTAGGAGGTTGGAGAGCCACCCCACCCATGGATACCGTAGTACCAGAGTTACCTATCCCAGGGAAGCCGGGTGCATAGGTCTGAAGTGGCGTCGGAAACCGATGTCGAACTCTATGGAGGGCTTTGAAGAAGAGCCACTGCTGGGAAGAAGAAAAGTGTCAGTCGAAACCCAAAGTGTATTCCTGTTGAAGCGTACCTGCAAGCAAAGGGGACAGAGTCTGGGTCACTCAGGAGTGAACAGGGGCTCAGTAGACGAATACCCACCGATGTTGGGTGCTTCGGGTGTGTTGAGGGGGTTCTTGACTCTGCAGCCACCGGGACCAGGAGATGTTGATGACAACCAGGAGCCAGATATGAGCTGTCCCACAAAGGATGTCGAGTGTTGAGGGGTTGGTGTCCCGCTGGAGCACCAACAAGCCTTGGCAGCGGCAACCCACAAAGATGGTCAAGAAAGGTTACGGTTCAGACCAGGAAGGTCCAGGAGACTCACCAAACACAGGGGAGTTGGGGCAAGACTGGAGCAACCACGGGAGTCCAAGAAAAGCAGTGTTGACTCTCAAGAGGACCCACAGGCCGGAGGCACAGGAGTCGCAATGGGACCTAAAGCAGATTTACAAAGCAACAGCCAACGGAGCACTCAGTGCGAGGAGGCCAAAGTTCTTTGATGGAAATGATGCCAGAGGTTGGGGCTACTCGGAGCCCAGTGCACTTGTTTTGGGAATGCCAACAAGCATGCGGTACACAGGGGTACGGGTATTGCAGCCCCCACGAGGGATTCTGACCTCAAACTTGGTGAGACAGCAGCTCAGACCTCGAGAGACCCGGAAACCCACCTCCTGTGTTGCTGGAGCCATCAGAGTCTGTAGGAGCTCAGGAGCAGCAGACCAGTCAATCGTGATGTGGTGCCTGTGGTTGCAGGGGAGTGACTCCTTCACTCCAAGGGAGATATCTTCAGTTGTCCTTGATGCTCCACAGGTCCTACACGGAGCCTATATGGTGCACGGGCACAGACGATGCTTTGGACAGACAGGGAGACGAAGTCGGGCCCAAACGAACTCCAGTGAAGTCCAGAGTGTCCAGATAGTCGAAGGTCCATGGTTTCTTGATCAGAATCTTGTCCATGTTGAATCTAGGGTCCTACAGCCAGGTAAACTATTTTGTACCCATGGGAGAGGGTTGGACAGATTCAGGGGACCCTTCCAGGGGAGGGTCAGGACAGTGGGGAGGTTACTCTCATGTCCTTTGTCCAGTTTCGTGCCAGAGCAGGAGCCAACGGCTCCCAGGACTGGTTTGAACTGGACTATGCACAGGGATGCCAAATGTGCCCCTCATGCAGACTTTCGGTCACTGGCAACCGCACCCAACTAGGCCTAATACACTAAATCCTGTCTGGGAGGTGGTCACACCTCCCTGTGACAAGATGCCTATCGTTCTGCCTTCCCCTGCTCGAGCTTGGCTCAGCAACAGGAGGGCAGAAATGTGTCTCTGGTCGACAGCAACCATTTTGGGCTGCCCGGGACTGGAAGGCTGGTACCGGGAACACCAGGGACCTCACAAAGCTCGTTTCTGAGGGGTGGAATCATACCTCCCACACCGGTTACCGGTATGGGGGTATGATTCCACAGTGTTTGACACCAAACACGATAGGGTTGCTTTCAGCCGTTTTAGAGTTGGTCATCATGCGGTCGCATAATGCCACTCTATATGTCGTAAATGGCTGTTGCACTAACAACCCGGGAGAATGGGCTCCGTAGGCTGCAGGGGTGTCCTGCTCAGGCAGTGGCACCCTCTCACTTAGAACCAAGCACCCTGCCTTCAGGATTGTCAAGGCCTGCTATAGGGGTGACTTATAGGTTTTAAGTGTAGTGACCCTTAGATATAGTAAACCTATATCTTAAGTAAGAGGTGCATGCACCAACTTACACAGGCTGCAATGGCAGGCCTGTAGATCCATTTTTCATGGCCTCTCATGGGTGATATAATACATGCTTCAGCCCATGGGAGGCCTCTGGGGTACCTATGCCCTGGGTACATGGGTACCATATACTAGGGACCGACAAGGGTACCCCAGTATCCAATCTGGAGTGTACCTAAGTAAATGACATAACATTTTAGGGAGAAAGCAGATAGACTGGGGTCCTGATTAGCAGGATCCCAGTCAGATTAGTCAAAAACAGTGTAACATGAAGCAAAAAGTGGGGGTAACCATAAGAAGCAGATCCTACTTTCCTACAGATGGGCAATACTCTGGGTGTCCCACTGGCTTCCTGCCATTCCTAATCATCCAGCTCCCCCATGTCTTCAACCCAGGCCCCACACACTCTTGTTAGGGTGGTCATTCAACAGAAGGGCTCTATACAGTCTTGAAAGACACTTGTGACGTGTGCAGTTGGAACTCTGCACCTATTTTTTCAAATGAGAGGATGTGGTAATTGTCCCATGTATCCCCCTGTTGAGAAATACCTATTAAGTAGCATTGTCGGAAGCCCTGTAGTCGTGATGCCAGTTTGAGCAAGTTCCCCATCTATTGAGGTGTCTAGGCTGTAAGTCTTCCCAACCATGTGATATGGGTGAGGGACCCAAGCCAACTCAGCAATGGGCGTCTAATAGCCTGAGTGAGTGGGGGGGGGGGTATAAAAGACCCAGGGTCCCACATTTCTCAATAGTGGCCATCTCCAGCACCAAGAGGAATCATGCCTGACTCCAAAGAGCCAGTCTTCTATTGAAATGATCTGTGCCACCCAGTCAGACAGCTGGAGTTCGGGAAGACAGAGGATGCTATGGTACATGCGCCAAGTGCATTTAGTGTTAGAGACTGTGAGGGTCTTATCTGCTAAAAGGAATCGAGAAACCAGTGTCAGCAGCTCCAACGTGTATGTGGGGGGGATTGGGAGAGGGGTAGTTTAGGAAGACATAAATAATGCGGGGAAGTACAACCATTTTATACAGAGTAACTTGTCCCATTATGTTAGAAGGCAGTGAGGCCTAGGATTCCATGTCAACACAAGTACACCTCATTATAGGAGTAATGTTGCATCCCAAACTGTTCAGTGGTCATGAGGGACATACATGCCTAGCTATTGAAAACCACCATCTGCCCATTAGCACTTGGCCTTGTAGATATACAGTATTTATTCAGGCGCAGTAGGGAAGTTTGTGGGTGCTGTAGATAGAGGCATGTCATCTTCATACAGTGACACTCTACCCTCCATCCCATAGGCCAGAGGAAGATTCACATCTGGGCATCTCTTCTGAGCCATTCCACCAAGGGCTCGATTGTTAGAGCAAAAATGAGTGGAGAGAGGGGCCAGCCCCATTGTGTGCTGTGCTGCGCTGGATGCGAGAGGAAGGCAAGAGTGCTCCGTTCACCTAGACCTAGGCCCATAGAGAATCATAAAGTACCAACACCAACAACAGAAATCTCAGTCCAATATTCATTTTATGGAGTATTTGGAGCAGAAAGGGCCAGTGTACAGTGTCAAAGTCATTTTCATAGTCCAATAACATCAAGTCTGTCTGGCCTTGCAATTCTTCAATGTGGACCAGGACCACCTGAAGTCTCCATAGGCAATGTCTTGTGCTCCTGCCTGGCATAAACCCATTCTGGTCCTCATGGACCAGTGTCCCTACCACCGTGGCCAGCCTGGTGGGCAGTAGTTTAGCCAGCAATTTCACCTCAACATTAAGATGGGAAATGGACCGGTAAGAGGCACGTTCTTCTGGAGGATTATTTGATTTATATATGACTGAGACAGTGGCACAATGGAGATTGTCTGGAAGAGAGCCTATATCAATAAAGAGGTTAAGGAGGTGTGGCATCAACAGTGAAGAAAAGCATCTGAAAAATTTTGCTGGAATGCCGGTTGGACTCTGGGATTTCCCAGAGTTCCAAGTTGTCTCCTAAAGTGTCAGAGGTGCGTACAACATCTCCAGGTCTACTGTAGTTAGGGACCACAATGGAAGGTCATCCTCAATAGCGTGCAGTTGCTCCAGTCATGAGGTGGATCTCTCCGGTAAACATCAGGATAGTATTTAGCAAAAGTATTTTTAATCTCATGGGATCCATAGACCGTCTGGCACTCCACCTCTCATATGGCAGGAATTATCCTGATCCCTTCTTTCCTCTGCACTGGCCAGTGGAGAATTTTAATGGCCTTATTGCTGTACTCATAGTCCAGGCCAACCTAGCAGAATGTGACAGCATATACCTTTTTTTATTTTATTTTTACTGAGCAGACAAAGCAGATAAATTCTTGAGTAATAAATAGTTCAATTAATATGAATCGTACAGAAAATATCATCACACGTTGATCTAAGCAAATCATCCAAAATACACAGTAAAACCTCCACAATTAAATTCCATTTATTATGTACATTTGTAAAGGCTCAATTCTGCCATATATTATTTCGTTAATTAGGGAAACTAGAGAAGTGTATACCAACAAGATGATACTTCTACTGAAATCTACTTATCTATTTCTCCACCGCCTCTGCTCTGATCCACATAATCAATCCTGATCTCACATTTGTAAAGAGCAAGTGCAAAAGTGCTATTATATTAACAACAACATTTGCCACTTTATCGTTTTGTCCATTTAACAATACATTATAGGAAAACACGTGTCATAGTGCTAAAAATAAAATACTCCAAATATAAATACAATGCTTCCAAATAAAGTGCATTAGTGCTTCTAGCGAATAATCTATCTTTGAGTGCGCTGAAACTTCGGTACAACAAAATTGCCAGATCAGAAGTAACACTAAAAAAGCCAGTGTTCTCATATTTTTTAGATTTTGAAAAAAAAAAAAAACTTTATCTACCAAAGTATAACCTATTCATTGTTACTTCTGCGCCTTACTCCCAAAATTGCCATGTGGCCTTATATCTTTTATGTCCCCCTACCCGCTTTGCATAGGCCTCTTCAAACTTCATAGTACGAGTCATTTTGTCTTTCCAATGCAACTTTGTAGGAGGCTTCCTAGTTCGCCAATTCTAAAGGATCAAGGAACGTTCAATCAACAATGCTACAAAAATAAAATATTGTTGACCCTTTGTTAATTGTTGGCTTCTTTTAGAGACACCAAATAACGCCAAATTAGGATCTGGTAGAACTGTACATCCTATGGCCTGGCTTATATTCTGAAACAATTGCAGCCAAAAATTGGTGAGGTGTAGACTTGTAAAAAAAGTATGGAGCCATCCCCCTTCGCCTAATTGTTGGCACCGGAAGCAGTTGTTGGAAACTGCTGGATATATTTTGTGGAGAATTTCCAAAGTCTAATATGCCAGCCATCTTGACAGAAATGCCATTCTTTTATAGTTGGCTGCCAGTAAATATTTATAACCTAACATATACCAGAGGGTCTCTTGAAAATCTAGTATCGCTTGAGTATTGTCAGATTTTCCTAAGATCTCTTTGCTTTCAAGCAGGAGAATCCGAGCTTCAAGCTCAGACACCTCTTGTTCCTTCTCACGTTCCCTACCACATAACATAGGAAACACTCTGGGGCATATTCACAAGGAGCCATCGCCGAATTAACGGCACTTTATCGCAGCCAAAGTCGTGATAAATTTACCCCCCCATTCACAAGCCGGTGTTAACAGCCCAAGGCACCAGTTTACCCGCGATAGCAGCCGCAAAATACATCGCCACAGAGGACCCCCGCAAATATCGCTAATGAGATGCAGAGTAGGCGTTCCCGTGACAAAAGTCGAGACAACATCACACCTCAACATTCTCAACGACCAGCCACATCGGCGATAAAAACACAAAACAGGCGATAAGGCGCGTTAGCACCAGGAAATTTACACCTGCTCTGACCTGGTGTAAAGTCGGACTGCAGCCAGCACCACAAAAGGGAGCACAGCCCAGGGCCACATCCGAAGGGCAACAGATGCCATGGAGCCACACATCATGCGGCCCGGACACCCAAGAGGGCCACAACACCCACCGACACCACACCCAGACCTGCAACACCCCCCCCACCCCCCGGGACCACCCCAAACCCCGGACTAAGAAACTGCACACCAACACCACGAATCCCAAAACAAGCATTTTGCCTGATGTCGCACAAGCAGGAAAATAAACATACATGCGTGGCCAGAAAATGGAGAATCAGTCATACAGCAATGCAATCACCAACACAAAACACCATACAAACAAAAGCAGAAACAACCCTTAGGATGAGTCCTAGCTGCTCCTCACTGGACAATCCGTAGCACACAGCCTGGAAGACCAAATCCAAGAGAAGGTGTGCCATGCGCCCAACAAAGGAAAGAGAGGGAGAGAGCGAGGGAGAGAGACGGAGTGAGCTAGCACAAGCAGCGCAAGGCCGCTCAGGCACCTGGATCCACATGCCAACATGTGTGTGTGCATCGCCATCCGTACACCATGAGCCCAAGGCTGTGTCCCAATCTCAGCGCCAAAGTCACATCACATTCCGAAAACGCAAGTAGTAGTCAGACAAACATCAGGGATGAAAGCACCATTGTCCCACTGCAGAAGGCGGGAGAACACCTGCACCTCTGACCTTGGTCCAGAACGCACCTGGAACACCCTGATAGAGATGCAATGACAGATGGGGACGACTTCCACACCACGCATTCCGCAAATGAACCATCCGACTCATCCACAGCCCACACACAGAAGCCCCTGCCTGTGGTACCCCCGCATGGGATGCCCTTGACACTCACGGAAACAGCAACCCATTACCCACAACGTTGCACACACATTCGAATCATTGGTCAGAGCTGTGGCATATCCTCCACACAACTGCCGCAGTTCAGAAGAGTGCCTGTTCACGAGACGCAACAACGCAATGGCAGGCCGTACCGGGCACATGCACAACCCCCGTCACATAGAACAGTACTGTGTACGTATGCTGCATTTACTGGGCGCACTGCCACTGGCAGTGCTGCGGATCAGTTACAGGCTCAGCTTCCGCATTGCCCACGTCACCTGCATCCAGCCCTGGTTCCACTGCCGAACATGCACATTCGAGTGTCCCATGGATGTCTGCCTACCCAACACAACTGTTGATGAATTGGACTATGACTTGTGTCTGCGCCCCCTGTTGGATCACGAACAGGAGTGTAACCGAGACAGCCATGCATGGGATGCCTTGACATACTGCGTATGTATTGGTAGTTGTGCATGGGAGATTGCACAATTTCTCGTGTGCAGTGACCACATCGAGGCGCTCCCCTATTGGGCTGTGTTGCGGATCGGTGAGACGGCGTGGGCTGAGCACACCTGCCCGGACCACCTAATGGATTGGCTCACCCTGGTGCTCCTTGAACACGACAACGACGTACTATTGGAACACATTGCACATGAAGCTGCACAGGCATTCATGGACGAGTAACTACGTTCCTGCAGCCACATCCGATTGCCACCCACAGCACATGGCCCAACAACTTGTTGCATCGTGGGGATTGCTCACATATCCCACCACAACAGAGGACACGTCTGCCTTCATCCGGGCTCTGGATGCATGTGCGTGGAACAATGCGTGTGTACACACACCTGTGCAAGGTGACGCAGGTCCATGGGCGGAGCAACAGAGCCTTCGTTTGGCAACGTTGCCAATTCGGACACACTGCTGGGGTAGAGCACACACATGGCAATGTAGCACGACATGTGAACCTGTCGGACCCTCACACCTGATCACTGTCAGCAGAGCAGACAATCGGCGCACTCCGGAGGCAGAGTACCATGCAGACCCCACGTGCAGTGAGTCGTGCCCCCTCAAACGGGGCAATGTGCAGACGCCAAACAACACATGACTCATCCAGCAAGGCAAGGTGGGCTGTGAGCATTGCCATCCGTGATGAATGTTGTCCATTTCAGCCCCAACATTTTCTGAACCTCGACATGTACCCATGCTGCGTGTAAGTGTCTTAAGCATGTCCCTGCCTGTTGTAGCCGTTGCCTTGTCCATACTGACACGCACATGCCAATAAAGTCTATGCCACTCCACTGGTGTCTAACTGTGAGGTGTGTTGTTTAGATTGTCCACTCGTGTGCCACAATGAGCATCGTCCCAACACAGGGAGGAACTGACTGACGCATGTGCAATGGGGGTGTGTCCCTTTGGCAAGCTCCACCTCTGTGAGCCAGACATTGTTTTTGGATAGGTGCTGGACGACATGTGCACTTACATGACTTCAGCTATGTGTGTATGGTGTCCAACCTCTGACCATGTGGAGCAATGTCATACATCACAACAGAATGTGTCCACACAGATGTGTGTAAGTCGGTATGCGACGTGAAGTTCTGTTGTCACACATGGTGTAGGACACCACTCCTGGCCTGCCACCGTTTTGGTCACTCCTACACACAGTCCTATTCAACACATGGGCGTGTGCCTACGTTGGGGTGTTGTGAGATTGCTGTTGATGTGCAATGGGGACACAGCTAGTACTCACCTTCACAGTCATCCAATTGGCAATGTGTCTCAGGGATAGACATTCGCATAGATGTCAGTTACCAGGGTGTACCTTCATGTGCAATCATTGTCCCTACATCCAGCCATACTTCCATACGTGAGTGAACATAGTGATGACACATCTGTGTGATTTAGAATGTTTTATTCACATTCAGGTGATTGATGGAGCTGGAGCTGTACCTGGCCATCCAAGCCCACATCACATGGAAGCCCAGTGGTGGGCCAACCAGAGTCCTTTGGGGATTGCACAGTGATTAGGAAGAGGGAGAGTGCAGTCCGCAGCAGGATTGCTGTGTAATTGGCCAGCGGTGAAGAAATGGCAGTCTGTGTCGGGGTCCGGGTGAATGTTGCAGAGTGTTCCGGAGGTCAGTAGGAGGTATTTCCCAGGGCATGATGCATAGGTCACGACCAGGCAGGGACAGGCGATATGGCGGTGATGGATGCTACTGCCTCCTTCCTCACATAGTAGTTCCCATCCCCTTCTCACACCCCTGGTACGGGTTCTGTGTCTGGTGTGTCCGGTGTGTGTGGCGGGGTGATGGCTGCATCGCTGTGTGCCCCTGACACATCAGACTGCATAGGTGATGGGGCAGCATCACAGTGTGCCACGGACACATCAGGGGTCGGAGCTGTGTGTGTCGATGTTCCCGCTGCAGTCATCTGGGAACGGCTCAGTGGCAGCAATGGCAAGATGGAGTACTGCAGGGCGTTGTTGTTCCCAGCCACTACTCGCTGGTGTCCAGCCGTGGCAGACATACTTCCAGCCTGCATCTGCTCCATGGTCTCCGTTGCCCTCCGCATCTGTGCCAACTCTGTGCTGTCATGGCTGGTGCCTGTCTGACCAGACAGTTCTTGTATTAGACTCATGGCACCAGCGAGGTTAGCCAAGGTCTGTGGCGGAGCATGGTGCGTACAGGGGGTGTCCGATAGGGACTGTACGTGGTCCCTGATGGGACTCAGACAACCACGTATGGCATCGAGTTTGGCTGCCACGAGCTCGAAACCCACCCGTAGCTGAGGAGCCAACTCCACCTGGCAACCCAACACACGCCGTTGGAATTCCATGTATTGGTCGTGGCGTCCTGGGAGACAGCCGTGGTGGTGTGTGTTTCCTGCTGTGTGGTCTGTGCAGGTGGTGGGGTCAGCTCGAGGCAGCTGGCCTGGCCTGCTCCTGGGGGTGGGGTGCAGAGGCTGTCCAGCATCCGTTGGAGGGTGTCTTGACATATGTGCAGGTTGTCCTCTTCATCATCAATGATGGGATGTGTGGTGTGCTCTGCAGGCGGTGTTGTTTGTCCCTCTGCAATGTAAAGGGGAGATGCAGGTTAACAGAGTTTCACATGTATGGTGATGATTTGCAGATGTTTACATTCAGACTGCATGCCAATGTACATTGTGACTGTTTGGGGGGAGCTGGCTATTTGATGGCAGTCAGTGTGTTTTTTGACTACATGACGGATGTGTGGTAGTACCCATACATTATCATCACACAGTGTCAGGCAATGCCAGATGTGAGTGGACAGTTACTACGCACGAGCGGAACCTGTTGTGAGCTCTGTCCTGTGGTGCTGGTGTTGCACTTTGTACCACATTGCCGTCATTGCTGATGTTCTGTGATTGCTATGTGTGTGTGCTGCATTGTGGGGGAGTTGCCCCTGCAGCTCTGATTTCATGTAGCCTTCTCCCTTTGAGGCGGGGTGCCTTTGAATTGTGTGCTTTTCGGGGCCTGATTTGCTTTTGACTTGGGTCATATGTGCTCTCGGACTGTTTTTGTGGCCTGGTGCATTGTTTGTCTGCTGCATGTATTGTAAGGCATGGGTTGTTGGTGCACGTGGACACGTCAGAGTGTGACCTGCTCCTTTACGGATGTGATCCGCACTTGGCTACCTCCATGTCGCTTCGTGGGCCATGTCATTTTTTTGGGGCAGCTACCATGCTATCGGACATGCAGTGTTACTTGCATAGTCAGTGTGGGTCACAGAGCCGCTGCTTTGCTGGATTCAGCACATGTGCACGGGTCGGTTGTGATATTGGTGATAGGGGGGCCCCTATGTGCACATTGTGGATGGGGGCCTACTTGGCGTTTCTATGTGTGCTGCAGTGTGCCAAGGCAATCAGGGACATGTTCCACGGTCATTGTGGGTGTGCTGTGTGCTACGCGTAATTGTGCATGTGTGCCATTGTGCCCATCTCCCCCCATCCCCCCCGTCCCTAGTCGTTACTCACCCTGTTGCTGTTGGGTCAGGTCGTATCGTGCTGTGTCCAGGCCCCCAATCCTGCCACCGTCTCCTCACTGCTGACTGTGGCCACCATTTGCTCCAGCTCATCCAGCTCCTCCTGTGTCGCAGGACTCCCACCTCCAGTCGCCGTTGCTGCCTCCCTGTTGGCGGCGAGCTTATGTTTGGTCTGACTTTTCAGATCATGCCAGTGCCTCTTGACCTCCTCCAGTGACCTCCTGGACACTCCGACTGCATTGACGTTGGTGACGATGGCCTGCCATATTTCGGTTTGGGTTGCCAGTGCCGCAGTGGAGGTGCCGAACAGTTGTTGATGGTGTTCGGTCACCCCAGTGACGATGATCCGGTCTTCCTGCGGACTGTACCCGGTCTTCCTCTTCCTCTTGTCCTTGCCCTTCCCCGAACACGGGGTTCCTGGATGGTCCTCCGTAGGGCTTGTGGTGTTCGGCTTGTCCTCTGCACTCGGTCCGGGTGCATTCATGTTGCTACGCAGTTTGAATTGTTTTTGGGCTTTTTCTTTTCTTTCTTTTATGGTGCTTTTTCCTGCCGGACGCGTGGGATTTACAGGCCTGTGGCTGGTGTTCGCTGATTTCTGTACCGCGATTGGCCTCATCGCATGATTTCTCGCGTTCGCGTTTCGCATTTTTTCGGCGTGGCGTTGATTTTCACGCTGTCATTTGACGCGTTATCTGGTGACTATCGCATGCTACCGCCTTGTTGTGAATTCCACGTTGACACGGGGTTATTTTCCCATGATAGGCTGCGATATTGAAAGTTGCGTTTCGCTACTCTTGCGGTAGTTATCACACGTTCTTGTGAATATACCCCTCTATCTCTTAAATGCTTCTCAGAGGCTAACAGGACACAATAATGTTGTTACAAAATTCTAACCTATCACCTCGCAAAGAAGAGCAGAGAAGATGTCATCTTTTAACCACCAGGTGTTTAAGCAACGAACACTTGTAGGAGCTCTTGCTGGGTCCTGGAAAAGTACCACAACCTGTACATAGTCTTAAAGAACTCGAGGAAGGATATGTTCTCCTGCAGTGAGGCTTGTGTAGGTGGATGGTACGAATACATAATCTATCCTGGAGCTGCAATTGTGAGGAACAGATTAGGGCGTGTATTCTTCTCATGTGTATTGTCACCAGGTCCTCCAAATGCCCACCAAACCCAGGGAGGTCACCCACTTCATGTCATGAGAGTCTGGGGTCTAGTAGATGTAGAATAAAAACCAGTATCTCTTGCCTTGTCCATTAATGCATTAGAGTGTCTTCCCACCACCAGTGACCCAGCTTGTGCCAATAGCACCAATAGCATGGCAGCAGACAAGTCCTTTAGTGTGGCAGCAGCCAGAGAGGGAGGGGCATAGACGCTACATAGGGTCCATAAGGATCCTTCGATAGTACCTCTATGATCACAAAATGCCATTGAGAATCCAACGGGCCCTAGTAACAGTGGGAACAACTTATGTATGAGTATTGCTGCCCCCATAGATCCCCTTATGATTCTTGAGTAATAAACCCTAGAATATCCATGTCACCCCAGAAAGGAGTAACTATTAACAATAAGGTGTATTTCTTGTAGAAAAATATTCTCGGTGGAGTGTCTCAGCATAGGCGAGGGCTGCTCCTTGTTTAATCGTGTTGAGGAGTCTATTCACCTTCACCAAAATCCCTTTAAACTGAGCAGGAACTCAAAGCAGTGCCTGTGTTTGGGACATTCTGATACCATATGCATCTGGTTAAATTCCTGCTTAATACCATAACTAACAAAAGAGAAACCACAAAAAAACTCTTTGCCATCCCTCCCTCCCTACACTTCCACACCTGAAGCCCCTCTTGTATCCTATACTCAACTAATTACAAAAGGAAAGAAAAAGGACAAAGGAAACCTTAATACACTGTCCAACAATTGTGGTAGAAAACATCATGCAGAAGACTATTAAGTGTGTTTCATCTTCTATGTGCCATCACACGGGAAGAGGGCCAGCCTTAGTTCTTTAACACCCTGCTGGGAGAGGCCAATTGTCCAACATCATCCATGTCCGTGTCACAGCGGGGACCGCAACCCCAATGGCCAGGACTGCTACCTGCTCGACCCCAATTTACATGGGACCTCCGACTACTCCGTCATGCAGATCTCAGCCGAAGTCGGGGCCCAGCGTGATCTCCTCTGGCCTCACTCCCACATCGCCTATTGGATTGTGGAAATAGGGGTCTCTCTTCTTCTCACTGCCAGGCCCTGTCTGAGTGGTTGAATATCATGGTGTTCCTCTCATAGATGGCTTTCAGTTTGGCTGGGTACAGGGGCATGTATTTAACTTCCATCGCACAGAGCTTTTGCTTAAATTCTCAAAGGATTTCCTCTGCTTCCCTGCCTTCCTCATGTAGTCCAGGAAGACCAGAATCCTATGGCAGTCCCATTTAACTTCCCCAGACTCAGGTGCAATACAAAGGATCAAGTCCCTGACAGGGCGATGATGGGCCTAGGAGGGGCACCAGGTGGGGGCTTTTTAGAGAGAGGTTGGTGCATCCATTTAATCAAGAAATAAAAATAAATCTGATTGTCTGGAAGGAGGGAATGAAGCCAGGTTTCCAGAAAAGTCTCCTTTGGGTCCCTTCACATCCCTCTGGGAAAGCCCGAATATGCAAATTGTTTCACCGAGCACAGCATTCCATATCTTTGTTCCTAGCCATCCAATGAGTAATGCAGTTTCATGACTGTTTTGCACAGAGAAGGGACTGTCTCTTCCAGTGTGGCAATACGGCTCTCTGTTTCCACAACTTGGTCAATCATGTTGCATAGATCTTGCCAGAGAAGTGCCACATCTGTACTCACTTCTCTGATGTTTGTTGAAAGTGCTGAGCCTAGGGACTATATCACCTTCAGAATTACATCTGTATCTGAGCAAATGCTTTCACCGGCAGCGATTCCACCTAGCACTATTCCTGCTTCTATTTGTTGTGAGTCATCTCTCTCTGGAATGTGTTTGGAGGATTTGCCCAATTTCCCTTATTTAGGAAGAGTTTTATCCTTGGCCATGTTGGTGCGCAAGACTGCACATGTGAGCCCTCTACTGTGGCGGGCATTATCTCTTCTAATGTGGTGAGCAGGTGGACCCACCAGGTGTCACACCAGCAAGTAACACAAGCAGCTTGCAAAGATTACGGACCCTCCATCAGCAGACCTCATATCCAGCACCACCCCAGTAAGCATGCAGCCCAGACAGTGGCTATTTGTCAGGGGGCTAATCGTCAATATTGTCCCTCGAACTAGTATGTGCCACAATTTAACAGACTACATCTCCGATAAAGAGGCTCCACCTCCATCTCAAGGAGAGAGAATTTGATTGCACATAGCCACTCTGCCTCTGCTCCTGATATTAGTAGTGCTGGTTTAAATCCCGTCCCGTACCCATGGCTGGCATTGAATCAATGCACCTACTAGCAGCTGTAGGCCTCAGATTTCCATTAGGGTCTGCCCACGCTGCAGCCACCAAGGGGAAGAGCAGTGCTGAAGGTCAAAGGAGCCGCACCTTCACCGCACCCCCCCCAACCCAGGGGGCCAGCAATGGGATGGCACCGGTCAAGGGGCCATCGGGCATGACGAGTCTTTCTCCCCAAAAAAGTGCACTATTGCCCATTGAAACAAAGAGTTTCCATATCATGGATATGAAAACACACTTCTGTGTCTATAATCAGTCTAAAACTCACAGGATCAATCACTCGCTAAAACCTACATTAATGTATGTAGTAAATCATCACTTTGTTGTCAACCACTTCTTATTGTAATTAATGGTGAATACCTGTATTTCTACTTCATTGTAACATTCTAACAGAGGGTGAAGATAGACTTTGTGCAACATGGTAAGATAGACTACCAATTCCATGGTAAATAATTAGTTTTAAGTCACAATGAAGTGTTGGAGAAACTTCATATAAGCAAATGGGTTTCCAGTGCATGATCTCTGTGAATGAATTTACAAAATCGTAGGATCCATTCTGCACTTGGCATAAAACCTTCATATTACACGGATTATTTCACAACAGTACCACCCAATCTGTCAACAGCTAACTGATTCACAAATAATATGCCCCAGATGGCAGCAGTCTGCAGTATGTATACAATTTACCATATGTTAAGGATCCATGCTTGTGTCCATTTCAGAGTCTTCTCACCATCCTTTTTGGATAAGCCATTAATGTGTCTTCGAAATAGTTAACAGTTTGATTATGAAACATATAATTGTAGAAATTATTATTGGATACATGCTCCTGTGAACCAAGAGATGTAGGGAGTGCTATTTTTCCTGTGTGCAAAAGAATTTGGAAACATTTGAGGGCCATAAGGAATGTTGACTTGAAATACCCAGTTGCAGGACATTTTAGAGACCACCATGAGAGAAATTCCGAGATGTTTACGTTTTTGGGATTGATAGAGTGATGAAAACACTGCCAGTGGTGAATGCAGAAAGAGGATCCTTCTCCTTCATTTATAGTGACAATGTATTTGCACTCGATATGGTGTGCCTGAGCTAATAGCATGAAAGGCAAGTAATACATACTTCAAAGCACCACTACTTGATTCAGTTGTCAGTAGGCACTATACGCTTACTTTTTATTTTCGGTTCTCCAGTGAGTCTTGTACAATTCTCAACTTCCCTCCACATTTACAGTCTGTCAGTGTAGTTTGTCCTTTGACATACAAAGAATACCCACATAAATTAAATATAATTGATATATTTTCTAAATTAAGATGTCTAAAAAGAATAAACACATTTTTCAGTATACCTCTTATGTCAGGTATTTCAGTTGACAAAAGTTGTTTATACATCGCAATAATGATCTACTATTCCGTAATGCAAAAGCTGGCCACTTATATTCTTTTGACATTTTTAAATTGATGTGTCCTGAGTGAATACAAATGTTTTCACCCATTTTAGTGAAACCCCCTGAAAGCATGTTTCCGTTTTTAAAATGTGCCTTTCTGGAGGAATTTTTTCATCCACTTTTTCTGAAGAGAATGGATCCTGTCACTTTTCTGTGCAAGTACATATTAAGACGAGTAGTCCGAATTCTTGAAGAAAGCTTTATTAAAGGAAGCAGCAGCACACCAAATGAGAGGACACTGCAGTAACCACACGTGTCAACTCCCCAACGACATTCCTTCAAATGACCAACGTTCAGCTGGCGTTCTACGCCAGCTGATTACATCATAATAGAGGTGAGTGCACGAGAGGGATACGGGTGCCTAAGGGGAAAGGGGGGAACGTTCCAGAAGGAAGGTGCCATCTTAACATTAAATGTATTTGTTTATTTGTGGGGTGGGGTGGGGTGGGGTGATTCTCTTTTAAGTATCTTTCTCAGACTTTTATGTAAAGTAACGTTTCTTGCAGTAGGAAGCACTGAGGCTGACTCCGAGTTAGAGTACCCACAACTTGGGAGGGATGGGGGGCAAGCCAGACTGAGACAGATTTGTGTGTGTAAAAGGCCGCTTTATTGAAACAGGTGCATATCACACTTTATTAACCACTGGCAACTGCCTTACAAACTAACGCCTCACTATACATTAAATTACCTGACCCCATGGTCCCTCCCCCACCCCTATGATCCCCACATCAAGTCCCCCACCCTTCCGAATACAAATTAAAACTCCATAACATTACATAACATTACATAACAACCGTATTACCCAACGTTACCCAACATTGCATTTCCCAGTCCTGTCCTCCAATGACCCCAACCTGTACCTGCCTTTCTGCAACTGTAACTCCGAAAACCCCTAATCTAAAATTATCCTAAACTTATCCTACCTGTTTACCCTTTTCCTGACCCTGCTCCCAAACTACCAACCTTTAACTAAAAACATCCGGCAATCTTGGCCAACTTTGAACAAATCCACGCCAGCACCTGTTCCAAGCGACAATACAAAGCATACATACCCCTATGAACCTGTTCCAACAAGATGACCAAAATAAAACACCCAAATAATATACAACGTAAAAAAGGGACAAGGGGCCACACAAAAAATTGTGGGCCCCGAAAAAACCCCAAATAAAGGGGTGGGAGGGCGGGGACAAAATTCAAAAACCCCGCGCTAATCCCAGCCACCAGGTCACCAAACCTAAAATGGTGGCTGGGAGAGCGCGACAGGGAAATATAAACCCCTTGGGCTATAAAATAATACTTGGGCTGCATTTGGGCTAGTCCCATGCAGCCCAAAAGCCCAAAATGGCCGTACCCAGTCAGAGCCCCCTCCCCCTCCCAAACTGCCCGGGGGCAGACCTCCCAATTTAGCAATTCTGTTATGGCTACCCGATCAACTGATCAGCTCAGGGGCTGGAAGTGCAAAGTAATGGGTGGACACATATAAAGGGAAATATCAAGAGCTTTGGGCTGTACTTGAATGAAGCAGTAATATCACGATAAAGGCAATGGGGGGCGTGGCTTGAGCCGCCGCAAGATGGCGGCGACTTTGTGAGGCTCCGTGCGTCGGCTGGGGCCGTTTTACTCTCGGAGCGGCAGTTTCCCGTTTCCTCCCTCATGGTGTGAGGAATAATGAAGCACTGACACGGGGGCACTGGTAGATTATTGCCCTGTTCCCCCCCGCGTCGCGCTCCCTTCACAAATGCCGGTTCCGGCCGCCATTTTGTATGCAGCAGGAGGCTGAGGTGTTTGTCAGGAATCTTGGACTGTTTTTCATTCTGACCTACATTTGCTCTTCACTGCGTACTGAGCATTCAGCTGCTTAACCTCTTCAATTTTCAAGGCAGTTTAGTTGTTCTTCACTATAAGTGTTTCTTACCTGCCACGTTGTGTGGAGACTTATTTAAATAGCGGTAAAGTGAAGTAGTTATTACGCTGCTCGACAGGCAGTTTTTGAGGTTGTTGTACAGCTGTGCTATATCTCTTCTACATATTTATGGAGTCTTCTCCCTCCTCTAATCAGAAAGGTCCCTCTGCAACCATGTCTTATCTACGCAAAGAGTCTAATACTGCTGCCTCAAAGCGTCACAAGAAGGATCCTAGCTCCCCTACAAAAATCTCCATTACCCATCACGTTGGAGGATCTTATGGAGGAAATCAAGCTTATGAAACCGTTTGTTAAATTTTCAGATATTGTGCACTTGAGTAATGTGAAAGAAAAATGAGTTTGATGGACATTTTAGTAGTGTCTTTTGCAGATGGACAGTAGCGAAAAGGAGTCTAGACCTGATTTATTTGGTCGAGTCTATTGTCAATAATTCCTTAGAGCTGTCTTTCTAACATCAGAATACCCTACTCTACGGACTGTGTTTCCAAATGTAATATTCCAATATTTGCATATCAACTGCCTAACCACTCCTTCCTTATAGACGTTCTAATCCTTGCAGATGGTCTGCGCCATATAAAAGTGATAAATAAATAAATAACTTCCTGGATTCCATACTGCATTCATCTACAGTTGTAAGTACTTATCATTTTTTATTTGTTCCTGCAACATTGTTTTTTTTAAATGTGTTGTATAAGTCTTTGTTAGGGACTGAGGCACGTAGAATTTCTGTGGGTAGTGGATCTATATTATTGACCTTTTAGTATGAGAGTAGTGTTTTTCACATTGAATGTATTTTTTAATTGTGAACTGAAGTGTTTTAATTTTTACCTTGGGTATTGTATTTTTGGAAATTGTCATTATTTTTGGTTTTGGATTTGTTTTTTTGCAATAAGGTATGGTATAATCAATTGTTTATAAATAATCCAGTCATTTTATATTCTCAAACATTTGTGCTTTTTAATAAAGCATTCTTTGCATTGGTCTACTTTGTTTTCATATTTTGGAGTACAGACTTTAGACAGTGATTGCTTTTTGCATAATTCCTGGAAGCTTTATTCCTTTCAAAGTATTTCAATAAATTGCTGCATATTTTGCAATGGTTTCTTGGAAATAATTCTGACAGCCATCAGTGGAATTCTTTTTTTCTCTCTGTTTATTGTGCTGATGTAACAGTTCCACAATGCAATTTCAAATTTGGAACCTGAATGTTCGCCTGCTCCCTCAGCCTTACATGTGACCCATCCAAATGTCAATCCACAAAATAGTTTAACAATTGTATTAATTTGTCATCATTCTTTTTGTAGACGGATTAATCCATTAGAAGGTCGCATTGGTTGATTACATCTTAAGGTGTCCAATGCTAGAAGATTATAATTTCAAATTGGAATTTACTATTACATGAGTTGTCTTGTACTAGAGATATATTTTACATTTCCTTCCACAGTTCCTGATTGAAATGAAAGCATCAACATTTGATTTTTAACCCCTTCGATGCTCATGACGGAATGGTTCCGTCATGAGCATCGGTGCCCCTGTGCTCATGACGGAATGGATTTGGGCCATTTCCTGTTTCAGCCACTTTGCCTACCCACACAAGTGAGGTACCATTTTTATCGGGAGACCTTGGGGAACGCTGGGTGGGAGGAAATTTGTGGATCCACGTAGATTCCAGAACTTTCCAACACAGAAATTTCAGAAAAAAGTGATTTTTTCAGCTAAATGTGAGGTTTGCAGTGGATTGTGGGTAGGAAAGCTTTAGGGGACCCACGCAAGCCATACCTCGCTGGACTCCCCCGGGTGTCTAGTTTTCAGAAATGTGTGGGTTTGGTAGGTTTCCCTAGATGGTCGCCGAGCCCAGGGCCAAAAACTCATGGGACCCCCCTTGCAAAACCAGGTTAGTTTGTGATAGGTAATTTTGATGTCGCCTCAATAGGTTTTGGGCCGTTGCCTGTCATGGGTCCTTGACCCACCCACGCCAGTGAGGTACCATTTTTCTCTGAAGACTTTGGAGAATGCGGGGTGGGTGGAAATTTGTGGATCCACGCAGATTCCAGAACTTTTCACCACAGAAATGTGAGGAAAATGTGCTTTTTTTGACAATTTTTTAGGTTTGCAAGGGATTCTGGGTAACAGAACCTGGTGAGAGGCAGTCAAGTCACCCCATCCTGTATTCCCCAGGTTGTCTAGTTTTAAAAAATATATAGGTTTTCTAGGTTTCCCTTGGTGCCGGCAGAGCTAGGGTTCAAAAACTACAGCTAGGCACTTTGCCAAAAAAGGGTCATTTTTCACTGTGAAATTGTGGTGTGTCCACGTTGCGTTTTGCGCCGTTTCCTGTTGCGGGCACTAGGCCTACCCACACAAGTGATGTACCGCTTTTCTCGGAAGACTTTGGGGAACGCTGGGTGGGTGGAAATTTGTGGATCCACGCAGATTCCAGAACTTTCCACCACAGAAATGTGAGGAAAATGTGTTTTTTTGGACAATTTTTTAGGTTTGCAAGGGATTCTGGGTAACAGAACCTGGTGAGAGGCAGTCAAGTCACCCCACCCTGTATTCCTCTGGGTGTCTAGTTTTCAAAAATGTATAGGTTTGCTAGGTTTCCCTAGGTGCCGGCAGAGCTAGGGTTCAAAAACTACCGCTGGGCACTTTGCCAAAAAAGGGTCATTTTTCACTGTGAAATTGTGGTGTGTCCACGTTGCGTTCTGCGCCGTTTCCTGTCGCGGGCACTAGGCCTACCCACACAAGTGAGGTACCGTTTTTCTCGGAAGACTCTGGGGAACGTAGGGGGGGTGGAAATTTGTGGATCCACGCAGATTCCAGAACTTTCCACCACAGAAATGTGAGGAAAATGTGTTTTTTTTGGACAATTTTTTAGGTTTGCAAGGGATTCTGGATAACAGAACCTGGTGAGAGGCAGTCAAGTCACCCTATCCTGGATTCCCCTGGGTGTCTAGTTTTCAAAAATTTATAGGTTTGCAAGGTTTCTCTAGGTGCCGGCAGAGCTAGGGTTCAAAAACTACCGCTAGGCACTTTGCCAAAAAAGGGTCATTTTTCACTGTGAAATTGTGGTGTGTCCACGTTGCGTTTTGCGCCGTTTCCTGTCGCGGGCACTAGGCCTACCCACACAAGTGAGGTACCGTTTTTCTTGGAAGACTCTGGGGAACGCGGGGTGGGTAGAAATTTGTGGATCCACGCAGATTCTAGAACTTTCCACCACAGAAATGTGAGGAAAATGTGTTTTTTTGACAATTTTTTCGGTTTGCAAGGGATTCTGGGTAACAGAACCTGGTGAGAGCCAGTCAAGTCACCCCATCCTGGATTTCCCTGGGTGTCTAGTTTTCAAAAATGTATAGGTTTGCTAGGTTTCCCTAGGTGCCGGCAGAGCTAGGATTCAAAAACTACAGCTAGGCACTTTGCAAAAATAGGGTAATTTTTCATTGTGAAATTGTGGTGTGTTCACGTTCCGTTTTGAGCCGTTTCCTGTCGTGGGCACTATGCCTACCCACACAAGTGAGGTACCATTTTTATCAGGAGACTTAGGGTAATTCAGATTTGTAAAGCAAATGTTATTACCTATTGACTTTCGATGCATTTCTGCCTTCCAAATGAAAGACAATGTGTAAAAATGAAGTCATTTTGAAAAATGACCGATAATTCTCATGCTAGTATGAGTATTCCCAATTTCGGAAATGTGCAAATATCTACTGTTTCTAAACTCTATATTTTGTTCCCATTTCAGAAATACATAGGTGTCTTTCATACCGATTTTTCCATGTATACATTTTCCCAGAATAATTGCTATATACCCGGCACATAATAAAAAACCATTGCAAGTCGCTGCTCAGTTTTTGGCTCTGGGTTCGTCGGGTTCTTGGTGAACCTACAAGTCCTATATATCCCCACAACCATTAAGGTCCAGAGGATGTAACGTTATATTGCTTTCAAAGAGCTGTCATAATTAGAAGAAGTTACAGGTGAAAACGTTGACACAAAAGGCTGTTTTTTTCAACTAAGTTTCAATTTTTCCTATATTTAACTGTTAGTTTCTATAAAGAAACCTTGAAGGATCTACACAAATGACCCCTTGATGAATTCAGAATTTTGTCTACTTTTCAAAAATGTATAGCTTTTCAGGATCCAGTATTGCTTTTATACCCATTTCTACCATTAACTGGAAGGAGGTTGAAAGCACAAAAAATAGCAAAAATAGGCTATGTCCCAGAAAAATGGCAAAACTGTGTAAAACATTTTGGTTTTCTGACAAAAGTTTGTAATTCCCTAAAAGCTGGGAAAATGGTGATTTCAGCCCCACAAACGCTTTTTTGATACCATTCGCAGGGAAAAAACCAGACGCTTTCATTTGCAGCAGTTTTTTCCCATTTTTCCCCCAAAAACCAAAATTTAGCTGTATTTTGGCTAATTTCTGGGTCCCCTCCAGGGGAATCCACAAACCCTGGGTACCTTTAGAATCCCCATGATGTTGGAAGAAAAGGACGCAAATTTGGCGTGGATACCTTATGTGGTCAAAAAGTTACAAAGGCCTAAGCGCAAACTCACCCAAATAGCCAAAAAAAGGCTTAGCACGGGGGGGGGAAAGGCCTAGCAGCGAAGGGGTTAAAAGTGGGTATATGTTTCTTAAAGTGTTTAGTACACGTAGTTCAAAATCATTTATTATATTAGAATTTTTTTTTGTTGTAATGTTTAGATGAGATTGGCTTTGTGTATGTAGATGGTTGTTTATTTGCTGGAAAAGTGTGCATTAGTACTATGCTGTTTTGTAGGAACTGTCCATTGATTAAATACATTTGTGTGAAAGGGTGGCTTGATTTGAATGTTTGATCCATCATCCAGAAGGGTGAATTTTTGAGTATTTGATGAATTGATCCCATATTAAAAACAAAAAGCCCGTTCTATATTCACTGTGTTCATTGCTGTAGATTATAAATGGTTACTTATTGTGTGACAGTGAGATGGTTGGGTATTTCTACTTGATCTTATAATGCATTGCTGGTGTTTCTTCTTTGTGCGGTTTTCTTCAGTGGTTGATAGTGAATTTTACATTTGGGATTGTAGGTGTTGCCCACCAGTTGTATTGACATGGTTAGATTACAGCCTTTAGGTATTGTTCTGTCACTGCTGGCGATATAGTGGCTATGGCTTTTATGTCCTTGATTGCGTTGCATGCTTCAGCTTCTGAGACGAATGGAAGGTGGTTGTGTACTTTTTCAACAGTTTGCACAATGGCTGTTACTCTAATGTAACATTTATGGTAATATTATTTGACTTTTTTAGAGTGTTGTTTTGATTGATGTCTTTGGAATATGTGTATGTGGTGCAGATGAGTAGTGGCAGGCTATTTAGATGGTTTCTTTAAGTAATAGGGATAAATAAAAATGCATATTAATAAAATAAAACAGTTAAAAACTAAGGTATGGATATGGCTCAAATGCAAATATCATTGAAATTTGACAGTTATGGTTACCAATGCACAAAACACACACTATAACTGATACCTCTTTACTTTGTTTGTGTACCATTGACAAATTATTTTTGTGAGTGTGGCAAAAACTGCATGCAGGAGGGGGGCCATAAGACCTTGCTGGCCTATCCCGTCATGGGCAGTCAACTCCCCCTTTTGGATGTATGGATCCTAGTTTGGGACTGTAAATCCTGTGCAACCACTGTGCCCATGTTCTGTGAACCGAGGGAAGCTTCTCCAATACATGCTGCCCTTTCAGAGGTCCTTAGCTCCAAATCCATATCTACGTATGCTCGGGTGATGCATAGTCTGCTGAAGCTTACCCTGGGATAGGGTACCTGAGCATAAAGTTAATTCTGGATCCACAGTACCTTTTCTGTATTCAAGGATCCCCAGCACTTAAAGTGGCAACCTTTGTCGATGGTACTTGTCTTGGTACTGGGGACCACTGGTGCCATTTTAGGTGTTGAAGTTCCAAGAATGACTTAAATGGTCTGAAAATGTTGTGATTCTTCAACACTTTCTTTGTATTTGCTCCATGGGGAAACTTTTTAAAGTTCCCCAACTATACACTGGGGGTAAGGAAGTTCCTGACTTGCCCCCTTACATGGCCTTTTCCTTTTTTGCACAGGGCACAGGGACATTGCCCCACACCCTGAAATAGTCCACACAAGCAGCCAATTCGATCTTTCAGATCTAGAGTAGCAATTCTGCTACCACAGATCTGAAAAGGACAGCTGGAGAAAAGGCTTCCTTGTCCAATTGGATTCCTTTTTTTTCTTTTGAATATCTGGGTTTGCAAAGGATTCACGACCCCAAATGGCACAGATATACTAAAATGTTAACCCCGCAAAGCCTACTCTGCAATCTTTTTAAACACTTATAATTAAGAATATGACTAACCAGATTTACATCAAACCAACAAAAGCTTTCTGAGTAAAGTTCTATTTTCATGCCATTTTGGGTGTACATCTGTTTCGCGGTTTGGGTTGTAGGCTAGAGCAAAATTTTCTATGAGGGATAAAATGGAAAAACGCATCATTATTTGCCCCTCCTCTTCTAATTATTTTCTCTCTGCAAAGATTTCCACAAATATTGGCATGCCAGACCATAGCTGACTGTTTTTAAAGACTGCTAAATTCGGTTGCAAACCTGTCCATGGAGTCAGATGTTATGGACAAATCTAAAAATGCCTTATCAGTGGAAAGTGCAACTACAATATTGGTGCGTTAACAAAGGTTTCATTTATTCCTTTAAATTTCTTAAACCTTTTTGGGTTATATTTTGCATTGGTTAGTAACAGCGAGCAGAATGTATTTTCATTTACAACTTCTGCCTGTTTTCCAATATTTATGAAAGTTGGAAGATGTTTCTGAGGTAGATAGAGAACAATAAAAAGTGTCCTTAGTTGCTATTTTCAGTAATTATTTACAAATTGTTTTATTTATATAATTAGTTGTGTTTTTCTTTATGTTGTTAATTGTTTTAATTATATTTTTTTGGTTTCCAATATTTTAGGGTTGTAGTAAAGAAGTATAATATCTTTGTAGTTGATATTTTGTAGATGGTATAACTGTTGCAATAGTCTTGTTGTTGTTTTTTTGAATTTCGATATTATGGTGTTATATATACAAGATAGAGGAATGCAACATTTTGTGCATGGTAGTTTGGATACAATTTGACTGTATTATGATATTTCAGTTTTCGCTATATCATACAAGCATTTCCACATAGGTGTGTTATCTATTGAAACATATTCATTAGGGATTTGTGGGTATACATAGAAGCCATACGTTGTTTAAGTATTCTCCTATGCATTCATTAGTTGTTTATCTGTGAATGGCCATTTAACACCTTATTTCATTGCTCAATTACTCGCAGTATGACTATAATCTCTAATCTGTGAATGACAAGAGCATAAACAGAAGCGCAACACAAGAGTTTAGACATTATGGGGCTTATTACGATGTCAACCATCGCGGAAATTGGACATGGTGCGGTCGCATACTCACATTTCCCTATGGGAGCATGTGTCACTGCCATAAACCGGCCTAAGCACAAGCTCCCATAGGGAAATGGGAGGCTGTGTTCCTCTCTGCACCGCGCGTGCAGGCACCTCTGTGTGGCTGCCACACGGTGCAGGGATCAACAATAGGTGCCTCCTCGGCCCCCAAGTGGAGGCCACAAACAGAATGGGGCCTGCTAGGGGCCCCCAAACATGCTTTCCGAAAGGCTTTCCATGTCGGAATGCCCAGAATGGAAAGCCTTCTGAATACCGTACATCGGAATCTGGACGGTGTAAAACGCCATCCATATGGATTACGGGCCGGCCTCCCACTGACTGACGGGCTCCTTGAGCCCGTTGGAAGCCAGCCCGAATGACTGGCCGGTTTCACTTCCGACCGCCTAAATTGTAATTAGGGGGTCGGAAGTGAAACCGACAATCTCGGTCGGAAAGGTCTGTCAACCATATCTCAAAAATATACCACTTCGTTAACATAACCAAAAAAGGAGTGCCATTTCATGGTGAACTGCACAGTAATTCATGATTAGTGAATAGAGCACCCACAATATTGTTCAGAAGGTACTCCGCAATTAGCAAGTGCTTCAGGCACTGTTAAAAAAGCGATGTTGCCTATAAAAGGGATTCACCTTAGTTACTGTGATCCATTGAGACAAAGTTGGGTGCCCAGTGAAAACATTTTGACATCTGAGTACATTTTCTATAACTTGCATTCCTCATAGATCCCTTTGATACTTTATGATGTGCATTGTGAAGATATTCCTGATGGAGGGGGAGTGCTCTCAAAATTGTATAGATAAAAGTTCATATCCTTGACACCAAAGGTACTGCAGTCCCTGTTTTTAGTGGCACCTCAAGAGGAGGGCCAGATGGATTTTGTGCCTCAGCTCAATTGATCCTGCACCCCCATGGCCCACCACCACAGCTGCTCAATTTTCTGGAAGGCGACACAAAAAAACAGACACTGCTCTTTGCCACACACAATTTGTCCAACTAACGTTCACTACAAAGCAGCAATTATTTGACAGTTTGTGGTGGTATTCAGACAAAATATCAAAAATGTAATATTGACCTACATAAATATCGAGTTGGAAATATCATCATACAGAAATGTTGTCAGCAAGACTATTGTTGACAAGAATATCAGTTTTAAGGTAAGTAATATTGATTGTAAAAATATAGACAGTGTTAATATCGATTACAAAAATATCTATGTTGTTAATATCGATGTTAAAAATATTGTTGTTAATAATATTGATTTGTAATTATTTTGATGTATTTTACTATATATTTTAATTGTATATGTTATAAATTGTTTGTATAAATATTGTTGATGATTTTTAATATAGCTTGTGAATTTTTTGTAGCTTATAAATTTATAGTTTTTTGTCTTTTTTAGGACCGTAGTGGGTTGTGGGGTTTATAGGGGAACAGGGTGGGAAGTAAATTAATTATAATTAATTAATAATTAATTTTTCATTAATATTAATTACTTAATTGATAATTATTTATGTTAATGTTTAATTACATTTTTATTTATGTTTTTAGGTGCGGTGTGGGTTTTCTGGAGTATATGGTGGGAAGTAAATTAATTATAATTAATTAATAATTATTTATTATTATAATTAATTATTTAACTGATCATTAATTATTTAAACTGTGTACTAAATTCATGTTTCTATTTTGTGTAGTTTGTTGTTTTTGTATTGAATCCAACACTTTCCCTACTGTGGTAATGTCTAGAGTGGGAATAGTAAATGTAACCCCTCCACAATACAACACTTTCCCTACTGTTTCACGGATCGGAGTGGGAATAGGAAATTTTACCCCTCCGCAATCCAACACTTCCCCTACTATTGTACTGACTAGAGTGGGAATAGTAAATTTTACCCCTCCACAATCGAACACTTACCCTACTGTTGCAATGACTGGAGTGGGATTAGTAAATATTACCCCTGTGCAATCCAACACTTTCCCTACTGATGCATTTATTGTAGTGGGAATAGTAATTTGTACTTTTCTTGAGTTTAAATATTTTTGTGCTGTTTTATAAATTGCAGTGGCTATACTATATGTATTTTTGGTGGAATTTTATAGTTTAGTTTGTATTATTTACATTTATATTATTATGTTTTTGTGTAGTTAAAATTATATTTTTAATTAGTAATGTATTTAATATGTAATATATTTTAGTCAATTAAATTTTTCATATTGTTCATCTTTTTATTTGTAATTAAATTGCTATTTTTTTTAAAATGTATGCTATTTGGTATATATGTGTGTGTGTGTGTATATATATATATATATAATTTTATGTATATGATACTTTACTAATTATTTTCAAATATAATAATATATAACAAGTATATATATACTTGTTATATTATTATATTTAAAAACAAAATAGTAAAGAGGCTTATACAGTAAAATTATTAGTTTAATAATATTTTAACATTAAATATATATAATTAAATGCATATATTAATATATAGGTGTGTTTAATTGTTTTAAATAAGTATAATAGTTATGTATATTTTTTAATTAATTAAATACATTTAATTTATATTATGTTACTGTTCCTTTTAAAGATATTTAGGGCCTCATTTGGAAGCATTTGGATGCCGGTCAGACCGCCACCAACAGCCTGTCGGTGGTGGCCAGACCGGCTAACAGCCCTTCAGACTGACCACCGGATTATGATATTAGCGGTCGGACAATCTGCTGTCGGGGGAAAGACTGCCGCCTCCAACAGGATGTAAGATCCCGTTGGGGTGGCGGTCGGACTCCTAACCCTACAATGGAGGCGATGCCTGTGCAGGCACCACCGTAGGTATTAGGAAGTCCGTTTCCGACTGCCTTTTCATGGCGGTCCGACCGCCATGAAAGGGCTGCCAGAAAGTGGGAAAAGGCACTTTCTGACCGCCTGCATGGCGGTCCAATGATAATAGGGTAGGTGCGAAGACCAACTCATTGTCGGGCGGACACCTGGCCACGGCGATGTTGGTCAGACACTCATCTGACCGCCATCGTAATGATGGCCTTAATGTTTATTATTTATTTGATTTGATTTGTAACACGTGGCGTATATCCTACGGTGTCGTGGCACTGTGTCTGCACATTCTTACTGACTAGAAAAAGACCACAGATCAATATGGGGATATTTTACTCAGGCGATGCAAAAAGCCATGTTTTTAAATGCCTTCTAAAGATCATCAAATGTGCCTCTGTTTATGTATATATATATATATATATATATATTCTGCTCCAAAGATTGTCCCTCAGGTGAGCAGCACTCGGCCAGCAGTTTTTTCATGATAGGCAAGGACGAGGATCCGCTTGTAGGAGCCGCTCCGTATTGGATTTGCCTGACGCGTTTCGAAGCAGGGGTCTCCAACCTTTTCTGTAATAAGAGCTACTTATGTTAAATGAAAATTATTCCGAGCTACTATCAATATTAGTGATGTTGTAGTGACCATATCAGACAAGTTTACATTAGTAGCCACAATAAATCAAGATTACCTGCGGTCATCAGGCAGGGTTGCCAGCAGTAATGTAAAAAAAAAGCTTTATCAGTTTGAAATGCCCTTACCAGGGAAATACAGAACAGCCATAGCTGCAGTGCCCGTTTCACCAAGGTAATAATATAAGTAATAAGTCTCTCCAACGCTTCATAATGTATCACTCAAATACCATCTTTAAATATATTTAGAAAAAACAACTTCTTTCTCCAAACATCATCTTAGGAGTTCTGAAAAATACACAGTTGCATTTCATATACACACTTTTCAAATTTGGTATACAAATATTAATTCAAGCAAGAAAAAGCTCCTAATTTAATATGCTGGCTACACAGAGGAGAGCTACTTAGATGTAGATGGAGAGCTACCAGTAGCTCACGAGCTACTCGTTGGAGAAGCCTGCTCCTGATGCTTCTCTTCAGAGGCTTTAACGGAGACGGTGCGTTTAAACGTTAGACCCACTTCGCCATTTTTATATTACACACCCACCAATGGGAAGCTCATTTGAGACTGTGCATTGTGGGAAATGCGGTCCGGAATGCACACAAATCATGTCCTGTATGGACCCTGTAAGCGGGCTCGCCCCTTCTTTTAATCCTATTCTCGGCTGCTGACCCACGTTGCTGGCATGGTAAATACCATGGGGTCGATTCCGATTCGGGCCGGAAACAGCACCGACCGACTCGGAGCCGGAATTAATTCCGACCGACACGTACCGGTGGCGCCCGACACGCCAAGTACGATGCAAGGCGTGCAAAATCCGACCGACACGTACTGAACCCAAGCCGAACGACCGAGCCGCACGGAAAACAGCAATCCGGCCGGAAAAACACGCGAATCGAACCGACCGACACGCACCCGGAACAAATCCAACCGAAACGTACACGCGAACTCCAAACCGCTAAGTACGATGCAAGGCGCGAAAACCACGACCGAGTCGTACGGAGGACAAGCCGTACGACCGACACGCATACAAAACCGAGCCGAAATAACACAAAACACCGCGACCGACGCGTACGCAGCATAGAAAACTGCACAAACACAGCGTGAACGAAACGGAGAAGACCGTACGAGACAAATGCAGGGTCCGACTCGGTCACAAGAACGTTTCCAACATGCACAGAAAGTACTAAGGAAAAATACACAAAAAAAGGCCAAACAAGCAATTACAAAGCCAATAAATACTGGGGGGTGGGGACAGAGAACAAAGACACACCCACTACTCCACCCATATAAAGGACACAAATCCCAACCATGATCCTTTGCAAATGCTATTCTACTGCCAGCACTCAACAGACAGCAACCACACACCCACAGCTCATCCCTCACACAAGCCACACACCATCAGCACACCAACAAATAGCTACCTCACATACACCCAGCAAAACACACACTCACACACCCTCACCTGCACACCAACACACACATCACTCACCATCACCACCCATCACCATGCCCCCCAAGAAGAATCACAAGTTCCTAGATTGTGAATTGGAAGTCCTGGTAGACGAGATCCTCAGGGTAGAGCCACAGCTGTTTGGCACACTGGTCCAACAGACACCCATCTCCCAGAAAACCAAGATGTGGGAGAGGATCATCAACAGGGTGAACGCACAATCACCATGTCTGCGCACAAAGACTGACATCCAGAACAGGTGGTATGACGTGCGCAGGAGGGTACGGGAGCTGCTCAAGAAGGACTACCTCCTGAGCCAATACACCGGCAGTGGCCCTCCTGCCAAGCTAGTATACCTCAGGCCCTGGGAGGAGAAGGTGCGGGCCATCCTTCCGCCAGTGAGCGTCTATGGACTAGAGAACATCCCAGAGCCTGGTGAGTACACAACAAATGTACACAATATTCTGCCACAATACACACACACATCACTGTCAAGGGAGAGTCAAACCATGCACTCATAGCAATTACACAGCAACCAGAACAGAATCATCCCAAAATGTGAATGTCAGTCAGATAAACACAACACATGCCATCTCAAAGTTACATTTAACCGTGTCATCACATGTACAAACACAACTACAACTACAGCTAGGCAGTGGCACAAATAGAACTAACAAACACATCCAGACATGTAGCCACCACTACAACACCAACACACAGTGAAGACCACTGAAAGGAAGGAATTCTGTGTATGCTGGGCAAGTCAGTGTAGCCAATAGCATCATGGGAGTCGTAGTCACAGATATTGCTCACCCCCACAACTGTCCCATCAACACCACCATGAACCATGCGCACATCACAGGGAGTGGAAAAGGACTCACAAGATGGCTGACACTGGCTACTGCTGTGGGGAGCACAAGGCCCTGCTGGCAACTGTGCAACAACCAACAGCAGGACACCACTGACTGACATCCTGAGAGACAACTTCCACTCCCTTAAATGGAAGCACGTTCCATGGTGGGATATCTGGCTGGGTGGGAAGGAGGACTCGCAGCACTGACCATAGTCACAAGCACCTCCCCTCACACACCCCCTCAACACAAACTCCACAGAACCCACCTGGGAGAATGCAATGCCTCACATCCTAACTCACGATCCCACAAAGAACCACCACCCTGGGTTATGTTGTGTGAAGCACAGGGACACTCCTGGGACTTTTAGCCAAACAACTGCCAGGACAACACTCCCAGCCATCCTGTCAGCACAGGCAGCCCACCCCACAGGGAAGCAGAGTCAAAAGGAAGGAAGCATGGGCATGCTGGGAAGGGGGGTGGAGGCAATAGCATGATGGGAGTAGTAGGCACAGATATTGCTCAGCCTCACAACTGTCCCATCAACACCACCCTGAACCATGCTCACATCACAGGGAGTGGATAAGGACTGACAAGATGGCTGACACTGGCTACTGCTGTGGGGAGCACAAGGCCCTGCTGGGAACTGTGCACCAAAAAACAGCACAACACCACTGCCTGACATCCTGAAAGCCAACTTGAACTCTCTGCAATGCAAGCACGTTCCATGGTGGGATATCTGGCTGGGTGGGAAGGAGGACTCGCAGCACTGACCATAGTCACAAGCACCTCCCCTCACACACCCCCTCAACACATACTCCACATAACCCACCTGGGAGAATGCAATGCCTCACATCCTAACTCAAGATCCCACAAAGAACCTCCACCCTGGGTTATGTTGTGTGAAGCACAGGGACACTCTTTGGACTTTTAGCCAAACAACTGCCAGGACAACACTCCCAGCCATCCTGTCAGCACAGGCAGCCCACCCCACAGGGAAGCAGAGTCAAAAGGAAGGAAGCATGGGCATGCTGGGAAGGGGGTGGAGGCAATAGCATGATGGGAGTCGTAGGCACAGCTCTACATCCCCCACCACATGACCCAGCAAGCTCACACTCACGCATGCACATCCCACAGAGAGTGGAAAGGCCCATCAAAGATGTCTGACACTGTTGCTGTGTCTTGGGGAGCACAAGGGCATGCTGGAAACTGCACACCAACCAACGGCAGGACACCACAGTCAGCCATCTTGCCATTGCTCTCACACCCACACACACTGAACTCCCCACAAAAGCAAGTAAGTATGGGAATGCTGGGAAGTGGGGTGGAGGCAATAGCATGATGGGAGTCATAGTCACAGACATAGCTCACCCCCACAACTGTCCCATCAACACCACCATGAACCATGCGCACATCACAGGGAGTGGAAAAGGACTCACAAGATGGCTGACACTGGCTACTGCTGTGGGGAGCACAAGGCCCTGCTGGCAACTGTGCAACAACCAACAGCAGGACACCACTGACTGACATCCTGAGAGACAACTTCCACTCCCTGCAATGGAAGCACATTCCATGGTGGGATATCTGGCTGGGTGGGAAGGAGGACTCGCAGCACTGACCATAGTCATAAGCACCTTCCCTCACACACCCCCTCAACACAAACTCCACAGAACCCACCTGGTCAAATGCAATGCCTCACATCCTAACTAAAGATCTCACAAAGAACCTCCACCCTGGGTAATGTTGTGTGAAGCACAGGGACACTCTTTGGACTTTTAGCCAAACAACTGCCAGGACAACACTCCCAGCCATCCTGTCAGCACAGGCAGCCCACCCCACAGGGAAGCAGAGTCAAAAGGAAGGAAGCATGGGCATGCTGGGAAGGGGGGTGGAGGCAATAGCATGATGGGAGTCATAGGCACAGCTCTACATCCCCCACCACATGGCCCAGCAAGCTCACACTCACGCATGCACATCCCACAGAGAGTGGAAAGGCCCATCAAAGATGTCTGACACTGTTGCTGTGTCGTGGGGAGCACAAGGGCATGCTGGGAACTGCACACCAACCAACAGCAGGACACCACTGTCAGCCATCTTGCCATTGCTCTCACACCCACACACACTGAACTCCCCACAAAATAAGGAAGTATGGGAATGCTGGGAAATGGGGTGGAGGCAATAGCATGATGCGAGTCATAGTCATAGACATAGCTCACCCCCACAACTGTCCCATCAACACCTCCCTGAACCATGCTCACATCACAGGGAGTGGATAAGGACTGACAAGATGGCTGACACTGGCTACTGCTGTGGGGAGCACAAGGCCCTGCTAGGAACTGTGCACCAACAAACAGCAGGACACCACTGTCAGCCATCTTGCCATTGCTCTCACACCCACACACACTGAACTCCCCACAAAAGCAAGTAAGTATGAGAATGCTGGGAAGTGGGGTGGAGGCAATAGCATGATGGGAGTCATAGTCACAGACATAGCTCACCCCCACAACTGTCCCATCAACACCACCCTGAACCATGCTCACATCACAGGGAGTGGATAAGGACTGACAAGATGGCTGACACTGGCTACTGCTGTGGGGAGCACAAGGCCCTGCTGGGAACTGTGCACCAACAAACAGCACAACACCACTGCCTGACATCCTGAAAGCCAACTTGCACTCTCTGCAATGCAAGCACGTTCCATGGTGGGATATCTGGCTGGGTGGGAAGGAGGACTTGCAGCACTGACCATAGTCACAAGCACCTCCCCTCACACACACCCTCAACACATACTCCACATAAGCCACCTGGGAGAATGCAATGCCTCACATCCCAACTCAAGATCCCACAAAGAACCACCACCCAGGGTTATGTTGTGTGAAGCACAGGGACACTCTTGGGACTTTTAGCCAAACAACTGCCAGGACAACACTCCCAGCCATCCTGTCAGCACAGGCAGCCCACCCCACAGGGAAGCAGAGTCAAAGGAAGGAAGCATGGGCATGCTGGGAAGGGGGTGGAGGCAATAGCATGATGGGAATAGTAGGCACAGATATTGCTCAGCCTCACAACTGTCCCATCAACACCACCCTGAACCATGCTCACATCACAGGGAGTGGAAAACAACTGACAAGATGGCTGACACTGGCTACTGCTGTGGGGAGCACAAGGCCCTGCTGGCAACTGTGCAACAACCAACAGCAGGACACCACTGACTGACATCCTGAAAGACAACTTTCACTCCCTGCAATGCAAGCACAGTCCATGGTGGGATAACTGACTGGCTGGGTGGGAAGGAGGGCCGGCTGTCAACTAAATACAACCAATGCAGGCCATGTTCACACCCCAACAAATACATAGAAATGCCCAAATAATGCAGGACAATGTGCTACACCAATATCAACCCCTGACTGTGACAACTTAGGACAATGCAATGTACAGGCCCGCACCCAGAGGCACAGTCACAACTGTCAGGTGTGTCAACCATTGATGCCTGCAGAAACATAACATACATTGTGTGTGTCTCCCAAAAACAGGTGATGATGGGGACACAGCAGCAGACGCTGAGGAGTCCCAGTCCCAGGCTCAAGAGGATACGGAGCTCACTGGTGTCGTACAGCCTCTGCCCTCCTCGGACGAAGAAGACCAACCTGGCACATCCGGTGCAAGTCAACATGCAGCACCAGCAGGACCACCAGCTGCAGCACCAACAGGACCACCAGCTGCACCCCCTGCACCCACCCCTCCAACGACTGTCACCACAAATACCATCCCTGCCGACATGGACAGAACAAGGAGCACCACCAGCACAGGGACCCTGGACCAACGTGGGGCCATGGACACCACCACCACCACCAACCCCCAAGGGGGACCAGGGTCATCTGTGCGTGCCACTGCACGCACTGCACATGTCGGCAGGGTGGTGGGAGGGGTGGGAGACAGAGGTCGCTGCTTGCAGAGGTTGCTGGTGTGCATGATGACCCACAACTGGTACGCATAGCCGATGCGTACCAGTCCAGCACCGGAGATCTCAGCCAGGTAGTGGGGCTCCTCAGAGACATGAAACAGCAGCAGGCTGCCCATCATGCCCGCTTGGACTCACACATGTCCCGCGTGGAGTCCAAGTGGGACGCACTGCAAGAGATGACGGCGGTGCACAGGGACATATTACAATGCCTCCGCCAGATGAACAGCAACCAGTCCACACCTCCCTGTGTGCCAACAACATCTGGTGCTGAACAAACTGCAACTGCCACAGGGAGGGAGGATGACTCTGGCGGAGAGTCCCCTGCACCGCAGCAGCCTGTACTTGACGGGCACCCCCCCAAAGAAGAGGGGTCGTCCGAGGAGGAGCAAGTGAGAGGCCGATGGCCAAGTGCAACCCCCAGGAAGCCTGAACCTGTTCTGGATGTTCACCTTTGTGCACAAACTGTTCACCCTGTTGACGGCAACACAACTTCCACACATGACATGGGGAGTACAAGTTGGACCAATGTCTCAGACAACTGTGGCCCCGATACTGGGGATTTTGTCTACCAGGACTTTCAATTCACCTAGGAACTTCTGATTGCAATATATATGTACAGCACTAACCATCCTATGCACTATTCACACAAATGTATCACAATAAACACACTAATACACCATACTTGCCTCTGTTGTGATTCCAACGTGGGTGCTGTCATGGGGATGATGAACTGCAAAATTACACTGTGTATGCGAACTGCAACAGCAAGTACAACACAGGCATGTGAGTAAAGGCAACGTGACACATATGAGGGAGACACACCACCAGGGCTACACAACACATACACACCTAGGCCATCTGACTCATTGCCTACACTGATGTTGCCAGGGAAGACGGTGCAATGCACAGACACCACACCTATTCCCAGTTGTAGTCAAGTAGCCCACAGGTGCAGTAAGCAAATGGCAGTCAAATGTGTGACCACAGACAACGCACATCACAAAGTGAAGCACAGGTTTATTACACAGTTGCAACATGTCGTAACCACTACAGATGCAAGGTAATCCCACCTGGCAGCAGGCACACAGTCAACAACTGTAGAAGGAAGGAAGTCCATGGGTGTGGCGCACATCACCTGTAGGGACACAACAGCTACCACCCTGGAAGTACAATCACGTCGTCAGTGGACACAGTTGACCAAACGAATCTGAAAGTACCCTGTGAAGGACAGAAATGACACACAGTCAAAAGCAATGGAGAACAGGACAGAACAGCAAAACTCATGCACAATACATGTTACAAGATACCCACCCAGAACCAAGTTAGCATGTCAACACTGTTGGTGGAGGACAGACCACCTGTAAGCACACATCGCTACACACATCCAGTCAAGTAGCCCATGGACACACTCCAACAGCACCAGAGCACCACCTACACATATCATGCCAACTCACATCATTGACATGACACCTCAGGATACTCACATTCAGCTAAAGAAGTTGGTGATGAGCTGTATGCGGACATCACCCTCATCATCATCATCATCACTGGCATCGTGGTCCAGGCCAGGATCCTCCACAGGTGGCGGATGTTGGTCATTGTCATCCTGGATGAGAGGCAACTCCTTCCGCACTGCCAGGTTGTGGAGCATGCAGCAGACGATGATAATCTTGCACACCTTCGCTGGGGCATATGGGAGGGACCCTCCTGTCTTGTCCAGGCAGCGGAAGCGGCTCTTCAGGAGACCAAATGTCCGCTCAATCACTCTCCTGGTCCGACCATGTGCCTCATTGTAGCGCATCTGGGCTGGTGTCACAGGGTTCCTGAGGGGTGTCAGCAACCACGGCATGTTGGGGTATCCCGAGTCACCTACGGACAGACAAGTGCACATTAGCTGACTTGGAAAAGTGGGCGGAATACTACAGATCAGATCACACACAATGGCACAAAGTCAGTACACACCGACAAGCCAGGCACGCTGGTTCTGCATCTGTGCCATCATCCTGGGGATGCGACTACTCCTCATCACAAAGGCATCGTGTGCTGAACCAGGGAAACGGGCACACACGTGTGTGATGGTCATATCTGCAAGACACACCACCAGTGCATTGACCGAGTGGTAGTGCTTGCGGTTACGGTAGGCCTGCTCCTGGGCCTGTGGTGGTACCAAAGCCACATGTGTCCCATCAATGGAGCCAATGACATGCGGCATCCTCCCCAGGGCATAGAAGTCACTCTTCACATCAGTGAGTCGTTGCAGTCTAGGGAAATAGATGTACCGGTTCAGGAATAGCAACATTGCCTCCAAAACATCGCGGAGCACACGGCTCAACATGGTCTGTGACATCCCACCAGCAGTCGCCACAGTATATTGGAAGGTACCGGTGGCAAAGAAGTGTAGGGCTGCCATCACCTTCACCTTGGGGGTCAGCGCTGTAGGATACGGCCGGCCAGGCTGCAAATGTGGGGCCAACTGCACTGCCAAATCCTCAATCAGCTGCCTGGTGAAGCGGTACCGTCGGATGCCGTCCCGTTCCACCATCGTTGCCAGGTCTGGGAATGGTCTATGGACAGCAGGAGCCCTGCATTGCAGAGGAGAAGAAAACAAGATTGTCAGTTACCCCACATATGCGGCATTGAACACACTCAATATCACAACATACATCATTATGAGGCACAACTACATGAAGTGTGCAGTTCCGTAAGGACATGTATGGTACATACATGGCCAACATCTGTCATCACGGTTCAACAAGTGGCATCAATAAGTCCCAGGTTGGCCCATTGGATATCATGAGGCCGTGTCACAGTTCCCATCTCCTGCTGCCGTGTCACAATCACCCCCCACAGTGACATGTGAGGACAGATGTGCCCCAGGCACCACAGCTCAACGACAGGTACATTCCCAGGGACCCTGTATTGCCACATGGACACTGGCATTACATGGAGTATCATGTATACACCACAGCAAAACAACCATGACCCCCACAGGTAGTGGTCCCACTTGCCACTGCAGGACAGACATGGACGTCTGTGACACACACACGCACAACATCAAAGTCCATGCACACACAACGTGGATGTGGAGACTGTCTCCCATTGTGCACATGAAATCAGAGACATTGTAAACACTACATGCACACAGACTGTGGAGGACCATCACTATTGTGCCACTGGGACACTCTGGCTCAAACATACCGTCCCACATGGGACTCACGGGGTATGTGACATGACATACACATACACCACCGTGAAATGTGACCATGGCACCTGCACAGATATGAACAGTTGCACATCACAGTGGTCATGTACACGTAACACCCAGGATCCTGTCCCCATGAACACGTGCACAGCCTGGGGGTGGCTGCCCCCAGGTGACACCCACAGGACAACATGTACACCAACATACACACAATAGGAAATGCAGCCTTACATGCCTTATGATACAGTTTGGACAGGCTGTCGTGTTGTAGGTGTGCCCCTCACTCCCTGGGAGCTATCTGTGGCTGGCATATGTTCATCTGAGACAGGCATGGTGACATATATCAGTCACTTGTACAGGGATGCGTTGAACAGCAATGGACCGATCGGTGCCCCCGGCCGGCCCATTGCATTCAATGTGTGCGGGTACGCGTTGTACCCCTGTACGCGTTGTACCGCAATGGACCGATCGGTGCCCCCGGCCGGCCCATTGCATTCAATGTGTGCGGGTACGCGTTGTACCCCTGTACGCGTTGAACAGCAATGGACCGATCAGTGCGCACCCATTGACAATGGCCTAGCCTGGCAACGGACGTGTTTTCGAAATTCGAACAGGTCGGTTGCTGGAAATTCAGTTGGTCACCCACAACAATGTTGCAAAATCATGTATGTCATGAAGTTGAAGATTTGAAGGATGCTGTGGGCGTGTATTGGTGCTGCTATTCCATGGATTGGCCAGATTCAGAAGATGCAAACGACTTGGACCTATCACTTTGGACACATGGGACAGTATCTGCCTCTCCAGCACATATATATTGCTGGCTGTTCCCCTGAGAGCTCACTTGCCTGCACTACTTGCTCCAAGACGACATCTGCCACTGCACTGCTGCTGTCTCTGCCCCCTCTGGACCCTGCAATGGCACGTACTGTGGAGAGAGCCCCAGCCTTCAGCCTTGAGGAGAACCAGGCCCTGCTGGACAGCCTACTTCCACAGTACAGCAAGCTGTATGGGACACCAGGGGAGCAGGTGAGTGTTCTGTGCACTGCCTTTCTGAATGTGCATTTTGTCTGACTAGCAAGGCTGAAAGTCTGCACGCCACTGGCTAGCAGGCTCACTGAGTAGTTGTCACCCCCATAGTGTGTAGTGACATGCACTGGACAGGTATGGTGCAGTGACAGTGCATTTGAACAAGGTTTTACTTCCCATGCAATGATACCATGTAGTGACTTCTGGCAAACTGTCCATGGGCAGCGTTGCACTGCCTGTGTACATCATGTGCCCCTGTGATTGAGACATGTATATACAACTGTGTCATGCACGGATATGTTGCATGTGTAGTAATGGCCTTTTTACTTTGTCATCCTGACAGGTTAATGCCCATCGGAAGCAGGAGATCTGGAAGGACATCGTCCGGGCTGTCCGGTCCGTGGGGGTCTACAAGCGCCGGATCCGCAACTGCCAGAAGAGGTGGCAGGACCTTCGGGGCTGGACCCGGAGGATTGCACGGGTCCAGCTGAAGCTGTCGCCTCCTCGCAGGAGGGGCGGAACACGGACCCTGACCCCCCACATGCTCCAGATCCTGGCCGTGGTGTTTCCAGACCTGGATGGGCAGCTGAAGGCCAGACAGCAGCAAGGAGGGGTGAGTCAAAGACTGCACTGTGAACTCTGTATTACATGCTATGTGCCCTCCTCTGGCCTGGTTAAACTGCCACAGTACAGCAGTCATGTTGTCCAGGAGCCATGTCCCTCTATTGTGCACTGCCCACTCCTCATCTGATACCCAGGTGTGGCCCTTACATTCAGGGAATTGTGTCACTTGGGACTGTGTCCTTGCAGTTTGCTTCACTCAAGTGGGGGACAGCATCTGTTTCCCTAACTCTGTTGTGGGCATCATGGGTGGGTCCATTGTTCACACAACGCCTGTGTTCGGACATGTAATCTGCGTGTTGCTTTGATATGCGGTCCACTTGCTGAGCTGAGCCACCACATGTGCCTGGGGTATCTGGCACACACCCATGCAGCGGGTGGGAACAATGTTTGGGCCCCAGGAGTGTGCAGATTACGTGTGTCACACATACATAGCCAGCTATCCAATGTCCAGGGCTCATCCCTCATTCATGTGGGGCAGGACAGTCATGCCTACTCCAGCCCATCCAATACACCTGTACTCCCACTCCCGTGTATCAGCTGACACATTGTGCGCAGTGATTTGACCCCTCAGGTGTCTGCCTCTGTGTCAGTGTGCTGTGGATTTGTTGCCAGGACTGCTGGGGTGTTTCTCGGTAGGGGCTCAGCATGCCACTGGAGATGTGACCATAGGAGACGATACTTGTGTGTCACATAGGTGTTTGATCAGCTGCACGTGCAGACTGGGGTATGCGAATGTGAAGTTCAGGCAGCTGTTTCCCATTCACAGCAGATTGTGAGGGGCTCAGGTTCAGAGGGTAGTGTCACAGGTCTCCCATATGTCCAATCGGTATGACCTGGACAGATGAGGGTTAAGATGATGTGTTGTGTGGGGGATGTACATGTGCACTTGTACAGCTCCAGGACTTGCAATCCCATGACCTACTATTGTGACACAGTGCAGAGTGTTGTTGTCTGGCTGCCAAGTCATACATCACTGAGACAGTGATGTATGACTTAGCAGTCATGCCTCCGCCATGGCATGTGTCTACTTATTGGTGATCCTGCAGGGGAGTGACATGTGCTACATGCACACCATTGTGGCGATGGCTATCAGGACATGGGTGCATCATGGTGTCTGTCGCTGGTATGCATCACATGCATTTCCTATTTGACTCTGGGCATCCCTTTCATCCGGAAACCTGTACTGACTCAGTGGCAAGAGTTGTGATGTGTGCATGTCCACATGCTACACCGTGTCCTCTGCACTGTCCAACTACTGTGTAGGTGGTGCATGTGTCCACACTGGGGTGTTGCTATCCAACAGACACCAGACAGATGGGTGCAAGGCCATGTGGGATGTGAGTGCCATGGTTGGCATCAGACTGACAATTGGCTTCTCCTGTTCAGTTAGGGCACTTTTAGCAATGTTCAACTAATGATGCCAGGGCTTGCTCTGTAATGTGCTGTGCTCACAGTGGTGTGTGGGTTTGGTGCAGGTGACTGATGTCTGTCTGTTTCCCCATTGTTTGCAGATACATCCACGGCCACGGAAGGGGACAGCTCCACGGACCAGGAGGAGCCGGAGAGCCAGACTGGGTCAGCAGCCGAGGAGTGGTCGGAGGGACCCAGTGGCACGGAGGGCGAGGGGAGCCACACCGAGGAGTCCTCAGCACCATCCACCTCAGCTGAGGACCACAGCAGCTCGGAGGATGACTCCCTTATGGAGGCGGGTGTCAGCAGCCACCACACCCCAGCTAGTGTTGCTGTCCCCGCCACCACCAGCACCACCACCGCCCTCCCATCGGCTCCCATTCCCCAGGTCCGTGGAGGCTCCCATGTTCGGGAGCGTGTCTCCTTTGGGCCAGGCACCGCACCCCTGCCCCTGTGTCCCCTGCTGCCCTGAGTGAGGAGTCTGTGTACCTCCTTCGCCAGCTCCATGTAGGGCAGACAGCCATGCTGAGTGTCCTCCATGCGCACACCGCTCTGTTGACTCAGCTGGTGTCGTTCATGGAGGGCATCTCATCGGGCATGTCTGACCTACAGAGGGGCAATAGGTCCATGGACTCCTCCCTGACGGCAGCAGTGTCCCTCCTCAGACAGTCCCTCACCCCTCCTGCCTCTGCTCCATCCACACTCCCCAGCACCTTAGCCGTCCCAAGCACACACACACCGGCACAGGCACACACCAGCACACACACGTCCAGCACACAGACACACACGCCACAAACAAAACGCACACGCACGCACAGTCAGGGGACTGAAACCAGACTCACAGGGGATGGGGCCCTGGAACACACACATGCATCCACGAGCACTGCGCAGTCCTCAGTTGCCTCTCCCTCCAAAGCACCCTCCCTTGCCTCACCTGCAACCCCAAAGACCCAGTGGCTCTTCCTCAGTGACCTCGGCCTCTTCCCTCCGATCCAGCTGATACAGCATTCAGGGGAAGAGGAAGCCCACCCACACGGAGCAGAGTGCCCCTCGCCCCCGGAAACCCTCCCCCAGGCGCAGACAGACTGAGGCCCCCACCCGCAAGTCCCCCGGAGTCGTAAGAGCAAGACCCCGCCGCCGCCCTGCAGCTCAGGCACCAGGTCTCCTTCCTCCATCCCTCAGGCCCCCACTCCACAGGTGCCCCCACCACACCCTGCCCCAGGTTCCCCCACCCACAGATATACCATCCCCAAGAGGATCCGGCCTTCTCCCCCTGCCACTTGCTCTCCCGGCACCACACCCCCCGCTGCGCTTGTCTGTGCCACTGATGTGGTGAGGGTGTCCTCCCCCTCTGTCCAGCCCACCTTGCCTGTTCCCCATTCTCCTCCCCTGGTGGTAGGCACTGCAGTGGAGTCCACTACCACCCTGTCTGACTTGGGCACTGCAGTGGCGGACCTGTCCACTCCATCTGCAGGGTCCACTGCAGTCGTGCCGGCACCCACAACATCTGAGTCATGCCCCCCAGTTGTGCCGGCACACACCATGTCAGACACCTCCACTGCAGTTGTCAGTGGCTCTCCAGCACCCACCACCACTTCCCTGCCTCCTCCTGGTGAGCCCTGATCCTGTCCCTGCGGTGCCTGGCCTGCCCCCCCGGTTGCCCCTCCTAGTGGATTGTCCCTGGTTTTGTGCAGTGCAGGCATGCGTAGGGTGACATCTGCCTCTGTCACCCTGTTTGGACTTTGACAATGGACTGGCCATTGGCCTTTGTGTTTTTCTGGACTTTCACTTTTAAACACACATATGCTGAATAAAGCAACTTTCTGTTCTCTAGTGCTTATGCTTCTGATGTACATGTTGTTGATGATGCTAACCATGCCCTTGCTGCAGTGATGGTGATATTTGGTCTCATGATAATGAAGTGTTACTGTGCAGGAACCCATGTGGTCCAGGGGGAATGTGTCCTATCCTGTGGTGTATCCATGTCATCCATAGCAGCATCTGAGGGTGTCATGTGTTCAGTATTTGGCAATGGGATTTCCTACTTACATTAGCAATTTCACATCTGTGGCTTCCACCCCTGCACATCTGTTGTGCCTGCCATTGTTCAATTCGTCTACTTCCCTGACCGTGTGGCCATCTCCACTGGACATGCAGGTTTGGGCATCAATGGGGAAGGACTCATCTGTGTTGTCAGTGCAACATTGCTATACAAGTGTGTTGGATCTGTGCTGATGATTTCGTTGGCACTTCCATGACCAGGCTGATGTGACAGGAGCCTTCATTTGGTGCTAATTGTTGATTGTGTGACCAAGTGCTCAGCTGACATGATGGGGCCCTACTGAGGCAACATATGGCACAGCTTTCCTCACACAGGAGTGGAGTCCCCTCATGGCAGTGTGTACTCCTGTGACATTGCCTGCGCCCAAGGTGTGTGTTGTATGAGCATGTCTGTGTGTTCACTTCCGTTTAGCTGTGCATGCTGTGATCCCTAGTGTTGTACCTGTTTGTGATGCTTGCTGACTTGACCTATGTTCCCCCAAAGTCTTCTCCTGGGTTCTCTGTGATGTGGGTGCATGGCACATTACTGGTCATCAGGGTGTCACCCATAGGTGTGTTTGCTGTCAGGGCTGAGTTTGTGTGCAGACGCAGATGGGTCACAGTCAGGTTTCCCCTTGGCACTTGTTGTTTGCACCTGTCATGTGATTTCCAGTTTGTGTTATCTTTCAGTGATTGTGACACGTTGTGTGTGTGACTGCTGGCACTCCTCAGGGTCCGGGCTGCAATGTTGGTTGTTGTCTATGTGTGTTCTTTGTGGGTGACCTTGGCTTCTTCATTGGTGTGTGACTGTGGCTGGGATCCCATTGGTTGGTGTGGTATTGCCGTCATGTCCATGTACAGCGTAGTGTGCAGTGTGTCAGACATTCAGGAGTCTTGTTGAGTGGCCATGTGTGATGTGTTTCTGCACCTTGGTTCCCACCCACCACCCTGGAATAGTCATGGGTGCATGTGCAATGTCACCAGTGCATGTGTGCTTCACTGCTGCACATTGTTGGAGGTCGAGGTGTGTGGTGTTGAGTGTGTGCAGATGAGAGTTGTTGCCCGGCTAGACCCCTGCCTCCATGTTGGCCTTGGCTTACTGGCCGTGCTGATTGATTTGTGCTTGTGTAGGTGTGATGGCAGTTTGTTGCTCAGGACACATGACTGTGGTTCACAGTGTGAACGACATTTAGCTTTGTCATCACAGTGGGATTGTAATGCAGCCCAGGGTCTCCACATTGTGGGGGCCCTGGGGGTAGTGCTGTGGTGTGTCTGTGTCTTGCTGTGTCAGTTGCTGTTCCTACGTGCCTGTGTGACATGTGTGATTTGTGCTCCCTCTCATCTGACAATGCCTGCTTGCCCACATACGGGATTTGGATCCATGAGTTACCTTTGTGTGGCACTGTATGCACATCTGTATGATTGGTATTCAGGTCTCCTCATGTGTTGTGTGGTTGCCTGGGGACACTGGCACCCCCCCTCACCTGTTGTGTATGATGTGCAGTGTGGGTCTGCCTGTTTGTGTTTGTGCATCTGCAGCACTGCATTGGCATATCTTGGGTGTGCCATTGGCTGTATGTAGTTTGGTGGGTTTCCCCTGCTGTCCCTGGGACTCCTAGGACATCGGTCAGCACAATGATCATGGTTTGTGTGTCCCATTGCTGCCATGGTATGGTATCTGTTCACCTCACATCTACAGTCTCCACAGGGTATCTGCATTTGTGTGCCCATTGGTGCAAATATGTGGGTCTGCATTCTGATGGTCACTTCTGTCATTGTGTCATTGATGAATGTTGACAGTGTCAGCCCCCATGGGTGTTGTTTGTCTGCACATGGCCAAAGGTATGTCTTATTTGCACTGCAGTATTTGCCTCCCCCAATCTATGTTGCAATGGGACACATGCACTACTTTGCCACTGATGTGTTTTATGTTCTGTGACCAGGAATCATCCATGCAGTTTGGCAGTTGCAGCTTTTTCTTTGTCAACACTTACATTTTGGTCACTGTGATGATGGGGGTTTGGACCCCATTGCCACAATGGTCATGGCCTGCTTGCATTGTGGGGGCCACACACATATATGTGTGGCACATGTGATAGGGGGTCACATTGTATGTTCAAAGTCATGTTCAGTGTAGTAGGCATTTGACACAGTCTACACACGCTTGTCATGGTGTTGGGGGATGTCTTTTTCTTGCATTCCCTAGGTTGTGGTGTGCTGGTTGTGTCATGCATTGTCCATCCTATGAGTGTGGGTGGTGTTGGTGGTAGGCATCCAGCCCCCTGGCTAAGGGTGGTAGTAGTGGTAGGCATCCAGCCCCCCTGGCTAAGGGTGGTAGTAGTGGTAGGCATCCAGCCCCCCCTGGGTAAGGGTGGTAGTGGTGGTGGGCATCTGGCACCCCCCTGGCTAAGGGTGGTAGTAGTGGTAGGCATCCAGCCCCCCTGGCTAAGGGTGGTAGTAGTGGTAGGCATCCAGCCCCCCCTGGGTAAGGGTGGTAGTAGTGGTAGGCATCTGGCACCCCCCTGGCTAAGGGTGGTAGTAGTGGTAGGCATCCAGCCCCCCTGGCTTAGGGTGGTAGTAGTGGTAGGCATCTGGCACCCCCATGGCTAAGGGTGGTAGTAGTGGTAGGCATCCAGCCCCCCTGGCTTAGGGTGGTAGTAGTGGTAGGCATCTGGCACCCCCATGGCTAAGTGTGGTAGTAGTGGTAGGCATCCAGCCCCCCCTGGCTAAGGGTGGTAGTAGTGGTAGGCATCTGGCACCCCCATGGCTAAGGGTGGTAGTAGTGGTAGGCATCCAGCCCCCTGGCTTAGGGTGGTAGTAGTGGTAGGCATCTGGCACCCCCATGGCTAAGGGTGGTAGTAGTGGTAGGCATCCAGCCCCCTGGCTTAGGGTGGTAGTAGTGGTAGGCATCCAGCCCCCCTGGGTAAAGGTGGTAGTAGTGGTGGGCATCTGGCACCCCCATGGCTAAGGGTGGTAGTAGTGGTAGGCATCCAGCCCCCTGGCTTAGGGTGGTAGTAGTGGTAGGCATCTGGCACCCCCATGGCTATGGGTGGTAGTAGTGGTAGGCATCCAGCGCCCCTGGGTAAGGGTGGTAGTGGAGGTGGGCATCTGGCACCCCTGGCTAAGGGTGGTAGTAGTGGTAGGCATCCAGCCCCCTGGGTAAGGGTGGTGGTTGTGGTAGGCATCCAGCCCCCTGGGTAAGGGTGGTAGTTGTGGTAGGCATCCGGCCCCCCCTGGGTAGGGGTGGTGGTGGTGGTGGGTATCTGGCACCCCCCTGGCTAAGGGTGGTAGTAGTGGTTGGCATCCGGCCCCCCCTGGGTAGGGGTGGTGGTGGTGGTGCGCATTCAGGCCCCTGTGTGCGTATGTGGCATTGGTGATGGGCATCCCGCCCCTATGGTGCTGCTGTTGCTGGTGTAAGTAAATTCTGCATCCCTCTGTGTGTGTGTGATGTGTCGTGTACGTGTTGTATGTGTTTTGTGATTGGTGTCTGACTTACCTTCTGCGCCGTACGCGTCCGTGCCTGTTCCGGTAGTAAATGTAGAATATTGGTATGATCGGGACGAAGGGATTCATGGTTGGTTCGTGTCGTTCGTCTTTCTCGTCGCTTCGCGTCGTCCTCGTAGCTGGCGTGTTCGCCTCGTAGCCGTGGATCATGTTGTGGCGCGAATCGGAGCTTATGTGCGCCTCGCCCGGATGCTTTGACGTGCCGTGCGTAGCGACGGGTTCGGCGCGTACGGAAAGCGCATCGTACTTGTTCGGCCGGACGGGGCTGCATTTTCCCTTCCGTGCGACTCGATTCTGCGTTTCCGGATTCGCCTCGGTCGGAGAACAGGACCTGGATTGGGTGAGTACGACTCGGCCGGATTCTGTGCTGTTGTGCGCATCGTACTTACTCGTTCGGTATGATGTACGTATCGGTCGGGAAACAGGCATTCGCATGGCTTTTTTCCCGACCGAATGGTATTGGGTGCGCCTCCGACCGAGATCGGAATCGGCCCCCATGTCGGGTGGCCCCCTCAACATTACGGGGTGGTGCGCGCTCCGCGGCAGGACGGCCGCTTATTATATTCTGCTCCAAAGATTGTCCCTCAGGTGAGCAGCACTCGGCCAGCAGTTTTTTCATGATAGGCAAGGACGAGGATCCGCTTGTAGGAGCCGCTCCGTATTGGAATTGCCTGACGCGTTTCGAAGCTCCTGATGCTTCTCTTCAGAGGCTTTAACGGAGACGGTGCGTGTAAACGTTAGACCCACTTCGCCATTTTTATATTAAACACCCACCAATGGGAAGCTCATTTGAGACTGCATTTGGGAAATGCGGTCCGGAATGCACACAAATCACGTCCTGTATGGACCCTGTAAGCGGGCTCGCCCCTTCTTTTAATCCTATTCTCGGCTGCTGACCCACGTTGCCGGCATGGTAAATACCATGTTGGGTGGCCCCCTCAACATTACGGGGTGGTGCGCACTCCGCGGCAGGACGGCCGCGTATTATATTCTGCTCCAAAGATTGTCCCTCAGGTGAGCAGCACTCGGCCAGCAGTTTTTTCATGATAGGCAAGGACGAGGATCCGCTTGTAGGAGCCGCTCCATATTGGAATTGCCTTACGCGTTTATATATATAAAAAACGATCTTAGTGACAATGATTTTAGTGAAATCAATATTTTTTTCCAATATTTTTGTCATTTACATTATAAGTATAGGAAATCAATATTTTTGGGGTCGATATTTTTGTAGTGTTGTTGATGATATGTCACTAAACTGTTTGTGGCATTATATAAGCTCACATTTGCTTAAAATGTATACATCTGATTTTGTATGTACCTCTGTACATCTATATACAGATGTATACATGTGCATACAAAGTCAGAATTAAAAATTTTAAGCAAATAAATATATAATGGAAGAGCATATATTAACTTTAGTGTTGTTTGATGAGCCTTCAGGAAACTTTTCAAAAGAAAAGTTCATCTGCCTCAGATCCTTTTCGGAAAGTTTTGGAATAGTTTGTCAAGAAGGAACCCAGAAAAAGGTAGAGGTCAGAAAACATGTTTTCCCATATTAATTCCTGTTGGAATTTTGGGAAGTAGTACAGAAAAAAACTGACAGAACTGAATTATACCATATTTGGCAGAAAACTAGATCTTTACTCAGACAGTGTGCGCTTTGTGATTTGGTGTAAATCCATACAGTTGTTTTCAAGAAATTAGGGGCCTATTACGATGGCGGTCGGAAAACCTCCCCGACAACCATGGTAGCGGGAAAAGACCGCCCGCATGGACCGCGACATCACCGCTGGTCGAATTACTATGACCCGCGGTCGGATCGCGGGCCTTAGCATTGCGGCGGTTGCTGCTGCCCGCAGCACCGCCGCGGTGTCCAAAGGAGCATGTCCTGCATTTCCCTGCACTGCGTGGCAGGCACTGCACAGTGCCTGCCACCTGGTACAGGGAAATGTAGGGGGGGACCATGGGTACCCCCCCAGTGCACCCACACACCCCCAAAACATTGGGGGCTGCAACGGGCCCCCGGAAGACAATCTCCGCATGCCTTTCCATGGCGGTTTGACCGCTGAGGAAAAGCTGGCTACCGACGGCATCATAATCCTGCCGGTAGAGCCTGCTCTGCACTGCCACCATTATCCCGGTCCTGCTCCGTCCGCCAGGCAGGAGTGCAGATGGCAACCGGTGGAAAAGCGGCGGTTGGATTTTCCCACTGCCGCGGTCACCACCGCCATCCTAATTTGACCGGCGGTTTTCTTGGTTGCGATCGCGGGCGGATTGCCACCGCCGGTCCGGCGGGCGCCACCGCCAGCCCGGCGGTGGACATCCGCCCGCCATCGTAATAGACCCCTTAATATTTAAATTATAGAGATATCTGGATGGTTGGTCCCACGGGAGTACCGCTGTATTGCAAATTAAAAAAATAAAGCATTCTGAAAGGCCGAGAGGGCTTTTTTCTCCATCAGCTCCTTCAGTCCGACAGGACCGAGCAATCCGATTTGCTGGCTGCAACATGGAGTGAAATATTGTGGCCCCTATTTCAGGACTCCTGCACTCAGCTTTGTCCAGGCACAAGTGAGCACCCAGTATAAGTCAAAACAATGCCCTTTTGGGCTTAGAGTGTGACATAAATGATGCAAAAAAGGAAGCAGGGTACCCTGGGTAGTTCCCACATTTTAGGTGGCGAGCAGCTCTTTTACATGGAACACTGTACAACACCACCAACAAACCAAATCTGCTCATCTCAAATTTCTCTTTTTCTAGCAGATTTTGTAAGCAAAGGATTAACACAGTACGATCCCAGCAAGCTAGAAAAGTGACAAATCTTTTGGCCACTTTTGCAGAAATGTCTTTAAGCACAGAATTTGTGAGTGCATCCACACCGAGCTGTAAAATACTTTTACAATTCCTGGCACAGTATTACAGCTTTGGATTGGCAAAATATCATCCAAGCCAACCTGGAATGAATAACAGCAACCCCTGACACATGTTTCACTTTTATTAGAGCTCATCATAGAGGCATAGCCTTTTCCAGATACAAGGAAGCACCCAGTATAAGTCATAACAATGCCCTTTCAGGCTTAGAGTGCTGCATAAATGTATGCAAAAAAAGGAAATAGGGAATGTTGGGTAGTTCCCAAGTTTTTGGTGGAGACAGCTTCTTTATATAGAACACACTACAGCACCATACTCCAAATCTGCTCAGCTCAAATATCTGTTTTTTCTAGCCAAGGTTTGAAGCATAACATTAGCACAGTGTCATCCATGCCGAGATAGAAAAGTGACAAAGCCTTTTGCCAATTTTGCAGCAAAGTTTTTAAGCATATGATTAGCAGGTGCAATCCACGTTGAGCTCACAAATGTCAAAAGCCTTTAACCATTGCAGGCACTTGGGAACTACCTGGTAATCTGTTGCATAATTACTAGCACCAGGAATGCACTCAACATACAAATTATAACCCTACAATACTTCTGTCCACCTTTGTATTTATGCCATCAAATTCTCTGGTATTCCCCACAAAAAGAACTTGAAATGCTGAGCTGCACATGAAACAACTAAAGCCTCACACTTAATCATGGTAACCGCTTTTCTGTTCCTTGATCAAGAGAAAGAAAAAAATACTATCACTCTTTCTTCACCTACAATTAGTTGCAAAATAATAGCACCAAACTCCAAAAAAGTTTCATCTCTCAACAATACGTTTTTTTTTAGAAAAATCAAAATACCCAAGTGTTGGCAAGGTTCCTATGCAGTTTTTAATTAACTCAAGCATTGCTACACATTCCTAGGTCCATTCAAATGTGTGCCTTTTTCAAGGAACAGTCTCAGCGGTCATGATAAACAGGCAATGTTGTAAATGAACATAGAACAATATTCAGCAAAACCCAAAAAGGAACGCACTTGGGGGCCGATTCCGATTCGGGCCGGAAAACGTACCGACCGACTCGGAGCCGGAATAAATACCGACCGACACGTACCAGTGCAGCCCGACCCGCAAAGTACGATGAAAAGCGTGCTAAATCCGACCGACTCGTACGGAACACAAGCCGACCGACCGAGCCGCGCGGAAAACAGCCATCCGGCCAGAAAAGCATGCGAAACGAACCGACCGACACGCACCAGGAAGAATCACGAACGAAACGTACCCGCGAACGTCGACCCGCCAAGTACGATGCAACGCGTGGAAAACACGACCGAGTCGCACGGAGCACAAGCCGCACGACCGACACGCATTCAGAACTGCGAGCCGAAGCAAACCAAAACCCCGCGACCAACGCGTACGCAGCACAGAAAACAGCACAAACAGAGCGTGAACGAATAGGAGAGGCTCGCACGAGACAACTGGAGGGTCCGACTCGGTCACAAGAACGTCTCCTACATGCACAAAAATAACCAAGGAAAAAAAAGACACAAAAAAAGGCCAAACAAGCTATCACAAAGCAAATAAATACTGGGGGGGGAAACAGGGAACATAGACACACCCACAACTCCACCTATATAAAGGACACAAATCCCTACCATGATCCTTTGCAAATTCTAATTACCTGCCAGCACTCAACACCAACAGACAGCAACCACACACACACTCACAGCTCATCCATCACACAAGCCACACACCAGCAGCACCACAACAAATAGCACCCTCACATACACCCAGCAAAACACACACTCACACACCCTCACTTGCACACCAACACACACATCACTCACCAGCACCACTCAACACCATGCCCCCAAAGAAGAATCACAAGTTCCTAGATAGTGAATTGGAAGTCCTGGTAGATGAGATCCTCAGGGTAGAGCCACAGCTGTTTGGCACATTGGTCCAACAGACACCCATGGCGCAGAAAACCAAGATGTGGGAGAGGATCGTCGACAGGGTCAACGCACAATCACCATGTTTGCGCACAAAGGTAGACATCCAGAACAGGTGGTATGACGTGCGCAGGAGGGTCAAGGAGCTGTTGAAGAAGGACTACATCTTGAGCCAACACACCGGCAGTGGCCCTCCTGCCAAACCAGTATACCTCAGGCCCTGGGAGGAGAAGGTGCGGGCCATCCTACCACCAGTGAGCGTCTATGGACTAGAAAACATCCCAGAGCCTGGTGAGTACACAACTAATGTACACAATATTGTGCCACAATACACACACATCACTGTCAAGGGGAGAGTCAAACCATGCACCCTTAGCAAATACACACCAACCAAAATAGATCATCCCAAAATGTGTATGTCAGCCAGATAAACACAATACATGTCAGCTCATAGTGAAATGTAACTGTGTCATGACATGTACAAACCTAACAACAAATACAGCTAGGCAGTGGCACAAATATAACCAACAAACACATTCAGACATGTAGCCACCACCACAACACCACCTCACAGGAAGCTCACTGAAAGGAAGGAATACTGTGTATGCTGGGCAAGTCAGTGCAGCCAATAGCATCATGGGAGTCGTAGTCACAGAAATTGCCCACCCTCACAATGCGCACATCAACACCACCATGAACCATGCACACATCACAGGCAGTGCAAAACAACTGACAAGATGGCTGACACTGGCTACTGCTGTGGGGAGCACAAGGCCCTGCTGGCAACTGTGCACCAACCAACAGCAGGACACCACTGACTGACATCCTGAAAGACAACTTGCACTCCCTGCAATGGAAGCACGTTCCATGGTGGGATATCTGGCTGGGTGGGAAGGAGGACTGACACCTCTGACCATAGTTACCAGCTGCTTTCCTCACACACCCCCTTAACACAAACTCCACACAACTCACCTGGGGGAATGCATTGCCTCACACTCTAATTAAATATCCCACAAAGAACTACCACACTGGGTTATGCTGTGTGAAGCACAGGGACACACCTGGGACTTGTAGCCAAACAAACGCAAGGACAACACTGTCAGCCTTCCTGTCAGCACAGGCACACTACCCCACAGGGAAGCAGAGTCAAAAGGAAGGAAGTATGGGCATGCTGGGAAGGGGGGTGGAGGCAATAGCATGATGGGAGTTGGAGTCACAGATACTGCTCACCCTCACAATTGGCCCATCAACACCACTCTGAACCATGCTCATATCACAGGGAGTGGATAAGGACTGACAAGATGGCTGACACTGGCTACTGCTGTGGGGAGCACAAGGCCCTGCTGGGAACTGTGCACCAACAAACAGCACAACACCACTGCCTGACATCCTGAAAGCCAACTTGCACTCTCTGCAATGCAAGCACGTTCCATGGTGGGATATCTGGCTGGGTGGGAAGGAGGACTCACAGCACTGACCATAGTCACCAGCAGCTCCACCCACACACCCCCTAACACAAACTACACACAACTCACCTGGGAGAAAGCATTGCCTCACACACCAATCAAATATCCCACAAAGAACCACAACCCTGGGTCATGCAGTGTGAAGCACAGGGACACACATGGGACTTGTAGCAAAACAAACCCCAGGATAACACTGTCAGCCATCTTGTCAGCACAGGCACACAACCCCACAGGGAAGCTGAGTCAAAAGGAAGGAAGCATGGGCATGCTGGGAAGGGGGGTGGAGGCAAAAGCATGATGGGAGTGGTAGTCACAGCTCAACATCCCCCACCCCCATGGCCCAGCAAGCTCACACTGAAGCATGCACACCTCACAGAGAGTGTAAAGCCCCATCAAAGATGTCTGACACTGGTGCTCTGTTGTGGGGAGCACAAGGCCATGCTGGGAACTGGACAACAACCAACAGCAGGACACCACTGTCAGACATCTTGCCATTGCTGTCACATCCACACACAGTGAAGTACACTCAAAAGGAAGGAAGCATGGGCATGCTGGGAAGGGGGGTGGAGGCAAAAGCATGATGGGAGTGGTAGTCACAGCTCAACATCCCCCACCCCCATGGCCCAGCAAGCTCACACTGAAGCATGCACACCTCACAGAGAGTGTAAAGCCCCATCAAAGATGTCTGACACTGGTGCTCTGTTGTGGGGAGCACAAGGCCATGCTGGGAACTGGACAACAACCAACAGCAGGACACCACTGTCAGCCATCTTGCCATTGCTGTCACACCCACACACAGTGAAGTACACTCAAAAGGAAGGAAGTATGGGCATGCTGGGAAGGGGGTTGGAGGCAATAGCATGATGGGAGTGGTTGACACAGATATTGGTCAGCCTCACAATTGGCCCATCAACACCACCCTGAACCATGCACACATCACAAGGAGTGGAAAACAACTGACAAGATGGCTGACACTGGCTACTGCTGTGGGGAGCACAAGGCCCTGCTGGCAACTGTGCACCAACCAACAGCAGGACACCACTGACTGACATCCTGAAAGACAAATTGCACTCCCTGCAATGGAAGCAAGTTCCATGGTGGGATATCTGGCTGGGTGGGAAGGAGGGCCGGATGTCAACCCAATACAACCAATGCAGACCATGTACACACCCCAACATTCACATGGAAATGCCCAAATAATGCAGGACAATGTGCTACACCAATATCAACCCCTGACTGTGACAACTTAGGACAATGCAATGTACAGGCCCGCATCCAGAGGCACAGTCACAACTGTCAGGTGTGTCAACCATTGATGCCTGCAGAAACATAACATACATTGTGTGTCTCCCTAAAACAGGTGATGATGGGGACACAGCAGCAGACGCTGAGGAGTCCCCGTCCCAGGCTCAAGAGGATACGGAGCTCACTGGTGTGGAACAGCCACTGCCCTCCTCGGATGAAGAAGACCAACCTGGCACCTCCGGAGCAAGTCATCATGCAGCACCAGCAGGACCACCAGCTGCACCCCCTGCACCCACCCCTCCAATGACTGTCAACACACATACCACCCCTACCGACATGGAAAGACCAAGGAGAACCACCACCACCAGCACAGGGACCCTGGACCAACGTGGGGCCATGGACACCAATACCACCAACAACCCCCAAGGGGGCCCAGGGTCACCTGTGCGTGCCACCTCAGGTACTGCACGTGTCGCCAGGGGTGGTGGGAGGGTGGGAGACACAGGTCACTGATCGCAGAGGGGTCTGGACTGCATGATGACCCACAACTGGCACGCATAGCCGATGCGTACCAGTCCAGCACCGGAGAGCTCAGCCAGGTAGTGGGGCTCCTCAGGGACATTAAACAGCAGCAGGCTGCCCATCATGCCCGCTTGGACTCACACATGTCCCGCGTGGAGTCCAAGTGGGACACACTGCAAGAGATGACGGCGGTGCATAGGGACATACTACAATGCCTCCGCCAGATGAGCAGCAACCAGTCAACACCTCCCTGTGTGCCCACAACATCTGCTGCTGAAACAACTGCAACTGCCACAGGGAGGGAGGATGACTCTGGCGGAGAGTCCCCTGCACCGCAGCAGCCTGCACTTGAGGGTCCCCCCAAAGAAGAGGGGCCGTCCGAGGAGGGGCAAGTGAGAGGCCGATGGCCATGTGCAACCCCCAGGAAGCCTAAACCTGTTCTGGATAATCACCTTTGTGCGCAAACTGTTCACCCTGTTGACTGCAACACAACTCTCCCACATGACATGGGGAGCTCAAGTTGGACCAATGTCTCAGATGACTGTGGACTTTACTCTGGACATTTCTGCTACCAGGACTTCCAAATCATCTAGGAACTTTGGATTACAATCACAATGTACAGCACCCACCATCCTGTGCACTATACTCACACATGTATGTCAATAAACTCACTAATACACCATACTTGCCTCTGTTGTGATTCCTACGTTGTCTCTGAAGTGGCGATGATGAACTGGGAAATGACACTGTGCATGCTAACTGCTACAGCAAGTACAACACCGGCATGTGAGTCATGGCAACATCACACATATGAGGGAGGCACACCACCAGGGCTACACAACACATACACACCATGGCCATCTGACTCATCGCCTACACTGATGTTGCCAGGAAATACGTTGCATTGCACAGACCCAACACCTATTCACAGTCTGTGTTAACTAGCCCACTGGTGCAGTAAGCAAATGTCAGTCAGATGTGTGACCACAGACAACGCACATCACAAAGTGAAGCACAGGTTTATTACACATTTGCAACATGTTGTAACCACCACAGATGCAAGGTAATCCCACCTGGCAGCGGGCACACAGTCAACAAGTGTAGAAGGAAGGAAGTCCATGGGTGTGGTGCACATCACCTGTAGGGACACGACAGCTACCACCCTGGAAGTCGAATCACGGTGTCGGGGATCACAGTTGACCAAACGACTCTGAAAGTACCCTGTGAAGGACAGAAATGACACACAGTCAAAAGCACTGAAGAACAGGACAGAACTGCAATACTCATGCCCAATACATGTCACAAGATACCCACCCAGAACCAAGTTAGCATGTCAACACTGTTGGGGAGTACAGACTACCTGTAAGGACACATCGCTACACGCATACAGTCATGTAGCACATGCACACACTCAAACAGCACCAGAGCACCACCAACACATATCATGCAAACTCACATCAGTTACATGACATCTCTGGATACTTACATTCAGCTGAAGAAGTTGGTGATGAGCTGTGTGCGGACATCACCATCATCATCATCATCATCACTGGCATCGTGGTCCAGGCCAGGATCCTCCACAGGTGGCGGACGTTGGTCATCGTCATCCAGGATGAGAGGCAACTCCTTCCGCACTGCCAGGTTGTGTAGCATGCAGCAGACGATGACAATCTTGCACACCTTTGCCGGGGCATATGGGAGGGACCCTCCTGTCTTGTCCAGGCAGCGGAAGCGGCTCTTCAGGAGACCAAATGTCCGCTCAATAACTCTCCTCGTCCGACCATGTGCCTCATTGTAGCGCATCTGGGCTGGTGTCACAGGGTTCCTGAGGGGCGTCAGCAACCACGGCATGTTGGGATATCCGGAGTCACCTACATACAGACAATTGCACATTAGCTGAGTTGGAAAAGAGGGTGGGACACTACATTGCAGAACACACACAATGGTACAAAGTCAGTACACACCAACAAGCCAGGCACGCTGGTTCCGCATCTGTGACATCATCCTCGGGATGCGACTACTCCTCATCACGTAGGCATCGTGTGCAGAACCGGGGAAACGGGCACACACGTGTGTGATGGTCATATCTGCAAGACAGACCACCAGTGCAGTGACCGAGTGGTAGTGCTTGCGGTTCCTGTATGCCTGCTCCTGGGCCTGTGGTGGTACCAAAGCCACATGTGTCCCATCAATGGAGCCAATGACATGCGGCATCCTCCCCAGGGCATAGAAGTCACTCTTCACGCCAGTCAGTTGCTGGAGTCTAGGGAAATAGATGTACTGGTTCAGGTATATCAACATAGCCTCCAATACATCGCGGAGCACATGGCTGAACATGGTCTGTGACATCCCACCAGCAGTCGCCAGAGTGTGTTGAAAGGTACCGGTGGCAAAGAAGTGTAGGGCTGCCATCACCTTCACCTTGGGGGTCAGCGCTGTAGGATACGGCCGGCCAGGTTGCAGGTGTGGTGCCAAGCGCACTGCCAAATCTTCAATCAGCTGCCTGGTGAAGCGGTACCTTCGGATGCTGTCACGTTCCACCATCGTTGCCAGGTCAGGGAATGGTCTATGGACAGCTGGTGCCCTGCAGTGCATAGGTGAAGAAAGAAAGATTGTCAGTCACCCCACATATGTGGCATTGAACACACTCAATATCACATGATACATCATTATGAGGCACAAGTACATGATGTGTGCAGTTCCGTAAGGACATGTATGCACATACATGGCCAACATCCAACATCACAGTTCAACAAGTGGCATCAATAAGTCCCAGGTTGTGCCATTGGGTATCATGAGGACGTGTCACATTTCCCATCTCCTGCTGCCACGTTACAAACACACCCCACAGTGACATGTGAGGACAGATGTGCCCCAGGCATCACAGCCCAACGACAGGTAGATTCCCAGGGACCCTGTATTGCCACATGGACACTGGCATGACATGGCGTATCATGTATACACCACAGCAAAACAACCATGACCCCCACAGGTAGTGGTCCCTGTTGCCTCGGCAGGACAGACATGGACGTCTGTGACACACACACGCACAACATCAAAGTCCATGCACAAACAACGTGGATGTGGAGACTGTCTCCCATTGTGCACATGAAATCAGAGACATTGTAAACACAACATGCACACAGACTGCGGAGGACCATCACTATTGTGCCAATGGGTCAGCCTGGGTTAAACATACCATCCCACATGGGACTCAGGGGGCATGTGACATGACATACACATACAACACCGTGAAATGTGACCATGCCACATGCTCAGATATGAACAGTTGCACATCACAGTGTTCATGTACACGAAACACCAAGGATACTGTCCCCATGAACACGTGCACAGCCTGGGGTGGCTGCCCCAAGTGACACCCACAGAACAACATGTTCACCCCCATACACGGAATAGGTAATGCAGCCTTACATGCCTTAGGATACAGTTTGGACAGGCTGTGGTGTTGTAGGTGTGCCCCTCACTCCCTGGGAAGTATATGTGGCTGGCATATGTTCACCTGTGACAGGCATGGTGACATATGCCAGTGACATGTACAGGGACGCGTTGGACAGCAATGGACCGATTGGTGCGCACACATTGGCCATTGCATTCAATGTGTGCTGGTACGCGTTGTATTCGCAATACGCGTTGGACAGCAATGGACCGATTGGTGCGCACACATTGGCCATTGCATTCAATGTGTGCTGGTACGCGTTGTATTCGCAATACGCGTTGGACAGCAATGGACCGATCGGTGCGCACACATTGGCCATTGCATTCAATGTGTGCTGGTACGCGTTGTATTCGCAATACGCGTTGGACAGCAATGGACCGATCGGTGCGCACACATTGGCCATTGCATTCAATGTGTGCTGGTACGCGTTGTATTCGCAATACGCGTTGGACAGCAATGGACCGATCGGTGCGCACACATTGGCCATTGCATTCAATGTGTGCTGGTACGCGTTGTATTCGCAATACGCGTTGGACAGCAATGGACCGATCGGTGCGCACACATTGGCCATTGCATTCAATGTGTGCTGGTACGCGTTGTATTCGCAATACGCGTTGGACAGCAATGGACCGATCGGTGTGCCCGGCCGGCCCATTGCCATCAATGTGTGCGGGTACGCGTTGTATCCCGGGTACGCGTTGAACAGCAATGGACCGGATCGGTGTGCCCGGCCGGCCCATTGCAATCAATGTGTCGCGGGTACGCGTTGTATCCCAGGTACTGCGTTGAACAGCAATGGACCGATCGGTGTGCCCGGCCGGCCCATTGCAATCAATGTGTCGCAGTGCAGCGTTGTATCCCGGGTATGCGTTGAACAGCAATGGACCGATCGGTGTGCCCGGCCGGCCCATTGCAATCAATGTGTGCAGTGCAGCGTTGTATCCCGGATGCGCCTTGAACAGCAATGGACCGATCGGTGTGCCCGGCCGGCCCATTGCAATCAATGTGTCGGGTACGCGTTGTATCCCGGGTACTGCGTTGAACAGCAATGGACCGATCGGTGTGCCCGGCCGGCCCATTGCAATGAATGTGTGCGGGTACGCCGTTGTATCCGTGGCACGCGTTGAACAGCAATGGACCGATCGGTGTGCCCGGCCGGCCCATTGCAATGATTGTGCGCGGTACGCGTTGTATCCGGGTACGCCTTGAACAGCAATGGACCGATCGGTGTGCCGGCCGGCCCATTGCAATCAATGTGTCTGGTACGCGTTGTATCCCGGGTACGCGTTGAACAGCAATGGACCGATCGGTGTGCCCGGCCGGCCCATTGCAATCAATGTGTGCGGGTACGCGTTGTATCCCGAGTACGCCTTGAACAGCAATGGACCGATCGGTGTGCCCGGCCGGCCCATTGCAATCAATGTGTGCGGGTACGCGTTGTATCCCGAGTACGCCTTGAACAGCAATGGACCGATCGGTGTGCCCGGCCGGCCCATTGCAATCAATGTGTGCGGGTACGCGTTGTATCCCGGGTACGCCTTGAACAGCAATGGACCGATCGGTGTGCCCGGCCGGCCCATTGCAATCAATGTGTCGGGTACGCGTTGTATCCGGAGTACGCGTTGAACAGCAATGGACCGATCGGTGTGCACCCATTGGCTATGGCCTGGCCTGGCAACGGACGCGTTTTCAAAATTTGAACGAGTCTGATGCTGGAAATTCAGTTGGTCACCCACAACAATGTTGCAAATTCATGGGTGTCATGAAGTTGAACTTTTGAAGGATGCTGTGGCGTGTGTAAGTGGTGCAATTCCATGGATTGGCCAGATTCAGAAGATGCTAACTACTTGGACCTATCACTTTGGACACATGGGACAGTAACTGCCTCTGCAGCACACATATAATGCTGGCTGTTCCCCTGAGAGCTCACTTGCCTGCACTACATGCTCCAGGACGACATCTGCCACCACCACTGCTGCTGAATCTGCACCCTCTGGACCCTGCAATGGCACGTACTGTGGAGAGAGCCCCAGCCTTCAGCACTGAGGAGAACCAGGCCCTGCTGGACAGCCTCCTTCCACAGTACAGCAAGCTGTATGGGAAAGCAGGGGAGCAGGTGAGTGTTCTGTCCACTGCCTTCCTAAATGTGCATGTTGTCTGACTAGCAAGGCTAACAGTCTGCACGCCACTGGCTAGCAGGCTCACTGAGTTGTTGTCACCCCCCATAGTGTGTAGTTACATGCACTGGACAGGTATGGTGCAGTGACAGTGCATTTAAACAAGGTTTTACTTCCCAAGCAATGATACCATGTAGTTACTGCTGGCATACTGTCCATGGCCATCTTTGCACTGCCTGTGTACATCATGTGCCCCTGTGATTGAGACATGTATACACAACTGTGTAATGCACGGATATGTTGCATGTGTAGTAATAGCATTCTCACTTTGTCATCCTCACAGGTTGATGCCCACCAGAAGCAGAAGATATGGCTGACCATCGTCCGGGCAGTGAGATCCGTGGGGGACTACAAGCGCCGGATCCGCAACTGCCAGAAGAGGTGGCAGGACCTTCGGGGCTGGACCCGGAGGATCGCACGGGTCCAGCTGAAGCTGTCGCCTCCTCGCAGGAGGGGCGGCCACAGGACCCTGACCCCCCACATGCTCAGGATCCTGGCGGTGGTCTTCCCTGATCTGGATGGGCAGCTGAAGGCCAGAGAGCAGCAAGGAGGGAGTGAGTCCATGACTGCATTGTGAACTTTGTCTGCCATGCTATGTGCCCTCCTCTGGCCTGGTTAAACTTCCACAGTACATCAGTCATGTGGTCCAGGACCCATGTCCCTCAATTGTGCACTGCCCACTCCTCATCTGATACCCAGGTGTGGCCCTTGCAGTCAGGGAATTGTGTCACTTGGGTACTGTGTCCTTGCAGTTTGCTTGACTCAAGGTGGGGGACAGCATCTGTTCCCCTAACTCTGTGGTGGGCATCATGGGTGGGTCCATTGCTTACACAATGCCTGTGTTCTGACATGTAATCTGCGTGTCACTTTGACATGTGGTCCAATTGCTGAGCTGATCCACCACATGTGCCTGGGGTGTCTGGCACACACCCATGCTGCGGGTGGGAACAATGTTTGGGCCCCTGGAGTGTGTATATTACGTGTGTCACACATACTTAGCCAGCTGCCTACTGTCCAGGGCTCATCCCTCATTCATGTGGGGCAGGACAGTCATGCCTACTCCAGGCCATACAATACACTCTGCACTCCCACTCCCGTGTATCAGCTGACACGTTGTGCTCAGTGATATGTCCCCTCAGGTGTCTGCCTCTGTGTCAGTGTGCTGTGGCTTCGCTGTCAGGTCTGCTGGGGTGTTTCTCGGTTGGGGCTCAACATGCCACCGGAGATGTGACCATAGGAGACGATACTTGTGTGACACATAGGTGTTTGAACACCTGACCGTGCTGACTGGGGTATGCGAATGTGAAGTCCATGCAGCTGTTTCCCATTCACAGCAGATTGTGAGGTGCTCAGGTTCAGAGGGTTGTGTTACAGGTCTCCCATATGTCCAATCGGTATGACCTGGACAGATAAGGGTTCAGATGATGTGGTGTGTGGGGGATGTACATGTGCACTTGTTCAGCTCCAGGACTTGCATTCCCCATGACCTACTATTGTGACACAGTGCAGACTGTTGTTGTGTGGCTGCCCTGCCCATGTGACTGGAGACAGTGATGTATGACTTAGCAGGCATGCCTGTGCCATGGCATGTGACTTCCTATGGGTGATCCTGCAGGGGAGTGACATGTGCTACATGCACACCATAGTGGCAATGGCTATCAGCACATGTGTGCCTCGTGGTGTCTGTTGCTGGTATGCATCACATGCATTTCATATATCTGACTCTGGGCATCACTTACATCCGGGCACCTGTACTGACTCAGTGGCAAGAGTTGTGATGTGTGCATGTTCACATGCTTCACCGTGTTCTCTGCACCATCCAACTACTGTGTAGGTGGTGCATGTGTCCACACTGGGGTATTGCCAGCCAACGGACGCCAGACAGATGGGTGCAAGGCATGGTGGGATGTGAGTGCCATGGTTGACGATCAGACTGACAATTGGCTTCTCCTATTCTGTTTGGGCAATTTTAGCAATGTCCAACTAAGGATGCCAGGCCTTGCTCTGTATTGTGCTGTACTTACTGTGGTGTGTGCGTTCGGTGCAGGTGACTGATGTCTGTCTGTTTCCCTATTGTTTGCAGATACATCCATGGCCACAGGAGGGGACAGCTCCATGGACCAGGAGGAGCCGCAGAGCCAGACTGGGTCAACAGCCGAGGAGTGGTCGGAGGGACCCAGTGGCACGGAGGGCGAGGGGAGCCACACTGAGGAGTCCTCAGCACCATCCACCTCAGCTGAGGACCACAGCAGCTCGGAGGATGACTCCCTTATGGAGGCGGGTGTCAGCAGCCACCACACCCCAGCTAGTGTTGCTGTCCCCGCCACCACCACCACCACCGCCCTCCCATCGGCTCCCATGCCCGAGGTCCGTGGAGGCTCCCATGTTCGGGAGCGTGTCTCCTTCGGGCCAGGCACCGCACCCCCTGCCCCTGTGTCCCCTGCTGCCCTGAGTGAGGAGTCTGTGTATCTCCTTCGCCAGCTCCATGTAGGGCAGACAGCGATGCTGAGTGTCCTCCATGCCCACACCACTCTGTTGACTCAGCTGGTGTCGTTCATGGAGGGCATCTCATCGGGCATGTCTGCCCTACAGAGGGGCAATAGGTCCATGGACTCCTCCCTGATGGCAGCAGTGTCCCTCCTCCAACAGTCCCTCACCCCTCACCCCTCCTGCCTCTGCCCCATCCACACTCCCCAGCACCTTACCTGTCCCAAGCACACACACACCGGCACAGGCACACACCAGCACAGACACGAGCAGCACACACACACACACACCACAGACAAGACGCACACGCACGCACAGTCAGGGGACTGAAACCACACTCACAGGGGATGGGGCCCAGTCACACACACACGCATCCACGAGCACTGCGCAGTCCACAGTTGCCTCTCCCTCCAAAGCCCCCTCCGTTGCCTCACCTGCAACCCCAAAGACCCAGCGGCTCTTCCTCAGTGACCTCGGCCTCTTCCCCTCCGATCCAGCTGATACAGCATTCTGGGGGAAGAGGAAGCCCACCCACATGGAGCGGATTGCCCCTCGCCACCGGACACCCTCCCCCAGGCGCAGACCGACTGACGCACCCATCCGCAAGTCACCCTGGACCCAGAAGAGCAAGACCCCGCCGCCGCCCTGCAGCTCAGGCACCAAGTCTCCTTCCTCCATCCCTCAGGCCCCCACTCCACAGGTGCCCCCACCACACCCTGCCCCAGGTTCCCCACCCACAGATACACCATCCCCAAAAGGATCAGGCCTTCTCCCCTGCCACTTGCTCTTCCGGCCCCACACACCCCGCTGCGCTTGTCTGTGCCACTGGTGTGGAGACGGTGTCCTCCCCTCTGTCCTGCCCACCTTACCTGGTCCCCATTCTCCTCCCCTGGAGGTAGGCACTGCAGTGGAGTCCACTACCACCCTGTCTGACTTGGGCACTGCAGTGGGGAACCTGTCCACTCCATCTGCACGGTCCCCTGCAGTCTTGCCGGCACCCACACCATCAGAGTCATGCCCCCCAGTTGTGCCGGCACACACCATGTCAGACACCTCCACTGCAGTTGTCAGTGGCTCTCCAGCACCCACCACCCCTTCCCTGCCTCCTTCTGGTGAGCCCTGATCCTGTCCCTGCGGTGCCTGGCCTGCCCCCCGTATGCCCCTCCGAGGGGATTGTCCCTGGTGTGTAGCAGTGCAGGCATGCGTAGGGTGACATCTGGCACTGGCACCCTGTTTGGACTCATATTATGGACTGGCCATTGGCCTTTGTTATATATTTTCTTTCACTTCTCTCACCCAAATGCTGAATAAAGCAACTTTCTGTTCTCTAGTGGTTTTGATTCTGATGTACATGATGTTGATGATGCTAACCGTGCCCTTGCTGCAGTGATGGTGATATTTGGTCTCATGATAATGAAGTGTTACTGTGCAGGAACACATGTGGTCCAGGGGGAATGTGTCCTATCCTGTGGTGTATCCATGTCATCCTTAGCAGCATCTGAGGGTGTCATGTGTTCAATATTTGGCAATGGGATTTCCTACTTACATTAGCAATTTCACATCTGTGGCTTCCACCCCTGCACATCTGTTGTGCCTGCCATTGTTCAATTCGTCTACTAGCCTGACCGTGTGGCCATCTCCACTGGACATGCAGGTTTGGGCATCAATGGGGAAGGACTCATCTGTGTTGTCAGTGCAACATTGCTATACAAGTGTGTTGGATCAGTGCTGATGATTTCGTTGGCACTCCCATGACCAGGCTGATGTGACGGGAGCATTCATTTGGTGCTAATTGTTGAGTGTGTGACCAAGTGCTCAGCTGACATGATGGAGCCCTACTGTGGCAACATATGGCACAGCTTTCCTCACACAGGAGTGGAGTCCCCTCATGGCAGTGTGTACTCCTGTGACATTGCCTGCGCCCAAGGTGTGTGTTATATGAGCATGTCTGTGTGTTCACTTCCGTTTAGCTGTGCATGCTGGGATCCCTAGTGTTGTACCTGTTTGTGATGCTTGCTGAGTTGACCTATGTACCCCCCAAGTCTTCTCCCTGGATTCTCTGTGATGTGGGTGCATGGCACATTACTGGTCATCAGGGTGTCACCCATAGGTGTGTTTGCTGTCAGGGCTGAGTTTGTGTGCAGACGCAGATGGGTCACAGTCAGGATTCCCCTTGGCACTTGTTGTTTACACCTGTCATGTGATTTCCAGTTTGTGTTATCTTTCAGTGATTGTGATACGTTGTGTGTGTGACTGCTGGCACTCCTCAGGGTCCGGGCTGCAATGTTGGTAGTTGTCTATGTGTGTTCTTTGTGGGTGTCCTTGGCTTCTTCATTGGTGTGTGACTGTGGCTGGGATCCCATTGGTTGGTGTGGTATTGCCGTCATGTCCATGTACAGCGTAGTGTGCAGTGTGTCAGACATTCAGGAGTCTTGTTGAGTGGCCATGTGTGATGTGTTTCTGCACCTTGGTTCCCACCCACCACCCTGGGATTGTCATGGGTGCATGTGCAATGTCACCAGTGCATGTGTGCTTCACTGCTGCACATTGTTGGAGGTCGAGGTGTGTGGTGTTGAGTGTGTGCAGATGAGAGTTGTTGCCCGGCTAGACCCCTGCCTCCATGTTGGCCTTGGCTTACTGGCCGTGCTGATTGATTTGTGCTTGTGTAGGTGTGATGGTAGTTTGTTGCTCAGGACACATGACTGTGGTTCACAGTGTGAACGACATCTAGCTTTGTCATCACAGTGGGATTGTAATGCAGCCCAGGGTCACCACATTGTGGGGACCCTGGGGGTAGTGCTGTGGTGTGTCTGTGTCTTGCTGTGTCAGTTGCTGTTCCTACATGCTTGTGTGACATGTGTGATTTGTGCTCCCTCTCATCTGACAATGCCTGATTGCCCACATAGGGTATTTGGATCCATGAGTTACCTTTGTGTGGCACTGTATGCACATCTGTGTAATTGGTATTCAGGCCTCCTCATGTGTTGTGTGGTTGCCTGGGGACACTGGCACACCCCCCCTCACCTGTTATGTTTGATGTGCAGTGTGGGTCTGCCTGTTTGTGTTTGTGCATCTGCACCACTGCATTGGCATATCTTTGGTGTGCCATTGGCTGTATGTTGTTTGGTGGGTTTCCCCTGCTGTCCCTGGGACTCCTAGGTCATCGGTCAGCACAATGATCATGGTTTGTGTGTCCCATTGCTGCCATGGTATGGTTTCTGTTCACCTCACATCTACAGTCTCCACAGGATATCTGCATTTGTGTGCCCATTGGTGCAAATATGTGGGTCTGCATTCTGATGGTCACTTCTGTCATTGTGTCATTGATGAATGTTGACAGTGTCAGCCCCCATGGGTGTTGTTTGTCTGCACATGGGCAAAGGTATGTCTTATTTGCACTGCAGTATTTACCTCCCCCAATCTATGTTGCAATGGGACACATGCACTACTTTGCCACTGATGTGTTTTATGTTCTGTGACCAGGAATCATCCATGCAGTTTGGCAGTTGCAGCTTTTTCTTTGTCAACACTTGCATTTTGGTCACTGTGATGATGGGGGTTTAGACCCCATTGCCACAATGTTCTGAATGTGCTTCAGCTATGGGCCCCCACACTTACATTTTGGTCACTGTGATGATGGGGGTTTGGACCCCATTGCCACAATGTTCAAGATGTGCTTCAGCCATGGACCCCACACTTACCTTTTGGTCACTGTGATGATGGGGGTTTAGACCCCATTGCCACAATGTTCGGAATGTGCATCAGCTATGGGCCCCCACACTTACATTTTGGTCACTGTGATGATGGGGGTTTGGACCCCATTGCCACAATGTTCAAGATGTGCTTCAGCTATGGACCCCACACTTACCTTTTGGTCACTGTGATGATGGGGTTTTGGACCCCATTGCCACAATGGTCATGGCCTGCTTGCATTGTGGGGGCCACACACATATATGTGTGGCACATGTGATAGGGGGTCACATTGTATGTTCAAAGTCATGTTCAGTGTTGTAGCCATTTGACGCAGTCTACACACGCTTGTCATGGTGTTGGGGGGATGTCTTTTTCTTGCATTCCCTAGGTTGTGGTGTGCTGGTTGTGTCATGCATTGTCCATCCTATGAGTGGGAGTGGTGTTGGTGGTAGGCATCCAGCCCCCATGGGTAGAGGTGGTAGTAGTGGTAGGCATCTGGCACCCCCTGGGTAAGGGTGGTAGTAGTGACAGGCATCCAGCCCCCCATGGGTAGAGGTGGTAGTAGTGGTAGGCATCTGGCACCCCCTGGGTAAGGGTGGTAGTAGTGGTAGGCATTCAGGCCCACATGGGTAGGGGTGGTAGTAGTGGTAGGCATCCTGCCCCCCATGGGTAGAGGTGGTAGTAGTGGTAGGCATCTGGCACCCCTGGGTAAGGGTGGTAGTAGTGACAGGCATCCAGCTCCCCATGGGTAGAGGTGTTAGTAGTGGTAGGCATCTGGCACCCCCTGGGTAAGGGTGGTAGTAGTGGTAGGCATACAGGCCCACATGGGTAGGGGTGGTAGTAGTGGTAGGCATCCTGCCTCCCATGGGTAGAGGTGGTAGTAGTGGTAGGCATCTGGCACCCCTGGGTAAGGGTGGTAGTAGTGACAGGCATCCAGCCCCCCATGGGTAGAGGTGGTAGTAGTGGTAGGCATCTGGCACCCCTGGGTAAGGGTGGTAGTAGTGGTAGGCATACAGGCCCACATGGGTAGGGGTGGTAGTAGTGGTAGGCATCCTGCCCCCCATGGGTAGAGGTGGTAGTAGTGGTAGGCATCTGGCACCCCTGGGTAAGGGTGGTAGTAGTGACAGGCATCCAGCCCCCCATGGGTAGAGGTGGTAGTAGTGGTAGGCATCTGGCACACCCTGGGTAAGGGTGGTAGTAGTGGTAGGCATACAGGCCCACATGGGTAGGGGTGGTAGTAGTGGTAGGCATCCTGCCCCCCATGGGTAAAGGTGGTAGTAGTGGTAGGCATCCAGCCCCCCATGGGTAGATAGAGGTGGTAGTAGTGACAGGCATCTGGCACCCCATGGGTAGAAGTGGTAGTAGTGGTAGGCATCTGGCACCCCCTGGGTAAGGGTAGTAGTAGTGACAGGCATCCAGCTCCCCATGGGTAGAGGTGGTAGTAGTGGTAGGCATCTGGCACCCCCTGGGTAAGGGTGGTAGTAGTGGTAGGCATACAGGCACCACATGGGTAGGGGTGGTAGTAGTGGCAGGCATCCTGCCCCCCATGGGTAGAGGTGGTAGTAGTGGTAGGCATCTGGCACCCCCTGGGTAAGGGTGGTAGTAGTGACAGGCATCCGGCACCCCATGGGTAGAGGTGGTAGTAGTGGTAGGCATCTGGCACCCCCTGGGTAAGGGTGGTAGTAGTGACAGGCATCTGGCCCCATGGGTAGGTGGTAGTAGTGACAGGCATCTGCCCCCATGGGTAGAGGTGGTAGTAGTGGTAGGCATCTGGCACCCCCTGGGTGAGGGTGGTAGTAGTGACAGGCATCCAGCCCCCCATGGGTAGAGGTGGTAGTAGTGGTAGGCATCTGGCACCCCTGGGTAAGGGTGGTAGTAGTGGTAGGCATACAGGCCCACATGGGTAGGGGTGGTAGTAGTGGTAGGCATCCTGCCCCCCATGGGTAGAGGTGGTAGTAGTGGTAGGCATCTGGCACCCCCTGGGTAAGGGTGGTAGTAGTGACAGGCATCCGGCACCCCATGGGTAGAGGTGGTAGTAGTGGTAGGCATCTGGCACCCCCTGGGTAAGGGTGGTAGTAGTGACAGGCATCCAGCCCCCATGGGTAGAGGTGGTAGTAGTGGTAGGCATCTGGCACCCCCTGGGTAAGGGTGGTAGTAGTGGTAGGCATACAGGCCCCCATGGGTAGGGGTGGTAGTAGTGGTAGGCATCCTAGCCCCCCATGGGTAGAGGTGGTAGTAGTGGTAGGCATCTGGCACCCCCTGGGTAAGGGTGGTAGTAGTGACAGGCATCCAGCACCCCATGGGTAGAGGTGGTAGTAGTGGTAGGCATCTGGCACCCCCTGGGTAAGGGTGGTAGTAGTGGTAGGCATACAGGCCCACATGGGTAGGGGTGGTAGTAGTGGTAGGCATCCAGCCCCCCATGGGTAGAGGTGGTAGTAGTGGTAGGCATCCAGCACCCCATGGGTAAGAGGTGGTAGTAGTGACAGGCATCTGGCACCCCATGGGTAGAGGTGGTAGTAGTGGTAGGCATCTGGCACCCCCTGGGTAAGGGTGGTAGTAGTGACAGGCATCCAGCCCCACATGGGTAGAGGTGGTAGTAGTGGTAGGCATCTGGCACCCCTGGGTAAGGGTGGTAGTAGTGGTAGGCATACAGGCCCCTATGTGTATGTGTGGCATTGGTGAGGGCCATCCCGCCCCTATGGTGCTGCTGTTGCTGGTGTAGGTATTTCTGCATCCCTCTGTGTGTGATTTGTCGGGTACGTGTAGTTTGTTTTTGTTGTTGGTGTCTGACTTACCTTCTGCGCCGTACGCGTCCGTGCCTGTTCCGGTAATAGAGGTAGAATATTGGTAGGATCGGTACGAAGGGATTCATGGTTGGTTCGTCTCGTTCGTCTTTCTCTTTGCTTCGCCTCGTCCTCGTCGCTGGCGTGTTCGTCTCGTAGCCGTGGATCGTGTTGTGGCGCGAATCGGAGCTTATGTGCGCCTCGCCCGGATGCTTTGACGTGCCGTGCGTAGCGACGGGTTCGGCGCGTACGGGATGCGCATCGTACTTGTCCGGCCGGACAGGGCTGCATTTTTGCTTCTGTGCGGCTCGATTCTACGATTCCGGATCCGGCTCGGTCGGGGAACAGGACCTGGATTGGGTGAGTACGACTGGGTCGGAATCTATGCTGTAGTGCGCATCGTGCTTGCTCGTTCGGAATGATGTGCGGATCGGTCGGGAAACAGGCATTCGCATGGCTTTTTTCCCGACCGAATGGTGTTAGGTGCGTCTCCGACCGAGATCGGAATCGGCCCCTTGGTCTTTATTTTCTGGTGGAGGTGCCTTGGTTAGGCTACTAGCCAAGTCTAACTTAAGGCTTCTCTCTAACATCACGTTGTATGTTCTAAATAGGTGCCAGATTTTACCCTCAGTTTACACTTTTCCTTTTGACGTCTGAGTCAAACTTTCTGCAACCTGTTCAAAACCAATTTAATAATTTCATCATGCTCATTCCTGTCTACTTGATACCAGTTTGTCACCCTGGAAGAATAGAACTCAGTATATCTTCCAAAACTTTCTTCCTGACCCTCTGGAAGCAAGCGACTGAGGACGCAAAACCAAAAGGCATCTGGATGAACTTATATGCTCACAAAAGTGTGACAAAGGACGTCAAATACCTGGATTCAACATTCAAGAGATTCTGTTGGTAAGCCAAAGACAAGTTCAACACACTTAAAAATGTTCCATTTCTGTTATACTGTAAGAGTTTCTGAAATATTGGGAAGTGGTTGCCTGTCTACCCAAATGTGCCTGTTAAGGTCACGTAGATAGACATTCATCTTGATCTTGTTCCCTTCTTCCTTCGGTGATAAAACCAGTTGGGCAAGCCACTCAGACGATTCTTTTCCCTCTATCACATCTGCTTTTGAAACTCTTCCTTCATGGGTTGAGATAAGAATTCATTAAAAAGAACACTTTTTCATTAGCATTGGGATCCAGTTTTATCCCATGTCACTTTTGTGATGCCACCCGGTAGGTTGTCTCCTCTCTTTGCAACATTCACTTTGCATACTGTCTCTCTGTCACAGAGTTGAATTTTCATCACTGTGTACCCAAGCAAACTTATTTTGACACCACCATATCTGACCGGGTTGTTGTCAGGTTGAAATAGCAATTCTATCACCTCCAAAGCATTCTCCCCAATTCTTCTGCCCAATTCTTCTCAACGATCATGGTGTAGGATGAGCTCAAATCAGTCAATACCTTCACCTGCTTCCAACGCACCATGATCTCACACTTGGGTATCGCTAATGGCTCGAAATCAACTCTACGATCACCTTTACTACTCAATCATTTTTTTCTCATTTTCAATGGAGATGACATATTGTACCTTAACACCGCTGCATACTCTTGTATAATGTCCCTTCTTGCCACATTTTTTACAGGTTGCAGTTTTAGCAAAAGATCCTGGACTATTAGAAAAATGACCTTGTTGGACATGCCCTTCTTTGGGGAACATCCTGAAACATTTAGCTTTTTTGTCCTTCTTGTTTTTGCCTACTCTCTGTTCATGATCCTAGAACTCGGAGAATGATCCCACTGTACTGAAGTGGGAAGGTACTAGCACCCTCCCTACATGGGTTAAAAGCGGGGTGCTCGCACAATTGGGTTAAGTGGGTCCTTGGGAGTGCCCTATGAAAAGGTACACCATATACCCAGGGTGGGTAAGGCATTGGCGAGTAGGAGGACGTGGCACTGATCTTGCCCCATGGGTCTCGCCTGTCTATTATGTCTCCTACTCAGGCTGGCATCTCCACAGGTGAGCAACCCAGTGGGGGCCTCCTCTACCGCTGGAGCGGCATTGGGGTACATCCCGAGGAGTGAAGTTCAGAGTAGGCGAGTAGCCGGGTGGGGGCCTGAGCATGATTGTTGCCCGAACAGGGTAGAACCTCTAGGTGGGGTCCGCCTACCTCGGAGGCCAGTTCCCCTCCATGTGACAACTCCCAAGGTTGACGAGGCCCGTTTGCAGCCATAGGGCCAGAGCCCTTCCTCACTGTTGGTGCAGTGTGGAAGTGCACGCCCCCTTCCTACATCTCGTAATAAGCTGCACATAGTTGAGGGGGTGAAACGGATCATCCACCTGCCATGACAAGCAGTGGTTGCACTAGCACCAAGGTTGTGATGGGCCTGTGTCTGGAATGCAAGTGCCGGTCGGCCTCAGCCCTTGTGCCAGTGATATTTCTATGCCCACGACATCAGTCTGCCAAGACGGGCTGGTGTGCAAGTTGGCACCAAGGCAGTGCCTAGCATGAATCTGGACCGCCATTGTCTGCCGAATAGCACATGGACACCACGGGTGACCTGAAGACCCAGGCCGCCGACCTGCCACGGCAAGCCGATGTGCATGTTGGTTCCCATGTGGAGCCCTAAGCCTCCAGGCCCTTTCCCACTGTACCGCAGTGGGAAACTGCGTGCACCCTTTCGACACATGTTAGGAAGTGGTGCAGACATGATGTTTGACCTGCCATTGCGGCCTGGGTGCACATTTACACCATAGGTGTGGTTTACCTATGTGTCCGACCTGCTGTTGAAGGCTGGTGTGTGCACTCACACGGACTGCACGTTTAAACATGTGTCAGACCTACCTCAGCAGATCTGTGAGAGCGCCCTTGTGCCGTACTTCAGCTGGCCTGTATCAAACATGGTCCATCTAGAGGAGGCCCTTTGCCTCCACTAGGATGGAAGGTGAAGGGCTGGGCAGGAACCCACGGGTATTCGCTGCCAAGTAGTAAAGAAGACCCATGAGGGTTCCCCTACAGAGGAGACTTGCTCTTCCCTTAAGTTAGCATGGGGGAGGGGTTGTCTGTATTACAAGCTGCAATAATGTATTGCAGTGGCGCAGCCACATGATGTTTCCTATCAATGGATTTGCTAAGTCAAACCCGTTCCAATGGTAATGGAAGGGCTTGGCATATCTTGAGTGGAAATGCCACTTATGGGAAGTGGACATTTCTATGCATCAAATTCTTTGGTGCCTCCTCAAGCCAAGAGGCTCCCCTGCCTGTAATTCCTCATTCCCTCACACGCCACATCATGGTGGACCCGCTGCCCTCTCCCCAACTGGTCCTTCTGAAGACTTCGTGGTGCCAGGTATGAGTGAGAGGAATTGACTAGGCTTCGTGGCACCAGGTGGGAGTGAGAGGAATTGAATAGGTTGGAGGGATGCTTCCGAGAAGGTTTGGGAGCAGGTCAAGAGACTTTGTGACCCCCCTGTGCTTCGCAGAACTGGGCTGGTGCCAGAAGGCCCTGGTAGACCCCTGTTTGTAACAAATTGTTGCTCTTAGCCTGTTTCTGCTTCGCAACTTGTTGGTGGAATATCTGAGTGGCACCAAGACCCCCCTTTGTTTACGTTGATCTCTTGGTTATGCTTACTGTCTATCCCCACCTGCTTTCCAGGGTCCCAGATGAGGTGTAACCTCAGCCAGGATTGGCCTTGTGTCCGGAGGGAGGGGCTGGTCAACTTCCATCCGGGTGTCTGGGACAGTGGGGGTGAACTGGAGTGTGGCAGGAGGATTGGAGCCACAGGGACTGCAGAGTGTTATCTATTGACCTGTTTGGTATCAGTGGCACTGCATTATGGAGTCTGGTGTGTATGTGTGTGAAAGTGCCTGTACGGACTAGGCTGGTACCAGTCGCATTGTGTAGCAGTGCAAAGTGAGTGGGAGTGACCATCTGTGGACCACCTGTGCTTCATGACACTGTCGGCGGTGTTGATTTATATGCTGTTCTCGTGCCAAAAGCACTTTACCTCTCAACAGTGGGTTTGCCCACGTGGCCTCATCCCACAGCGCTGCTAAGAGTGTTATAATTCTGTGCATGTACATATTATTGATATTGCTGTAGCCCAGAGTGCACCCTATAGCCATGTGAAATGTCATTATTAGAATTGTGAGGGTGGGCTAGGGGCTGACAACGTGTCACACAGCATAAAGGTACTGTGTGGGGATTAGACTAGGACTTATCCTATGTGTCCATATAATCAAGATCTGATCAACACAAATTGGGCCTAGTACTGCTAGTAATATTGCCAAATGTGACTTATGCCCCAGATTCCATGATATTCATGTTTCATTGTTTAATGTGTGTGTTGAATATAAATAGAATTTCTCAACGTCAAGTGTGAAGTCTCTCTTTTGTGTCGTGCAGAATATTTCTTGTGTGCGACTGTGGCGGTCTTGCTTTACACCTTGCTTCTGAAGGACGCCTGACTGCTCAGTGGCAAGCTACCCAAGGTTGTGCACGGGCTGTGCAGTGTGCATAATCGCCTGCCCTTGACGGGAGCAGCGCTTTCTGCCTGGCTGGGGCATCCCTTCAGCCACCCAGGCAGTGCCGGTTCCAACAGACCCTTACTACTATATCTGTATCATCTACTGCATGAATCCTTGTTTTCTTTATTGAAGGATTTGTTGTCATTACTCACTCATTGTACACTGTTTGTCTCATCCTCTGCATTCCCATCTTAATTCACAACTTTTCTGTAAATCCTTGCTTCTATAACCTTCATTTCCTGCACCCAATTGGTAGTATTTTCCATCCCTTCAATTACCTTTTAGGTCAGGGCTTCGATAATAGCTTCTTCTGCACTTTCTGACTACTGGTACACCTCGTTAGTTGATTTCGGATCAAAGAATCAGAAAGAGTACCAAATCATAAGTGTCTGCCAGAGTTTTCAAGGATGCAATGTAACTCCCCACTTTCTCTGTTCACCTATACACTCGTATAAAAAATGTATGTCTTTCCAGAACAACGTTAATTTGTGTGCCAAAATGCTTCTCCATCAGACATAGCATTCAAATCATTAGGTTTACCCTCCGCATTACCCACAGGCATCTAATCTAAACTCTCATAAATGTACCTATCCTCCACCCCAAATTATGAAGAAGCACTGCTTGTTTCTTCATATCTGAAAGCTTTTCTCCACTGATGGCATTATGGTATGGATTTAACAGTTTCTTTCACTGTTTCCATTGCAGCAAAGGATTTCCATTTTCAGAGAGGAGTGAGAAGGTTAGACCATGCTTGGAAGCAACCATCCCAACCCACACAAGTTGAAAAATAAGAAGTGATGTAACAGAAATCATACTTCAAGTAGAAACGATCTGGTTGAAAATGCCTTTAACAGAGCTCTCCACAAGCACAATTTGTCACTGTCTCTTAACATGTTTAAAAGAACCACCGTCAGTTGGCATGAATTTCCAAAATTCTCAAGGTAAGTGCAATTCTCTCACGTGTTCTATGAGATTCCAGAACTTTGACTTAAATGTGGATCCCATCCTTGGGGCTGTGATTAAGATAAAGGGGAGGGTCCCCCCCTCCCCGAGCCTGCTCTGGCGCTAGGAACCCCATTCCCTGGTGCTGAATATATTTTCAAAGTGGAGGGAAGCCACGTGCCCTCCTCTCCATGCTGGTATTGGCCCCAGGGACCCCTTCCTGGCACAGTACTTCACAGTGCCCCGGGGAGCTCACCCCCAGTACACTGTGATGCCCTGCCTAGGAGACTGCAGCCATACCCTAGCCTGCAACAAATACTGCTCCTGCCCAGGCGGGAGCAAAGTGAAAGTGCTGACTCTCGCCAGCACCCTATCTATACGGTGCTGGCTGAGGAGCTGGTGTGGGTGGCAGAGGCCTTGGGGCTCCCCCGGGCTCTCCTCTCAGCCCCCAACGTCCCCAGCAGTGTGGGTGCCCCAGGTGGGCACAGGAGCACCCGCCAAAACCTTTTTTTAAAGGGCTGTTCCCACCAGGGGAGCTGGCTGGGGCTGCAGAGTGCCAATGTGCAGCCACATGATCTGTGGAGGTGCCTCGTTTTTTCATTTCTTTTATTGGCAAGCACAGCAGGCGATGGCTAAATGGCCTGGCATGCAGCCAGGTGTTGTGCATGCCCCTTGCCTTCAGAGAAGCTGCATACAGCCTCAAGCAATGTATCAGGTGCTCTGAACACAGGCTCCAGCCTGCAGCCAGGTCCTACTCCATCCCATATGCCATACTCTATGCCATCATAATATCTGTGCACAGCTTTTGACTTTCTGTATTGTGACATCCCCAGCTACACATGTCAAAAGGCTGTGCACAGATGTTAGATGTCAACTTTTGAAGTTGGGTTCCAGGCCTGGCTGCAGGGCATGCCCTGTGACTATCCCTGCTTTGGATTGTTGAAGGCCATGAGTAGGCAAGTTTGTACATCTGTGCAGGCCTAATGGGCACACAGCCTGGCCATATGCTAGGGCCTGCTTCCAACCTCTACTTTGCATGGCATTTGAACCTGTGCAACAGGGTTGGATGTCTGTGTGTAAGGTTGGAGGTATGGCCTTGACCATGGCCAGACTCTGAGGCTAATCTCCACTATGCATGGCCAAAGGCCATATGCAAGATGGGTTAAGCATTCACAATCAATCAATCAATCAATCACAGAATTTGTAGAGTGCACTACTTACCCGCGAGGGTCTCAAGGCGCTGGGGAGAGAAAGGGGGGGGTGGTGCTGCTACTGGTCGAACAGCCAGGTCTTGAGTAGCCTCCTGAAGGTCAGCAGGTCTTGGGTCTGTCGTAGGCCTAGTGGAAGGGTGTTCCAGGTCTTGGCGGCGAGGTGTGAGAAGGATCTGCCGCCGGTGGTTGTTCTTCGAATGCGAGGGACGGTGGCGAGGGAGAGGTCAGCGGAGCGGAGCTGGCGGTTGGGGACGTAGAAGAGGAGTCGTCTGTTGAGGTAGGCTGGGCCAGTCTTGTGGAGTGCCTTGTGTGCGTGGATGAGGAGTTTGAAGGATATTCTCCTGTCGACGGGGAGCCAGTGCAGGTTCCTCAGGTGGGGGTGATGTGGCTGTGGCGTGGTACGTCGAGGATCAGGCGTGCAGAGGCGTTTTGTATGCGTTGCAGTCGCTTGATGAGCTTGGCCGGGGCTCCCGCGTAGAGGGCGTTCCCATAGTCAAGTCTGCTACTGACGAGGACCTGGGTGACTGTTCTTCTTGTATCTGTCGGGATCCACCTGTAGATCTTGCGAAGCATGCGGAGGGTGTTGAAGCAGGAGGAGGAGACTGCGTTGACTTGCTTGGCCATGGAGAGCGTTGAGTCGAGGATGACTCCCAGGTTGCGTGCGTGGTCGGTGGGTGTCGGGGCTGCTCCCAGCGTCGTTGGCCACCAGGAGTCGTCCCAGGCTGAGGGGTTGGAGCCGAGGATGAGGACCTCTGTCTTGTCCGTGTTCAGCTTTAGTCTGCTGATCTTCATCCAATCGGCAACGGCCTTCATTCCTTCATGGAGATTGGATTTGGCGGCGAGGGGGTCCTTGGTGAGGGAGAGGATCAGTTGAGTGTCGTCGGCGTAGGAGATAATGTTGAGGTCGTGCTGTCTGGCGATGCGTGCGAGCGGGGCCATGTAGATGTTGAACAGTGTTGGGCTGAGGGAAGATCCCTGGAGTACGCCGCAGATGATCTTGGAGGCTTCGGATCGGAAAGGTGGGAGGCGGACTCTCTGGGTTCTGCCGTCGAGGAAGGAGGTGGTCCATTCCAGGGCCTTGTCTCGGACACAGGCGTTTCAGCCTCCTCAGTAAATGGCTAGTGGTCAATGATTTAAAGAAATCACTTTTAAGACATATGCTTCAAAAAGTCTCTGCTATCTGTTATATTGATTGGCTTTGGGCATAGTGTGCAGCATCTGGCTATAAACCAGACTACATAATTACATTTCTCTTTTCTGTAGTGAAGGCCACAGTGACAAAATAATAAATGTGAAAGATTTGGATATACAGGCTTTTACACTTAGAGAAAAAGAAAAAGCAATCAGATAGAGATTTTTAAAGAAACAAAGTTGTCCATTAATGTAAACAACTATACTTAGAAAAAAAAGATGTGGGGATCAATAAATGAGAGCATGACCGCAAAACAAAGATTAAGGATTGCCGTGACGTTTTTTGTGCCTGATTCGTAACTGCATTTTGTAATGCATAAAGTAGTCATACAGTAATACTACTTATTACAAAATGCAATTCTCAAAACTATGCTTGTAAAGCTCCAACTCCACCTCTCCTATCTTTTGCATGGGGAGACACTCACACATATAAGTTTAATACTTAGGGCCTTATTGCGATGTCGGGCAGACTTGTGTCTGCCCGACACAGTTTCGGTGTTGGAACTGACCGACCGTAGGTCAGTGGTTCCGACCACCTAATTACAATGCGACCACACATAGTGCAGTCGCAAACTCCCATTTCGCTATGGTAGCTTGTGCTGAGGGCAGTTTCCGCCCGCAGCACAAGCTCCCATAGAGAAATGGGAGTTTGTTTAAATCCCTGCACCGTGTGGCAGGTACCTCATGGTGCCTGCCACACGGTGCAGGGATTTACAGGGGGCACCATAGGTGCCCCCCAGGCCCCTGCCAGGGGCCCCACAGTCACTTTCCAACAGGCTTTTCATTTCGGAAAGCCTGACATGAAAAGCCTGTGGGAAACCGACATCTTAATCCCGACGGCGGAAAAGCTGTCCTCAAGGGATTACGTGCCGGGTCCGACTGGTCGACGGGCTCCTTGAGCCCATCGTAAGCCAGCCGGAATGACCAGCCGGTTTGACTTTCGACCGTCTACATTGTTATTAGGTGATCGGAAGTCAAACCTTGGATGTCGGTCGGAAAGCCTCTGACATCCAAATGAGGCCCTTGGTAGTAAATGTAGAAGAGGTCAGATGGAGTGGCTGGAAAATGAGAAAACCTACTAGTAAATGGGAGGGGGTTAGAAAAGAGTAAGGAGAGGTTTATGGAAGGCTAATGATAGATTTAGTGAAGGACAGAAACCCAGCCACTAAAGAGTAAGCCCATTGCTATTCACAAACTGCACTTCTAAAATTGATAAAGCCAGAAGAACCCAAAACAGTAGTAAATGTACGCCACCTCAGTCCTGGATTACGTTCAGCACCACAAATGGCGAACCTCTGGTAGTGCAACACCCTCCCATTGAAAATAATGGAGGGAGAAGCTTAAATAGAATCCCATAGGAAATAAATGTTAAAATAAATGTTTTATTTTGAGTTTTAAGAAATATATAAACATTTAATTTAATGTTAAGATAGATAGATAGCTAGATAGATAGATAGATAGATAGATAGATAGATAGATAGAAGAGATAGATAGATAGAATATTTTTATATTTTTAAATTTGAAAATAAATGTAACCTTTTTTTAAATAATCAAATTAACTTAAATGTATTATATATATAACTTTTTTAAATTTTTAATACATAATAAGTATATATAAACATCTACCTTTATTTGGAACAAAATTCATTTGATATACATAAATTAAATGACAAATTCAAAAATTAAGATAATAGTGATGGAGCTTTTTTATTTTGTTCTACATATCAAATAAATATATAACATTAATTTACATTGATATTTAACATAAAATATATATATTTTTTTAAAGTTTAATAAACCTTTTAAATATTCCCTGTACTTTATATAGAGAGAGCTTCTCTCCAGTAGCAGAGAATTCTGCCTACCTGTCAAAAGTTAATAGTAGCAACTTTATATTATTACCTCAATTTTGAAATTAAATATTTAAATAATATAAATCTATTGAACTGAATTAAAATGATTATTTTAAAAATTATTTTTAAAACTCCCTCCTAAAGTAAAATGTTTGTATTTAATTATGTATTAAGAACAATAAAACATTATGCACAGAATCAGTTTAAATTAATTAATTTATTAATTTTATTAATTTGTTTTATTTAGTTACATTGCATTTTTTCATTTGGAAAAGGTTATTTAAATATTTTCTCATAAAATAGTATATATAGTATCTCTGTAGAAATATAAATAAATGTCATATATATATATATGACATTTATTTACATTTTTACAGAGATACTTTATTTATTTTAACATTATTTGATGTGGGGGTCTATTTTAAGGCCCTGCTCCATTATTTTGTATGAGAGGGTTAGCCATGCGTAGTGCTGGACTTTCTACAGGTCTCTTTTTGCCTGTAGTAAAAGTACACTCATAAATCTGGATCCACTATTTGTTTCAGGGGATGGAGGCATGCAAGTCTACACTTTGTAGCAAATTTAACCTCAAAGCTAGTAAATAACCAAATATAGTACATTTATTACAAACAGGATTTTTCACAAAGGTAATACTTGTAAGTAAATCTACCTGTGTAATTCACTCTTACACTTTGGAATAACTTTCCTCCTTTTGGTTATTCACAAACTGTGAAGTATAAAGTTACTCAAAAGTGTTAACTTCACCTCTCCACCCCCCCCCAAAAAGTGGGTTGAACCAAATTTACAAGTGTAAGTTACTACTGAAGTTAACAAATATTTGGACGGGAAAATGGCGGCTGTGAGCTAAGCGGTCGCAGGCTCCCAATGAGGAGAGCGTTTCTGGCGGGTGACGCCCCCCCTTGACACTTACCGATGAGAGGACGTGCTGCGTTGAATACTGTCACAGCGGTGGTTGGCAGGAGTGCCTGCAGCTGGGTTTCAACCCGAGGCGGCAAGGGCAACACCGCGCTGGGAGAGTGCTGCAGTGCAGTTGCAGCGGAGCAGGGCAGCCTGCGATCGAGCGCGCAATCACGGTGGCAGAGTCAGCACAAGCTGACTGGATGGCAGTGAGAACGTTTCACCAGCTGCTCCCACAGCTATTCAGCCGTCTAGAAGCCTGCAGAGTTTGGGAGAGAACTGGGAAGCTGGAGAAGAAGTTTGTTGGGCACAGCGGCCCATACCTATGGAGAGGAGCAGGCTGGCCTCAGTGAAGGTGGGTAATTTCGGAGACAAGGTCTCCAGGTACACTTTGCGCACATGTACTATCACTACATTCTCAGGGGTAAGTTCTGGGTTAGAATTACACTCAGTCTTTGTGGCCCCTAGCGATAAGGGTATTGCTAAGGTAGTGGGTGCAGAGAATACCCTAACAAAGTTGGGGAAATCTGGGAAGCCCGTAAAACAGCTGGGGAAGAGTCCACGGGCAAGGGGCAAAAGAATCTCGCCCCCTCAGGTCAAGTTGACTCCCTCCCTCAAATCCTTCTACAAAGTTTTGACCCAACCAGTACTGCAAAAGGAAGAGGGTGGTGGAGAAGAGAGTGGAACCCAGAAGAATCCCAGAATGGATAGTGCTAGTACCACGTTGGCAGCCGGTAAAGATGCTATGCCTAGTGACAATAGGAGCGTAGAAGCGGGCAACGGGCCTAGTGAGGACCATAGCAGCAGTCTCCAGGTACCTATGCAGAACAGATTCAATGTGCTGGCAGTAGGAGATGAGGTAATTCCTGCTGTGGAGTATCATGAACATCTTCAACAGACAACTGAGAAAAGGGTTCTAAATGGGGAGAGTCGGAGGAGTCTTTGGCCTCTATCCTCCTAGATTTAAAAGAGGAGATAAAAAACAGTTTCAAGATATTGTAGTCCAATCAGGCTGATATTCAAGCTTGCTGCGATGTGTTAGCACAACAATTGGATGAAGTAGCCATTCAGACTGAAGCGCTGGAGGAAGAGGTCGTCCTGATGAGAAAAGATATTGCTAAAAATGCCTCCGGTTTAAGCATGCTTTCTAAAGAGAACCTAGGATTAAGAGATGACATGGAAAGGATTGAGAATCATTCACAAAGGAACAACTTGAGGTTCTTAAACATCCTGGAGGCTGAGGAGGGCGCTAACATCAAGGCATTCATAATCACGCTGCTGCAAGATACAGCTTCAAAAGACAGTACAGATATCAATCTCGATCAAGAGATACAACGTGTGCACAGGGACACCTTTAAAAAGAACCCCCAAAGGCAGATGCCAAGGAAAAGATCCTTGTGAATTTTCTCTCATATTCCGTTAAGGAGGTGATACTGACTGCCGCCCTGAGAAATGGCCCCTTCTCAGTAGGCAATTACTCCTTCTCTATTAGGTGGGTTGTCTGCGGGGCAACTGATCAGAAGCAGTGGGAATTGGGCAAAAGAATGGAGGAGCTGCACGGGCTTGGGGCAAAAGCACAACTGAAATTTCCCACAACACTCCATGTCATGTGGAATAGCCAAATGCGTATCTACCAGACTGTGGAGGAAGTGGACGCTCTGCTTGAACCATAAAAAGAGGAGAGTGGCCTTGAGCCCCAAGGAGATACCCCTAAAGAGATAGCAAGTACAGTGCGGGGGATAAGGGGAGTGTTGGGGGGGTTCCACCATTGTAAAATACAATCAAATATAAATTCTCCTTCATCAGGCAGCCCCCACAGACTATTATGGAAGGGTTTCCATTGGAGGGAGAGGGAGAGGAGACGGGAGGGGAGGGTTTGGGGGGAATAGGGCACTGGGTGGCTGGTCAACGTAAGATATTATATTTTAAGATGGTCCTTGAATCTGTGAATGATGGCGGGGGTGGTAAAGAATTATCATTTCTAACATGGAACGTAAAAAGTCTCAGAACTAAAAGGTGGCAGAGATTGGTGATGAGATACTAAGAGGATAGTCTGACCCATATTATTATATTACAAAACACGCATCTAAGGGCCAGTGAAAGTAGAGCCCTCTTTTCTAAATTTAAGTGGGTAGAAAGTTTTGTATGTCAACAAAAGGAGGAACGAAAAGGGCTTGATGAAGGTCCAACGTACATGCCCTAAATTAAGCCAAGAGACAGAAAGGTACGGAGTTCCTTAGGTGGGATATTAGCCACCTTGTGTATACTCTAGGTAGTGAGGGGGTGGGGAATACCTCCTGTCAGAACTGGGACCCTCACACACCCAGCAAGCTAGGTGTCATGCTTCATCATATGGGTCTGCTCCTCGTCGGGCCAGCGCTGCAATGCTCGACGGGCACCCATAAAGGGGCTCTTTATCGGAGATCTTTTGTTCCAGGCTGTATAGGTGCCGTGGGTGTGAGGGGCCTAGGTACGTGTAGATGTGGGATGTGAATATAAAACAGGTAAAGGAAGCCTCTATGATGAATTTTATTCTGTAATGACCATCTAGGGGTTGAGCGAAATTTTTGTCACATTACAACAAAACATTCGCCCCCCTCTATTTCTTTTAATCAGGTTGGGACCCTTACAGAATAAAATTCATCATAGAGGCTTCCTTTACCTCAGATCAAGCAGAATATTGTAAGGGTGTGGTTATCTTGACCAGGAGGGGAGCCGGGGTTGATGTAGTCTCCTCAAAAACTGACAGCTCAGGTAGTTGGGCCCTGGCAACTCTTAGATGCCTCTGCACGGAACTCGTATGTGTAGGATTTTACCACCCAAACCTGAACGATTCCCATCATATAGTAAACCTGGAGTGGAACTTAGTGGGGATAACTACCCCTGTGATCATTGGCGGAGATTTTAATACCCTTCTAGATCCTATTCTAGTTAGATCCACCCGTAAGAATGGCGTCCAAGCACCGAGGACAAGGCAGACTCTCAAGCATATGCTTGATGATGTTGGCTTGGTGTTCGCATGGAGGTATCTAAAGGGACCAAAGAGCGGTTATACTTTCCATTGCAAAAAATATGGCCACTTCTCCGGACTAGACTATATGTTTGTGGATAGAGCCTTAGCTGGTAAACAGAAAGAGGTTAATATGTTACCAGGCCATATTTCAGATCATGCTGCAGTCAGTGTCTCATTCGTGAGGCTTGGGGTTCGACACAATATGAGATGGACATTAAAAATGGCCATCCTCCTAGACCTTGAGGTAGACGCTGTGCTGAAAAAAGCGAGCGTTTACTTTTTTCTTGACAGTGCCCAATCGGCCCCTCTAGATGTAAGCTGGGACACCTTTAAAGCATATGTTAGAGGGGTGCTGCACAGTCAGGTCCATTTTAAAAACAGGGTAGAAAAATCAGAACTGAGAGGATTGGAGGAAAGAGTGGGGATGCTGGAGGCTGAGCTGCAGCAGCAAAGTGTAAGGAGTAACCAGGATAGGGTGAAAATATCGAATCAGCTTGAGAAGGCCAGACTGAATTACAAAATCAAACTGGAGGCGATGTGTCGAGAGTGCTGGCTAACTGGGTGTATGTGACAATTTGAATATGGGAAAGAGCTGGGGCACTGCTAGCCTGGAAGGCCAGGGTAGAGAGGGGTCTCGGAACTACATCAGGGAACTGATCATTAACCCTCAGGGTGATGTCTCGACAAGGAGGGGTAAATGCAGGCCTTTTTGGTCTCTCTGTTCTCTGAACTATACACAGAAGAGGCTCAGCCAGATGCGGGGAGACTCAAGGAATGGTTGATCAGTGTAGGACTTTCGGAGGTCACAGTGGAGGGTAGAGCTTGTTTGGCTGCTCCAATAACCGAGGGGGAAATTAGGGAGCATCTCCTACGGATAAAGAATGGGAAGGTTGCTGGCCAGGACGCAATACCTGCTGAGCTATATAAATTATTAATGGAGGAGATAGTTTTAGAAATTGAATTATTGTTTAATTCAATATATAAGGGGGGAGGACAGATCCCAAATTCTTGGAAAAAGGCCACAATTGTACTGATTTAAAAACCTGCTAAGGATCCTAGGAAGGCAGACTCATATTGTTCAATTTCCCTGCTAAACGCTGATTACAAAATCTTTACAAGTATCCTGGCAGGGAGACTGGCTAAGTTAGCCACCCAGTTGATACTTATGGATCAGAAAGGATTTGTCCCCGAAGAGGCAAATCCAAGAACTTACACAGCAGTTGATAGGCGCTATTGACCACCGCTCGTTCGATCCCCTTGGCTGTGGTTACGATAGATGCGGCCAAGGCGTTTGACTGGGTATGTTGGGCATACTTCTGGGGGATATTGGATTCAATGGGATTTATTGTTGGGTTCCATTTTGATACTCCAGAAGCTTTATGAAAACTTTTCTTCCAAAATGCTCCTAAATGGTTCCCTGACTAGGAGTTTCAGCATTCAAAGAGGTACAAGGCAGGGTTGTCCCCTGTCGCCCCTTTTGTTTGACGTTTATATTGAACCATTAGCACAACTCCTATGGAAATATAACTAGGTTGTCCCTCTTGATTCACTCCCCTCTAGTAGTAAGATCTGGCTATATACCGACGACCTGATAATATACACATCAGACCCCGCCCGAACTATACCTAGGGTGGAGATGTTGACAAAGGAGTTTGGGGCCATGTCTGGATATTTGGTGAATAACTCCAAGACGGAGGTGATGTGCTGGAATATAGATGATTGAAGGGGGAAAGTGTGTGCAGAGATAAAATACCTTGGGATTGTAATTGTTAATCAGATAGATGAAATTCCACTGTATAATTTGAAAAGGGTGGCTAAGGAGGTGGACATGTTACTATCTTGATGGAAGAACTTGCCTTTGACCATCTATGGGCGAGTCAATCTCATTAAGATGTTGATCCTCCCTAAACTGAAGTACCTATTTAATTGTATCCCCCTCATGTTTCCAAGAGCAGTTATCGGTACGATTCAGGGGAAAATACCCAGCTTCATTTCGGCAAGGCTGGCATGGAAAAAGTTGAGGCGCAGGCTAGAAAAGGGCGGTTTAGCCCTTCCTGATTTGAATCTATACTGCATAGCATTTCAGTTTAAAAACCTCCGAATGCTATTGGGGAAGCTGGATTCTACAACATGGAGAACACTTTTGGGGGAGATGATCAGGGAGTTTGGATCAGATGGCTTTCTATACAGGTTTGGGGCCCCAAAAAGTTTTTTTAAAGGTATGGCTGAAGGTCTTAAAGGCAGCATTAAATCTTTGGTATCGGGTGAGAAAGGCGCTTAGCATTGGATACTACTCAGACTTTGCACCAATCTGGGACTCTCCAGTCACTACAGAATACATGAAGCATAGGCTGAGTCTCTGTCTAAGACAGGCAGGAATAGTCACCTGAGGGGATTTGATGACATTGGAGGGCTTTTTACCTTGGGAAGTCCAGAGAGCAGAACTGGCAATAGCCTATCTAGGTTTAAGTATGTGCAGCTGTCGTCTTGGTTTATGGCATCGACCTTGGAGATCAGGGGGATTGGGAATTTGAAGCCTCACTCCAGGATGTGAGATCTAAAAATAAGGAGGTGGCCACGTGGTATTGGAAATTTTTAGAAGCTGAAGATAAGAAATTGACATCACCACACAGTGTGGACAGATATCTTCCAGTGGTATCTTCCATACAACCAATATGGTTTGACTCCTTGAAATTGCTATACTCTGTCATCATACCTGAAAATTTTAAACAAAATAATTTCTTCACTATTAATAGACTGTACTGGACTCCCCAAAGAATTGCCAAGTTTGTGCCACAGCCTACCCCTAGGTGTAGTAGGTGTGGCTTTTTAAAATCAGACAAAGAAAACGTCTTTTTCACCTGCCCTGAGATCAAGGAGTTTTGGAACGGTATCAAGTCAATTTTAGGAGACATTACAGGGTCAACTATAGTCCTAAACCCTGTTTTAGTCCTTCTGGGGGTTGATAAGTCTTTGCACAGTATTCTGAACAGCAAGCAAAGTGGCCTTGTTTTTTACTTGCTGTTCTTAGCAAGGCGGGAGATCTGTAAATGCTGGACTGATCCATCCTCTCCCTGTGTCACGGAATGGATTAAAGTGGCTAAATGGATGTGCCGTATGGAGGTGGACCATAAATCAGGAAGACCGGCTGAGGTGTGGGCTGACTTCATAAGGTGGATACATACCGAGGGATGAATTCCAGACAGAACATCAAGGTCCTATGATTACACCAAGGTACCACTCCTGGGGTCAGCCCTAGAGGTGAGATCAGGGAAGTCGGCATCAAAAGTGAATGCAAGAGACCAAAAGGCGGACAGAGAGAATAAAAGCGATCTGAGATTTGCAGATGCTATGGTGATATGAGGACAATAAAAAAAGAAAAAGAAGTTAACAATAATTTATCAAAAAATAGTACATGTTTTTAATCTCATTATAAATTATTTCAATAACTTTCTTTGCAGTTAAACAAAAACTAACAATAAATTGTATTAGAATGTAATTAAATTACTTTTAAATTATTCTATCCTCCACTTTTAATAATTACTAATACATATGTCAAAAAAACATATTTCTTTTTACTTTAGATGGGAATTAATTGTTTTATTTAATTGTAGTGTTGTACCATTTTAAAATTTGTTTTTAAGGTTAATAAACTTTTTACATGTTCCCTATACTTTTCCAGATGGACTGTGGACTCTCCCTATTTTAAAATATGAGGAAACTTTTAAGAAGTTTTAAACAAAATGCTACAGAAGTATTAACTTACTTGTGAATTAAATCTTTAATTAATGCAAATATAATAAATTAAAATTATTTTTCAGAGGTGTAAATTAAAAGAAAAATTTCCTCCTCAAGTAAAAAAGAATATTATGCATTAAACGTAATTTAATTATATTTTGTTAAATGTTTTGTTAGCATATTTTTAAATGCAAAAATTTTATTAAGTACTTTACAATTACATTAAAAATATGTACTGTTTTTACAAATTATTTAATATTAATTTCCATTTTTTAACTATGTTAAATAAATTTAAAAAATTTCACTATATTTTACTAATTTAAATTCCTAACAACACTATTTTTAATGGGGGTGGGGTTGCAATAAAAGTGGTTAGCCATGGGTGGTGCTGGACTTCATTTGAGCTTCAGCAATATACTACTGTTTTCTGTGTAGTAACTATAGAAGTTCCGTTTTTTAATAGCTATAGGCTTACTCTTGTTGGTGGGTTGATGTCCCTCAGTGCCATTCCCTAAAGCCCTCCTTACTCATCCCTAGTGCCCTCCCTTTTATTCATAAGTATTCCCCATTTCTGGCCACTCCCCTGTGTCCCTCTTGTATTTACTACCAAAACGTGTACTTACGTGTGCAAAGTTACTGTTTTCCCTTAAAGTAAATGAATAGTAGATGCTTGGGTTTAAATAGTTGACAATATGATTTTCTTGACAGCTGAGATATAAAAAATGCAACGCTTTCATGGTCCCAAAACAGGCCATAATGTTCTCACCTAAAGCCCCACCTAAAAACATTATCATCAGTGTTGAGATTTTTCCCTTTGAGTCCTGTGGATTTCCAAGACAAGCCTGGGCTTTTAGCAAATATAAATTAATTTATTGTTACTTATAACATGTGATTAAGGTATGACTAGGTTCACTTAGGTTTTTGTGAACTGAGCGTTTTTTTAAATACAGCTAAGACCTCAAGCCATATATGCAAAGTCCTGTCCAAAAGTGCCTTAGTAGTGTCAGGTCTTCTGGTTTGAAGCATGTGAACTTTCAGGATGAGCCATCAGACATCAGTGATTCAAAGAAGTGCTTTTTGTAGAAATAAACAATTTTATTCTGCCTAATAACAAGTAACTGGGTGAATTCATAATGAACTAAGAGTTTTCAAATCCACACACAGTTCATTTGTTCATCCAAGAAGTCCAGCAGTATCCAACTCGATGCCCCGCCACTAAATATTACGGAAAATGCATTAGTGTCTGCATGGCTTCTTGTTTGAACCATTGACTGACACCCAGCCTTAGCTTACAACCTTTTTGCAAGGTTGAAATGTAGTCTTTTCACTGGATGAGGTTACATAACTTTACATATGAAATACGTGCAACTTTCATAAAAAGTCACTGCACAAGCACACCAGCATCATTTTGTGTAGAGCATGAGATATTAGCACTTGTCACATAGGGCCACATCTAGGCAGGTGGTCTGACATCCATCACAGTGGTGAGGGTAATTACCTCCTCCACCCTGATGAGACTACCGCCCACACTGTGTACAGATCTGCAATGGCCCTGTGGTGTTCTCTGTGCCTTCTTAGGAGCTGATGCCATGTTTCAAGTGGCCACTCAGAAAACGTTTTTATGTTTTTCAAAACCAAACTCCCAAAGCAGGAGTTTGTTTTCGAAAAACAAAACACTGGAGTGTTCTCCCAGGGTGTCACAGTCATTTTTCATGTTTTTTTCTTTTTAGGACGTCCAGGGTTTCCCTGGCAGTCCTGAATTAAAAAAAAAAAGTATATCAGACTGTCTGCCGCATATAGCCTCTGATCCATTGGGCGTCAGAGTGGGATTTCGGCCTGCAGAGCCAGCAGGACACTGCTGTCGGAAACATGATGGTCCATCAGTCTCTAAATAGAGCCAGTGGACCATCAATTTGGCAGATAGGGTACTCCACCACATTTGAAACAAGTACCCTGTCCAGAAAACTTTAATCAGGCCCTTATTCTTACAGAGACACTTTGTTGACCACTGATAAAGAGGAGTATGGAGACCTTCAAATGCTCCTTCGAACAAAAAAGTGGAAGAAATGTAATTTGCACTGAAAAAACACCACATGAAGGGGAAAGGCCCCCCAATACTCTATAATCTAAAGGCTTTTTATTCATTGAAAAAAAACTGAATGCCAGGAAAGTCATTGGTAAGCTGTTTGATCAGGCAGTGAGCTGAAAACACACAGGCTTGTATTCTTTTTGAATATGTACTACGCAGAGGCACCTGAAAATGAAACCTGAAAATGAGTTTGCAAGGTGTGACCTTGAGGAGCATCGAAACACCAAGTAAATCAGTAGAAGACAGGTAGCTTGGGAAAGGCAAGCATCTGTGGATGTTCTAATGAAGGTGCTGCAAGAGATATTCGACGAGAATTACCCCAACCTCTGCAAATTGGCATTCTACTGCATGCAATGTGAAACAAATGTGTGGGAAGAGAGCAGAAGTATAGAATTGGGTCAAAGATGGTGGAAGAGCACCACATGAAATGCCATCAATAATTTGTCACCCGTAATATGGAGAGAAGAGTGAAAGTTTGGTTCCTGTTCAAAAATAACAGTTTGCTGCTAAAGTTTTGGTAAGTAAATATAGAAAAATAGAATAAAAATAGTAAACAGAAAGAAAGAAAAAAATACAAACTTCCAAAACAACTCCAAAAAATGTTTGTTGCGAGAATTGCATATTGCTAAAAAAATAACTATTTATTTCTTTCTTCATTCTTTTTTCTTTATCTTCTATAAATATTGTAGTATCTTATCTTGATTATCAACCTAATCATTTCTAAAGAGAACTTTTAAAGTATCATGGATACAATGTGTGTGGCATTGCAAAAATCAATACATATATATATTCACTGAAAAAACACAAGGTGAAAGGGACATTATAGTTAGGCAAAATTAAAAGAAACACAACCACTGACATTCACCACTCACAGTTATCTAAGTAACTGTGAGTCTTGTCCTAAAGAAACTATAACTTGTGCCCCTGCCATGCACTGTATTCTTATCAATTATGTCAGTGATGTTATCAATGATGCCATAAAACGTCATGAGTGATGTAATATGTGAGATAATTAGCAGTGCTCGGCGAGGGTGTGAGTTCGTTTAAATTTCACCTAAATATGAAATTCTTTTAATATTTGACTTTTCAGTCAATTTCTAGGTTTATTTTAATGTAAGTTACTATCAATATATTAAAGGGATGCCTGTTGGTTTTGTCAATAAATATTTCAATAATGCATTTATAGTTAAAAAAATAAACATATATCAGTCTTTTATTTTTACACTCCTCAGGCCACATAATGGAGCTGTAAACCCAAACACAAACGGTCTCTGCGTTCCCAAACTGAAGAACAAAATCTCCAGCTTTGGGAATGCTTAAATATCAATAAATTTCCCTGGGTTCATATTCTATAGCCCCCGGGAAACATAGGGTTATTTTGTTTTAAGTATTTTGAGAAGGGTGGGTTTCTGCACTCCCTGCAGTCCCCCAAAATACTTGAAAAACATGTTGATGGGGGTACCACCAGCAATAAAATACATGTAAATTAGCACATGAAGAGTATAATGGGGCGCTCATTGCTAGGAGCAGTGAATAATAAATGAGTTGCTCCCGTTGCTTATTTCTTATTAACTTTTTAACTTATTTTCTTTTTTTTTTATGAGTGTCCCAGGACCCATAGATTTAATTTTCATTACGGGCTGCAGGGGGAGCCCCAGGGATCCCACAGCTCTACAGCTCCCAGCAAGCAGCACCATTCCACAGGGTCGCTCAGGAGCCCACAACAATGTTTTGTTTGTTTTTCAAATGTGAGGTGCCCTGATGCCCACCCGGGACACCCAACAACATTTTCTATTTTGGGGGCTGCCGGGGGACCACAGGACCCCTGTGGCCGACCAGCTCCCTGCAAGCAATCCCATGGGCCACGAAGGAGCCAACAACACTTTTCTTGTAGGTTTTGTTTAGAACTGCGGTGTCTCAGTGCCCACCTGGGGCACCCCTCAAGGCCCCCGCAGCCCCATGGGCTCCCCTGTCATCACCTACCCCAGACACCGTGAATGAGCCTGTCACAGGAGATGGGGTCCACAGGGCCATGACCTCCCCCACCAGGTGAACCCTTGTGTGATTTTTTACATTTTGTTTCAAGAGAGGGGACTGTCTCCCTGAGTCTTAACATGGCAGTCATCACATTTGTGTTGCTATAGTGGCAGCCAATAAGATCTTATCTCTAGATATGCCCACTCTGGTGAAATATCTATATTTTTTTACCTTAGTTTCTTAAAAACTACCGAATGGAATTAGACCAAATCAAAAATAAATGCTCTTTCTGGACCAAGATCTTACTTTCTGCCAAGTTTGTTACGATTCCGTAGACGTGTCTAATTTTCCTATGGTATAATGAATGGGGAAAATGTGTTTTGGGACCCTTCCTTTCTCTCGGCCCTGGCTTAATGGATCAATCTGAAGCTTTCCAGGAATGTGCTGAGGTGGATGAGACTTTTTTTGGGAAGGTTTCGTGAAGAATTGTCAAACGGCACCAAAGGTACAAGCAAATCAAAAAATGCTTTTCCTATTGAAACATTGTCCTAATTATAACTATCAAGTGGCAACTGCAACTGGGTAACATATTCAGAGACACACATCACTTGGCTATGCCCAATGTGTGCTTACATTCAGGGATCATGCAATTCATATGCTATACACACAGAGTGATGGGCCAAAAGAGATGGTTAAAGGTCAGGCCTTGTCACCAAATCCTGATAAGTACGAATGGCTGTGACATTCAAGCTGTATCCATATGGAGTGTTGGCTATAGGACCAGGTTATCTTTATCCTGCGCAGAAGCACCATCGCCACTCCCAAGCCATGGGGAGGGGGGCATTAACCCCGGTGGACCGATTACAGGAGAGTCTAGCACCATCGACAGCAAAAACGTACCACATAGCTGGATACTGTTGGCCATCTTTGTCTGAGCCCAAAGCCCCGCCCTGCGCAATCCATCCTGGATATATATCAACTAGGAGACACTATGGAAGGACTACACTCCCTCTATCCAGCTATCGCGCTACAGACAGCCATCTCGGAGGCTCCCCCTTCCAGTAAGGGAAATAAAAACTGTTGTAGAAATACACTCCTTCCTATCGTGATAGGACATTGAAAATGAGGAAGGACTTCACACCTCCATTACAACTGCACCCCAGTCAGCTGCTTCACAGGAACTGGGGTAGACTTCTTGGAACCCCATATATATTCTCACTGTGTATTCTGGCCAGTTTTGAAAAGAACTCCTAGAGCACTACACAAGACCAGAAGCAGCCTCATGCCTATTTTGCACACATCTGAATGCCTCACCTTGACCCATCATGCCTACTAACAGAGTCACCTGCTGAGAAATGCATCTGGTTTGGGAGGTCACTTCCTGATCTCTGTATCTAGTTTGGGAGGACACCTCTTGTACCCCATAGTCAGTCTGAGAGGCAACATTTAAGCTTGCTTCTACATCCTGGAGGAAGTATTTCAATTCTATACGGCGCTAAAAATAGGCCATTGTGCCCATCCCATGCTCCTGCACCCGGGGGCCTCAGGCTTGGACAGTCACCTGTAGTTTACCTGCTGCCACACCCAAGGGCATCTGAGACTGATGGTCACTGCAGTTTTCCTTCTACTGCACCCGGGGGCTTTCAGGATTGTCAGACACCTGTAGTTTACTGCTGCAACTATCCTTGTGGTGAGCTTCCTCTCATGTCGAGCCCTCCCCAACTTCGCCCATTTGCCTGTGGCAGTCTCTAAACTCCCACACTACGCTGGACTATTGCGTCCCGCCATGCCCCATGCTCGGACATGGCATCCTGCCACAATACTGCCATGGAAATACACGGCCCCAATTCATATTGCATAAAACTTCTTCAAAACCAAAAATGTAAACATGCTGCAAAAATTTACAACCACAATACCCCGAAGAACCCAAAGAGATGCTGGTTATCTTCTACAGTCCAACATACTGAGGCCTTAAAATGGACTTTATCTTCTACACCAGGAAACCCACCAAATGGAGAGAGAACGTTCTCCAACATCTTTGTGTACCCAATACAACCAACGTCCATTATGGAACCAAACTCACCATATTCCCATCGCAAAACTTTAGCGGAGAATTGTCCATAACCATTTAATCCAAGCCTCTGAACTAAACTTATCCATCTTCGACTGTCACTTCCCTGCCCTCCTTGCCTCCATGCAATACGCTCCCATCACCACCTCCCTTCCCCCCAAAGTACCGACCCTCTCTCCCCTTTCTTTCCTAGCTGAACCTTCTACTCCCAATTCCCCCCACATTGTCCCCTCCTCCACCCCCATAGCCTCTCCCACCTCAGACACCCCAAAGCTGTGGTTCTACCATAGGTTCTACTCTTCCCCTCCACAGCTCGATTCCGCTGCCCAGTTAGAGCACCCTACAGCATCTAAACTGTCAAGACCTCCAACCACAGTAGGCTGAACATTACCATAGCCCCTACCCTAGCCACCAATGAATGCCAGCCTACTCTTCTCTCCACTACAGATCCAACCGCCTCTCATCTGTTCCCCATTATAGCCTGTCTGGAAATAAAAATCAACACTATTCTAGATGAAATCTCCTCACCATGTAAGGGTGCTAAGATTTGCTACAACCCATCTCCTCCTCATACAACCATAGCAAACACCGATCTAGGCACAAACATGCACTCTGACCCATGGCAAACTATCCCCAACACCCATTATCAACTCAAACCTAGGCGCGCCATGACTGGAATGTCGCAGCGAGAAGCTGAACCACTGAGCAATACATATGACATGCCTCAAGCCATTCGTGCGACTGCAAGATCCCTATCATCCTTGGCACCAGTAGGACCACGACCACTACTCGCCCTCCCAGGACGCCTACCCAACTAACCTCCATCCAACTCAGTCATCCTAGGCCGAGATCATTACTTACGCCACGATGCATACTGTTGGTCAGCAGTTAAGCATGCCACTGATATAACCAACACCATCTTAGGTCACAAAAATGACAACTGCTTCTTAACCGAAACCTGGCTCAATGACCACTCATCCCCTTTTATCGATTTCCTCACCCTACCAGTCTTCTCAATCATTCGGTGTGATCGCAAGAAATGCACTGGTGGGGGTCTAGCTATCATATACAAAAATGATCTTTGCCTAGATCCCTTCCACACAACAAAATACCCCACCTTCGAGTATTTAGGAGTTCAACTCACCTCCAAAGGCCCCAACCCCATCAAATTTCATGTCATCTATCAACCACTAGGTGAAAAAAAATGAAATCTTTGAAGATTTACCAGATCTAATAAAGCAAAACTTCCTCAAGGGCAGTGTGGACTTCATACTAGGAGACCTAAACCTCCATCTGAATAATGCAGAAGATCCCAATAGTACACGCTCCATTTTGTAATCCATATTTGTAAAGCGCGAACATATCACCCCTTAAGGTATCAAGGCGCTGGGGGCTGTCGGGGAGATTACGTGAGCTGTTGCCCAGAGTCACATGGTGCTGAGCTGAGCAGCCGCCGGTGATCGAACCGTGAGCCCCATGCCCTGGAGTTAGCCGCTCTGGCTGCTGTGCCACACTTCTCCCCCTCACTACCCTCCTGCTCCATCCTCCCTCCTTGAAGTGACTGATCTCACCCAACACTGCAAAAAGCAAACACACATAAAAGGCTCTACTCTCAACGCAATCATTTCTAAACATAACTCCATATCCCTCCACTCCATCCTATGATCAGACTGGTCTGACCACCACCTAATTCTTTTCTATCTCAATGCTAACCAACTTATGGCCCACTCCCAATCATCTGCTTCAAGCACTGGGTGAGGAACACATGCCAAATACCCCAAGCAGAGCTCGAACATTAGTCAGTTCCCAAATCCTTCTACCGCCCAACCTCACCTACACATGATGATCTCACCTCCCACTACAACACAAAAATGGCAAAACTCCTTGACACGATCACCCCGTGGAAACTCAAGAAATCAAGAAGTATCCCCTCCAGCTCCTGGTTTAACAAAGAGAGGTGACAACTTAGACTGGCTGAAAGAGCATAGAGACAGCAACCATCTCTAACCCACCTCTCGCTCCTCCAAGCTGAATGCCTGAAATACAAAAAACACATATACAGAGATAAATCCTCCTTCTTCCGAGCCTAACTTGACCAATCTAGGAACAGATCCAAAGACCTCTTCAACATCATCAAACAAGAAACCTCCTCCTTCCCATCTCACTCAATCACTGGCCCCACTAAGCACTGTAAAGAGTTCACCGAATTCTTCTCTGAAAATATAGCAAACATTGAGCTCTCACTAGACCCGTCCCCCACCCAACCCTTTCCAAGGGCACCCTATCTAACAAAGAGGGCCCATCCAATGTCACACCGCCATCTATGGATCGGCCCCTCAAACTCTGCCCCTCAGACATCCAGGACACCGACCTCAACCACCTGCATTTGAAAAATGAGGAAACCTGGACAGAATTCCACAATATCCCTGAAGAAGTCCTCAAAATACATGCTGTCTTGAAGCCAACCTCTCACCTCTCCGACCCACTTCCTTCTGCACTTATCAAAAATCTCAAACACATCATCTCTGCTGCATGGACTAAAAATATTAACTCCTTCTTATCCAGTGGCTCCATGCCAGCCTCCCTCAATCTTGGCCAAGTCACTCCCCTCATCAAGAAAACTGATGCTGACCAGAATGACCTCAACAATTACAGACCCATAACCAGCCTTCCTCTCCTTGTGAAAACTATTGAAAACTGTGTGCTTGCACAACTCAGCAATCGCATAAAAAAATGTAACCTGTACGACACCTTCCAATTTGGGTTCAGGAAAGGCTGCAGTACAGAGACCGCAATATTGAACATCACTGACGACCTACTCTGGACAACAACCAAACCTGCCTCCTAGTCCTCCTGGACCCCTCAGCAGCCTTTGATATTGTCGACCATGACATTCTCCTAAACACCCTCTCACAACGGACAGGCATCAATGGGACAGTCCTTCAGTGGTTTGCTTCTTTCCTGAACTAACACTGCCAGCTAATTAAACTAAACAACTCCACCTCAACAGCAACGCCAGTCTCACAAGGCATTCCCCAAGGGTCAATCCTACCTCTTGCCTTATTCAGCCTCTATATGGAACCTCTTACAATGATCCTGAAACAACTTGGAACTGCCTACCATTTTTATGCAGATGACACCCAGCTCTACATTAAAATTTCATCAGCTAATGACATCCAATACTTAAACAATACTCTATTCATAGTACAATTCTGGCTGCCCAGCAACCACCTTAAAAGTGAACTTCTCTTCATCCAACCGAAAGAATAGTCCTATCCTATTCATATCTGGTTGGACAAGCGCACTGAAGTAAACTGCAAATTAGCTATCTCCAATTCTGTTAAATCTCTAGGGATTATACTTGACAGAGACCTGAACATGAAAGAACACATTAAAGCCTATGCTAAAAGTGCCCTCTACATGCTCAGGCACCTTAAAAAATCAAACCTTTCATCCCCCTCGAAGACCTAAAGACTGTGGTGCAATCCTTAGTCCTCTCCAAGCTGGACTACACTAAAGCAATGATCACGGGTAGGCCAGGACAGTGAACTCCGCTCCGTTCACAACGTTTTCCACACACTGCGCTCCGCGGAGCACATTGAGTTTCGAAAAACTTTGCAGAGTGGTGTTTTTTCCTCACTCGCACTCGCCGACATTAAGCTGGCGAGTGCGAGCGAGGAAAATCCAATGCTAGACCACCTCCCAGCGAGATTTCTCAATGCGGGCGGTCGCGGATGGTCACGACAGCTTGCGTTGAGAAACCATCCATTCGCGTTAAGGAACCTGCCCCTTGAGTAGAAAATCTACTCGAGCAGCAGAAAGAAGCAGCGCCCTCCTTCGCTGTGCATGGTGTCGTTCACGTGGGACAAACACCCAGCGCTAAAAATCAGCGCGAACGGCACATACGAGCGCACGCCGCTGCTTGCGGAACTCCGCATAGCACGGCAGTTTTTCGCCCACTTTGCGGAGTTTTGCTCAGGACTAATAGGAAGCTTCCATAAATCTCACCTAATCCCTTTGAAAGCTACACTCAACGCAGCAGCCAGACTACTCTCTGGCAACAATTGCTTTGACCAGATCACTCCAACACTAAAGAGACTCAACTGGCTACCAATCGAGGCAAGAAGTATATTCAAAACTGCCTGTATAACCCACAAAGCTCTCTACACTGGAAAACCAATCTACCTCGGCAATAAACTATCAAAAGCTGGCCAAAGGAGACTTCGCTGAAGCTCTAGCGCTCTACTCCTGATTCCGCCCAAATTTAAGAAAGAAAAACCACGCACCTGCTCCTTCTTCTGGTCGGCACAGAGAATCTGGAATTCGCTTTCGCAGGATCTACGTGACAATCAATCATTCCTGCGCTTCAGAAAAAACTTAGGGTTTAATTTTGACTTTGGTAGTTTCAAAACAGGGCCTCCACGCTGCAGCCCCATTCTGAGATCGCCAAAGTTGAAATAGACCGCCCGCCAGAGTACGACTTTTAAAAAGTCTCAGGCGGGCTGTTCTTTAGCAGTCCCACAGCAGAGCCTTTGAAATAGGCACCGCAATGGGAGCATCAAAGGTAGTTCCTGCAGGGCATGAACTGTCAAGTCCATGCCCAGCAGGAACTAGGGTGCATGCATACAGGGGGGGCACAACCTGTGCCCTCCTGCATGCACCCCATGGCTCAGCGGCAACAGGGGGCCCTGTAGGGCCCCCTTGGTTTCCTCATCACCACAATTTTCATCGCAGGACACCTTCCTGCACATAAACAATCACAAATGGCGATTTGTAACTCCTATGTGTGCTGCATTGTGCAGCAGACATAAAAGTTGCAAATCGTAATTTTTTTAATGATTGTTTATGTGCACATGAGCAATCATTCATGGCGATTAGCTGTTTCTATGTGTGCTGCACAATGCAGCACACATAGGAGCAGCAAAAACTAGGAGAAATAAAGCATTTCTCCTCATTTTGCCATGTTAAGACCAGGTTTTCTCTGGTCTTAATTTTACGCTGCCCCATATTTACACCATCCTTGTAAATATGGGGCAGCATCAAAATCAATGGATGTTGCAGTACAACACCCACCGCAACACCCATTGCCCACCCCTTTCACGCTAAGTATAGTGTGAAAGGGTGCCTTATTTACAGGGTGGCTCTAAGCCATGTTCATAAATAAGGGAAAGCCCCTATAGTCACAAGAACATCGTAAAAGTGATGTTCCTAGGGCGGTAGGGGCTTGTAAATATGTCCCAATGTGTTTAAATGCTTAAAAGAAACTTTTTTACATGTTAAGGGCCTGAGTTACAGTTTGGATGACAGGGTACTCCAACACAACAGAGTGCTGTGCCTGCTATACCCTCTGACATTTACATCAATGGGATACTTCCTATGATGGCCCAACTGAGTAGAGGCCATTGAAGGAAGGACATTACACTGCCTGCCCTATTTATGGTGGATGGTATAATGTCTTTTTTTCCCTGTCTGTCACCACTGGGAAAATCCTGGTGGGAAGGACAGGAAAAAATAACTAATGCTCCCCACACCCTGGGAGAGAACTCAAAGGTTATGTGGGTTATTACATTTTTGTTTTTCATCTGAGAGTTGTTTCTGAATAACAAAAACAGTGAAAAAGTTTGGTGGCTGACCATCGAAACTGATGGTAGTTGTCCACCAAACGTTTTTACATTGAAAGGAACTGCTATGATGGCTGTTCCTTTCAACATACAGAGATGACTGATGCACCAGCAGTCAACTCTAAATTTGTCAGATGGTAGTCAATCAGGGTGGCGGAGATAACGTCCTCTGCCACCCTGACAGACTGTACTCTGTATACCATCCCTTCAACTAGTCCCTAAGTTTCACAAATTCTCTCATGACATCCCCAGATTAAAAAACGGAATTCCTGTCTACAATGTATTATCTGCAGAGGATACACTGTTTCTGCATATTCATTTTGAGAATATCATTGTTTCTCAAAAACACACTGTTTCACTCCTAAAAGTAGCTCTCTATGTTACATACCTAAGACATTCATTCTGAATTTATTATTTCATTTTGACAATTACCATGCAGTTGTCTATTTTGGAAAGATAAATTCTTCTGAGGATGATGCCAAAGGAGAGACTAGCATTCCCCGTCAAGAATCTTTTTTTTTTTTTTTTTAAATGAGGATGATTTTATTAATTGGTAAGAAAGAAGACCTGCTAAAAACAAACAATTATTTCAGATTTCTTCACCATAACTTAAGATGGGTAAAAATGAAATGCTGCTTTGGTCACACGAATAATTTGTGACGAAACTTTGAGCAGGACCAAACCGGGTCTTTATTCTTTTTATACATCAAGCATGCAGAAGCATCTGGCCTGCAAACATGGAACTACATTACCAAAACATCTGAAGAGCGAGAAAAAAGACAATTTGGTACAGCCGTCACCATCCCGCTTTTCTTAAAACCTCTCCTTCCTACTACGATGCTACCATATGTTCTCTCTGCTGGAGGGATCCTTGTAGACAAGGGGTACAAACACATTTCTGTATCATGAATAGATTGTAACAGGATTCTTAGCTGGTGAGAGCAAAGGAGAAAGTTAGATCACATTTATTGACATGCATTGGTAAAGACAATGGGTCTTGTCTATGTGAGAGCCATTGGCTTTCCCTATGTTTTTTAGCCATATTGTACAGCAGAGTAGCAGCTGCTCAGCATGGTTAAAGTTAATTTAATGGTGTGGCGTAGAGTAGAGTTCTGTAGAGGAGAGTGCCGTGGAGGAGAGTGAAGAAGAGAGGAGTGGCAAAGAGTAGAGTTAGATAGAGTAGAGTGGCATAGAGTAGAGAGGCCTGGCATAGAATATTGTGGCATAGAACAGAGTGGCATAGAGAGGAGTGGTGGAGAGTGGAGTGGGCAGAGTAGATTCACCTAAAGTAGAGTGGCATAGAGTGTCATAGAGTGATGTAGAGTGGAATAGAGTAGAGTGGCATAAAGTTATGTGGTGTAGAGTGGAGTGGCATTGCTAGAAATGGGTTTTATAGCTGGCTAGGGTATGCACCTAAGCCAGGCAGGATCCACCACTTTAGTCAGTATAAGGGGATTACACATCTAAAATAACCCCTGCTCACCCCCTTGGTAGCTTGGCATGAGCAGTCAGGCTTATCTCAGAGGCAGTGTGTAAAGCATTTGGTTATAACAAACAGTAATACAGTAAAAACACTACAAAAGGACACCACACCAGTTTTAGAAAAATTTCCAATATTTATCTGTGCAAAACAAGACGAAAATGATAAAAATACAACATATCGTGATCAAAATGCGGATAATGCAAAAATAGGCTTCATATACAGTTCCTTGAAGTTGATAGCTCCATCCGGAGCTATCACGGCATCATGAACAAACAAATCCAATAGTTCGGGACGGTCGCAGTGTTGCGGGCCAGCTACGGTGTCGGGGAGGCCCATAAAACAGGTCTTTTGAAGATACAGGGCATTGGACCTTGCGGTGAGCTCCGAAGTCGGCAGGTGTTGGTTCCGAATGTTGGTGCAAGAGTCAACAAGCCCTTGAAGTCACATGCGCTGCAGGTCAAACTCCACGAGTTTGAAGTCAGGAGCACCGGCATCGGCAGGCATCGTGGTTGCGGTGTAAAGCAGAGAGCAGAGCGATGTGCAGTGCACTCAGGTCATAGTGCAGGCAATGGCTCTGTGACAGTTGTCCAGCAGCTTCGGTGAGACCAGGGCTGTGGCACGAAGCAGGCAGTGCTTGTTGCAGTGCTGACAGGTCATTGAGCAGGCAGCTGCATCATCGTTGTTGAAGTGCTGTCGTTGGAAGAACCGAGGCTGCAGTGCGAGAGGGGAAATGCGTTGTGCTGGGCCCACAGGTCGCGGTGCAAGCAGCGGCGCTGGTTGATGATCTGTAGTCGATGGAGTTGGTGGGCCAAGACTGCAGTGTGGGATAGGGTGGTGCATTGAGTAATCTACAAGTAGTGCCCCCAAACCACAGTGCAGGCAGTGGCATTGATGTCAGCTTGGAGCATCATCGTCGGTGAGATCAGGGCTGCGGTGTGAAGCGTGACAGTGCTCCGGGTTCTCCACGAGCGGTGTCAACAGATCACAGTGCAGGCAGCAGCATCGGTGACGGGCACACCGTCATTGTTGGGGATACCAATGCGGTGGTGTGAAGTGAGGCGGTGCGGAGTGCGGTGCCCACAAGTCACGGTTCAAGCAGCGGCTCGTTGGCGGCATCAGGTGTCGTCGTCTGTGAGACCAGGGTTGCCGTGCGAAGTGCGGCGGTGCCCTCTGTGGTGCCTTCAGGTCACGGAGCCTGCAGCGGTGTCGACGGCGTCAGATTACCTTTTTCCTCTGTGGCAGCTGAAGCATCCAGTTCCAGAAGCCGGTGCCCAGAAGAAGGTGAAGTCTTTGATTTACCTGAGACTTCCAACAGGAGGCACGGTCTACATCAAGCCCTTGGAGATACTTAGAATGCAGAAAGAACAGTCCAGTCCCTTGCCTGCACAAGACAGAAGCAGCAACTGCCGGCCAACCCAGCAAAGCACACAGCAAAGTGGTAGTCTCTCCTCACAGCTCTTCCAGCTCTTCTTCCTGGCAGGCTCCTTAGTCCAGCAGTAATCTAAAGTTCTGGGGTCAGGGACCCAATATTTATACCACATTTCCCTTTGAAGTTGGTGCAAACGAAGTTCCACTGGCATACATAATCCAGTTCTGCCTGGCTCAGGCCAGGCTCAGTCCAGGAGGTGGAAACAGCATTGTGGAAAACAGACACAGTCCATTCAGGTGCAAGCAACAACTCCTCCCACTACTCTAAATGAAGCCAGGTCTATTCAGCCTGGCTATGAGTCACCCAGGAAAGGCAGGACACACCTCAACTCCCCTGGTGTCTGTCTAGTGTGAATGCACAAACCAGCCCCTGTCAGTCTAGAGCCCAGACAGCGAATACACAACAGGCAGAGGCACATAGATGGGTGGACAATAAAATACCCCCAATATCCAGAGTAGAGTAGAGTGATGTTGAGTGGAGTGGCGCAGACTGCTCTAGAGTGGCATTGTGTGGAGTGGAGCGGTGTAGTGTTGAGTAGCATAGAGTGGCGTAGACTGGCGGGCATTGATTGGGGTAGATTAGAGTGGCGTAGAGTAGAGTAGCATAGATTAGATTAGTATAGAGTGGAGTTGAATGGAGTGGCGTAGAGTGGAGTGGCGTAGTGTGGCATCGCATGGAGTGATGTGGCATAGAGTGGCATGGCATAGATTGGTGTGGTGTAGAGTAGAGTTGCATAGATTTGTTTGGTATAACGCAAAGTGTCATAGAGTGGAGCAGCACAGAGTGCAAATAGTGGCATAGAGTAGAATGGCATAGAGTGGGGAGGAGTGGAGTAGAATGGTGTGGAGTAGAGTGGAGTGGAGTGGCATAGAGTAGTGTAGCATAGAGAGGAGTGGCAAAGAGTAGAGTGGTGTAGAGTCAAGTGCCATAGTGTAGAGTGGTGTAGAGTGGAGTGGCGTAGAGTGGAAGGGCATAGAGTGGCATAAAATAGAGTTGCGTAAAGTCGAGTAGAGTGGGGTAGAGTGGAGTGGCAGAGAGTAGAGTGACGTGGAGTGGTGTTGGGTGGAGTGGTGTGGAGTGGCACTGAGTGAAGTGGCATAGAGTGGAGTGGCATAGAGTAGAGTGGAGGGGTGTGGAGTGGAGTGGAGTGGCATAGAGTAAAGTGACTTGGAGTAGAGTGGTGCAGAGTGGAGTGGCATAGAGTAGAGTGGCATAGAATAGACTGGCATTGAGTAGAGTAACATAGAGTGGGATGGCATAGAGTGGGGTGGATTGGGAATAGAGAGGCATGGTGTAGATTGGCATATAGTGGCATAGAGTGGTGTGGCATAGAATTGAGTGGTATAGAGGGGAGTGGAGTGGAGTGATATAGAGTACCATAGAGCAGAGTCACGAACAAGGGAGTGGTGTGCAGTGTCGTCGAGTGGCTCTGTGTGGAGTTGAGTGGGGTGGAGTGACATAGACTGGAGTGCCATAGAGTAAAGTGGAGTGGCATAAAGTGGAATAGAGTGGCATAGAGTTGAATGGAGTGGCCTAGAGTAGAGTGACAAAGAGTGGGGTGGCATGGAGTAGAGTGGCGTGGAGTGGCATAGAGTGGCATCGAGTGGCATAGACTAGAGAGGCATAGAGTAGAGTGGAGAAGCATAGAGTAGAGTGGCATAGAGTAGAGTCGAGCGGTTTGGAGTGACATAGGGTGAAGTGGCGTACAGTGGAGTTGAATGGCATAGAGTGATGTAGAATGGCCTATGTGCTTCAACGCAGACCACCACTCGGCGGCGGTCTTCGTTGAAGCATTTAGGTAATTCCGCGGTGCTCGATCTTTGAAGAAAGTGTGAGTACAAGACGGCACCACTCGTATGAACCGCATGACCCTTGGCATAAAAAAACTAGAGGAAAATCCTCTGGATAGAAGATCAAGACAGGTGAGAGCTTTAGGCCTCACGAGTGTGCATGGTGTGTGTGCAAATGAGAGCAGGGATACATAAAACATTGCCCTTACGAAGTACTTACGAACGACTAAATTCAATAAAACCCAAGAGATTTGCGATTTTATTCATACCCCAGGTACCCTCAAAATTAAGAAGAATCTTTGGGTATACCTAGAGGTATTTTTAATTAATCACTCTTCTGGATCCCTGCTTGTCCAGCTTGACTTTATCTAAGAACTCCCATTCCATCTATGGTTGAGTCCGCCCTGGTGGTACCATCTTACCAGGGTGTGGATAGGCGCCGATGATGAAGCATGTCACGATAAGTGAGTGAGGCGTCTACTCCAATATCTCTGAATACTCCAATATCTTTGTATACTGCAGAGGTGATAACCAACACCCTGAAATAGAGGGGATTTCTTGTCTTCCCCGTCTAGAATCCTTGATTAATCAGTTGCCCTTGTGTGTGAGTAATTGGAATTCAGAACAGATGTGAGCAGGCTGCAGTACGATGCAGGTGAGAGCAGTCAAAGTCCCTCCTCCAGCTCCCTACCTGAAGGAGCACGCACAGGTTCCAGGAAGCAAACAGGAGGCAGAACAAAAATGCAGAGTGCAACATGGATCGGAACCAGTTTCGTAATATGACCAGAATCTGTGCAAGGGACCATGTGGGTATGCTAGAAGAGGTAAGACAGAGTTCCAAGTATAATATGATTCACCAAAAGTCTCCTCTCTAGCTCTCATGGTAAGGTAAAGCATACAAGTACCATAATGCATTAGTGGTTGATAACTAAACACTGTAATAGAATCTGAATTGGATCTGATTTCCAAGAGGTTTGGAATACGGAAGCTCAGCACAGGTTCCAAAGTAGCATTCATGATGACAGCAGGCTCGCAGAAGGTCCTCACGTAGCACAACCCGATGGCAGGATCGCAAGATCCTGACAATTGGACATATGGTACAAGCGAAACATTAATGGTTAATAAATCTTATCAAAGGACATGAAAGGGAAAATATTCAAAACTACATATAAATTATAATCCTGCTTTTAAAAAATTATTTTTCAAATTGTTTCATTAAATGTAGAGGAAATAATTAGATTTGTATACTTACCTATTTTTAGTTCTACTGATTTCTCTTTTAACTACCATCTCTAAAAATACCTTTCATCCGGCAAACTTGAAAATCATTAGTTCAAACAGATGTTTTCTCACATCACAAATATTTTGTAAGTGTTTGTTATATTACCCAGAGGACAGATTCTAATTTGGCCTCTGGGTGCTATAATCACTGCAACTTGTGTAAAATATGACTGCCTTTGACATTGGGTTTTTCATTTTCCTAACAATTTAGTTGAGCATCTTGACTATGATTTTGTTGGGAATGTGTTTCTTTATACACATGCCCAGTTATTAGGGACCTATTTCTTATGTAGGGTTGGACCGACACTGACAGGCCGTCATTGGAGGTCCGCCCGACCATCAGCCCTTTGCTCCGACCATTGCATTATAATTCAGGCAGTCGGACCCTTGTTGGACGGGGGATAGACTGCCGCCTCCGACAGGGAATACTGATCCTGATGGGGCGGCGGTCAGAATCATAATCCCTAATGACGGTGGTGTCGAGGCAGGCACCGCTGTACGATGTATCTTTCTGACAGCTTTTACATGGCGGTCCCACCGCCATGAAAAGCCTGACAGAAATGGACATTGGGGGCCCCAAACAGGGCCCCCATCCCTCGTGGGCCACTGCAAAGTGGCCCAGGAGGCACATGTAGTGCACCCATGCACCTCCATGCACCACATGATGCATGGCACACAGAGCATGGAAGTGCACAAAGTGCTCTTTTACACTGCGGCTTGTGCTGCGGCCCTTTCCCTGGGGCACTTTTCTGACCGCCAGCCCGGCGGTTGCATCATAATTGGGGGGGTCGGACCGCCGCCTGCTTGTCGGTCAGTCTCCTGACTGATGTGATAGGGTGCGGCGGTCTGACCGCCCGTCATGGTAATAAGGCCCTAGGTGTTGAAATAAACTCTTTTTTGTCCAGATAGTATGTTCCACTCATTCTTAACACACTTAGGGCCTAATTACGACTTTGGTGGTGCAGCACAAGGTCTGCCCCGCCACCACACTGCCAAAGTCGCAGTCAGACCACCCACCAGATAAGGAGTTTTCTCTTGTCTGGCGGGCTTTTTTTTAGCGTTCCCATAGCAGTGCCTCTAAAAACATTCACCACAATGGGAACACCAAAAACAGTTCCTGTACAGCAATGCTGAAAAGTACATGTCGTGCAGGAACTGGTGTGCATGCACACAGGGTGTGGATCCACAGGGTACAGAGGGTACAGAGGCACCAATGGTCCTGTAGGGCCCCCTTTGTTTCCTCTTCATCAGGGTTTTCATGGAGGAGGAACTGCCATGAAAACCCTGGTGGAGAGGAAACTCCTAATATGCTTGGCGGGACCGCAGTGGTCCTGCCAAACGTATGGATTCCTCTACAATGCTGCAACACCACCAGGGAACAGCGGAGCTGTGGCACACCACTGCCCTTCTCGTAATAGGGCCATGGGGAGACCACCTCCGCGAGTCTAGCAGCCCGTGGGCAACCAGAATCGTAATAGGGGTCTTAGTGTACTTCTGACTGATCTCTCAATTGTGGCTTAGGAAAAATAAAAATTCCTTAAATATCATAGTGATATTTACTTGAAGATGATATAAGTGTTGATACATTCAGGTCAGCCTGCTTCTCATTTAATTCTGGATGAATAATGACCAAAAGCAGTACTGTACCTTTCCTAGCAAATAATGGCAACTTTTGTGAAGATGTCCTTACCTAAATGTTACTTGTCTATCCTTATAATTAGTAACTTCAGTATAATATGACGAAGCAAAAGCGTAATGTATCAGCAAGTATTCTCTATCTAACATTTCAACAATGATCATGATGAATTCTTGAGGATCCTCTTCTTTATTAAATGTAAAATTAAATTTCCACAACAATAGCCCACAATGAATCTAATTGGAGAAACATGTTTAGGTTTAGCTGGCTTTTGTTTAACATGCAAAGCAAAGCCGAAATTTCACCACAAAGTGTTTCTGTAGGTTTGTCTTTGCACATTTGCCTTATAAGCTATATTTATTTTAAAAGAGTAAGTTAATTGTCTCATTACAAAAAAAAACGATCCACACAACTGTTATTTTGAAAGTGTGATGTACTACCTTTTGTGATTGGATATACTACATCTTGAGTTACACTTTGAGTGTATCCAATCTGTTTTTATATGTCAATTCCGGTGTCTTTCTCTTTTGGGAAATTGCTTTTCCTCCAGCAGAGAATATAGCTTACTGAGGAACGTACAGTTTTAGTAGTCTGTTGCATTCTTGGACACATTGAAGATCTGCATTTACTTCCGTTTTATTAACTCCAGAAGATACAGTCCACACAATCGACACAAATGTGACAGTGCATCGTATTGTACGCCTTCTTTGAATACGTTCTGCCATACATCATCAAGTACAGTCTCAACGCTCAGTTCCTGAGACTTTTGAATAGTACCAGCATAGGCAAGACACAATGGCTTTTCAAAATGAATCATAAAATAAAAATATGAAACTGCAACAATCAATTTTGTGAGGTCTGCGATGTGTCAAATTTCACCAACATGATCTCTGTGTCAAGTTGATTTAGATCTGTTTAGGGCAACCAGGTTTTCCAAAGCAGTCCCGAACAGAAAATAAAACATCAGACTGTGCGCTCTTCATAGGGCGGGCAGTCTGATGTGCTTACACCAATGGCCCCCACTGTGTCAGGGCGTTGTGTAAGGTTTTCAATGGCAGAGCCAGCGGGGCACCGCCATCAGACACCAACAACATTGGACTCAAAACAGATCAGATGGATGGACAGGTTGAAGGCCAGGGTACTCTACCACGTTCGTGGCGGAGTAACCTGTCCACTAAAGTATACATCGGGCCCTCTATTTCCTATGTACAACCAGTAAGGCATTGAAGACCCCCAGGTTACGTCTGTACACACAAGAATGACATCAGACTGTGCTACTATCTGGCAGTCCACGCCACTCCAAGACATTATCATTAATGTCTCCACAACATCACTTTACCTTAAATGGAAATAGATTCCTGGTTGGCCTGGAGGAATAAAACAAAAGAAACAGGCTCTTGCAAATACCAGTGACACTATGATGATTTAGAACACATGTAATCCCTGTGGGAAACGAGGCATGTGATTTGTCCAACCATGAATCACATACCAAGCAAACAATCACCAATATAGGGTGGCATGAACCTCTACGAAGCTTGAAAATGCCTGCACCAGGCCCTCCCATTCAGTCAAAACCCACAGAAAGAAATCTCCTGCTAATCCTACAAATGTCTGCATAGGGAACCAGGTACCTAAGCTAGCCTCGTCAGAAAAGGCATCCCTACACAGCCACCATAAAGGAAATCACCTTTTTAGGAGGGCCTAGAGGAAGGGAAAACCAGGACATATGCTGCCTAGAAGAGATGAATTTCTACGATATAGGGTTCAAAAGAGAGAAAGATTCCTTTCTTTAACCCTGGAAGAAATAGAACGAGGTGTGACCCCTAAGAAAAAGGAAAGCTTTTGAGAAGTACTGAGAAGAAATGAGTCCACAAACATGCTAGAACGGAATCAGTGTCACATGCAGCCCACACAACATCAGCCCCAAGTGGACCAAGAAAATAAATAACAACTTAAAAAGCCTTTCAAAGGGTCTCTTAAGTGTATTGACTATAAAGCACCTGCCCCTTTTGCAGACAGGGTTGCTCCAAGGTGTACCTCAATTAACTTACTTCCATGTGACCCTACTTTTTCATTAATGCTAAATGTCTCTTAGTTGTCAAAAACAGCCATGAAAAAGAAACATCTGGGGCCTTTTCTGCAGTGTTGAGTAACTGCTTCATGCGACAGCAGGGCTTAACATCAATTCATTTAATCCAAGATTTCTCTGATTCAGTCCTTCATTCTCAGGCACCACAGCTCAAAAACACAAAGGGGCAAACATGTTATACTGTTTCTGAACTGTGGTGTCTAGAAACAAAGAGCTAACTCAAAGAAATATCATGTTAAATGAATTCACTTTACACCCTCTGGGCGCATAAAACAGGATCTCAGCTCTGCGCTACACCAGAAAAGATCAGCATGATACGGCTCCTGACCTCTACCCATGGAACCATTAATGATTTGATTTTTGATTTTGATTTGATTTATGTATTTATAAAGCGCACGAATGCCCGGGGGCATCTAGGCGCTGTGGTCAGGTGGACCGGATAGGTTGCTGATGTGGTTGTACAGAGAATGTTAGTTGGGAAAGAGCCAGGTTTTTAGCGCCTTCCTGAAGGATATCAATATAGGGCTGTTCTTTACAGCGATCGGGAGTAGGTTCCATGTCTTGACTGTCCTTACCAGAAAGCTTCTTCTGCCCCAGCGGGCATTCTTGAACCTACGTGTTTGTAGGAGTTTACTCTGTGCAGATCTTAAACTTCTCGATGGCACATACCAATTCAGATGAGTCCTCAAAAATTGAGGCCCGGCACTGTGTAGTGCTTTGAAGGCTAGACATTGGGATTTAAACTTAATCCTCTTGTCCACTGTGAGCCAATGAAGAGCTCTTAGGCGGTGGGAGACAGGCTGGAACCTAGAGATATCCAATAATAGTCTGGCTGCCGCGTTTTGAAGACACTGCAACCTTTGCAGATGCTGTGATTGGATCCCCATGTACAGGGCATTACCATAGTCCAACCTGGACAAGGCTAGTACTGTAACCAGTGTTTTTAGGGAGTCTGGCGGGATGAAAGGGCGAACCTTCCTGATCATTGTTACGATGAATCAAATGGATGAGGTGAGGGTATTGATCTGATTTCCAAATGTCAGCTTGTCGTCAAAAATGAACCCTAAGATTTTTACCTTATGCACAGGAGCTGGGAAGTCGCCCAGACTGGAGGGCCAGCATCTATGTAACTAGAAGGATGTATCAGAACCCAGCATCAAGACCTCCGTCTTTCCGCCGTTCAATTTTAGGCAGTTGGACCGCATCCATAGGTTTACCTGTGTCATGCAGCTGTTAAAGCGATCAGCTGTCTCATCAATGTTGCTTCAGACTGACACCACTAACTGGGTGTCGTCAGCGTATGAGACTACTGAGAAGCCAAACTGTCTGATGATTGTGGTCAGCGGGGACACATATATATTAAAAAGCGTGGGGCTCAGGGACGAACCCTGTGGCACACCGCAGGGAGGTGTGAAGGGCTCGGATGAAAAGGCTCCAGATTCTACTGAAAGGGTCCTATTGGAAAGAAAATATGTCAATAGAATAAGAGCGGTATTTCTGATCCCCGGCTCTGATAGCCTGGTGGCCAATATTTCGTGGTTTACTGTGCCAAAGGCCTCCGATAGATCTAACAAAATCAGGGCGGCCTTGCCCCCCCCATGTCCAATATTCCTCTTAGATCTTCTGCAGCCATGATCAGAGCTGTCTCAGTTCCATGCCCCTCCCGGAACCCGTATTGTGAGGGATCTATGAGGTCCCTGGAAGAGATTAATGTAGTGAGCTGTGCATTTAGTATTTTCTCCAGCACCTTAGCCGGAAAAAGTAATCTGGATATGGGTCGATAGCTGCTCGGATCCGCAGGATCGAGGTTCGGTTTTTTTAAGAGTGGAAGAACTGATGCTATTTTCCAAGCATCCGGGAACGTGCCTCACCAAATTATCTCATTGAATACTAAACTCAATTGTTCACTAAAAATATCGGGAATCAGGTGCAGTACTTTAGGAGGACAGGGGTCTGCCGGGGCCCCAGATTTAGATTTTTTTACCACATGGATGATCTGTTCTAGAGTAGGGGGTGAAAAGGAGGGAAGCAGATTGGAAGGAGTGGGATGTGTGACTGCTGTAGTGTTCTCAGGGATTTGTACACACTCTCTACTTTATCTCTGAATGACTGTGCCAGTATGTTGCGAAATTCAGCACTGCTTTCCATCCTGGGAGGTTCAGGTAGTTTAGCTAATCTTGTAACCGTTAGAAAGTGCTCCTTGCTAGAGTTTCTTGCCTGTAGGATTTTTGAGGAAAAGTATTTACTTTTTTCTTCCAGTATCAGTTTCTTATAGTCTGCCAGTGCTCGTGCGTATTTTGTTTTTTCTAAGGGGTCGTAGATTAGTCTCCATAGTCTTTCTACCCTTCTACAGATTTGTTTTTGTGCTCTAAGTTTGTCAGAAAACCATGGTTCTGATGGATTTTTCTGCCTGGATAAGAAGGACTTCATTGGAGCTAATGGGTCGACTGCGGTTTTAATCCAAGTGGAAAGCCTGTGGGCAGCCGTGTTAGCATTGATGGTAAGGTCTGGCTTTGAATGGGATAGGGACGACTGTAGAGTGAGGGGGGTGATATTTCCCCACGCCCGACCTTTGACTGAGACCAGGGGGTTATGAGGTTTCGGGATGTGCTGATCCGTGCTTAATGTAAACATTATAACTTTGTGGTCTGACCAAGGGACGGGTAACACTTCGGAGACCTTCATGGATGGATTTGACGTGAAAATGCCATCTAGGGTGTGCCCTGCAACATGAGTATTGTGTTCGACAATCTGTGTCAGGGAGAAACTGGCTATGGTATCGACTAGTAGGGCTGTGTCATAGTCCTCCTGTTTTTCTAGGTGATAGTTGAAGCCTCCTAATATTGTGGAATCAGATACAGCTATGCTGGATTCTAAAAAAAAGGGCTGATAGCGTTCACAAAGGACGTTTTTGCCTTTGGAGGCCTATATAAAAGAAGGCTGATAAATGTATAATTTTTATTTAACGTGATCTGAAAGGATAGTGTTTTACAGTCTGGGGAACTTCCAGCTGTGGATCCTGAGACTTGCAGATTGCCTTTAGAGATAATTGCTAGTCCCCACTTGGCCCTTCTCGTAATAGGGCCATGGGGAGACCGCCTCCGCAGTGTCTCCGGGAGTCTAGCGGCCCATGGACCGCCAGAATCGTAATAGGGGTCTTAGTGTACTTCTTACTGATCTCTCAATTATGCCTTAAGAAAAATACAAATTCCTTAAATATCATAGTGATATTTATTTGAAGATGATAGTGTTTCACAGTCTAGGGAACTTCCAGCTGTGGATCCTGAGACTTGCAGATTGCCTTTAGAGATAATTGCTAGTCCCCCCCTCGCTTGTTCGTGGAATAAGGAACTCTATACTGGCAGTGGTGCATGACAGAGCATCAGCCTGCAGCAGCAGTATGCACAAGAAAGTTTGCCAATTGAATGTAAGACAGTGAAATTGAACAGCCAGTGAACTAACATCTGAGGATATCAGTTGCCTCCCCCGACCTGTAAGGAACAGACTTACACTTCATACCTAACACAAAGAAGTGAACACAACAGCCATTCATAAACACTCAGGATTTTAGGGCCACATGCATCATGCATTTTGATCCTTGCAAACGGGCCGATTCACAGAATCGGCCCGTTTGTGATCGCAAAAAATTCATTTCTGATGCAGCAACCCAATTTTGCGATTCGGTAACCTGTTACCGAATCGCAAAATGGGTTTGCGACTCGCTATTTGGAAGAGGCGTGTTTAGGGCGTCCCTTCCAAATAACGAATCCTAACGGTATGCATTAATGTTTTGTGACCGTGAATGCGGTCGCAAAATATTCGCATAGTACCACCTACTTCAAGTAGGTGGTAACCCATTCGCAAATGGGAAGGGGTCCCCAAGGGACCCCTTCCCTTTTGTGAATGTTAGTTAAATCATTTTTTAAGAGCAAGCAGTGGTCCCAAGGACCATTGTCTGCTAATAAAAAATGAAAAGAAAACTTTTCATTTTCTTTTTTAAACGCATACCGTTTTCCTTTAAGGAAAACGGGCTGCATTTAAAAAACAAAAATTGCTTTATTAAAAAGCAATCACAGACATGGTGGTCTGCTGAGCCCAGCAGGCCACCATCCCTGTGATGTTTGCGATTCCTAGGGCGTTGCAAATTGCGACCTACCTCATTAATATTCATGAGGTAGGTCATTTGCGATCCCCTAGGAATCGCTAAAAGTGTTAAACACACTTTCATGCATTCCGTTTTGCGATTTCCTAATTGCGAATCGCAAAGATTCGCAATTAGGGAATCGCAAAACAGGGCCTTCATGCATCTGGCCCTTAGTTACTTATTGTTACATTGGGAAAGATGTTGTGTACATGTAGGCCTCCTTGGAAAGTGTGCCCATGACTCCTAAGAAAAAAGATTAACCCTTCTATGGGGATTGGCCTTCAGAATGTTACTCTCCTTTTTGTTCCTATATGTTCCTTCTTTCTGCTACTCATCCCCACACTCTAGGTCAGTATAGGAAACTGGACATTTTGTTACATAATTATCAAGCATAAAGATACATATAAGGACTGCTCTTGTGAATACTCCTTTAAAAGGGACAGATTATGCAGTGTTTCCGAATTATGATAGCTAGAGCTGTGGTAAAATGATTATTCTCTAAGTGTAACATTAGGCAGTTTAGATCACTGTAGCTGCCGATATGTTATATAGAGCAATGTTGATTGTATTCTGAGTACTGAAGTGAGAGCATAGAAGGCTTACATACACATGGGAGAACTCCCTTCTTCTCAAAAAGGTAGACTTCCCTTCATTTGAACCTTAAGGACCAAATGTTCTATGCTAATAAGCATACACTATATCATCATAACTGTGGGAGCCCAAAATATATTCAACTGCATTCGTTGATCTATGTATTACAGTGTAAAATCAAGATCTCTCATAAGAATGCTCGTTAAAAAAATATTCTTTTTAGTTTTCATTGAGTATGAACAACAACGCAGTAAAAATCTAATTTAGTTTAAAGAAACTTTGGTCCTTTGGATTTAAACGAAGACGAGTCAGTATTCAATAAGCCCTTGTAGTAATGAATACAAGTAGGCTCCAAGAAGTCTTCACGAACGTTTAATGGCAGTAAACAACATGTGTCTGTAACACCAGATACCTTACTAATGCCATTAGCCAACTGACATGGAATTCCAAGCTGTCACGACCCAAGGCACGAGGCAGTGTTTATGACATAAACAAGATTCCATAGACCCACATTCCAAAGGTCCATATCATACACACAGTTCTACAATAAGCCCATGTAGGAAAGTAGGATGTTTTCATGGTTACCCCCACTTTTTGCTGGTGTTATTCTGTTTTATGACTAGTCTGACTGGGATCCTGCTAATCAGGACCCCAGTCACTGTGCTTTCTCCCTAAATTTGACAGTGGTAAGTACTTTGGTACCTTCCCAATTGGCTTATGTTGTACCCCTCTAAGTCCCTAGTATATGGTTCTGAGGTACTCAGGGCATATGTACACAAGAGGTCTCCCCTTGGCTGCAGCATGTATTGTGCCACCCAGGGGAGCCTCCTTAAACTTTACCTACAGGCTTGCCATTGCAGTCTGTGTGAGTTTGTCTTTGCACCTCTCACAGCAGATATACATTTCTTTGTATCTTAGGTGACTACACTTAAAACCTATAAGTCACCCCTATAGCAGGCTCTTCAGTCCTGAGGGCAGGGTGCTTGGTTATAAGTGTGAGGGTGCCCCTGCATGATCAGAACACCCCTACCAACCCTGGAGTTTATTCTCCAGGCTTTGTAAGTGTGGTCAGTCATTTAATGCATATAGTAGACATCAAGTCAATTACGAGATGTCTAGCTGTATATTGGCTTCACCGAAACCAGTCATGTTTGGTATCAAATATGTTGGAAACCTACCCTAACACCAATTCCAGTGTTGGATCCCATGTACTGGGGGCTCCCCTAGAATGCCCCCCTGTATTCCCGGTACCAGCCTTTAACGGTCTAACAGCAAGCTAGTGTTGCTGCCGACCACAGACACGATTCTGCCCTCCTGCTGCTGAGCCAAGCTCAAAGAGGGGAAGGTAAAACAATAGGTTTCCTGTCGCAGGGAGGTGTGACCACCTTCCCAGACAGGACTTGGTGTATTGGGCTGGGGTGGGGAAGCTTGCCAGCGCCATCAGACTGCTTTGAAGGGCAGACTGGGTGCCTTCCTTGCATACTGTAGTTAGAACCAGTTCAGGGAGCCCTTGGCTCCCGCTCTGGTGTGAAACTGGACAAAGGACATGGGAGTATCCACCCCTCTGTCCTACCACTCCTCTAGGAGGGTCCCCTGAATTGTTCCAACCCCTTTTCCTAGGGTACGTAAGGGCTTACCTGTGGGTGGCTCTCAGATGTAATGTAATGTAATGTAATGTAAACTGAATTTATATAGCGCACTATCACCCAACGGGTATCCTGGCGCTGAGAAAGTACCTAGTTGTTATATGGCGTAGTGCGACGGCCACCCTGAGATGAGGTATACAGAAAATTGAAGAGAGGGAAAGAACCAAAGTGAGACTGCGCGGTGAGTTGGAAACACTACATCTGTGTATTACTCCTCCCTCGGGAACAGCCAAGTCTTCAGCTTCTTCCTGAATTGCATTAAGTTCTCACTTTGCCTAATGTCAGTTGGAAGTTCATTCCACAGCCGTGAGGTCATGGAACTGAAGACTCTCCCTCCTATCCTAGTTCTTTTAAATTTTGTAGTGTTGACCAAATTTGCTGTTGACGAACGGAGGTTTCTTGGGGGAGGATACCACGTGAATTTTCTCTGCAGTGGTCTAGGACCCAGACCATGTACTGCCTTAAAAACAATGCAGAGAGATTTAAAATGTATCCTCTGCCGAATCGGCAACCAATGAAGATCTCTTAGGGCCAAAGATGCAGAGGACCTGCGCTGCCGGTTTAGAGCTAGCTTTGCTGCTATTGTTTGAATTCTTTGTAGCTTTAGTATCAAAGAATTTGGAGCTCCAAGATATAGGGAGTTACAGTAGTCCAGCCTGCTCAGAATAATGCTCCTTACTACTTGTATTCTGGCTGAGACTGGCAGTAGCGGGAGAATCTTTCGTAAAGCTCTAATCAGAGAAAAGCAGGTGCCAACTGTTTTGTTTACTTGTGAGTCCAATTGAAGATTATTGTCCATCAGCACCCCCAGATTATGTACTGTTTTGGCTGGGATTAGCGGAGTGTCTGTAGGGGTGATCTGGAAATAGGGGACAAGCTATTCTGCTCGTAATGCAATATACAACTTCTGTTTTGTCTCCATTGAATTGGAGGAAGTTGTTTCTAAGCCAGTTTGTGGTACTCTCCATGCACTTATGAAATTTATCCATGAGGATAGTTTGATTTCCTTCCAATGAAAACACAAGCTGTGTATCGTCAGCATAGTTGACTAGTTCTATTTCAAAGGACTTGATGAGAGGAATAAGTGGACGCAAGTATATATTGAATAAAATCGGGCTAATTGCTGAACCCTGCGGGACCCCGTGTTGGACAGAAGTCTTTGGAGATGTGAAAGGTTGAATACTCACTGCCTGGGTCCTATCCGATAAATAGGATTGAAGCCAATTTAAAACTTGACCTTTGACACCGATGTTTCTATGTCTTTTTAGCAAAATGCTATGGTTCACCGTGTCAAATGCTGCTGACATGTCTAGCAGCACTAATACGACTATTGACCGTTGTCCGCTCGAATTCTCAAATCATCAAACACAGTCACTAGGGCTGTTTCGGTTCCGTGCTCAGGACGGAATCCGAATTGCAATTCATCCAATAGAAGATTGTCCTCTAGATAATTGGACAAGGATTTGCTGACCAATCGCTCAAGAATTTTTACCGGGTAGGGTAACAAAGAGATGGGTCTATAGCTAGACGGACAAAGGGGATCAAGTATTGGTTTCTTAAGTAACGGGGTCACTATTGCGTGTTTCCAGCATTCTGGGACATCACCGTTACTCAATGATTGGCAGCAGATTTGACGTAACCAGGGGAAGAGTTCCGACTTGTGTTCCTTCCAGATCCTCTGTGGGAGGGGGTCCAATGGTGACCCGGAAGAGACAGTCAGAGCTATATTAGTAAACATTTCCTCCGTGGGAATTTGAAACCATTCCAGAGTAGGCTGACGGTCTCTATCCATGCTCTCGTCTAGTTTTCTCGCTGTGGGACAAGATTCAAACCTGAAGCCACTTCAGTTTTCGATCGTCTGGGCACCTGGACTTCACTGGAATTCGCCTGGAACCAAGACTACATCAAGGAAGACTCCTGCTGCTCCTGGTCCCACTGTTCTGCAAGTCTTCTTCATTGTCTGTGCCTGAGCTTCTTCCAGGTTCCTCTCCAGACCTGTGGGCATCAAGGACACCCGAAATAATCTCCCTCAGAGGGAAGGAGTCATTCCCTTTCATCTGCAGGCACCCCAACGAAGCTGACTGGTCTGCTGCTTCTGACGTCCCACGGACTTCGAAAGGCTCAACAACACAGGTGGGGGTTCTGCAAGTCCATCGAGGCCAGACCAGTCGTCTCAGCACGTGTGCGGCCAGTGTCCCTCTTCAGAACCGCTGGAACAGAACCCCTGTGTAGTGCATCGGCTTGCCATTGCCAAGGCTTGTTGGCTCTGCATTCCAGAGATCTTTGGGCTACAAGAAGCTCCAGCCCACAGCATCTCTTCCTGCCAAGATCTTTGTCCTCACTATATCCTCTGCACCGTGGGTTGGCATCTTTGGAGAGCTGCTCAAGGTCCTCTTGCGACTCCTGTGCCTTCGACCTGTGGGTCCTCTTGAGGGTCTTTTCTGGCTTCAGTGAGCTCCCCTGCTTTCTCACGGCCTGCTGTGACACTCCTACAATTGGTGAGTCCCTTGGACCTTGCTGGTCCCAACATTGCTCCTTTTTTGTTTACCATGTCTGTTGCTACTGCCAAGACTTGTTGATGCTCCCGCTGGACACCGACCCCCTGGTTCTCAACTTCTGACATGGGATAGCTTGTGAACGGCTCCTGGTCTTCCACAGTATCGCCTGGTCCTCACAGCTGCAGCGACAAGTTCACTGTCATTACTACTGCATCCTCCGTCATCAGTGGTCATTGCTCTTCCATGCCTCCTGGTCACCTCCGAGTGGCATAGACTGTGTCCGCTCTGCTTGCAGGTTCTTCTCTTCAAGATTCCACCCTTGTATTCCACCGGACTCTTTCACCTTCTTCGCCAGCAGCCTCTTTCCTGAAGTCCTCCATTGCGGTCTACGTCGGTTTCCAACGTCACTTCGCACCTATGCCCCCGGCTTCCCTGGTGTAGGTATCCTGGTTCCTGGGGTATCCACAGGTGTGGTGACTCTCCAACCTTATGTCTTCCATGGAGTTTCTTCAGGGTCCACTTAGAAGGGTCCTTCATCTTGAAAAACTGCAACCACAACTTTCCCTTTGACTTGCATTGAGTACGCGGCTGTGTTTCCACTTTGCACACAGCCTCTGTGGGGTTCCTGGGTACTTTCCTTGGGTGGTTCCTTGTGTCCCCAGCTCTTCTGAGTCTCCTGGTCCAAGTCCTGACTTCGGTCGCAGTTCGCATTCCACTTCTTTAGCATATGGTTTGGTCTCCCCCTGGAGACCACTGTGTATTGTGCTTACTTACCTCTTGTGAGTGTGTATAATAAATATACCTATTTTTATAACTACACTGTGTGGTTCTTTTTCATTTAACCTACACTATATGGTGTAGATTTGTAAAAACACACTACTTAACACTCCTTTATTTATTAATAAAGTTTTGTATGGCACGGACAAGACCCTAAAGGGTATCAGAGCGCTTCACATTATAGGGTGAGTAGGATACAGTTTGTAAAAAAAGACATTCGTTACATAAATGAGAGTGGCAAGGTGACGCTGGAGTTTATGGTTGCTGGATAACAATGTAGTGGTCAGGGCATCGGGATAGCGGGCAGGTGAGTAAACAATAGGACCTAAAAGTCACTTAGGGCAGAAACTTGTTCATCACTATTGTTTTCACTTCTTTTTTAAAAGAAGAGGAAGATGAGATTCGGCGGACATCCGGTGCGAGAGAGTTCCATATCTTCGGCGCAAAGCCTGAGAAGGCTCTGTAACTCGTTCACTTTTTGCAGAAAACCTGTGGTCTCTGTAGCAGTGAACTTGCACTTAGTGAGGATCTGCATCTTCCTGAAAACTCTAGCTTTTGAGCCAGATATATGGGGGTCTTGAAATGTAGGGCTTTATGAGTCATGCAAGCAATCTTTAGCTGTATTCTTGCATCGTATGGCAACCAGTTTAAGGTTTTTAGTGCTGGGGATATGTGACCATTTCTTTTTGTACCGGTTATCAGTCTGGCCGCGGCATTAAGGGTGGCCCTTAGCGGGGCCAAAGTATATTTGGGAAGACCACAAAGAGAGGAGCTTCCATAATCTAGCCTCAGCAATAGAAGAGTTTGGACTGCCATTTTGAATTCGTCCTGAGGTAGGAAAGGTTTGAGTTTCCTTAGTGTACTCATCTGGTATGTAACTCCTTCTGGACTAAGCCTGAAGGATGCTCTCCACAGCTACCACTTAGAGCACTTTCTAAGGTTGTCTAAGACCACTAAAATCACCATAAGGTATGTCTGGATTAGTGTAAGGTGCTTCACTTAAATAAGTGTGACCAATATACTGAGCCAGCCTCCTATAGCCCACAATGAAACAACCCTGTTCGCTTTAGTTTGAGAGGTTACTCTTTTCATTGAGGATTCTCTTCCTCTGCATCGATGTATCATAAGCAATCAAAGTGGTTGTTTCTGGATGAGGTGTAGGATTGGAAGTATTTTCATACTTATTTTGGGATGGAATTACAACTTTGTGCCAGTTACATCTATGTACTGGTCAATCTTTTTGTTCTTATCAGCCTAATGTACATCTAGAGATTTGATGTTGAGACTGAAGATGACAGGTGATAGGATGGTGCCCAGGGGTGTGCTTCTGGTTACCAGGATGTGTTCTGATTTTGAAGAGTTAATTAGAATGAGGTGGTACATTTTGGCCAGTTAGGAAGACAGCCATTTGATGATGGTGACGTTGAAGCCCATAAATGTATACTGTGTTGTCTGATGCGAGACCCCCTGATTTTTCTTTGTAGCAATCATTAATTTGTTTCTGATGGGTTTAATTAAAAGATCCTTTTGTGGGTATGACAGCTGGTCTTGTTTGGGACAGTGGGCGCTATCTCTCAGCTCATCTACATGATAGTCATAGCACCCATGGCGGGGTCAGGACAGTTTTGCCCTCAAAAACAGAAGAGGAAATGTGTCCATAACGACAAGATTCAAAACAACATTTTAAAGTACAATGATTAAATAAGGACAGACTTAACAGGGGGGGGGGATTCATTATTAATCCCTCAGCCTTACACTAGTCATGAACCTGGATCACCAACACTTAACTACCTGGAGGCAGGCCCTTCAACCCAGGACCCCTTCTTCTTGCAAACATGGGGAACAACTGATTTTTCATCCAGAATACCAGTCAGGAAGTCAGTTTGATAGATTAAATAGAGGTAATAGCACAAAGATACTCGCAGCCCACCCTGACCTGCAACATCTCTCGTCCATAAAAAATCTATAAATAGAATATATCAAATGTGACAGGTCGTCATCAAAGAAATCTACATTTATTACATGGAGCTCTATGGAAGTGGCCAACTTTGCTTTCTCAAAAACGCAATTTTTTAAAGCCTAGGGAATCACACTAAACACAACTCTTGCACAAATATATCTGGATTCTCTTCTTCCAAAAACCACTGATTCCTCACATATTACTGCTGAGAAGATAAACTGATAATGAGCAAAAGGTCAATAAATCAAGTCTTTAAAATACTGTGGCAAAACTAATCAAATCAGCCAAATGCAAGGCAACCTACTCATATCCTCTGCCAACACAGCAGAATCACCTTGCAGACAGGTCATGGAAACCTCATCGAACTCTACCATAGGAGACTGGTCCTGGTTAGCCCCACCACTAAATGAAATGACAACAGCACAAAGAATGACCCGTTTGAACATCCAACGATCATTTACCATATGATCCTGGAACCTGGGAATCCTGCCAAGACCACTACAGGATGAAAAATATTAAGATACTTTGGGGCTTTTGAAATGTTATGCCTTCACGAAACTTGAAGTGCGGTAGAGACACAAATTACCAACTGTGAAACATTCTATAAATATGCAAAAATGACGTGGCAAATTTGGGTTGGCTATAACCATGAAACTCGATCAAGATCTAAAAGTATCTTGCATAGATATCCAAAACAACTCTTTTCAAGTGATCCACATTGGCAACTGGATTCTGGGAAACACCAGGGTGCACATGCTAACTGCAAACATATACATAAGCCCTGGTTATAAACATAAAAACCCAAATATTAGGGACCTCCTGGAATCAATTGCCACCTTAATTCATAAATATCCTGAGGACTACATGTTGATAACAGGTGACTTCAACCTCAATCTGCTAAAGTCAAACAACAATGTAGATGAAACCATACAGAATATTTTATGGCAAATTCCATTGGTAAGGAACACCCCCCAAAAAGGGCATACCCAAGAGGAACACTGATTGGAAGTTTTCATTAACTGGGCTTTAGAGCCCTGAATGGGAGACACCAAGATGACTACCCAGTGAAACCAACTCATTTATCAGTGTCTAGGAATGCCACCATAGGGTATATGACAGTCAGCTTAGATCTCATACCAGCAATTAAGAATTTTGAAATAGACATCCAAGCAGAAATTGACCATCATCCCCAGGTCTTCACAATCTTAAACAACAATCTCTCCCTGGAATGTTTATGCCCATCTACAGCCTTGAGACATACAGGAAATCTCAAAAGGCTAAACTGTAAAGGAACTACAGCAAATCGGAACCGATCTTATTCAAGGTGGCTGCCTCCAAACAGCCTAACAACCTCAGATCATCAGAACATATGATTAGTTGGTATGTGGAAGAAATACACTGAGCATGCATGAATGAAACAAGATAAAAAAATATGAAGTTTGATTAAAAAACATACTCACCTAGAGGGATGGTTCATCAAAGATTTACACAAAAAGAAAAAACAGTTGCACAGAGAAACAAGAATCATGGTTGAAAAAACCTGGGACCAATCCCGATTAACTTAAATAAAAAAACTAAAGAACTATTGTAAGCAGGCAGTGCTGACAGAAAGGAAGTTGCCCCATGACAAATTGTGGACCAACTTTTCAATGCTTGTAAGAAAGGTAACTCGAAAGAATTCTGGAGTTTTATTAGTGAGCCCACAAGCAGCTCCCACTAGAAAAGCAATACATCACAGCAAACAACTGGACTCTCTTTCTCCAATCATTATATAATATTGATTCAGATAACCATTCCCTACCTTTAGTTACTTCAAATTTCAACAAAATAGGGACACCTATTTGTAACGTCCTCCCCAGCCAGGGTACATGCAAATGATCACACTACACACAGAGCTTGGTATTACACGCCTTTATTCTCAGTGTGTAATCATTAAATGAACATTCCACATCATGAATTCTATCCCCCACACCCATGCACTTACATAACGATTCTACACAGTCCATCAGGAACTAAAAGGGCCCCATCATCTCTAATGCACAAGACACTATATCTCACCCTTTGTTAAAAAAAAGTTCGAATAATACATATATACATTACAACTCTTCAATAAGTCGTTTTGGTGTTCGAATCAATCATCCAGATCTGGTCATGTGAGGCTGTGGAGATACAGGAGAAATGTCCACAGCTGGCACTGGTGACAGAGACACTGGTACAGTCATTGGGATCTCCGGATTCTCAGGTGGATAAGTCTCACTTATGACATCTGTAGCTGGCAAAGGTTGAGGCAGGTGCTTGAAATGCAAAGAATCTTGCGTAATGGATTTTCCAGGATGGTGAGCAGTCACCATGTGTCCTTTACAAGTCACAACCCTCAGTGGGTCAGAATCAAAAGGAGAATCAGACTTGCATTTACGTTTCTGCCTGACTATACCTTGGTCTCCGCTGTTGAACACAGTGCTCCGAGCCCAGTGGCGTCTGTCCGCACAGGTCTTCATTCTGCGTTTGTGAGACAAATCAGTAGATCAATAGATCTCTCATTGGTCCATTGTGGCTGTTTGGTTCCTATAGCTGTTCCAAACATTAAGGTGGCAGGGCTTTCACCCGTGGTGGAATGGGTAGTTGACCTGTATGCACGAAGCGCAGACTGAAGAACTGATTTGAGTTCAAACATTTCCAGCGCAGCGTGCTGAACGGTCTTCTTGAGGGTGCTCATAAATCTCTTGACCACACCATTCACCTGTGGCCAGAGAGGTGTGCTTTTCTGATGCTTGACATTTAGATGAGTGAGAAAATCTTTAAATTCTCAACTATTGAAATTCGAGCCACTGTCAGATTTAAAAATCAAAAAACACCTCATGTTACAAGGATACTTTCTGATCTCTCAATGACTGTCATGAGTAGTTGATGACAGATCTTCTACAAAGGAAAACGGGAATATTCATCAACAATTACTAGTAGATGATTTTCATTGTCATGGGGTCCAAAATAATCAGTTGAAATCTACTCCCTTGCATGCTTTGGAAGATCAGACATGTTTAACGGATGTGAGGTTGTCTTGGATGACAAGCAGTTGCACAAATGACATGCATTTAATTCTTTTTCAACTCTTTTATCAAGACAAGGGAACCGCATTCGGTCCCGTAGAGCTCGTTTCGTAGCAACAACTCCATGGTGTCTCTCATGAGCCAGTTCAATAACGTGTTGTCTCAGAATCTCGGGTATGACAATTCATGTCCCTTGTCAGATGATGCCTTCTGGGGTAACTGAAAGTTCTTCATGCACATTTTTGAATTTCTGTTATTCAAGATCATCATGAAGAGGTTGTTTTTGCCACGATTGGTGTGTAATAATGTCTTTGAGCATTAGCAAATCCCTGTCAGTACTTGTGGCAGCAACAATTTGCTCTTCTGGTATGGCAGCAGGGGTACTGGACTTCGCAATGAAGTTAAGATGAGCATCAGCCGCTTTAGAAGTAGTGCCATGACACTGCATTGGCACACATGAGAAGCAGTCAGCAGGGTTTTGATCTTTTCATGAATGACGCACAGTCGTATAATCATACTCCTGCAGTCGCAACCCCCACCTCTCAATGCGAGTGAGCAAATTGGGTTTAGGATTGCTGAAAATGGTGCGCAATGATTGGTGGTCAGTGACAACAGTGTAATGCTTTCCATATAGGAACACATGAAAATGCTCACAAGCCCACACCACAGCAATGCTTTCTTTTTCAGGTTGTGAATAGGCACGTTCTGTCGAGGACAGACTTTGGCTACCATAAACCACAATGTGTCTTGGGGCATTGGGATGTCCAGTGTGCTGTGCACGGATGACACTTAATCCCACTGGGCTTGCATCAACAACCTCCTTCTGCAAATTCGGGTCAAGCATGCCATTCAATTGCATTCTCAATTGCAAGCTTGATTTGTTTGAAGCTTTTTCACATTCACTCGACCATTGAAATGGGGCATTTCATTTTGTTAAGTCGCTCAATGGGGCACTTACTGTCACGTATATACCTTGAACAGTAACTGGACATACCAAGGAAGGATCGCAGCATAGTTACATCTTGTGGGGAAGAAGTGGACGACAAGGCTTGTTCTTTATTTAGATCCAGAGTCATTCCCCATTGAAAAAGATATGACCAAAGAGCTTGATTTTGGTTTGATGAAACTCATACTTTGCCGTATTTAAAGTGAGAGCTGCATTGGCAAGTATACAACACAAATTGTGTTGGAGCTTTATCATGTTTCTTTCGTATGGCCCTAAAAACTAGTATATCATCACTGTAATTTAAAGCATGACATCCTGAAAAAGTTCTGCAGCTGATGACACTCCAAAAATTAGCCTTTTGCATCTAAATAAACCAACATGAGTCAAAAAGGTAGTAATGTACTTGCAATTCTCTTCCAGTTTGAGCTGGTGATATCCTTTATTCAAATCAAGGCAGGAAGGTGGTAAAAGACTTTGACTCCATTCAGCTGCATAATCATGTCAGCAATGTGCGGACCTGGATGTCGTTCTCTTTCAATCACCTTGTTCGCTTGGTGCATTTGAACAAAGATGTACATGGCTCCTCCATATTTCTTTTTCGGCACTACCATTATGGGTGATATCCATGGCATTAAACCAGTGAATCTCTCAATGATGTCATACTTTAATATTATTTCTCAACAGCCTCTTGTAAATGAAACACAATTTGATGATGTCTTTGAGCAACTGGATGGATGTCCTCATTTATGTGATATTGCACTTTCATGGTTCTAAATCTTCCTTGTCTATGAAACAAAGATGTAAACAGATTCACTATCTCATGATAGGCATTGTAGTTTACAGAAATCAGCCCCACGTCAGCAGCAGTACTGGAACTAAGTAAACATGCGCTCAATGAAGTGCCTGGCGAAACATGAATTGGTGCTTGTACTTTCGTATGTTTATGCTTCACAGCTGCTATAAATGAACCTTGATTTTGAAGTGGCATCAAGGCAGCCCACTTATACACGTTGGGTTTTGGCGGAGTTAAACGGGGCACTGGTGACAGTTCATTGTACTTTTCCACTGGCATAATGTTTATCAATGCCACACTGTCTATTACAAAAGGTATGGAGCATCCATTCACTTTCATTGTGATCTTGGGACTGTGTCAAAATGAATTTCACACTTTCACTTGTCGACCTAATTTTGATAGGCATTCTTTGTTGCAAGAAGCTAATCCTACATGTACACGTCATCCAGCAGTCAACATTGACATCACACACCCATCTTCCTCACTGTCGCTTGACAATGATGGTGAGAAACTTTTAGACGAGGAATTTGACGACAATGAATGTCGTTCAGTTTCTACTTGCCTCAACTGGTGTGGTCATTTGGTCTTGTGGGCCTGCGTAGAGCATCGCGTCTGGAACGTTATAGCATCTATTTTGTTTGTTCGACATGACGCACTTGATCTTTCCTCCATTTTCTTTCTCGATTTGACGCACTTGATGTTTCCCTCGCTTTGCAAACCGTTACAAAATGGTTCTCTTTCTTGCAGCCTTTGCATATCTATCCAATGGCGGGACATTTACCTTCATGTGGAAAGAAATACACATCGAAAACGCAACTTCTTTTTCTTTGGAGATATTATTTGATGGTCTTCTACCTTGTTACTTTTCACACTCAGCACTGATTCATTTTGTTCTTTCTGGCCTCCATGTAACTGCATGTCTGCCTGCTCTTTTTTTGTTGCTCTGGCAGCCATGGGTATGCTCTCCAAGCTGAGTATCTCTTTCAGCATTCATCGTCTGAAGGAATTGAAGAGACAACCATCTATTACTCTGAGATGCATGCCCTCTTCATCGTTAAACTCACTGGACTTGCAATGCTTTATGGGCAAATCAAGACTTTCTACAAACTCATCCCTCATTTTACCCGTTCTCTTCCTTTCCTGACTGAAAATGTATCTTTCATAGTCGACATTCGGCACTGGATTGAACTTGGTGTTTAGCGCCTCTTTAGTTTGTTGCTTCATCACTTCATCACCTTGTGGTATTTTCTTTATCTCCTTCACCTGCTAAGTTCTTTAGATATTTAATGATCATTTGCTTCTTGAAGTGCATCAATGAAATCATTGAAGGTTTCAACACAGGCAGTCCATCTGTAGCCAATATTTTGCTTTTTGGCAGTATTGAATGGAGGCTGTGGTCTAAAGCAGGCATCTGCACCATATTTTGTGCTTTTTTCAGCAGCCATTGAACAATTTCACTATTCCAACAGCTGCTCATGGCCTTCCGGTCGGGCCAACGTGGTTCACCAGCCTCATAAGCACAACCCTGTGCTTCTGCTTGGATTGCGACGCCTGGTGCTGAGGTCGGATGGCTCTTTTTACTCAGGTTCTTTTAAGCATGGTCATAATCTCTATATCTGGTTATCGCCGCTTATTATGTTTCTCTGCATTTACCTGTTTCTGCTCACAGCATTCTCTTCACCCGGCTGTCGCCGCTCGTTGCACTTCCTGTACCTGGTTGTCACTGCCTTCAGCGTTTCTTGGTGTCAGAAATGTCTCTGCTTTTAGCGCTTCCTTGCACTTGGCTATCACACCTTTAGTGCTTCTTGTACCTGGCTGTTGCTGCCTTTAGCATTGTTGTGCTGTATGAATAATGACTCTGTGTCGCATTGTGGCGCAGTACCTCTTGTCTCAACTTTAACAGAAAATTTCTAGCCGACGACGAACAAACTTTCTGTAAGGCCTTCATTTTCTTCACCGGCCTTGCACAGGCTGAAGTGGTGTAGGGATGAAAATGTTTCTGTTATTCTTGCTTGTGCATTATTCTATGTAAGCTAGCATTCGGGGCACCATTTTATGGTTGACTGCCATTTTGAATCATGCTCGAAACTGTAACTTGCCTTTTTGAAGAAAAGGGTTATGGTGAGCCTCGTTTCTCCAAAGTTGGGCCTTGCTTTGCTAATGAATACACTGTTCTTATTAACGCATACCTTTCTCACTAGATAGAGACCTTCTCCCACAAGTCTAGTGGCGGGCACAGACAGAACGACCTTGGGTAGGAGATAGTGTGTGCCCGGCCTCAGAATCGAAACCTATCCTTCTGTACTTCTTTGTTTAGCTGCAGCTGTTTGGAAAATTCCATTGTGGGCGTGCCTTCATTGGTTCTGAAATGTACATAATGTATTGTTATGCTTGCTGATGTCAGTCCCTCTCTGCAGCACTCCTAAGAGACTGGGCAGACCGGGCTCCGCTCGAGCGTATCTGAATAAACATATATTGGTTTGTATTCTCTACTGTCTGACCGACTCTTCATTTGTATGGAAGACTGAGAGGTGGTCGTGAGTGACCCGGGTGACCCTAATTGGGTCACTTCCTTCAGTGGCACTTTGACTCCACATACGTTAACTGTAGATTTTAGACTGAGGCACACGTGGTACGCACAAGCAGTTTGCTGGACGAAATCAAACTCTCTGGGAGAGCAGTCTCTGTTCTAAGGGTCGCAGGGTTTGTGCAATCCCCTATCTCGTCTCCAGTGGTAGCATCCTCCCTTCACTTCCTTCAGTTAGCGCCCAAACAGGGACTCCTTCGGGTGAGTGACCCAACCCCTTCCGCGGACGGGTGGGGAGGTCGAGGCTCTTGTCGAGTCGGACGGACGGATCAGGGATCCCTGCACGAGAGAGTTCCTGTACTCGCAGCTGCCCCTTCTGTCCCGCCAGACGGTGCCTCGCCCAGGGGTCATCCAAACTGGAGTTCTGAACGGCGAAACCCTTGGATCTGACCGTTTGGTCTGAAGAGTCGGCAGTGGAGAATAGATTCGTTTTTACCTGCATACATCAGTTGAGTTTGTTTTGGTTCTTTGTGGATATGGTACCATTTTGGTTTGTATTTGGTACGGTCTAAGGGCCGTCTTTTAGAAAAACGTTTGCAAATGTTTTGCCTGGCATAGAATAGTGAATTTGTTTTCTTTGAGAATGCCTGGAATAAGTAAATTGGTTTCTTTGTGCTGTCGCTGTTGTTCTGCAGATGCTCTATTGGAAGAAGCTCAGCCGGCGCCTCCAGAAGGCACTCCTAATTTTGATATGTATGTGAAACATGGTCTTGGCCCTATTATGTTTAGTACATTATGGCACAAATATACGAGGGACAATGCTGAGTTGCAGTGGCCATTGACGGGCACTTTTGATGAACAAAAAATTGGCTTTTTACAGGAAAAATTGTTTGTGAAGCGAAGTAGGCAGTCTATGTTTGATTCTCTTCGAACGTGGCAAAAGGAGGCTAAACAGAGACGATTAAAGATGGAAAAGGAGGCACGAAAGGGGAGAATGCAAAATCTGTAGCACATGATAGACAGAAACAAGAGATAGGGATTGAACGTTAAGATAGGAGGTTTCGACTGCAAATTGATAAATCTTATGTGGCCCAAGAAGAAAATGATACTTTCGTGGAGGAATTATTAGATAGTCGACCCCCACCTCCGTACGCCCCACAAAAGATATATCCCACTGTTCCCTTGCCCTCACAGCCGCCTGTTACTGTTGCTTCTACTGTCTCTGTTCCTGTATCCACTGCTGCTTTTTTGATGGCTGTGGCGTCGGCTCCTTCTCCTTCTTCTCTTCCTCCTGCTTCCTTACCGTCCGCAGCAACTGTAACTGTTAGCACCCCCCTCACGCCCATTGTTTCAGCATCTTTCTCGCCAGCTTTTTCTCCTCTGATGCAGCCCTCAGCATCGTTGATACCCGTCACTCCGATTGCCTCTCCTTCCCTAGTTTTTCATCCCCCAGTTTACTTGAGTGATGGGACGCCAGTGCGCGGGTTTGGAGACGGAGATTGGACAAAGTTTAAAGAGCGCATGGGTCCGTATGTGTGATCTGAAGTGGGAGATGCAGAGAAGAAGGTAGTGGCTAACCAGGCTGCGCAGTGGGCCCGAAACCCCATTTACAGTGTGGAAGATGTGTGGAATGTGATGAAAGACTATGAGCCCTTTGTACAACAGCATGCCCTTAAGCATATGTCTGCTACTCTGATTAGTCTTTGGGAGCAGTGTTTCAAAGATGCAGCACCACAGATTTTATATGATATTAAAGATCATGTATATGTTACTATTATGGAGCCTGGTCAAGTTTTTGGTAGTATTGCGACATTGATTGCTTATCGGGTAAGCTACTTGAGAAAAGCCCCACTCCGGTATCTCATGTTTCCGATGCGAGAGGTTCATCCTATATATCACCCCGAAATACCAGAGCTAACGGATCAGCAAGGTATTGTCACTAGACCAGGTGTGGTGCCCGTTTCCAAGAACAATGGGTTTAGACTCCATGGAAAAGGAGTGAAGTTTTGTCTCTTAAGACTCAGTTACCTGATCCTAGGAAAAATCCTACTGCATATTATAAAGAATTGACTGAAGCTGCCCCTTCAACAGTAATGACACTTGCGGATATTGAAATGTTCTTTGGTTTACTGGTTCCGGTTGATATTTGGAGACAGGTGCACACACAAGATCATACTGTGGAACTGGGTGGTACATGGGATCAAATTAAAGTATGGGATCAGGAGAGGAAGCCTGGCGATAAGCCTAAGGCAGAGATAATTGCTTTGCCAGGCCACATTTTCACGTATATGCGTTCTCTTATTCCGCCGAGAAAGGTTGATTGGGACAAGTTAACGGCTTGTCGCCAGAAGAAAGATGAGAGTGTGTCTGATTTTTTCACTTGGGTTGAAGATGTGTTTTTGGATTATAGTGGGCAGGATTTGTCTGTCGAGGGAGGTGTTTGGTTGTTTGTTAATAGATTTGTTTCTAATTTGCTTACTGAGATTGTGACTCGATTGCAGGCTTCTGAAAGCACTTGGTCCGCCTCTTCCTCTTCTGTTATTTTTAATATGGCGCAGTATTATGAGCATAGGGAAAATGAGGATAAGGAGATTTGCCATTCTTGTTGACATCTAATTGTGGAGAAAATTTGATGGGTTTGGACTTGTTGAAGAAATTGCATGCTACGATTTATTGCTCCCTGACAGGTGTTTACATGACAATGGGTCCGGATGTGGTACACGCTAAACAGTGTCTGTCTAAAGATGCGCTCCTTCCTGCTGAGTTTAAGGATGTGCTGCCCACTTTGTGGGCAACAGGCGACACAGATGTGGGTCTGTTACAGATATCGCCGGTTTCGATCCAAGTTAAAGACAATGCTATTTTACCTGGCATCCCTCAGTATAAAATACTGCAGGCAGGTGAGCGAGCTTTATTGCAAATTGTACAGGATTTGATTGAGAAAGGAGTGGTTGAGGAGACAACTGCTAATATTTGTAATGCCCTATTCTTCCCATTCTAAAACGGACACCTTCGGGTTCATCTGATGATCATGCAGATGTTTATCATTTTGTGATTGATTTGCACGAAGTTAATAAGATAGTAGTTCCTCAGTTTCCTTTGGTCCCTGACATTACTACTATTTTGACAATGATTCCTTCTACTGCCAAATTCTTCTCTGTCATTGACTTGAAAAACACATTCTCCAGTGTTCCTATCTATCCAGATAGCAGGTATTTGTTCGGTTTTACACTAGTTGGCAGAAGTTTTAGATTCTGTCGAGCTCCACAGGGCTATACTAAGAGTCCAAGTATTTATAGTCAAGCTTTAAAAAGCCAATTGGATTCCCTTTCGCTTCCTACAGGTAATGTATTGGTTCAGTACATTGACGATCTCCTCATCACTTCTGAAACAGAACAAGGTTGCAGGGATAGTTAAATTGTTGCATTTGGCACAGAACGGACATAAGTGTCCCTTTCCAAATTTCAGTATTGTCGACAGAAGGTCACCTATTTAGGTCACCTACTGTCGAAGGAGGGTAGGAGATTGACTCCTGAGCGTATCAGTACCAATGTTAGAATGCCCATCCCGCAGACTCAGAAAGATGTGCGTGCTTTTATAGGTATCACTTCCTACTGTCGGCAGTGGATACCTGGATACTCGTTACTAATAAAACCCCTGCTTGCCCTAACACTAAAAGATGTGCATGAGCCTCTGCCTTGGACGCCTGACTGTCAGCAGTCTTTTTAGCAATTGAAAACTGCGCTTTCTTCGGCTCCAGTACTCAGCACTCCAGACTATACTAAACCATTTGTGTTGTACGTTCATGAGGTGGCTGGATGCTCGTTTTCTGTTTTAACACAAAAACTTGGAAATAAGCAAAGGCCGTGTGCTTATTTCTCTGCTGTTCTCGACCCTGTCGCAAGAGCCCTCCCGAGTTGTCTAAGAGCGGTTGCGGCCGTGGCTGTCTCGATAAGGCAATCTGCTAGGCTCGTACTTGATACTGACCTCACAGTTATGGTACCCCATGCTGTGGATATACTTTTGAATAAGACCAAGACACAGCACCTCATCTGTGCACGTCTGACAGGTTACGAATTGACGTTGTTTGCCAGACACATCACGATTAAACGATGTGCCACTCTGAACCCAGCCACGTTACTCCCCCTCCCTTCCGAAAATGATGAAAATGAGAAACATGATTGTATCTTCCGGACGGAAGAAGAGACGAAAGGATGGGTAGACTTGACTGATGTTCCCTTATCTGACCCACAAGGGGAACTATATGTTGATGGCTCTTGTTTCAAATTACCAGATGACACTACAACTGCTGCTTATGCTATCACCACATTGCGCACAGTTGTAGAGACATCATGAGTCCCATATCAGTTAGCCCAAGCAGCTGAGTTAGCCGCCCTTATTCGAGCTTGTGAATTGAGTGAGGGACTGGTTGTCAATATTTATACTGACAGCCAGTATGCCTTCGGGGTTGCGCACAATTTTGGGCGACTCTGGGCTAAGAGAGGGTTCCTTACTTCCCATGGTACAAAGATTCAATATGGTCACCTTATATTGAGGCTTTTGTCTGCTTTCACACTCCCTAAGAAGTTGGCACTAGTGAAGTGTAGCGCCCATAGGAAAATTACTGATGATGTAGGTAGGGGAATGCTTTTGCTGATCAGACGGCTAAGGAAACAGCCCGGACTAAAATGAAAAGAATGTTTGTAGCAGGTCCCGCTAGGTGGGTGCCTGAAATCACCATGTTTGAGGATACACTTGAGAAAGTGAAGGAGATACAGAGTGAGGCCACAATAGAGGAATTAGCAATGTGGCCAGAAAGTACAGCACAGTTGAACAACGAGGGATGTTGGATTGATAAGTCAGGTAAGCAGAGATGGATGTTGCCAGATGCATATGTTCTTCCTGTAGTCACAATGGTCCGTGGCCCAGCCCATATTAGTGCTAAGGGTATTTGCAAGTTGTTAGACCCTATATGGCAGAATGACATTTCAAAAACTGCTGCACATTTAGTGAAATATTGTATGGTGTGCATGATGCACAATCCTGGAAAGGGTACCCCTACACCACCCGGTAATTTTGCACCACCCACTTTCCCTTTTGAGGTCATCCAGATGGACTATATAGAATTAGATAGGTGCAATAATTTGAAATATGTTTTGGTGGTTGTTTGTGCATTCAGTAAGTGGGTTGAGGCTTATCCCACTAAAGATAATACAGCCGTGACGACTGCAAAGGTACTCCTAAAGGAGTTCTTTCCTCGTTTTGGCTTGCCCCATTTGATTTGTAGTGATAACGGAAGTCATTTTCATGCCAAGGTCATTCAGCTAATTTGCAATGGTTTGCACATAAAACAGAAGTTTCATGCTGCAAACCACCCACAGTCAGCAGGTTTGGTTGAGAAGTACAATGGTACTCTCAAACTGAAATTGGCAAAGATTCAGGAGACAACAGGGTTACAGTGGCCAGATGCTTTACCATTAGCTCTTTTGTCGACAAGAACAACAGCACATTCTAGGACAGGATTGTCACCGTACGAAGTCGTGTTTGGACACCTGGCAAATGTCTGGGGCGTAATGCGTCCTCGACGGTTTTCAGATATTGAGTTTCCGTTGTTAATTGACTACCTGTGCCAGCTAACCGAAAACTTACGTTCTATTCACCAACAGGTCCGGGAATCCCTACCACCCACACCAGGGGGGCCCGGACATAACGTTCAGCCAGGCGATTTCATCCTGATCCGTAATTTCCACAGGAAGAAGAGTTTAGAGCCACATTGGAAGGGACCAGAACAGGTCCTCCTGGCTACACGTACTGCCGTGAAGGTCGCTGGCCGAAAGAACTGGGTGCACGCCACCCACTGCCGCCGGATACCCTTGCCCTATGACCAGTGGGTGAGGGACGGAGTAGGGGACTCTGAGTGCGAGAAGGTGCCTCAGTTCGACCCCTTCAGTGATGCAAAGCTGATGAGGACCCAAACGGATTCGGAGAATGAGGAAGTGCTAAATGCAGCGGTCACCCCAGAAATACGAGCTATTAAGGAGCCGCTGTTTGTTGATCCAACGGTGCCTAGGGCTGCCAGGTACAGTTTGCATCCTCGGTTGAGGAACGTGCACAAAAGGAGAAGTCAGATTAGATAGGGATGGACTGAGTAAGTCAGGTGTACTTTGCCATAGTACCAACAGAATTAGTTTAGGGTGAATGTGAGACTTGTGCACTGTTTGTTTTTGAACATTGGACAGGATAGTTCAAAGGGTATCCCTTTGGGGGGTACTTTATCCTGATCGACATGGGACAGCACGAGCTTAGGATGAAGCAAGCTCCACCGCCGGTGCTCAAGAGCGCCAACTTATTGATGAACAATAGGAGCCTGTACCAGTGAGGCTCTGATGGACACTGGGAACACTTACCTTTACTATTATTTTTGCTGCACTATCGTTCCTGTGGCATTTCTCTCCTTGCTTAATGCATCCCTTTGGTCGGCCTACTGATGAGGAGGAACAGCCCCTTGCACCATCACGTTCAATGAGGGGTTGGTCGACAAAGAGTAAAATAGTCTGCATACTAATTGTTGTGATTGCAATAGTGACAATATTTGGAATATCTTGGTTCTTAGAGGAGAAGTTTCCTATGCATTCCTTAGTAGGTACTACTCCCACTCCCCCAAACACATTTTTGTTACTCTAGCACCACACAAAGAAGTGCATAGGCAGTCCTACACAGATAATGTCTTTATACAAATGTTACATCATGCTCATAATGAGTCCAATATGACTAATTGTTGGGTTTGTAGGTTGCTATCTTCAGTCACTCAAAGGAGCGACAATCTGTTGTCTATGCCACTGTCGTATATTGGTAGCTCCGAGGGTTGGTATGAATTGTTTCGGCTGGTGAACCTCAAATTTCACCTTTCTACTTTGAATATGACATCCACTGATTCTCACACTGCGAATTAATATTTACGCTTCTATTAAGGGTTTACCCCCATAGGACCGGCAGGACAAGGTCCTCTAGGGACAGTGTCCTCAAAGTCATGTTTGAAAACGTACCATAGAGTAAAGGATAATGCCTGGTTTCGAATGGTAATGGCTGATTTCCAATGGTTCAACATCTCTGAGTATTTTCAATCCTTTCGAGCTCGTAATATTACCAAGGATAAACCAATACCCATACCAGTGGTTAATATGACAGCTGGGTTTTGTGTCCAGGGAACTGGGGAGATAATGGTGGGGGAGAGTAAATGCAATTTCACCTACAAGCTGAATATGACTAATAGTCCGCCTTTGATCCTACCCCATAATGTCTATTTTGTCTGTGAGTCACAGGCTCACATCTGGCTCCCAAGGGGATGGTCAGGCACATGTTATCTCTCTTTCCTTTTTCCTCCTGTGTATGTTGCCCTGCCTAATTAACATAAAACACATCGGCTGCTATGTAGAAGTCCATTCCTGCCCCGAGTCAAGAGGGTAGTTGCACAAAGGATATAGATCAGACTGACACCACCGCACAGCAATTTGGAGCTGCTGTAAAGGGCCTACTTCCTTTTTGGGGCCCCATGGCTAATAGCCTTCAAGTTCGTCAGTTAACTAGAGTTGTGAGGCAGTTATCAATACAACAGCTGGGATAGTGACAAATGTCACTGCTGAGCTCCAGGCTACAAGATTAGTCACTTTGCAGAACAGGATGGTGCTAGACGTTATGCTTGCAGACCGGGGAGGGGCCTGTCTCGTCATCAGCAGCAGCTGTTGTGTTTACATACCTGATAACGCTCCCAATGTTTATTCAGCTATAAAAAAATTACATAGAATATCGGCCGAAATACACCAAGAAGTGGGTACTCGTACAATGTCGGGGTGGTTTTGGAACACGTTAACATCCTGGGGTTGGGAGATCCTCACGTTCTTGGCTGTGGTTGCCGGTATCTTCTTTACATGTTGCCTTTGCATACAATGTCTCCCAGCTTGTTGTTCTTAATGTGTCAATATCCTCACTCCCAAACAGAAAACATCAATTCATGATACTAATGCCGCAATTATGCTACAAAAGGATATTGACGATTTGATGCAGATAGACGAAGGTATTTTTGAGACCACATCTTTCCTTGCAGCCTCTATTCCTGACACTGAATATATGTACTGCTCCTAATACTGATGTTCCTTTGTCCATGAACATGTTATATGTTCTTGATCACCATATAAATTGGTTAGCTCATGCTAAAAGGAGGGTATGTGGGGATGAAAATGTTTCCGTTATTCTTGCTTGTGCATTATTCTATGTAAGTTAGCATTCGCGGCACCATTTTATGTTTGACCGCCATTTTGAATCATGCTTGAAACTGTAACTTGCCTTTTCGAAGAAACGGGTTATGGTGAGTCTTGTTTCTCCAAGGTTAAGCCTTGCTTTGCTAATGAATACACTGTCCTTATTAACGCATACCTTTCTCACTAGATAGAGACCTTCTCCCACAAGTCTAGTGGCGGGCACGGACAGAACGCCCTTGGGTAGGAGATAGTGTGTGCCCGGCCTCAGAATCGAAACCTATCCTTCTGTACTTCTTTGTTTAGCAGCATCTGTTTGGAAAATTCCATTGTGGGCGTGCCTTCATTGGTTCTGAAATGTACATAATGTATCGTTATGCTTGCTGATGTCAGTCCCTCTCTGCAGCACTCCTAAGAGACTGGGCAAACCGGGCTCCGCTCGAGCGTAACTGAATAAACATATATTGGTTTGTATTCTCTACTGTCTGACCGACTCTTCATTTGTATGGAAGGCTGAGAGGTGGTCGTGAGTGACCCCGGTGACCCTAATTGGGTCACTTCCTTCAGTGGCACTTTGACTCCACATACGCCAACTGTAGATTTTAGACTGAGGCACACGTGGTACGCACAAGCAGTTTGCTGGACGAAATCAAACTCTCTGGGAGAGCAGTCTCTGTTCATCGGGTCACAGGGTTTGTGCAATCCCCTATCTCGTCTCCAGTGGTAGCATCCTCCCCAGCCCGTGTACATGAAAATGATCAAGCCACACATGGAGCCTGGTATTGCACGTCTTTATTCCTCAGCGTGTAACCGTTAAATGAACCTTCTACATCATGAATTCTATCACCCACGTGCTTACCCCATGGTTCTACTGAGTCTATCAGGATCCAAATTGGTCCCTTCACCTCTAGCTTCCAAGACACTACACTATTCACAAACAATGAAAACATAACCAAGCATCACAAATACCAGAAGAATGGAAAACTGCTAAGCAGATTAAAATCATTATTGACAACAGAAGAAAGGAGGGAGCACCAGGTCCAAATGCTCTCCCTGAAGCACTCTTCAAAATAAACCTGTCCTTCTGGTCAAGTCTGTTTTTTAAACTTTTCAATGAATGCATTAATTTCCCAATGAAACCTAGGGTCACTCTTGCAGCTATTTTATAAAAATAGAGACACCACCAATCCCTCAAACTACAGACTGATAGCACTAGTAGATATAGAAGCCAAATATTTTACCTATGTCATTTTACAATACCTAGAAGAGTGGATTAATGATCAGATGATAATCCCTCTGAGCCAAACTGGTTTTCGGCAAGGAATGGGAATGGACCAAAGCATTATCTTTCCCGGTTATCTGAATTGGTCTGTCGTTTTATCCTGGCTGCCACATTAGTCATTGAGAGGACCAGATGTCTATAGGGGAAAGATGGACAAAAACAGCCAAGATTAAGCTTTGCCTTTTACCTTTTCCTCTCTATTTATACAAAAGCTACCTTTTCTTTTCTCATCATGCTCCTTCCAGTTTCTCTGGAACTCTTATAACAACTTAGCTAAAGGATTGGATACTCATGAGACAATTACTGACAGTTACTGTCACTGTAATAGCAGAGGGGTGAGAGAGTTGAAACATTCAACTACTCCTAGCTCAACCTTAGTATTTTAATGCGATTTTGCACTCTCGAATCCGCATTTCAACTAACAAGTCACAGGTTATTTAAAATTCTTTATTTCTTCTTTTTTAGGGCAGGTATTTATAAAGTGTCTGTTTTTACCTCTCTCCTTTACATTCACTTTGAAATTGAATGTGTTGTAATGATCTTAATGAACTCAACATTTTATTGCAATGATTTTAATTAATCCTACAGTAAATGTTTTCATTCATTTCATTCATTAAAAAAAGGAGCTACAAATCAGTAAAATAGGGAAACCATGAAGGTTTATTAAAATATTAAAGTGCAATTTAGATGGCAGAATATAGTCAGTCTCAATAAATCAGTAATATGATGTAGAAATCAGTTGTCATATGGTGTTGAGGCGTTAAATGCAGCAATGAGCAAGTTTTGGAAAATAGGCAAACTGAAAAATGTGAGGTAAATCGATTGAGAAACAGCCAGCATCCCTAGTAGAGACCTCAAACAATCTGGCTCACCCATATATTAAGGACCTTTTATAATAATTTTCACCATAGCAAGCAATGGAAATTCCATAGTCAGCATGGGGTGAGCAAATATAACAATACATTGTCAAAAAATAACACAGCATTATAAAATATCACATAGTACCACCATCCTAGCACCAGCACCACCAAATGAATATTAAAATGTCCCTTCTGACCAAATGTCATCTCAGGTATCAGAACAAATCTGAATATATAGACAATGGAAAGACTCATAGAAGAGTGGCATACAGTGAACTAGCAGGAAGAGCCTTGAAAAGTATCTAAAGGCTTCCTCTGGATTTCTTAAAGAACAGCATGTCATAAACAAAACAAACAGTGGAAATTGTTGCTGCATGTAGTGTCAAGGAGAAATATAAATACACAATGAATATTACAAAGCAGCAGCAATAGAAATTCATAATGGAATGGAGGCTTAATTGAGGCCTACTTTGCATAAGCCAAAAAAACATAATTCTGTACATCGTAAAATTATTATTTCAACAGCAATAGATTCATATCAATAGGTAAATATGATTAAATCAGAAAATAGCTCTGACAAATCCCACCTCTGATGATTAAAATCATGACCAAAATCAAACTATTACATTCATTCATTCATTTGTTAGTCTTTATTTTGACCAAAATGATCATAAAAGACAAGAATATTTACATCATCACATAATACATATATAAAATCCATTTCACATCAAGACTATACAAATACAAGTTTAAAAGACAACAAAGACATCTACTAAAAACTGATTAATATGGTTCCCTTACAAAGGTTTAAAAACGATACAGACTAAAAAGGAAACATTTCATAAAATGATCTATACCATCTGGCCCCTATACAAATATAAAAAATTTATGAATATATGTAGAACAGTGTGTAACAGAACTAGAGAACTAAGCAGAAGACAGAGCATTAGTAGACACTGTCACATTCTGCTTGTTTTCGGCCTTTTGTCTTATTCTTCGCTATAGCAATCACAATTGCCTCTTGGGTGCTAGTCTTTAGTAATCTTAGCGCAGTATCGCTCAGCCTAGTACCAAGGTTCTGACAAATTGGTTTGAGCCATTTTCTCCGAGGAGAACAATATACTGGACAAGCAAAAAATATATGGGAGATTGTTTCATCCATATTCTGGCAAAATTGACATTTGCTATCTTGGGAAGGGTGCCAGGTCTTGGTGAAAACTTTGGTTGGCAACGTTCCTATCCGGAACTGAAAATAACGTTTTCTGTCAATGGGCTTAGTTATAAAATCCCAGAATTCTTCATATAATGGTTCCAGCTTGTGATCCAAGAAGGTACTGGTCAATGATGACGATCTGGAGGAATTCAGAATACCAGATCTAATCATAGTCCAGTAGGCATCTTTAAATACCTTTTTGGAAGGAAAAGTGTTATGTGCTGGTTCCTCCCAAAGATGCCTCATGCCCATGTCCACCAGGGATCTTTTGACCTGTTGTAGCCACCTGATCTTATGAGAAGTGTCAATTCCCCTGATGTCCATAAGAGCTGAGGCATAATGGGCTAGTTCCGGAGTAGACCAGAGCCTTCTCCAGTAGGCCAATGGTTTAAACCTAGCAACCTCTGTTAGTGAACGGCACCCCAGATCAAAATATAAAGGAGTGAGAGGAGTACTCTGGGGGAGACCAACCAAACCTCTCAGGAAGCTGAGCTAGGGTGGACAGATTTTCGAACCCCCAGAGTTCTGCCCCATATAAGATGGACGCCATAACCTTTACATGGTAAGTCTTGAGTGCAGGGCCGATAGGCTTTGTCTGAGAAAGCCTGTGTTCTTTCAAAATCACCCCTGCTATCTGTGAGTGTTTGAGCGCCATTATTTCAATTTGGGGCTTCCAATCTAGCTTACGATTGATATTTACTCCAAGATAGGTAAATAAATCTGTTTGCTCTAAAGACTCGTTGTTCATAACAACCCTTGACTTGATGACTTTGTGGTTGTGTAACACCATAAATTTAGTCTTATCCACATTTACCAGTAACTCATGTTCCTTGCAGAATTTCTCAAAACATATCAGGGCTTTCTGCAGCCCAGCTTGGGTTTTGGATAAAATTAAAGTGTCATCCGCGAACATGAGTATTGGTACTTTGATACCTGCAACAGAGGGAGCATCGGTTGGGTAATCAGAAAAATAACTAACCACACCATTTATAAAAAGTGAAAACAGGGTTGGAGCCAGCACACATCCTTGGCGTACCCCTTTTAGAATTGGAAATTTGGGGGTAGTATTCCCTTGGGCTCCCCATCGAACCTGCGCAAAGTTTGATTCATGCAATTTTACCACCAGCTGCAAAAGTTCGGGGGGAATTCCCAGGTCTCTCAGTACGACCCAGAGCTTGTTTCTCGGGACCGTATCGAAAGCTGCTTTGAGATCTACGAAAGTGGCATAAATAGTTCCACCCGCTAGCAATACAACACGCCAATAGATTAATACAAAGTAAAAACTTGATCTATCGTGCTTACAAAAGCCCTAAAACCTGCTTGGAAGGGGGATAGTATGTTATTCTCCGTTATCCATGTCTGTATTCTATTCAGAACCAATCTAGCCATGATCTTTTGGATGGAATCGATCAGGCTGATGGGCCTGTAGTTATTGGGGCTGGAACGGTCCCCCTTCTTATAAATAGGGAGGATTTCCGCCCCACGCCAGGAATCAGGAATAGATGCTCCACTAGCAATCGCATTTGCAAGAGACAAAATGTACCTAAACCAATTTTCTTTATCGGATAAAAATAAGTCCACTGGGACGCAGTCGGGGCCGGGTGCCCTACCTTTTGGTGCTGAGGTCACAGCAGTTTCGACTTCCCTTAAAGAGAATTTTACCGGGGTTACTACACTTGGAACTATAAATAAGAGAGTGTTCTCAACGACAGCGAATTGATGCTTAAAAAATAATACAGTCTGCATCTATTTCTGTATTTTGCATCTCAATCCTTCCAAGATCTTGATCTCATCATCGGCTTTTGCGTTGATATCTTCCAATTTGTAATGTTCACACTGCCCCTTATTCATCAACACCTTCTTACACCCACAAGTTAGTTCCATATTATAAATGATTGCTTCAGGGATGTTAAGCAAAATAATTAAACCAATTACACAAATTAACACGATAATTAATTAATAATTAACACATCACACTCCCTTCTGTGCTGTCAAACCCCTCACCAGACTTTCCAAATCCCTTTCCAATCTCACCAAACCAGAAAACAACTGATTCTAGCAAATCATACTCTTCAAGAGCTTTTACTTTATGATAGATATTACAAGATGATGGACGCAGTGCTGCAACTTTTCAACCGCTCACCCCAATTCAAGAGATCTGAGTTTAATCCACTGTTCTTTTGCTCACTATGCCACCCCTGTTTGGATCCAGCCATATGCAAATCAGTCTTGACCCTGCTCCTCATGAGAACAGTCCTGCCCGAACTGCCAGGCCAGGTCCTCCCTGGACCGGAAACAAGCATCCTGGGACTGGATTCGAGGCATCACCCCTCATCAGCCGAGCTAGCCTGAATTCAGTGGCACAGCGAGCAAGGGACCCACGTCTGGGCATAACCTTGGGCACTTAGGGCGAACATGGCAGACACAACAAGATGATGGACAAAGTGCTGAAACTTTTCAATCACAAACGCCCAGTCAAGAGATCTGGGTTGAATCCATTGTTCTTTTGCTCACTATGTCACCCCAGTTAGGATACAGCCATATGCAAATCATTTTTCACACTGCTCCTCATGGTAACAGTCTAGCCCGAAATGCCAGGCTAGGTCCTCCCTGGACCAGAAACCAGTGTTCTTGGACCGAATTTGGGGTATCACCCCTCATCAGCCAGGCTAGCTTAAATCCAGTGGCACAACGAGCAAGGGACCCATGACTGGGCATACTCTTGGCCACTTACGGCGAACATGGCAAACACAACAAGATGATAGTTGGAGTGCTGAAACGTTTCAACCACTAAACCCCAGTCAAGAGATCTGGGTTTAATCCATCATTCTTTTGCTCACTATGCCACACCAGTTTGGATCCAGCCATATGCAAATCAGTCTTCACCCTGCTCATCAGGGGAACCACCCAGCCCAAACTGCCAGGCCAGGTCCTCCCTGGACCAGAAACAAGCATCTTGAACTGGTTTCGGGGTATCACGCCTCATCAGCTAGGCTAGCTTGAATACAGTGGCACAGGGAGCATACCCTTGGCCACTTAGGGTGAATATAGCAAACACAACAAGATGATGGACGGAGTGCTGAAACTTTTCAACCACTCACCCCCAGTCAAGATATCAAGGTTTAATCCATCATTCTTTTGCTCACTATGCCACCCCAGTTTGGATCCAGCCATATGCAAGTCATTTTTTACCCTGCTCCTCATGGTAACAGTCTAGCCCAAATTGCCAGGCTAGGTCCTCTCTGGACCAGAAACAAGCGTCCTGGGACCGAATTTGGGGTATCACCCCTCATCAGCCAGGCTAGCTTGAATCCAGTGGCACAACGAGCAAGGGACTCACGTCTGAGCATACCCTTGGCCACTTAGGGTGAAGATGGCAGACACAACAAGATGATGGATGGAGTGCTGAACTGTTTCAACCACTCAGCCCTAGTCAAAAGATCTGGATTTAATCTATCGTTGTTTTGCTCACTATGCCACCCCAGTTTGGATCCAGTGATATGCAAATCAGTCTTGACCCTGCTCCTCATGGGAACAGCCCAGCCCAAACTGCCAGGCCAGGTCCACCCAGGACCAGAAACAAGAATCCTGGGACCGGTTTTTAGGGTATCACCCCTCATCAGCCAGGCTAACTTGAATCCAGTGGCACAGCGAGCAAGGGACTCATGTCTGGGCATACTCTTGGCCACTTAGGGTGAACATGGCAGACACAACAAGATGATGGAAGGAGTGCTGAAACTTTTCAACCACTCACCCCCAGTCAAGAGATTTGGGATTAATCCATCGTTCTTGTGCTCACTATGCCACCCCATTTGGATCCAGTCATATGCAAATGAGTCTTGACCCTGCTACTCATGGGAAAAGTCCAGCCCGAACTGACACGCCAGGTCCTCCCTGAACCAGAAACAAGCATCCTGGGACCAGGTTCGGGGTATCACGCCTCATCAGCCAGGCTAGCTTGAATCCAGTGGCACAGTGACCAAGGGACTCACGTCTGGACATACCCTTGGGCACTTAAGGCGAACATGGCAGACACAACAAGATGATGGGCGGAGTACTGAAACTTTTCAACCAGTCAAGAGATCTGAGTTTAATCCATCATTCTTTTGCTCACTATGCCACCCCAGTTTGGATCCAGGGATATGCATATCAGTCGTGACCCTACTCGTCATGGGCACAGTCCAGTCCGAACTGCCAGGCCAGGTCCTCCCTGGACCAGAAACAAGTATCCTGGGACCGTGTTCGTGGTATCACCCCTCATCCGCCAGGCTAGCTTGAATCCAGTGGCACAATGAGCAAGTGACTCATATCTGGGCATACCCTTGGCCACTTAGGGTGAACATGGCAAACACAACAAGAAGATGGACAGAGTGCTGAAACTTTTCAAGCACTCGCCCCCAAACTGGAATGACATGGGGAGCTCGTAAACTATGGTCTTTTGCCCAGATATCTGTACTAGGGTGAATAATTCTGTCCATCAATTGTTCTTTTTGCATTTGTCACCCTGAGTGGAACAGGTATGCCCAGACGTGGGTCCCGTGCTCTCCATGCCACTAGAATCAAGCCAGCCTGGCTGATGAAGGATGAAACCCTGAAACCGGTCCCAAGATGCTTGTTCCCAGTCCAGGGAGGACCTGGGCTGGCAGTTCAGGCTGGACTGTTCCCAAGGGGAGAGGGATCAAGACTGATTTGCTTTCAGGCTGGACTGTTCCCTTGGGGAGCAGGGTCAGTACTGATTTGCATATGGCTGGGTTTAAACTAGAATGGCATGGGGAGCAAAAAAACAATAGGATTTAGGCCCAGTTCTCTGTACTGGGGTGAATGTTTGACATTGGCTGGATTTAACTGGAATGGCATGGGGAGCAAAAAAGGATGAATGTAGAAGCATATCTCTGTACTGGGGTGAATTTTTGAAATTGTTCAATATTCTGTCCATCAATTGTTCTTTTTGCATTTGTCACCCCGAGTGGGACAGGTATGCCCAAGTGTGGGTCCCGTGCTCTCCATACTACTGGAGTTAAGCTAGCCTGGCTGAAGATGGGTGAAACCCCGAAAACGATCCCAAGATGCTTGTTTCCGGTCCAGGGAGGACCTGGCTTGGCAGTTCGGGCTGGACTGTTGCCATGGGGAGCAGGGTCAAGATTGATTTGCATATGGCCGGGTTTAAACTGGAATGGCATGGGGGGCAAAAAAATGATAGATTTAGGCCCAGATCTCTCTACTGAGGTGAATGTTTGACATTGTTCAACATTATGTCTTTTAATTGTTCTTTATGATAGATATTAGTCAAATTTGTTATATAAGCATTAATAAGCTTTATGTTATGGGGTATGAAGGTACAGCACTGTTGCACCTTCAACACATGACATCCCGCCCTTTTTCGACAGAAGGATATCTAATGCAAGGCAGTTTTGCAAAATCATAGCACGCATAGCCATTAGTTCCTTATTTATTTTGGTTAATGCCCCACCAGTGTCAGAAATAAGGCTATCTACAAATGTATATAATCTCCTAATTTTCACATGCCACACCAATAGACGGAATCATAGCACCAACCACATCTGATGCAATTTGTCCACATCCATATTTTTCCTCTTTAAACCTGCAGCAACACTGATTTCCTTCATATGGTAAACCTGGTGGAATACTATATCAAAATAGAAGTTTCCTACCTAATTACATAGGAGGTTAAAATAGGCAGTCTTACCACAAACATAAGAAGATCCTCTCATTATAGGCTCATCACCTATCAGAAACCTATCATCAATAACATAACTTTTTCACACTCACTTTCTCCAACTAATTTGATTGAACTAGCATTTGAGGCTTCTGTTGCACCATACAGAACACATCTCTTCTCACATTCTACATTCTGAATCTCAGATGTACATTTAAATTCCTACATTTTTCTTCAGTTTCTATTTGCATCTTAACTTCAATAGCATCTTCCCAATTTATCAAAATTTCCACCCTTATTTCATTATATTTCTTAATAAACTCATGCTACTCTTTATCGAAGATTCGCACAAACTTGTGTTTAGTTCTATTAGAAAAGTCAAGCAGAGCTGTGCAGTCATTGTTCAGTTGCCATTGTAATTCATGTTGTGATTGGCTGACCTTTGCCATAGCCACGCTGTGATTGGTTGTTTGTTGTTTGTTTGTTTTAGCAAGGTTTGAGTATAGTTTGATTGGGAGAAATGGGTGGTGGGTTGAAAAAACCTAAAGTTCTGAAGGTTCTTCTTATGGAAAGTGAAAAGATTCCTCCTAAAGATTCACCTGCGTATGAAATGATGGTTAACATATGCTTATTATAGACATAATCACAGCAACACGGTGGATACAGTTTCATTTGATGAAGAATGCATGGGTTCCTACCTAGAACTCAGAGGCAACCTCTGCAGCACACCAGCTCTAGGAATGCCAAATTATGGCATAAATTTCTTTTTCTACAGTCACAAAAGAGAGGAGTGCACATTATCACTTCTAGTTCAGAACAATGGTGAAGTAAAGCGGGCTGTTACTTACTTCTCTCCTACACTAGATCGCAGCTCTTTGTTGTCTGAAACATGTAGCAGCTGTTTGCATTGCAATTGAGCAGAGCAAAGGGATTGTGAGGGGTTCCACACTTACTGTGTTATTCCTACATTCAGTTGAGACTTAGCTGACCTATACACAAACCCACCACATGACAAACAGCTGCCTGACCAAATGTGAGCAAACTATATTGGAAACTGATAACATTTCAATTAGAAAATGTAATACTTTGAATCTTGCAGCGCTGCTACAGTTTCAAAACAATGATGAAGATAATGAAGAATCTGGTCATGACTGCATTGATGTAGGAGAATTGTGTACCAAACCACGATCAAACATAAAAGAAACTCCACTTGAAGTGGCTGATTTAACTGTTTGTGGATGCCTCTTGTCTAAGAGACCATCAAGGAATACTTATAACAACTTACGCATCTGTTCTATTTTTGAAATTGTTGTAGCATCATACTTGCATAATGTAACTTCAGCACAAGTAGCAGAACTAATTGCCCTGACAAGAGCATGCTATGTGGTAAATAATGAACTGAGTGTGATGATATAAACAGACTGCCAGTATGGATTTGGAGTGATACATGATTTTGGCCAATTGTGGTCACAAAGGTGTTTCACAACATGCTCTGGTACTCATATTAGGAATGGGTTATACATTTTGAACATATTAGAGGCTTTACTGCAACCTATTAGAAAATTTGGTTTAAAATGTATTTCTCATGAGTCTGGTGATGACATGGTCACTATGGGCAATTGCCAAGCCAATGAGGTTGCAATGTATTTTGCTCTTGAACCTGTAATGACCAAATTGTGGGGGGGATGGGAGGAAATAAAAGCTAAGAGGCTTTATATGTTCCGCAATTTTGTTTTTTTATTCAATGAATGGAGCTGTGTAATGTTTCCTCTTCTCTGGGTTCCTGAATTCTTCGGCTTGATCACTCTTTCCCTTTTTTTCTCTTTTGCAGGCTTCCTTCTTCCAGACGGGAAACCTCAGGATGCTAGGGAGAAGAAGACAGAAGGGCGGTGAGTACCTTGTGGTTAGCGGATTTGTTTAGGACCATGATAGTGCCCTTCACCATACCCAAAGGTGTCACGAGTGAACTGCACACACTCTGGAAGGATAGGTGATAGGTCGATAGTGTTGAAGGGGGAAGGGGGAAGGGTCTTGTCTGGGGTGGTCTTCCCACTCTCACTAGCACAGTGATAAAAAGAAGGCAGCAAAATAGGGGTGGGCAACTCAACACACAGGTGCAAACAATACAAAATAAAAGAAAACGAGAGAAAGAAAGAAAAACAATACGCTTTCTCAATTAATTCTGTTGGGCTCTCTAGGACCCTTTTCTATAGTCCTTCTATCTGCCCTCTGTTTCCTGGACTTTTGGTTCCGAAGGTTTGCTGCTATGACCGAGCCCAGCGAGGGAGGCAGCTTATACCAGGTATCAGGTCTAATGTGCCTGTTTGAGCTCTTACATGACAAATGTGCCCGTTTGTGCTCTTACATGAAACTCTGCCCGCTTCTATCAGCCGCATCAGGAAGATGGGTAGGATCGTTTCATCTCACGACCCGCTCTGGGCCTCTTGCCCGATTCCCCACTCCTGTAGTCTCCCTTCCCCGCCCTGCTCCCTTTCTCCCAAATGTGCTTCCCAAGTACTCCCCCCTCCTCCTCCTTTTATAAAAGAAAAAGAAAATGTCCCCAGTCACTCACCACCCATGCCGCAACTCTCCAGAGTTGTGGGGGCTGTTACATTCCTCCTGGGGGGAACCCACCAGTCCTCACTCCACTCTTCAGGTGACTCCTCTTCATTCTCGGGATCTCCTTCTCGTTCGTCTCCTCCGCTCGTCGGCATCCCACAAGGGCTTTCTTCCTTAGCGTTCTCCCGTGCTTCTTGGTCCCGCCTCTCGACCTCGAGCTCCAACGCGTCCTGTTCTGGGGTGAGGCCTTCTTCTCCTCCTCGCGGGCTCTCTGATTGGTGTTCTCCCAGATGGACTCCTCCTTCCTCCTGCATGGTAGAGGTCAAGAATGATTTAACACTTTTGTCCCTTCTCCAGGTCTGGGACGCTCTCCGGGTCTTAAGCGGTGGGGTCGGCGGATCTATTCTGGGTAAGTGGTTGGCTATAAGAGACTCAGTGTCGGGCTCTCTCCCACACAAATCAAAAGAGGAAGAAGAGCAAGAACAATGCAAACTTGAAGCAGAGATGAATAAAACTGACCACGTGAATAGTTTTTTTTTCATTAAAGTCCAGTACAAGCAACACTGAGTGAGCTCAAAAAGCTTCAGGAGGAGGCACCAGAGGATGAAAAGAAAAGTGGGAAACAGCTGGTTGTAAGAAAGACTACAATGAGGTGTGGGTAACATCTGAACATGAATTAGTACTTCCTAAGTCAATGCTGCTAGCAAGGGCCAAGTTAATTCGTTGTCAGGCTCACGTAGGTAGGGATGGAATGGTTAGGATTTTTTAAGAAAATACTGACATAACAAACATTTCACCTGATGAGAGACAGATTTCACCACATGAACCATATCTTTGCACTAATCCATTACAATGCCATTGCTTATCAATACAAAATAAGTAGAAATGTGGTTATGTCTGGGTTTAGTTTTAGGAATATCACCATATTTCTGCTTATGACACCAAATAATAGCCATGTGGCTGGATAGCCATGTGTGAGTAATTTGAGGCCTTCTTTTTTACTTTATGTGCATCTTTCTCAGAGCTCATTTAAAAAAAACGTATTATTTCTGCAATGCATATCAAATCAATTAAGTAATAATGTTCCTAGAATCATCCGCTCATTCTCTTTTACTAGAACTAAGTCCTGCAATTCAATTTTTGAACATGAAAAAAATAGTTTTTATTCTTTGTGTATTCCCTGTATTATAGTTCATTGGTATAGTCATTGTTGAATTCTTTACATGACGTTCAAGTTCTTCAGTGTTACATTTCAGTGCGCTGGCTGAGCATTCTGTGAGTGATCAATGTGCTGGATGTCATATCCTGATGTGTTTGAAGGAGCTTAGGGGTTGTTCTGGATTACTTGAAGTGTGAGATTCAAGAGTTCTGGCCCTTCCTGTACAGTAACATTAGCAAACAAGGCACACCTGTGTTGTTTCCTGTTCACCCATACATTAAGACACTTGGATAAGATTATCTATCTATCTATCTATCTATCTATCTATCTATCTATCTATCTGTCTCTCTCTCTCTCTCTCTCTCTATCTCTCTCTCTCTCTCTCTCTCTCTCTATATATATATATATATATATATATATATATATATATCACGTCCAAAATCGGTTCACTTTATCCGGGTTACCGGCGCTCCACAAGGTGCGTAGCCCACGCGGTTGAACCAAACCGCTAAACATGCAGCAAATCCTCCGTTACAGAGAGATAAGGGTCGCACTCCAGCAGTTGTAAACCAGTGATTAATTTATTCTTAAATCATTTAAGTCAGCAAACACAGACCAAAACCAACGCGTTTCGGTATTCCCACGATACCTTGTTCACAGTTACTTTGTAACACGATCTGGCTTGTTTTTAAAAGCAATTCCAGGAAAACCTGTTGCGTCATTTCCTGTTTGTCAAGGGCATTACTCCTCAGACTTCTTGGAGATGTAGTCCCCTAGTGTAATAGTGATAATATTTGAACATATTAAGGTGACTATGGTGAAAAATAGTGGAAAAAACTTTTTTCCATTACAAATTACATAAAATGAAATAAAATAAAATCAATTTCAATTTTACCACCACAAGCTCAATCATCTGTTGTTACATGTTTACATGAGTTCGAGGTTGTTTACATTGATTCAATGAAAGATAAGGGTCCGCTTATTATAATTTTCTCATGCCCAACAGGGGTCACCAAATGTTGAGGTTCTTATGACACTCTGGTGGAAGATCACTTCTACCCACCCGTGAAGTCTTTACGTTTTACGAAAGTATATCCATTAGTTGGAACATAGTATTTCAGTTGCCGACAAACCTTTGTATATGCTTAAAATTTATTTCATTGGACAGGTTTATCCCCTCCAGTGGGGTAATGTATATCTTTCATGTAATCATCTTTTTCTTCCCTTCAGTGGGTGTAGTCGTCCTATCATGTTATTTCTTGATGATGATCGGTTTGTGTGGTATAAAATATAATCTGCACCTTAAGGGAGGCTAATTCTTTAATTAGATGTGTATGTATAGTTCTTCTGATTGATTTAAACCATACGGTGTCATGCTTCTCAGATTTAATATGTGGCGTGATTCCTGTTGTCTCAGTCTTTTCTCCCTATTTCCTCCTCATACATTGGTTGGTATAGTTTCTATCCCATAGAACTTTAACAATTTCCAATTGCTGCTGTGGTGTGTTTCCATATGTCTGGCCATCGCATTGTTTTTATCTTGGTTTTTTGTGGCACGTAGGTGCTCCAGTATTCTTTTCTTTAGCTCACATATGGTGCTTCCCACATATTTTAACATACAAGGGCACTCCATTACATATACAGTGTAGTGACTTTTGCAAGTGATGCGTTCTCTGATCTGCCAGGTTTTGTTGTCAGAATGTGGGTATCAAAAAATCTGATCAATGAGGAAGAAAGCAAATACCTATCGGTAGATTTCCCAACATTGGCAACTATGTATTTTCTCCCAAAATTACATAAAGATCCAAAGGAACCACCAGGGAGACCGATCCTGTCAGTGAAAGGCTCCCTTTTAGAACCTATGGCAAATTACATTGATTACTTTCTTATCCCATATGTGGCAAAATTGAGATCATACATCAAGGACACGACGGATCTACTGAGGATTTTACAAAATATCAATTGGCAAAGCACTTACCACCTGATCACAATGGATGTGATCGCATTATATACCAACATTGATAACACCTTGGGCCTTAAAGCTTGCAATTATTTCCTACAGGAAAGAAACATCCACTATAAAGAACACAACAAAATGCTGATGGACATGATCTCTCTAAGTCTCACTTGTAATGTTTTTCTATTTGGTGATGATCTATACCGCCAGCAAAACGGAGCAGCTATGGGTTTCTCCTTCAGCCCAAGTTACGCCTGTATGACGATGGGATGGTGGGAGAATGAAATTGCGTGGCACAGTAAGCTGGAAAAACATACCAAAAGGATAGTCAGTTGGACACGATTCATAGATGATCTTTTGATCATCTGGAACGAGGATGAGGTTGATTTCCAAAACTATTTTGAAATCTTGAACAACAGCATACCCAGTTTAAAATTCACATATGAAATCAATAAAGATAAAGTAACTTTCCTGGATGTGGAAATTTATGTGAAAAACAATCATTTGGAAACCACACTTCATCGTAAGACCACAGCAACGAATGCCACTTTGGAAGCAACAAGTTTCCATCAGCCATCCTTACTATCCAGTATACCATACGGAGAGTTCCTCCGTTTACGTAGAATCTGCAGTGGTTAGGAAGAATGGAAGAGACACAGTGCTGGAACAATAAAGAGATTTAAAGATAGGAAATACAACAAAAAAATTGTAAACAGATGCTGGACAAGAGCAAATGAGAGACCAAGAGAAGAATGTCTGGTACCACCAACAAAGGAGGAAAAACAATCAGCTTTGGAACCCATAAGATTAATAATGGATTTCACTCAGGAATCTAAGGAGATTGTGGGTATAATAAAAAGGAACTGGAAGATCTTACAGTTGGACGCAACAATAGCAGAAAGAATGGGACCACACCCAGTAGTAACGTACCGTAGAGTGAAAAACTTGAAGGACCAGCTGGTGCATAGCCATTTTAAAGTAATCCAACAGAAGGACACATGGCTCAAAACAAAGGGCTTTATCAAATGTCAAACCTGTAAAGCATGCCAAATAGCAAAACCTATCACAGAGGTGATGATGGCAAACAACAAAACCTGGCAGATCAGAGAACGCATCACTTGCAAAAGTCAATACACTGTATATGTAATGGAGTGCCCTTGTATGTTAAAATATGTGGGAAGCACCATATGTGAGCTAAAGAAAAGAATACTGGAGCACGTACGTGCCACAAAAAACCAAGATAAAAACAATGCGGGGGCCAGACATATGGAAACACACCACAGCAGCAATTGGAAATTGTTAAAGTTCTATGGGATAGAAACTATACCAACCAATGTACGAGGAGGAAATAGGGAGTAAAGACTGAGACAACAGGAATCACGCCACATATTAAATCTGAGAAGCATGACACCGTATGGTTTAAATCAATCGGAAGAACTATACATACACATCTAATTAAAGAAGTAGCCTCCCTTAAGGTGCAGATTATATTTTATACCACACAAACCGATCATCATCAAGAAATAACATGATAGGACGACTACACCCACTGAAGGGAAGAAAAAGATGATTACATGAAAGATATACATTACCCCACTGGAGGGGATAAACCTGTCCAATGAAATAAATTTTAAGCATATACAAAGGTTTGTCGGCAACTGAAATACTATGTTCCAACTAATGGATATACTTTCGTAAAACGTAAAGACTTCATGGGTGGGTAGAAGTGATCTTCCACCAGAGTGTCATAAGAACCCCAACATTTGGTGACCCCTGTTGGGCATGAGAAAATTATAATAAGCGGACCCTTATCTTTCATTGAATCAATGTAAACAACCTCAAACTCATGTAAACATGTAACAACAGATGATTGAGCTTGTGGTGGTAAAATTGAAATTGATTTTATTTTATTTCATTTTATGTAATTTGTAATGGAAAAAAGTTTTTTCACTATTTTTCACCATAGTCACCTTAATATGTTCAAATATTATCACTATTACACTAGGGGACTACATCTCCCAGACGTCTGAGGAGTAATGCCCTTGACAAACAGGAAATGACGTAACAGGTTTTCCTGGAATTGCTTTTAAAAACAAGCCAGATCGTGTTACAAAGTAACTGTGAACAAGGTATCGTGGGAATACCGAAACGCGTTGGTTTTGGTCTGTGTTTGCTGACTTAAATGATTTAAGAATAAATTAATCACTGGTTTACAACTGCTGGAGTGCGACCCTTATCTCTCTGTAACGGAGGATTTGCTGCATATATATATATATATATATATACATATATATATATATATATATATGCAAGGTAGCACATACAGCACTTTGAGCACTTTAGGCACTTTTTAAACTTTCCTGGACAGACACATATATGAATGATATTTATACAAATCATGAGGCACAATGACAAATTCAATATGACCGCAAACATGTTTACAGGGACAATGTATTTATAAGGATGTATCCAATGCATTTAAAAAATCTTAAAAATTTGAAATCTTATAAATGTAAACAGAACATGTGGGCGCTATATATTTCTAGTATGAAACCATATTTTATGTATATAATGTAATTTTATATAACATCAACTTTTTAAATGTGGCTTTATATTTTTAAATCTTAGCTAGGACTTTTTATCTATGCTTTTATCCTGATATATACATTTATAGGTTTTAGCGACAAATATATATGTGGATATACATCATATTCGAATGGTAATTGGCATGTGATAATCATAAACAAAGCGAAGCTAATGATACTTATTTAACCATTATTGAAATTAATCATTGAAAGTCTAAAAAATATTCCAAGTCATGATGCATTGTTTATACTTTGTTTATGTCCATGATTCACGTTGAACTTTGCACTTTCCACTATGCACTATGTCACTTTAAAAGGCGAAAAAACTTACCGCCAAATCATGTCATGTGATCAAGGCTCTTGAGGAGTCGAAACGCGTAATGGCGGCAGAATAAAGCAGTAAACTTTCACATACAAGTGGTCCGTGTCCGTGTGTTTTGGAGAGGATTTGGAGTGACGACTGCGATCGTGATATATATATATATATATATATATATATATATATACACACTGAAAAAAACAAAGGTTACAGGGACATTATAGTTAGGCTGACATTTCACTCGTACAAACCCAGAGAAATTCAGCAATTGCAATTAGCTGAGCTAACTATAACTCGTGCCCCCGCAATGCACTGCTTATGACCTCACATATTACATGACTCATGACATGGCCAGTGACATCACTGATGACATCGCTGATGACATCTCAAACCACATCACTGAAGACATCACTGATGACATCATCAGGTGACTGTGAGTGTTTCTAAAAAGTTCATGAGTGTTAAATATATATACACCAAGGTGTATTAATGAATCAGTGGGGGTATGAGTGCCTGTATGGATGATTTAGTGGGTGCATGACTGACTATATAAGTGGGTTATTATATGTGTCTCAGTGAATGTATGGGTGAGTGACTAGTTTGTGTGAATGTCTGTATCAGTTTGCCATTTGGTGTGTAAGTGGTTGCATGGGTTGGTGAGTAGGTACATGAGTGGCTTTATGGATGATTGATTGGTTTTCTGAGTACCTGTATGAGGGTATGAGTGTTTGTGTGTATGGGTGAGGGTGTGTGTGACTCCCAGCATGGATGAGTGAGTGGGTGAATCACTGGCTGTATGGGTTTATGAGTGCATCTGAGAGGGGCTGTATGGGTGAGTGAGTGTCCATATGGCTGTGTCAGTGAGTGAATGGATGTGTCAGTGGTACATGGGTGAGTAACTGCATTTGTGAAAGGCAGTATAGGCGAGTGTTGGAGTATATAAGTGACTGTATGTACATGATTGTGAGAGTGGCTGTATGGGTGTGTGTGTACTTGTGTTAGTGACTGTATAGGTGTGTAAATATGTGTTAGTATCTGTATTTAATAAGTGATTTGGTGTGTGTATAACTGTTTAGGTGAGTAAGTGACTGTGTGATTGACTCTATGGGTGAGTGAGTAGGTGTGTGAGTAGCTGTATGAGTGTCTGACAGTGTGTGAGTGGCTGTATGGGTGTATGAGTGGATATGTCAGTGGCTGTATTAGTGAGTGAGTGGGTGTATGAGTGGCTGTGTGGGTGAGTGAGTGGATGTGTGTGTAGACCTATGAATCAGTCAGTGGGTATGTAAGTACTGGTATGGGTGTGTCAATGATTTTGAGAATGGTAGTGAGAAAGTTGGAGTGGGTGTATGAAAGGTTACATGGGGTGTGAGTGGTACGTCAGAGATTCTGTGGATGATATCATCAGTGATGTCATTTGAGATGGCATCAGTGGTGTCATCAGTGATGTCATCGACCATGTCATGAGTGATGTAATATGTGAGGTCATAAGCAGTGCATTGCAGGCACGAGTTATAGTTAGCTCAGCTAACTATAACTGCAGATTTTTTCTGGTTTTGTACAAGTGAAATGTCAGCCTAACTATAACGTCCCTGTAACCTTTGTTTTTTTTCAGTGAATTTCTAAGGTTTTTTTAATTCTATTTCCTAACTATAACGTCCCTGTAACCTTTGGTTTTTCAGTGATTTTCTAAGGTTTTTTAAATGCTAATTGTTAACTATAATGTTCCTGTATCCTTTGGTTTTTTAAATTTCTAAGGTTTTTTTTACATTCGATTTGTTAATTGTGAGGTCCATTTTTTCGTAAGTGAAGCTCTAAGATTTTCATACTTTCTTTCTATAATTGGATATTGTGTATTATAGTTATATAATATATATATAATTTATATAACACACCACTTATTTTTTGATTTTATAAATAAAATACATTAATAATTGATCTTATTTTTAACAATTTTGTAAGTCGGGACCACATTGTTGCATTTACAGTGGAGATTCTGTCATCAGTAAATCTATTTCACATACTGAAAAATACACTTAAAGACATTTTTTAAATAAAGTTTAACTCTAAATATTTAGTAGAATATAGCTTTAACTTTTCTTTGTATGATCAATTTAGAAGAAAGCTACTGTTACACAAAAATAAATTTTATTTGCGACTACCGAAGTCACCGTGATGATGTCGGTAGTCAGGGAGAGCCTGTGGTTTATACAAAGTGTAAAACATATATAGACATATTCTACAGTATATTTCACAGTAGAACTTTATTAGTGTACTTTTCAAACTCCTATTTTTCTAGTGAGTTTCCAGAATATCGCCTTCAAACACTTTTTTCTGTTTCAGCGAAGACAGGGGAAGTCGCGATGACGTCGGTAATAGCAGATAGCGTCTGTTTTTCAACAACTCTGAAACATATATGTAGAGGTAGTGTGAACAAGTTTAGTGTATATGTTTACTATTATAGTACTGAAAGTTCTGCTTTTCTTTCCATTTAAAAAAAACTACTTTAAACTTTTATTTTGAATTTCCGCTTCACCGCGGTAACCGCGACTATATCGGTCACCGCTAATATCACATGACCGGTAAAGCAAGGAATATCATTGGATAATATACTTTTCAGAAAAATCAATAGGAAATACCACACCTACTCCTTCTTCAATCTTCTTTCATAGAACTTCATTCTGAGCAGGTGGATTAATTTTGCTGTGCAAACATTTTGGTCTTTTTTTATCAGAAATGGCAACACAGCAAGGAGATGGGGGTCAGCAGGAACAACAGCTGGACCAGGATGTGGAGGAGGTGGAGACTCAAGATGTGGAAGAAGAGGAACCTCCACAAAAGAGAGCCAGTGTGGCATGGGATTTTTTTACAATCCCATCATGTGAATCAAAAACAGCTCTCAAACTTGTGCAATGCACAATCTGCAAGAAGACCCTTTCTAGAGGGACAAACAAGAAATATTCATGTGGGACAACGTCCATGTTATACCATCTAAAAACCTTTCACAAAAAACCTCTCCAACTGGCGATCAAGCAGAGGGAAGCTGGAGGACCAATTACTTCAGTGGCAGCAGCAACAATTCCTGGCCAGAAACTCCCTTCTGAGGTGCAGACTACTGCAACAGATATGGCTCTAGAGTTGTCAAGAATGGCCACGTACTGCATGGACTGTAATGTTGCCATAAGTGCTGGTGAGCAGTGTCTTACAACTATTCGCAATGCTGCAAACCAGCATACATGCAAATTTTCCCCCCTTTTTATTTTTTTCACATTTTCAGTGCACGTTTTTTAATTCCTGCTGTCTCAGTTGCCATTTTTATTATTATAAAAAAGAACAAAAAAAACAAAACTTTGCAAAAGCCTTAACAAAAAAAGAAAAAAAAGGTTCCTGTTGGAATCGCCTTTTACAGTTAAAAAAAGATAAAGTATGTATATATGTTGGAATGAGTGCACAACTGGTGCATGGATGTTACAATGAGTGCAGCAGTGGTGCCTGAGTGAATCTATGAGTGCATAAGCAGTGCCTGAGTGATTGGAGGAGTGCATGGGTAGTGCCTCAGTGAATGGATGAGTGCAAGGGTAGTGCCTGGGTGATTGGATGTGTGCATGGGTAGGGCCTGGGTGAATGGATGAGTGCAATGGGAGTGCCTGAGTAAGTAGAGGACTGCATGGGTAGTACCTCAGTGAATGGATGAGTGCATGGGTAGTGGCTGAATCAATGGATGAGCGCATGCATGCTGCCTGAGTGAATGGATGAGTGCAAGGGTAGTGGCTGGGTGAATAGATGAGTGCCCGGATAGTGCCTGGGTGAATGGATGATTAGAAGGGTAGTGCCTGGGTGATTCAATATGTGCATGGTTAGTACCTAAGTGAATAGATGAGTACATTGGTAGTGCACAAGTGAATGGATCAGTGCAAGGGTAGTACCTGACTAAATTAATTAAGAAAAGGGTAACATCTGAGGGATTGGCTGAGTGCAAGGTAGTGCCTGGTAAATTGCATCAGTGCAAGGGTAGTGCCTGGGTGATTGGGTGAGTACATAGATAGAGCCTGGGTGATTGGGTGAATGAGCATAGTGCCTGCATGATTGGGTGAGTACATGGATAGTGCCTGGGTGATTGGATGACTGCATTGGTAGTGCCTCAGAGAATGGATGAGTGCATGGATAGTGGCTGAGTGAATGGATGAGGGCAAGTCTAGTGCCTCAGTGAATGGATGAATGCAAGGGTAGTGCCTGGATAATAGGATGATTGTATGAGTAGTGCCTGAGTGAATGGATGAGTGCATGCTTAGTGCCTGAGTGAATGGATGAGTGCATGGATAATGCCTGAGTGAATGGATGAGTGCATGAGTAGTACCTGGGTGATTGTGTAAATGCATGGATGGTGCCTGGGTGATTGAAAAAATGTATGAATAGTGGCTGGGTGATTGGATGAGTGCATCGGTACTGCCTGGGTGATTGGATGATTACATGAGTAGTGCCTGCGTGAGTGGATGAGTGCGTGGGTAGTGCCTCAGTGAATGGATGAGTGCATGGGTACTGTCTGGTTGAATAGATTAGTGCATGGGTAGTGCCTGGGTTAATGGATGAGTGCATGGGTAGTGCCTGAGTGAATGGATGAACACATGCATTGTGCATGAGTGAATGGATGAGTGCAAGGGTAGGACCTGGGTGATTGGGTGAGTACGTGAATAGGACCTGGGTGATTGGAACAATCTATGAGTAGTGCCTGGGCAATTGGATGACTGCATGGGTAGTACCTCAGTGAATGGATGAGTGCATGAGTTGTGGCTGAGTGAATGGATGAGCACATGCATACTGCCTGAGTGAATAGATGAGTGCAAGGATAGTTCCTGGATGCATGGGTGAATGCAAGGATAATGGCTGGGTGAATGAATGAGTGTATGGGTAGTGCCTGGGTGAATGGATGAGTGTATGTATAATGAATGGGTGAATAAATGAGTGTATGGGTAGTGCCTGGGTGAGTGCATGGGTAGTACCTGAGTGATTGGATGAGTGCAAGGGTAGTGGCTGGGTGTTAGAAATGGGATTTTTGGTAGGTGAGGGCATGTGCCAAAGCCAGGCAGAAACCACCACTCTAGTCAGGATAAGGGAGTTACACTCCTAAAACAAACCCTGCTCACCCCCTTGGTAGCTTCGCACAAGCAGTCAGGCTTATCTTAGAGGCAGTGTGTAAAGCATTTGCACATAACCAACAGTAATACAGTGTGAGCACTACAAAAAGTCACTACATCAGTTTAGAAAAATAACCAATATTTTATATACTTAAGACAAGACCAAAAACGATAAAAATCCACAATACAGTACTTAGAAATCTTCAGTTATCAAAATAATCTTGAAAAACAGTTCCTTGAAGTCGATAGCTCCGTCCGGGGCTATCATGGCGTCGTGAACAAACAAATCCAAACAGTCCTGGCTGACCGCGGCGTCGCAGGCCAGCTACGGTGTCGGGAAGACACACAAACAGTACCTTTTAGAAATGCAGGGCGTCAGCGACCTCTTGTTGAGCTTCTGAAAGCATGGCGTCCGCAGGCGTTGGTTCCGGGGGTTGGTGCAGGAGTCGTCGGGGCCCTCGGAGTCACAGGCGTTGCAGATCGAACTCCTCTCTGTTGAAGTCAGGAGCGCTGGCGTCGGCAGGCATCGGGTGCTGCGGGGCGAAGTGCAGCAGTGCGGCATGCGGTGCCCTCAGGTCACGGTGCGAGCAGCGGCTCGGTGGCGGCATCAGATGGCGTCGTCGGTGAGACCAGGGTCGCTGTGCAAAATGAATGCGGTGCTCGTCGCGTGCTGGCAGGTCCTGGTGCAAGCAGCGGCGTCGTCGTTGCTGGAGCGCTGTCGTCTGGAGTCGATGGCGCTGGCAGGCCAACGCTGCTGTGCGGGATGAGGGCAGTGCATCGTGTAACTTTACAAGCGGTGCCCTCGAACCACGGTGCAAGCAGCGGCATCGATTTTGGCGTGGAGCGTTGTTGTCGGGGAGGCCAAGGCGTCGTCACGAGGCGGTGCGGAGTGCGGTGCCCACAGGTCGCGGTGCGAGCAGCGGCTCGGTGGCTGCATCAGCAGGCGTCGTCGGTGAGACCAGGGTCGCGTTGCGGCGGTGCCCTCTGTGGTGCCTTCATGACACGGAGTCGGCAGCGGCATCGTCGACGTCGTCGGGTTGCTTTGTCTTCTGTTGCAGCACAAAACACACAGTCCCCAGTGCTGAGGGCAGAAGCGCTTGAAGTCTATGCTGTTCCTGAGACTTCTTGAACAGGGGGCAAGCTCTACCTCAAGCCCTTGGAGAAACTCACAAAAGTAGATTGCAGAAAGTCCAGTCCAGTCCTTTCACTGCCCAAGACAGAAGCAGCCACTGCAGGCCAACACAGCAAAGCACACAGCAAAGTGGTAGTTCCTCCTCACAGCTTCTCCAGCTCTTCTTCTTGGCAGTCTTCTTGGTCCAAAAGAGTTCTAAAGTTAAGGGGTCTGGGCCCCAATATTTATATCACAAAATCCTTTGATCTCTTAGGCAGAGAGTGTCTGGCCCAGCCAGAACCAGTTCTGCCTTCTCTGGTGTGACTTCCTGGCAGGAGGTGGAGACGGCATTGGCAGAGGCAGACCAGGCCCTTTGAGGTGCAAGGAAATCTCCTTCCCCTTCCCAATTGCAGCCCAGGCCTATTCAGCCCTTTTCCTGACCCACCTAGACTATCTGGAGCCACTCCTGCTCCCCAGCCTTCGGTCATCCAAAACCCAGACAGGCAATCCACATTCCAGCAGAGGCACACGGGATGACTGAGCAAGAAAATACCTACTTTCTAAAAGTGGTATTTTCAAACACAGAATGTAAAAATCACCTTCACTAAAAGATGCATCTTTAGATTCTGAGTTCAGGCATACTAAACCTTATTTTCCTACCTAATTCCCCGGGCCAGTTATGTTTATAAGATGTTATAAACAAACTCCTCATTCTGTCCTATGGGGAACAGGTAGCCTTGCAATAGCGAAAAACGAAATTGGCCGTAATTCGCTATCAGGACATGCCACACACACCAGAGCATGTCCTACCTTTCACATATACTGCACCCGGCCCACAGGGGTACCTTGGGCCGACCTTAGGGGTGGCTGACATGTAAGAAAAGGGAAGGTGAGGGACTGGCAAGTGTGTGCACTGGCCAAGTCAACATGGCAGTTACAAACTGCGCGCAGACTCCGCAATGGCGAGTCTGAGTTACCTTTTCAGGGCTACTCACATGGGTGGCACAATCAGTGCTGCAGGCCCACTAGTAGCATTTGATTCATAGGCCCTAGCACACTCAGTGCACTTTACTAGGGACTAACAAGTAAATCAAATATCTAATCATGGAAACACCAATCCATAACACAATTTACCACAGGAGCACTTGCACTTTACCACTGATCAGCAGTGAGAAAAGTGCGCAGAAACACTACGCCAGCAAAAACAGAGTCAAAACCGGGAGGTCAGAAATAAAAAACTCAGGGGAAACACGCCAAAAGATGCCAAGTCTAACACATGTCCCCTCCAGCTGAAAGTAGGGAGAACTACCCACCCTCCTGGGAGTTCTCTTCACTAAGGCGGAAGAACCTGGACAGACCATCTACATTGGCGTATTCTGTGCCAGGATGGAGTTCCACCGTAAAGTCCATTCCCTGTAGGGAGATGGACCAACTTAGCAGTTTTGGATTCTCACCCCTCATTTGCATCAACCATCTGAGGGGCCTGTGGTCTGTCTGAACCCGGAAGTGAGTCCCAAACAGGTATGGTCTCAGCTTCTTCAGTTCCCAGACCACAGCGAAAGCTTCCCTTTCTATGGCACTGCACCTCTGTTCCCTGGGGAGTAGTCTCCGGCTAAGGAAGACTACAGGCTGGTCTAGGCCCTCTTCATTCATTTGTGAGAGCACCGCTCCCACTCCATGCTCTGAAGCGTCAGTCTGCACGACGAATTCCTTGGAGAAGTCGGGTGCCTTGAGCACGGGTGCCGTGCATATGGTGGCCTTCAGGGCATCAAAAGCCTTCTGGCAGGACTCAGTCCAGATCACCTTCTTGGGCTGCTTCCTGGAAGTCAGCTCTGTTAAGGGGACAACAATGGTGCCATACCCCTTAACAAACCTCCTGTAGTACCTGGTGAGTCCTAAGAAGGCCCTCACCTCTGTCTGGGTCTTGGGGGTCTCCCAAGCCAGAATGGTGTCAACCTTGGGTTGTAGGGGCGCCACCTGGCCGCTTCCTACCTGGTGTCCCAAGTACACCACCAAACCCTGCCCGATCTGGCACTTACTGGCCTTGATCGTGAGGCCTGCCCTCTGCAGCGCCTTCAACACTTCACTGAGGTGCTGCAAGTGTTCTTCCCAGCTGGAACTGAACACTGCGATGTCATCCAGGTAGGCGGCACTGAAATCCTCCAGCCCAGCCAACACCTGGTTGACCAACCTCTGAAAGGTGGCAGGGGCATTCTTCAACCCAAAGGGCATCACCCGGAACTGGTAATGTCCTTCTCGGGTTGGAAATGCTGACCTCTCCTTGGTCCCATCGGTTAAGGCAATCTGCCAGTACCCAGACGTTAAATCAAACGTGCTGAGGAACTTGGCAGCTCCCAACCGATCAATGAGCTCATCAGCTCTGGGGATGGGGTGTGCGTCAGTCCTGGTGAATGCATTGAGCCCACGGTAGTCCACACAAAACCGCAATTCTGGAGTGGCACCGGGTGCAGCAGCCTTTGGGACCAAAACCACTGGGCTGGCCCAAGGACTGTTGGAAGGTTCGCTCACCCCTAACGCCAACATCTTAGAGACCTCCTCTTTAATGCTGGCCTTGACCCGGTCACTCAACCTGTAAATCTTGTGCTTCACAGGAGGGTTGTCACCGGTATCCACGTCATGGGTACACCAGTGAGTAACACCTGGGGTCAGGGAGAACAGTGGGGCAAACTGTCCCAACAACTGGTGACAGTCGCTCTGCTGCTCTGGAGTCAGTGTAGGGGAGAGGATCACACCTTCCACTGACCCATCGCGCTCCTTGGTAGACAGGAGGTCAGGGAGAGGTTCACTCTCCTCTTCCACCCCATCATCTGTCGCCAAGAGCATGCTCACTTCGGACCTCTCGAAGTGGGGCTTGAGGCGGTTCATGTGGAGGACCCTCAAAGGGTTCCTTGGAGCCCGCAAATCCACCAGGTAGGTGACATCACTTTTGCGCTCCACCACCTCAAATGGCCCAGTCCACTTGTCCTGCAAGGCACAATGTTCCACTGGGGCCATGACCCACACTTTTTGCCCAGGTTGAAATTCGACCAGAGTGGCATTCTGGTCATACCACTTCCTCATTTCTTCCTGGCTTGCGTCTAGGTTCGCCTGAGCGAGTTTCCTGAAGCGGGCAGTTTCTGAAGGCCAGCATGTAACTGAACACATCCTGGGGAGTTTTCCTGGTAGCTGCCTCCCAGCCTTCCTTCACCAAACTCAGAGGTCATCTCACAGGGTGACCATACAGAAGCTCAAAGGGACTGAACCCAAGAGACTTCTGTGGTACCTCCCTGTATGCAAAGAGAAGGCATGGCAAGAGGACGTCCCACTTACGCCTCATGGGTTCTGTTAGACCCTTAATCATGCCCTTCAAGGTCTGGTTGAATCTCTCCACCAGACCGTTACCTTGTGGGTGGTAAGGGGTGGTGAACTTGTAGGTTACACCACACTCCTTCCACAGGGATGTCATATACTTGGATATGAAATTGGTCCCCTATCAGAAGCCACCTTTCTGGGGAACCCCACTCGGGAAAAGATCCCCATTAACTCCCGGCCCACCACAGGCGCCGTCGTTGTCCTGAGAGGGATTGCCTCCAGGTACCGGGTGGCATGGTCCACCAAGACCAGGATGTACCTGTTGCCCATGGCTGTCTTGGGATCCAGTGGCCCCACAATGTCCATCCCTTCCCTGTCAAAGGGCGTTCCAACCACTGGAAAAGGTTGGAGAGGAGCTTTGACCTTCCTCCCACTCTTACCACTTGCCTGGCAAGTTTGGCAAGACCTGCAATGTCCATCTGACTGCCTTCGCATTTGGAGCCAGAAGAAGTGGGTGACAAGCCTGTCAAAGGTCTTGTCCTGCCCCAAATGTCCTGCCAAAGGCACATCATGAGCCAGACCCAGTAGGAAGGTCCTGAAGCGCTGGGGCACCACCAGCACACAGGCTTACCCAGGCTCAGCGACCTTAGGCTCACTGTACAGGAGATCATTCTCTCATTAGATCCAATGTGAGCCGGACTGATCACCAGCTGCCTGGTCTGCATCCTGCCGCTGCAGACCCTCTAGAGAAGGGCACTCTTTCTGCTCCTTGCAGAATTCCTCCCTGGTGGGATGCCCTTCTTGCTGCCAATGGGTCAGCTCAGAGATGTCCCCCAGTTCGGCTACCTGCTCCCCTGTAGGCACCAGGGCGTCCCCCTCAAGGTCTGCCTCCTCCCAGTCCGTGGGAACGTCAGGGGCCGGTTTCCCGTGACCCTTGCCCTTTCTCTTGGCAGGGACTTGGGCCACTGTTTCAGGCTCCAAGTCCTCTTGATCACCCTTTCTGGCCGCCATTGACCGAGTGGACAGGCATGCCCACTCTGGCAACCCAAGAATCTCCAAGTGAGACCTGAGCTCAACATCCTTCCATAAGGACTGCTCCAGGTTGTTACCTAGCAGACAATCTACAGGCATGGAAGGGCTCACAACCACCCTCAAGGGACCTGAGACCCCCCCCACTCGAAGGGAACCTGCGCCACCAGACCCTGGCGCTCTGAATTGTCCACCGCAATTACTTGGTGGAATGCCCCTGGGACTACCTGCTTCTCAGAGACCAGGTGACACCGGACTGAGGTCACACTGGCTCCGGTATCTCTGAGAGCCTCTACCCTTTTCCCATTGATGGTCACCCAGGTGCTGTATTTCTTTGTGTTAGGGGGCACCGGGTTTCCTGGGACCATCTCACTGTCCCCTAGTGAGACGAGGGTCATTTCTGCAGGGTCCCCACCCTTCTGTGGGTACTCCTCCTCCCCAAGCGCTACACTAGCCAACACCTTGGACTGCCCACCGGTGGGTGGCTGTGCCCCCTTAGGGCACTTGGGGTCCCCCTTCATGTGACCCACCTGGTCACATGAAAAACACTTACGGGGACCGGTCTCAGCAGGCTTTCCTGACGAGACCCCTTGTTTCTTATTTCCTGGGGGATGGGAACCTTTACCCTGGGTGTTAGTTTGGGGCCCTTTAGAGAACTCCTGTGTTTTACCCTTGTCCCCCCCACTTTTCTGCTGGGGACCCCACCCACCTTTGGCTGAGTCTCCCCCATACGCTTTCCTGTGGACCCTGGTACTCACCCAGCGGTCCGCCTCCATAGCAAGCTTCCTGGGGTCAGTCAGCTTACTATCAACTAGGTGCTTCACAGATCTCCAAAACATAGACTAGACAAGTGCTCCCATGCAATCAAATTGTAGAGCCCCTGAAAATCTGTCACATTACTGCCCTTCACCCAGCCATCCAGTGACCTGCAAAACATATCCACACATTCCAACCAAGTGTTGGCATCTGACTTCTTACTGGACCTGAACTGATCCCTGTACTTTTCAGGAGTGAGACCATACTTAGTGAGAAGGGCGTCCTTCATGTCTGGATAGGTGAGGTGATACCCCTTACCCAAAGCTATTAAAGTATCCCTTGCTTCTTCTGGGAAGAGAGGCCACAATCCTGCTCTCCAATTCTCCTCAGGGACCCCATTCATGTGTATCACTGCCTCGTAACCCTGAAACCACCTTTGTATGTCATCCCCCTTCTTGAATTCTTTGCCTACATTCTTAGGGATGTGCACAATCCTGTCTGCCTGTCTTGACGGGTTGCTGCCACCATCTGAGCTGGCTCTGATCCAGCTCCTTTATCCTGAACTCATGCTCTAACATCATCCTTTTCTCCTCCATGGCTAACTTAAGCTTCTCCAGTTCTACTGCAACTCTCCTTCCTTCCCGCCTGTCCTCCAGCTCTCCTGGGGACAGGCCACTGCTGCCTGGCCTGGAGGGTTCCCCCCCTCCCAAAAGCACATCCACCCTAGGAATAGGCTCCTACGCCTCTCCACTGAGATCACCTGACTGCTCGCTGGCATGTCTGGCTGCTACCCAGGCCCTCAGCGCCTTTTGTAGCTCCTCCTTCCACGTGAGGCCTCTGACTTTGACTTTTAGGTTTTTGCAAATTGATTTCAATTCCCTAACATTGTAGGATTCCAACCTATCCTCCTCAAAGGCAATTCCCAGGATTGCAACAGATGATGCTCTTGATTCAGGCATGATGAAGTAGCGAGTTCAAACTGGCAAGATCACAAATAGGTCAAAAAGAAAAAAAAACAGTATGTGGCACGTAATGGTCTGCGATATGGTAGTAGTGCACACCAATCACTGTAAGTCAAGTGCAACGCAAGTCCTATCCTCACCGCTGACAACCAATGTTAGAAATGGGATTTTTGGTAGGCTAGGGCATGTGCCAAAGCCAGGCAGAAACCACCACTCTAGTCAGGATAAGGGAGTTACACTCCTAAAATAACCCCTGCTCACCCCCTTGGTAGCTTGGCACGAGCAGTCAGGCTTATCTTAGAGGCAGTGTGTAAAGCATTTGCACATAACCAACAGTAATACAGTGTAAGCACTACAAAAGGACACCACAACAGTTTAGAAAAATATCCAATATTTTTATATACTTAAGACAAGACCAAAAACGATAAAAATCCACAATACAGTACTTAGAAATCTTCAGTTATCAAAATAACCTTGAAAAACAGTTCCTTGAAGTCGATAGCTCCGTCCGGTGCTATCACGGCGTCGTGAACAAACAAATCCAAACAGTTCTGGCTGACCGCGGCGTCGCGGGCCAGCTACGGTGTCGGGAAGACCCGCAAACAGTACCTTTTAGAAATGCAGGGTGTTGGCGATCTCTTGTTGAGCTTCTGAAAGCACGGCGTCTGCAGGCGTCGGTTCCGGAGGTCGGTGCAGGAGTCGTCGGTGCCCTCGAAGTCACACGCGTTACAGATCGAACTCCTCTCTGTTGAAGTCAGGAGCGCTGGCGTCAGCAGGCGTCGGGTGCTGCGGGGCGAAGTGCAGCGGTGCGGCGTGTGGTGACCTCAGGCCAGATAGTCTAGGCAGCGGCTCGGTGGCGTCGTCAGATGGCGTCATCGGTGAGACCAGGCTCACGGTGCGAAGTGAATGCGGTGCTCGTCGCAGTGCTGGCAGGTCGCGGTGCAAGCAGCGGCGTCATCGTTGCTGGAGCGCTGTCGTCTGGAGTCGATGGCGCCGGCGTCAGTAGGCCAAGGCTGCGTTGCGGGATGAGGGCGGTGCATCATGTAACTTTACGAGCGGTGCCCTCGAACCACAGTGCAAGCAGCGGCGTTGATTTGGGCGTGGTGCGTCGTCATCGGGGAGGCCAAGGCGGCGTCGTGAAGCGAGGCGGTGCGGAGTGCGGTGCCCAAAGGTCGCGGTGCGAGCAGCGGCTCAGTGGCGGCATCAGCAGGCGTTGCCGGTGAGACCAGGGTCGCGGTGCGGCGTTGCAGCGGGGCCCTCTGCGGAGCCTTCAGGACACGGAGTCGGCAGCGGCGTCATCGACGTTGTCGGGTTGCTTTTTCTTCTGTTGCAGCACAAAACACACAGTCCCCAGTGCTGAGGGCAGAAGAGCTTGAAGTCTTTGCTGTTCCTGAGACTTCTTGAACAGGGGTCAAGCTCTACCTCAAGCCCTTGGAGAAACTCACAAAAGTAGATTGCAGAAAGTCCAGTCCTTTCACTGCCCAAGACAGAAGCAGCCACTGCAGGCCAACACAGCAAAGCACACAGCAAAGTGGTAGTTCCTCCTCACAGCTTCTCCAGCTCTTCTTCTTGGCAGTCTTCTTGGTCCAAAAGAGTTCTAAAGTTCAGGGGTCTGGGCCCCAATATTTATATCCCAAAATCCTTTGATCTCTTAGGCAGAGTGTCTGTGCCCAGCCAGAACCAGTTCTGCCTTCTCTGGTGTGACTTCCTTTGAGGAGGTGGAGACGGCATGGTCAGAGGCAGACCAGGCCCTTTGAGGTGCAAGGAAATCTCCTTCCCGTTCCCCAATTGCAGCCCAGGCATATTCAGCCCTTTCCTGACCCACCTAGACTATCTGGAGCCACTCCTGCTCCCCAGCCTTCTGTCATCCAAAACCCAGACAGGCAGTCCACATTCCAGCAGAGGCACACGGGATGACTGAGCAAGAAAATACCTACTTTCTAAAAGTGGTATTTTCAAACACAGAATGTAAAAATAACCTTCATTAAAAGATGCATCTTTAGATTCTGAGTTCAGGCATACTAAACCTTATTTTCCTACCTAATTCCCCGAGCCAGTTATGTTTATAAGATGTTATAAACAAACTCCCCATTCTGTCCTATTGGGAACAGGTAGCCTTGCAATAGCGAAAAACGAAATTGGCCGTAATTCACTATCAGGACATGCCACACACACCAGGGCATGTCCTACCTTTCACATACACTGCACCCTGCCCACAGGGGTACCTTGGGCCGACCTTAGGGGTAGCTGACATGTAAGAAAAGGGAAGGTGAGAGACTGGCAAGTGTGTGCACTGGCCAAGTCGACATGGCAGTTACAAACTGCGCGCAGACTCCGCAATGGCGGGTCTGAGTTACCTTTTCAGGGCTACTCACGTGGGTGGCACAATCAGTTCTGCAGGCCCACTAGTAGCATTTGATTCACAGGCCCTGGCACACTCAGTGCACTTTACTAGGGACTAACAAGTAAATCAAATATCCAATCATGGAAACATTAATCCATAACACGATTTACCACAGGAGCGCTTGCACTTTACCACTGATCAGCAGTGAGAAAAGTGCGCAGAAACACTACACCAGCAAAAACAGAGTCAAAACCGGGAGGTCAGAAAGCAAAAACTCAGGGAAACACGCCAACAGATGCCAAGTCTAACACTGGGTAAATAGATGAGTGCACGGGTATTGCCTGGGTAAATGAATGAGTGGAAGGGTAGTGCCTAGGTGATTCGATATGTGCATGGTTAGTACCTGGGTGAATAGATGAGTGCATGGGGAGTGCGCAAGTGAATGGATGTGTGCAAGGGTAGTATCTACGTAAATGAATGAGTGGAAGGGTAATGCCTGAGTGATTGGATGAGTGCAAGGTAGTACCTGGGTAATTGCATGAGTGAAAGGTTAGTGCCTGGGTGACGGGTGAACGAATGCATAGTGCCTGCGTGATTGGGTGAGTGCATGGATTGTGCCTGGGTGATTTGATGAGTGCATGGGTAGTGCCTCAGTGAATGGATGAGTGCATGGGTAGTGGCTGAGTGAATGGATGAGTGCAAGCATAGTGCCTCAGTGAATGGATAAGTGCAAGGGTAGGGCCTTGGTGAATGGGTGACTGCATGGGTAGTGCTTGAGTAAATGAAGGAGTGCATGGGTCATGCCTCTGCGAATTGATGAGTGCAAGGGTAGAGCCTGAGTGAATGGATGAGGGCATGGATAATGGCTGGGTAAATGAATCAGTGCATGGGTAGTGCCTGGGTGAATGGATGAGTGCATGGGTAGTGCCTGGGTGGATAGATGAGTGCATGGGTAGTGCCTGAGTGATTGGATGAGTGCATGGGTAGAGTGTGGGTAAATAAATGAGTGCATGGGTACTGCCTGGGTGAATGGATGAGTAGAAGTGTTTGCCTGGGTGAATGCATTAATACAACTGTAGTACCTGGGTGAATGGATGAGTACATGGGTAGTACCTGAGTAAATGGATGAGCACATGGGTAGTGTGTGAGTGAATGGATGAATACAAGTGTATTGCCTAGGTCATTGGGTGAGTGCATGGGTAGTGCCTGAGTGAATGGATGAGCGCATGCGTAGTGCCTGAGTGAATGGATGAGTACAAGGGTAGTGCCTGGGTGATTGGATGAGTGCATGGGTATTGCCTGGGTGAATGGATGAGTACAATAGTAGTACCAGACTCAATGGAAGAGTGCATGGGGAGTGCCTGAGTGATTGCATATGTGCATGGTTAGTGTCTGGGTCATTGCATAGTGCATGGGTAGTGTCTGAGTGAATGGATGAGTACAATAGTAGTGCCTGGGTTATTGTAAGAGTGCATGGGTAGTGCCTGAGTGATTTGAGATGTGCATAGTTAGTGCCTGAGTGAATGGATGAGTGCATGTGTATTGCCTGAGTGCATTGATGAGTGCAAGGGCAGTGCCTGAGTGATTGCATGTACGCATGGGTAGTGCCTGGGTGATTGTGTGAGTGCATGGATAGTGCCTGGGTGATTGGAAGAATATATGAGTAGTGCCTGGGTGATTGGATGAGTGCATGTGTACTTCCTGGGTGAGTGGATGAGTGCATGGGTAGTGCCTCAGTGAATGGATGAGTGCAAGGCTGGGTGATTGGATGAGTGCATGGATAGTGCCTAGGTGATTGTGAGAGTGCATAGATAGTGCCTGAGTGAATGGATGAGTGCATGGGTACTGCTTGGGTAATTGGATTAGTGCATGAGTAGTGCCTGGTTGATTTCATGAGTGTGTGAGTAGCGCATAGGTGAATGGATGAGTGTAAAAGTAGCGCCTGGGTGATTGGATGAGTGCAAGGGTTGAGCCTGGGTCATTGGATGAGTGCAAGGGTAGTGGCTTGGGGATTGGTTGAGAGCACGGATAGTACCTGGGTGATTGGGTGAATGCATGGATACTGCCTGCACGATTGGGTGAGTGCATGGATAGAGCCTAGGTGATTGGATGAGCGCATGAGTGGTGCCTGGGTGAGTGGATGAGTGCATGGGTAGTGCCTCAGCGAATGGATGAGTGCATACATAGTGTCTGGGTGTTTACATAGTGCAAGGGTAGCGTCTGGGTGATTGGATGAGTGCCTGGGTAGTGGCTGGGAGATTAGATAAATTCAAGTGCAGTACCTGAGTGATTGGATGACTGCTTAGGTAGTGGCTGGATGATTGGACAAGTGCAATTGTTGTGCCTGGAAGATGGGATGAGTACATGAGTAGTAAGTCAATGAATCGATCACTAGATTAGTGATTTAACACACGTAATATATCTCAACCTCCAACCACTGTGAAAAAATAGAAACAGACACAAATGTATTAGAATTTCATTTCGAACATTAGGCAACCAAACAATATACAATATTTTTTAAGCAAAACTTTAATTCAACATAGACAAATGTTTTACTGTTTTTTCCTGTTTTCAGCTTTCATACTTGTTCACTTTCAACAGTGCTTTGTGTGAAGACTCATCGTGAAACAGTCGGAAAAAACAGTCAATGGATTGTAAAAAAAAAACAAAAGTGCACAGTAGATCATTACAACTATGTCATACTGTTCACTGCACTCATACAAGTTTTTAATACTGGCTTGCTGATATGTTACTACCTTAATGAAAGCAACTATATGGTAAAACTGTTTCTGATATTCTTATATATGGTACAACATGTCCAACAATTATGAAGCAATCTTCATTTTTGCATATCCTTTTGTAAATATCATCCCTGTTAGGCCAAATGATGTCTAAAATGTTCTTAGTCAATGTATGAAAAACATAACTCATAGTACTACGTTGAAGTTGCTGTAGAAGAAACAAAAAGGGACTTTTTTTAGTGGTGAAGAGAGCTTTCATATGCAACTTAAGGCTACTGGTATTATAGTACCTCCATTTACTTTTTATCTGTAGTAACACAATGTAGTCCTCAAATAATTATAAAATCCTTTCTCACAGTTAAAAAGAGTCCTTAATTTCCAACAGCTTGCTGTAGACAATACCCCCAATAGGACGAATAATGTCTCAGAAACACATAATCCATATATATGTCAACACAATACCACATTTCCTTATCCTAGATTCTCCTTAGAACTTCTGTTGTAAAATTAGCAGATATGAGTTTGGTAACTTTTTGGGTAGTCTTGATTTAAATTTCACTTGTATGTCATTGCACTCTGCCTATCCTGCTTGACATCTTAAATATATGGTATAGTGTCCAGAGGTTATATTAACTCCTTCATGAAATATGATTGCTATAGTTGTGAAAGTTCTTTTTGAGATGGAAATTTGGGCAGCTTTAAAGTTCGTAATTTCAGTTCCTAATTTAGTACCATCCACTCTGCATCCTTGTAGCATGACTAGGATATATTTTCCATACCTCTGTAGAAACAACGTTGACCTAAGTTCTGATCTGCAGTTTGGGACAGGTCATATCTTGATGGGCATGTGTAGTTAAATCTTCAAACGGCACAGCTTCACAATCTGGTAATGTCAAGTACAGGAATCGTTCTGAATTGATTTCAGTTCTAGAAGTAAATTCACAATCTTCATAGTTATGGGTCCATTTATAACGTAAACCAAATAATTAATTGATATTCACATCTTTTTCATCTAATAGTCCTAGCATTACCATTAGAAATTCTTGAGTATCCTGCTGAAGATTTTGAGGGAACACTACTGATCCTGTACAGTAATTGGTGAGTTTTGTTATTCCAGTAGCAGAATGTATACTTCTTCTATGACTTCTTAATTCTTCAAGTAAACTACAGAGTTGTGAAGACATTCATTTATCTACATTTTTTTTAATAGAATTTATAAAATGAGGCAAATGATATAGTCCATTTAACACTACATTTGCATAACAGTTCACTCCAGATTTATTATCAAAGTGATAGCCTTGTATTTCCTCATTGTGCTCTAGATTTCTTTTCTTTCCTCCTTGTTGATTTTCTTTTTGTTCATCTTTCTGTTTAACTGTGATAGACTGTTTCGATATTTTCCGCTTTGGACAGAGTATTGCTTTTGAACCATAGGATACTGTCCTAAATGAGGTGCATATTGAGGTCTTAACCGATTATACTCCGCTACACAGCTCACATCAGCACTTACTTTCTTCTCATGAAAATCAATTAGAAATAAACCAGACAATTTTCTAATTTGCACAAAGCACATTCCTTCTTTGAATACACTACAACGAATATTAACCTGACCTGTATCTACACTTACACCTTGCGATAAATGAATAGTTACTGCATACGCTAAAGACACTGGGAACTGCTTTCGCTGGACATACAAGTCTTTCACAAGTAGGAAACCTACAACGCATCTTCCATTCTGCTTAACTTCAGCAATATCATCAAATTTTATGGCTAGGTATTCCACATCATTTCTGTTTGGATAATTAACAAATTTCATAACTTTACCCTTTGCACCATTTACTAGCCCTTCTTCAACATTTAAATTATGACGAAGCTTTCCTGTTTTCAGTTTCTATTTTTGGTAAATTCTGGTGGGGTTTTTCAGTTTTTTCAATACCTTAAAAAAACAGTGGTTATCAGTGGTTACACATTTTCGCGCCATTAAAAACAACAGAAATAGTGTTCTTCCAGTGTTTATGGAATGTTTTGCTTTAAATTATTGCTTGCTTTTTGCACTGACAGTGCATGTGTATGGATATTGTGTGTACAGGGTATATGAGGTCCAAATACATTTTTACAAATCAAACTTTTTGTAGTACACCATACAATATTTCTTTAGTGAGTCTTTGGTCATGCGTGCTTGCTCTTTTCTTCCTATGTAAACGGTTATCTGTGAAAAGGCCCTCTGAACATTGGTACTTGAGACGAGCAATGCCAAAACAGCCAGTACACAATTTGCTAACTCTGGCCAATGACATTGCTTTCCATGCCAATACTGGTGTACCTGAAGATTGTGATTCTCAAGGACATGTTTTGCAACATATACGTTGAATTGGGCACATATGCCCTCAGTAATTGAAGCAGTCAAAAATGAAGCAGTACTCTTCAAAGTCTTGAGAAAAAAAAGAAGGGATCTAGAACTTGTGCAGAGTCCCTCAGTGAGGCTTCATTAACTTCAAATGCCATGGTTGGTGAAGGGACATTTCTATGCATCATTGCAAGCCATTTCCCATAGACTGTAAACGAAAATTTCCTGACTTGCTCCTCAACATTTCTTTGCTTACCAAGTGGCAAGAATTCTAACATGGAGCATGTTGCAGTGCCAAAGTCACTAAAAGTGTCACCCAGCCTACTCTCAAGGAGATGTTTTACATCTACACCAATTACGCTGAACACTTGGTAGACAAGAGTGTTTTCAGACTCTAGTATTTTGATTATGTCCACTACAGCAGTCATGTTTTACTGTAAAAACCTAAGCATGCAGTAGACTGTTCTTTTTCACATCACTATCAATCAGTAGCGGCTCCTGGAGGGAATGCTGCGGGCGGTGGGATGGGGAAGGGGCAGGGTGGGGGGTAGTAAACTCTGGCATACGGCCAAACCTAGTTAAGTACATAAATTAATAAATAAAACGAATTACATTGCGCGCGCCGCATCGCCAAATGCGATGCGGCGCACGCAATGTAATTCATTTTATTTATTAATTTATGTACTTAACTAGGTTCGGCCGTATGCTGGAGTTTACTACCCCCCACCCTGCCCCTCCCCCGCCCCGCCGCCCCGCAGCACTCCCTCCAGGAGCCGCTACTGCTATCAATATGTGACCAAAGATCATCACATTTCTTGCCTTTGGCATCATCACCAAGCAAAAATTCTGTAAACAGTCGCCACATGGATAATATGGTATTCACAGCCTCTAGGACTGAGAACCACCGTCTAAATGACACAGTTAGGATGACTCTTTCTTTGATGCCACACAAAGCACAAAATGAGAAATATTTGCATTTTAGTTCCTGGGCATAACAAAACAGTGCACCAGAATGGACTACAAAGTCAATAGCATTCTTCATTAACTCTGAAGATTGTAAAGATGCTTTCAGCATACCATCCAGCAAGTGACAAGGATCTCTTACAGGGAAGCACTTCAGCTCAGGTATTGACTTTGACAGGTCATCATACAACTTTTTCATATACGTAGCTGAATTACTGCAAATACAAACAATATCACTCCAATCTTTATTGAACTTGGTAGGAACTTTTTTCAGCAGCATTCCAAGTGACACTGCGTTCCATGTTTACCAACGTCTGGCGTCATGTTTTCACCACGATCTCAGATGCTTGGTGACAACATCCTTTTCACATATACCTGTCACTACACCTTGCATTGAATGTTTAGAGCCTAGGGTGTTTGGCAATCAATACTGGCTCGCTAGAAAAGGGGGCTGATGTATCAAAGGATTTCACCCATTCTCTGTCTGTGGGTAAATGTGATGGTATATATTGGGAAAGATTCTTATGAAACCAGCCATTTTACTTATCAGTGAAATCAAATGTAGCCAAAATATCAAATATAATTTTTATATTTCCTGATTCTCTACAGTTTATAAAATAACTAAATACGACCTAAAACATGCTTCTAAACACTGTATCTTTAGACCAAAGACTACAAAACTGAAAAAAGCAGAAGGAAGAAGAGACAATATTTTAGTGACATCCCTAAACAACAAAACTCAAGCAGAATAATGTTAGCCCAGTCTTTCTTGCTGCTGCCTTGTATATCAAGGTTACATTGTATTGGCTCCTTCAGGAAGAAATAAAACTGTCTCTTTCACTTATCTTTTCCTTTCTTTGAATGGCACTTAGTTTGTGGTTGCGAAGGAGTTTTTTCAGTGTTTATATGTTTACACCGGTGATGGCTATTTTCTTTTCGGTGGGTTTTTATCAGTTATTATAGGCTTAAACCTAAAACCAGACAGCCTAATTATGCCTTAAGATAACCCAACAAGTTTTACAGATACGTAACTGTTTTTCTAATCCTACAGTTTTCGGACACAGACTTTTCTAAACTATCCAAAAATGATTGCAGTATTTCTGTTAGTAGCACTGTAACTCCTTGATGTTCCATTTTATCATTTGCTCTAATTTCGACAATCTCTTCTTTTTCCAGTTGCAATAATTGTTCATTGAATTTACTACACTCCTCAAGAGTTGGCATCAGACAAACAATAGATTATCTTCCTCAACAAAATTGTACATTACTTCAGCAAATTTTTGATGAGGCGGGTTTGTAATACTGTCTTTCCCTCTTTTGTGAGGACTCCCACTATTATATCCTTTAGTATATCTGCATAATGCATATCTGATGCTTGTTGCATATTTTGGATTAACTCTTTGCATTGAAAGTTTTCCCAAATGTTTACATTTGCAATACTTCCTAGTGAATTCCTTGTTTCATTATGCAGTAGGTTCTTCAATACAGGTTGCCCTGTTATGGGAGTTAGTTGTAGCAGGTCTCCAAAGACTATTAAGTGTTTTCCTCCAAAAAGTACATCGTAGTCAGTTTTTAATATTTGCTACATTTCTAAATGCATAAAAGCTAGCATTAAGTTAGACACCATACTGACTTCATCAAAATTGAGTAGCTTTATTTTCTTTAATAGTCTTGCCACTTCATGACAAGCATCACCAGATAATTTGGTGTATTGTAATTTGTTGTCATGTTCAACAGGCAGCATTAATAATTGATGAAGAGTAGCTCCTTTAACATTATTAGCAGCTAACCCTGAGGGGCAGTGACTACACTCGACAAATTGGAATCTGTTGTCTTCTGTAGGTAACGAATCAGTACTATAATCAAGAAGCTTTTTCCAGTTCCAGCTTGACCACTTATGTACCATAGAACTAGTTTATATATAGAACATGCACACGTTTTATTCTCAAGGAGAAACCATGTTCTACATTACCTTTTACCTCTTCAAATCTTCAAAAATGTCTTTCGAATCTGCATTCAATTGCTGTATTAGTAGTTCTAGATCCACAGTTTCCTGTCTTACTTGCTGCATTGCATTCTCCACCTCATTCATAGCTATTGCAGCTTAATTTGCAATGATTGGCTGTCCAAGAGGATCTTGACTTCCAGGTGCTGAGCTTTGACTGCTCTGAGAACTCTCACTTGCTATCTCAGCAGCAATTGTTTCTTCTTGTTCAATCTCATCTCTCAACATTTGAAGACACACTGGAAACACAGAGCATTCAATGCTGTCTTTCACAGCGTTGAAAGAGTCTTCATAACAGTCAAATTCCCCAAGTAGCTCACTTTCAGTTTACCATGACTTAAACAACTGTAACAAGGCTAAATAGAGAAACTCTCTTTTGTCAGGAGTTTGGCAACTTAGCTTTCGATGGTTGACTAAATTTCCTTTGTTATGTCTCACCAAACATCCTTCACATCCAGCCACAGCAAATTTACCTTCATCTATGTTTTCACTGACATTACTTCTGAAAGTATAATGTTGAAGTATTTCATAAAGACACATCCTTTCCCGATGATGACTTCTTCTTGGATAGTACGTAGCCAGCATGTTACTCTTCAGAATATCTGTACTGTGTGGCTCAAATTCTGCAAGTTATTGAATTTCAGGAAAAGACTTCAGAACTCTTTTACAAGTATTAGCAAGCCCTAAACTCACCCGTAGAACAAATATTAGCAAGCCCTAAACTCACCCATAGAACTCCTCTAGATGTAGAAAACAAACTAGCTGAGCTTAACCAGTCTACACATTCATAGGAGCCTATCTCTCCGTGAGAAAGCATTTTCAAGCTAAAACTGTACAATTTCTTTGTAAGACTCTTTTCTGCTGAAATTTCTTCCCGTATCTCTTTCATCTCAGTTTTCTCTGACTTTGTTATATAAGATGTAATGTACTAAGCAACAGCAATTGAGTTGTCTGCAACAAACTGCATATCCATGTTTTTATTCCACATCTTAAGAATCACAGGGTTGTAGTCATTAATGTACTTGGAGGCCTCTGTTCTTCCTAGATTGTATGTATTTTTTGGTGATTTCCTTGTAAGTGTATGTCTGACTGCAGACAAAACTCTGTTGACGCTTCCTCGTAAGATGACAGGTCGTGGGAATTCGAAACAACATCTTGTATAAAATTTCCCTTTTGCTCTGTATTTTCGCTGACAATATTTTCTGTATCTATGATTTTGGAATCATAGAACTTGTTCTCTTAATATTTTGTCACTGCTCTCCTTTGGGATGGAGCAAGTTACATACTGCTCAATAAAAGACAACACAGACTCATCACTGTCTGTTCCAAACTTTGTGGTATCTTTTACCCAGAACAGCATGTGAATATGGGGAGCACCTCTGGCTTGGTACTCTTTATCCCAAAAGAAATCAATCACTTCACCAAGAGGAGGTTTTGTCTTGTTCAAGATGAAAGCCATCATTGCTTGAAATCTGTGATTAAAATATCTGCAAACATTTGCAGGGCCTATTGAGCACAGTTCTCCTGACGCCTTCAGATGAATGTCTTTTATATTTGAATTTGTCTCCTGCAAAAATTCTAGCAGGTCATCCCCTGCATATTCAGTAGGACTCAGCGAAAGGAACCAAGTAGGTGCTCCAAGGTTCCTCAACATGCACTTGAGTTCACAATGATGCCGATACCAATATTCATTAGTCCCATGCTGACATGCCATTGGGTTTATTAAATTGTATTACAAGTGCTCATCTTTTCCTTGAACTTTTTTCCAAAAGTTCTCTTGCTGATATATTATGCAAATTAACTCCTGTTTTTAGAATATGATTCACAGCATATGAGAGGCCAGACAAGTCACTCTCAAATGATAGGTGAAATATATATGGAATACACTGATGAAATCTAGGATCTTCTGAATAAATCTACTACATCTATACTCAGCTACCAGTATTTGCACAGGCCACTCGTCATACCTGCCACCAACGCCAGTAGGAAAAAGATGTGGGAAACACCGATCTTCTACACTTTTTTCCCACATACTTAATGGAGCTCCTTATGCTTCCTTCATTTGAAACATCTCAATGGCATGACCAATAACCTCTTTAGAATGCAAAGGGTGGATGCTGTAATGTTTATACATTTCTTCTGTCCTGGACTGAGCCACCTTCTCAATCTGACCTGTTGATGGAAATGTCTGATCCTCCATATGTGTGATATCTCTCAGGCTTTCCACATTTCTATAGTAAAAATTGTTTAGTACTGGATATAAAGTTGCTTTTTAACTTTGGTAACATCTACTAACTCCTGCCATATCTTCTTGTTCTTGGTAGGCACATCATTTACAAGAATTGCTAGTCCTTCCTTTAAATCTTCATCTACCCCTACCATTTCAATGTTTTTCTTGACATCTAATGGACCTTTTAGACGTTTTTGCAGCTCTGTTGGGGGTAACTGGTCTGTCTTTGGCTCCATACGTACTACAGCCTGAAATGGATGTATAGTTTGTATAAGAATGGACTAATAAATATTTAAACCTTGAAGTGCTTCTGGAATGGGAACCAGTTCTAAATTGTTATGCACAGCTCTAGCCGGCATTTTATTATCCTCTAATTTATTGTAGCAGTACTTACATATAACTTGTCGTGTGGACAAGTCAAATATTTCTTCTACAAATAAGTACAGTGCAAACCTTTGCCAGTTATCATTATTTTCTATTTCACTTTTTAAATATAAGTCATCAGACAGCGTTTGATTCTTGTAGTGAGTGCGTCAACAGCATATACAAACATACTCTGGTTTTTCAGCACATGCTGTCTTACATTTTGTAATCTCTTCTTCAAAACTATTGATTGTAGTATCTGTGTCCTGTTTTACAATTCCTCCTGGTATCAATTCTTAAATTTCCCTACAGTCCTGTTCTGGACCAAATAAACAAAACTGCACATCATCACAAACCTTTTCTACCTCTGCCACAGTACCATGCAAAAGTGCCCTATTCATTTCTCGTAAATATAAAGCAGGAGTTTCCACATAATACGGCCTCCTAACTAAAGTTCGCATTGTTGAGTGGTGTACAGCTAACATCCTAAAAAGATGAAAGGTGCTTTGGCACACTTTCTTTGATAATCAAGCTAGTGAGTGTCCCTCAATGTGTATGCTTTCTCAGCTTGCAAGGATTCAAATCTTGTAAAGTACTTATTTTGTGTTTTAAGCTTCACCTTGGAAATATACGTGGGAAGTTCCTCAATATATCAATGGATTGCTGTCTAATACTACAAACACTACTACAATTCCATTTGTATACAGGGGCCTGACTATGCCTCCTATGTATCTCTTTTGCAATAACTTCTTCTACATTTCTAGGTACCATCACCTCTTTTGCTATAGGACTGCCATTCTTTATTTCATAACATTGACCGCTTTCATCAATAGCATGAACTAATGTGATATCCTGGAGATAGCTTTCTTCATTAAAGAAAGGCTCTGTACTAGAAGTATGCATCCATTCGCCACTAAAAACTGTACAAAAGTTACTTCTATTCACTAATATTTTCTTCTGGTTTGGTCTCTTCATGCACAACACTATTTTGTCAAGAGTCTTCATTCTATTCAGAATCAAAATGAAAAGCTTCCTCTTCAAAGCAAAGGCCTTATCAACTACTCTCTCAACTCGTTCTTTCTGTTTCAGTGCCTCTCTCCTTCCTCTATACTTCTTCATAGTTCTGTGTAGATTCATAACCACTCTACTACGAAACATTCTGGCTCTGATTCTTTAAACTGCTCTTGTCTCCTGCTTAACATGCGTCCATGTATTTTACAATCTTTTCTGTTCTTGCAATGTACAGTTTGTCCACTCATTTTGTTTCTCTTAGGCATAATTAAATTTTCTTTATTTTGTAATCTTTGCAAATGTGTGCATATACTTTTAAGAAATGTCTTTGTCCTCTTACCAGTAGCTCTTTTTTCTTTCACCACTTTTTCTGCATTTTGTCCCTTTTGTAACTCATTTCTGCAAACATACTGTAGTTGCTTCTGTTGCTTTTTCGTGTGAGCTTTTGTAGGCATTGTAACTGTGTGTAGTTATGTAGATATTGTTCAGTAAAAAAAACAAGTATATTTAAATTTTTACCCTAGCCAATCTACCAACTATTTTACTAGTGACTTACACATAATACAAAAAAAGTTTTCATGTTAAGTTGCAGTTTTAAATCTACAGATGAACCTAGAAATATTACTACATGCATTTACTTCAATATAACAAAACCAGAGCAAAACACAAAACTTTATTTATTAGTTACATTTCAACATTTTAGCACCCTCTTGTACAACACAGCTACGGCATATCTCACTTCCACTTATACATGATGAAAGAACAGTTTATCCCTTCTGTAGTAAATATTAAAATGAACATCAAGGCAAGGAGGCATATTTACAAGCCCCATGCACTTCCGGAGGGTCACTTTTCTTGACACACCGGCGCCGTAATGTGGTGCTCCTTATTTACAAAGCCACATAAAGCCAGGTAAAGCCACTCTGCGTAGCTTTTCACAGCTTTATAAATAAAGGTGCTTTTCAGGCAGCACTTTGCGTAAAAGAAGCATGCCATGGGTGCTGCTGTGGGTGTTCCCATGCAACACCCATGGTTTCTGCCACATACCCAAATTTACAATAATTTGTAAACCAGGCAATGCATCAGAATCCTACACCTCCCCAGGGCAGGTATAGGGAGATGCAACAAGGAGAAATACTTTCCTTTCCCCTCATGTTTTCCTATTTGTATGCTTGCTGTATTCTACAGCACACATACAAAGAGGAAAATACCTCTTGTGATTGTTTTTGTAAAGGAAGGTGTCCCTTCCTGCACAAAAACAATCATCTCCACTACGCAGGCACCCTTGCACCATGGCGCAAGGGTGCCTCCAATGGTGCATGGCAGCCAGTTCTGCGCCAGCACAGTGGAGAGCATAGGGATCTATCATATTGTTGTAAATATGGCGCATCCCTGTGCTTTGAAAGTAGTGCAGCATGGCCCAGCCAAATGGCCTGCAGCTCCGCACTGCATACATTTCTTCTAAATTTAGCCCCTAGTGTACAAGTATATACAGTGTCTCATGACTATGAATACAAAAACACAACATAAGAGCTATTGGATGCCTCTATACCACAGTGTGAGTGATCTATTTACTATCCCAGTACTGTTCTACTTAAATGTATCAGATTAAAATTTTGGGAAACAGTGCATATAACAATCTACACGTTAATGTCTATCAAAGCATATATCTCACTAATTCTTCCAACTACATCCACAGAGTATGTCACAGCTTGCATATATAATTCACCAGATGGTTCTAAAAGACTACATATTCTACAGTAAAACTTGTAAAAACATGTATTTGTGGTTGAATACATGAATACTCCCTGGATGATTGAATTGGTGCATACATAGTACCTAGGTGATTCTTTGATGATACAGGTGCTGCCTAGATGATTCCCTGAGTATATCAGAACTCCATGGGTCATTCCATATCTGCATAGTTACTGCCTGCATGTTTACATGAGTATATCACTACTATCTGGGTGTTTGGATGAGTGCATGCGTAGTACCTGAATGTTTAGATAAGTGCATGACTAATGGCTCAATAATTCAATACATGTATAGATACTGGTTGGATGATTAAATGAGTGCAACTTTAGTGTCTGGATGATTGCAGGAGTGCATAGATAGTATATAGATGATTTATAGAGTGCATGGATAGTGCATACATGATTGTTTAAGTACATGCATAGCACCCAGCAGATTGGATGTGTGCATGGGTTGTATTTCAGTGATTGAGTGACTACTTGGCTGCTGCCCATGTGTTTTTGGTTCAGTGAACAGGTAGTGCCTGGGTGTTTAGATAACTACATGGGTAGTGCCTGGATAATTCAATGAGTGCATCAGTAATGCCTGGCTGATTACATGGGTGCATGACTAGTGTCTGAGTAATTGCATGACTCCATTGTTAAACCTTGAGAGACTGGATGAAAGTAAGTATACTGCTGGTGTGATTGTATTAGTGCAAGAGTATTCCCTCAGTAAGTAAATGAGTACATAGCTACTGTATGAATAACAAGTTTACTATAATAGTACTCTCTACGTAATTAGATGAGTGCATGAGAAGTACCTGAGTGTTTGCATGAGTTCATGAATGTTCCTCAGTATTTCAATAACTGCATGGGTTGTAAGTGTATGCTTAGATGACTGCATAGCTTCTGCACAAGTTTTACAATGACTGCATAGTTACAGCCTTGTTAATTGGTTACTGTCTGGGTGATCATATGAATGTCTAACTAGTGCGTCCATAGTTGAATGACTACATAACTTCTGCCTGCCTGATTGCAAGAGTACACATGCAGTGTCTAAGTAATAGAAGAACTCCATGGATACTGAATTACTGATTTGATGACTGCCTCACTAGTGGTTGGCTGTGATTGCATGAGTACCTGACTACTCCCTGACTGACTATGAAAGTATCTTCATTACTGTTAGATACATAACAGTTGTGACCATATATCTGACTCATTGGTTATCTCCTTCTGTCACTATCAAACCACCTATTTTACTATATATATGCTTTTCTACTGAGCTATGTGTGACTGAAGTCTAGCTATCACACTTGGTATATAATTGCATACATGGCTCTCTAGCAGCATACATAGCTTTGTTACTGAGCATCCACATGCATCACTAAGTTTCTAAAACGGAAAACATTTTAAAAAAATTCAAAGCACAAAACCTTTTGTGAATGGTATTGCTACACCATTTCTCAAATACCTCTTCTGCTTCTAAAACATATATTCAGCATTTTCCAAACAAAAGTTACACTCCAAATGAAGCTAGCACAAGAACTCTCAAGGCATTCTGCACTATTAATCCTTCTCAATTTTAAACACCACCCTCACCATATACATCAAATTTTCATCAGCCTTACTGAACATAGATCACCATGTAAACATATATGCAATTTCTTAATAGGCGTACACCTTCACGCCATCTTTCCAAAAATATATACCTCTCTGCTTCTTTAAGTATACTCAAAAGTCCCACCATATATATAGCTATCTGCAACCACAAGAACCATATCTCACCATCTAAGCATATGCTAAGCGATCATATAAGTTAAAAACAACATTGACAAACACTTCCCAATACATACCTAACAAGTATTACTTCTCTCTAATTCATATACAGGGAGACAACATGTTCTCATCTTTTATTTGTGACTACACTACTCCTGTTTAATAATGTTACTAAAAGTACTACAACTCCCAGAATGCAAATCACAGATGTATCTCTTCTGCACATGATATTTAGACATTTAAAACATTCTTAGTTCCTCATTGCAACTTTCCACAATACTGTACTATTATTTTTCAATAAAGTACACAATGTAATAAAGAGGCACTAATTCATTTTTCTCTTACTTCCCAAAACATTCACCACTAATCTCTTAAATGCATACCCTCTAATAGATACAGTTCATCTGATATATTTTTTCATATCACTGTGATACTCTTTTTTATCAAACTCCCATATACATCTTCATTTCTAATTTAATTTTTATAAAGGATTAAAAAGTTATGTACATACCAGTGAATTCAGTTTGGAGATTATATTGTGGTTTTAACTCTTTCTGGATAGTTTTGACACTGTTAGCATTTGTAAAAACTAAGCACAAGAATGGTACACCACTCTCATACAAAGCAACCATGAAATGGCAACCTCTTCAACTTTGCACTCTGTGATCATGAGAAAGGCAGCAAATAAAATCATGTCTTTCATTTTAGACTGCACTATCTTCACTTGTGAATTGTTAGTATCTGTTCACCCTTCCCCCCTTTCAAAAATGGATTCCTATCTATGTGTGCCCACGATGTATTTACGATGATCGCAGAAAAATCATGAAACAAAACGGGAGTCTAAACATATATCTAGCTTCATTTAAAAAAATGTAAATACTACACAACAGTTTATTGCATAGTCCTGTATTTGGAAAATAAAGCTAGCCATTACTTAAATTGTGTCATCACTCCTCAACTTTAAAAAAAAAATTCTGTCTCTTTAACACCCTTCCCCCCAATACACTCTTAGCTCAGTGAACCTAACAATACAATGGAACCAGTACATCACAAGTTCACAGCCCATTCTAGAAGGAACATGCTACTTCCAAATGAGATACAGCAGGTGTGGTTTACTCCACAGATTCAAAAGCATATCAATGTCTGTATTACATTACTTTTTTTAAACAACAGCCAATAAGAAGACTTCTTCCTGAGTCATCCAACACACTACCTAATTTTATATACTTTCATGCTGACAGCATGCAATGAAATATAGATATATTTTTAAAAAAAGAAAAACACCTCCATTTTAACTGCTTTTCCTTTGGAAAGCTACTTAATTCAGCTCCAACCTTCTCCTGACTACTATTGCTCCTTCACTTCAAAATGCTTAGTGTATGGATGGTGGGCCACAGCTATATCTATTGGGCTAAAGGGGCTGCAAAAAACAGAGGTATTGACAGGGACATGGGTTTTCCAAATGTTCAAATTACTTGGTTTGGTCAGAGAGGGTTAAAGTATCATCAGTTGCTGGCTTTGGTTAAATCCATTGTGGATTCCGAAGTTCCTCACCTCATGATTGTGCACTGTGGTGGCAACGACCTAGGCACATTGACTGGGGTAGGGCTGGAAATCCTAATGAAAGAAACCTTTGCAGAATTTATGTCACTTTTCCCTCACACTGTCTTGGTATACTCTAATATATGCCAAAGACAGAAATGGAAGTGGTCAAATCAATTCTGTCCACAGATTGGCAAATCCAGGAAACATGTTAATAAAACTGTCTCTGCATTCCTCAGAGACCATTGCATGAGCTGTATCTATAACAACAATCTGCGTTTTGACATGCATGGAATTTATAGAAATGATGGAGTGCACTTTACAGATGAAGGCAACAGGGTGTTTCTAAGTAACCTGAAACTCTGCACCCGATATTATGTGCAGCAGCCATATACACAAAACCAACACAACAGCTCTTGTTAGAGCCACCCTAGTAGCCGAAATATTGTGAAGTTTTTTCTAAAGGGTTCTTTTTTTTCTTTAGTTTTTGGGAATCTTTGCGACAATGTCGGGATCCCCATAGACATGTCGTGAAAACGATAAACTAAAGCAGACATTCAATGGCCACCAACACATCCAAAAATAATATGTAAAAAAATCCATTCTGAACATTGCCCTACACATATTACTATATTCATACTTCTTTCAAAGCATGTTTAAACTAATATTTTTGTTCTAAGTTTCTTTAAAAACCATCTTTCCTATTTCCCTTTTTTGCGGTTATTCAGGATGTCGCGATGATATCATTAACCGCGACGATCGCGCCTTTTCCATAAAGTGAAAACACATATATGCACTCACATTACAGTATTTTACACACTAGAGGTTTATTACTGTACACTTCAAACTCATGTTTTTCTAGTGTATTTCTAAAACAACCATCTCTGAAACCTATTTTCCGTTTTCACTGTGAGACCAACGTCATCGCTATCCCCATGGGTACATCGCGAATGGAGAAAGCAAATGCAGGAATTCAATAGCCACCACCACATTGTAACAATGGGTGTCATTGCGATGGCGGAAGGCCCGCCACCGCCAGCAGTGCGGTGGCGGGCCTTCCGCCATCGGAAAGCAATTTTCCCCCGCCACATTACAATGGCGGGGGAATCTGACCGTGACCATGGCGGGCGCAAAGACCGCCCGCCACAGGCAATCATTACGATTGCCTGGCGGAGTGGTCAGCATCAGTAAAATGGTGGCGGTGCCTAGCAGGCACCGTCCGCCAGATTAGGATGCTGGCCGCAGCCAGCCTTTCCTTGGTGGGTAAACCGCCATTGAAAGGCTGGCGGGAATTGGTTTTGGGGGCCCATTGCGGGCCCCCTTGTGTTGGGGAGAGGTGGCTGTGCACTGGGGGGGTACCCAGGTCCCCCTACACTTCACTGCACTACATGGCAGGCACCGTGTGGTGCCTGCCACGCAGTGCAGTGAAATGCAGCACATGCATTTTTAACATCGCGGCAGGTGCTGCAGTCAGCAGCACCCACCGTAATATTAAATTGCATGATGCGACTGCCATGGTGGCGGTCGCATCCTAATTTGGAGTGCGGGACCACCGCATGCATGGCGGCCGGTCCCGATGCCCGCAACAATGGCAGTCGGACGAAAGTCCGACCGCCATCTTTAATGACCCCCATATATTTAATTCTAACCATCACAGTAGATAACTCACTATATGAATAACTCTATAAACCACATTTATCAATATCCTATAACAATGCATACTAATGATTCACTGCTATATTTTTTTATAATTTTGTGATGTTGTAGGTAGTCGTGATGTCCCCGCGATGGTACACAGGGACCAAGCTGGTGTTCATGGCATCGTCATGAATATCGCGTGCATTTCTCAACCATGGGGTCAGAGTATCGCCACCCAGACCCCTTATGTGGGCTTTCACACAGATTTTCAGCCCTGGGAACTGTTCCCGATAGATAAAATGGCAGTCGCAACTTTCTATTCAGGTTGCATCCAGCCAATCAGAGCATTCCCGTTGGCGCGTGCATTCGTGATTCATCGTGAAACCACTGCGAAATATCCGTGGCCAAAGAAACCACTATAATTATAAACTTACATTTCTCAAAACCTACTGAATGGATTTGCAACAGATAAGCAAAAAGTACTTCCTTGCACCGACATCTACCTCCCTGCCAAATTTGGTGTAAGTCCGTTCAGCTGTTCAGGCTGTAGAGGTGGCTAAAGGTTCCTATGGGAATTAACATTACCAATGCAACCTTATTTGGCACCCAAAATTCTCAGTCCCCACTGCACAGATCACCCCCAAACTTTCCCAATCAATAGTACCCATCGTGACACTTTTTTGGCAAAATTTCAAGCAGATTGGTCAAATGACGCCAAAGTTATAGCCAAGTCAAACAAATGCTTTTCCTATGGAAACTAGGACCTAACTATAACTACCTACTGGCGACTGCCAGTTGGTAGTCACTAGCGGTTGCCAGTAGGTAGTAATAGTTAGAACCTTGTTTCCATAGGAACCTTGTTTCCATAGGAAAGGCGTTTTTTGTGTTGCCAATAACTTGGGAGCCGTTTGACGAATCCTAGCGGAATTTTCAGAACTAGTACAACGCTCACTGCAGCTGCTGCCTTAAAAGTTTCAGGGTGATCCGTCAAGTGGGGGCCAAGAAATAGGGGGGTCCCAAAAGAGTTTTCCCAGTGCAAATTCCCATAGGGATTTTAGACATGACTACAGCCCAAACTGCTCAACAGAATTGCACAAAATTTGTCAGAAAGGTGGATGTTGGTTCAGAAAGCGAACTTTTTGTGAATTGGTGTAAATCCATTCAGTGGTTTTTGGGATATTAAAAGAAATCCAAATTTGGATATATAGGGATGCAGATCCTCCAAGGATCCAAGAATCCCTGTGCTTAAATCTGATTGGCTGGTAACACTTCAACTAGGAAGTATTGGCAGCCATCTTTTAAACATTTTTTTAAAAAAAGGTGGCAAGGTAGGAATACCCTGATCCCCTAAGTGTGGTCCTGAGGTCCCCCTGTGAACCCGACAGGGCCAAAAAGCGCTTATTGATTAAAAATGTTTGCAGTGGAAATGCGACGGAGCAGCAAATCTGCAGCAAACATTTTAAAAAACCAAGCATGGGCTCTTGCACTTGTTTTGATTAGAGCCCCTGTGTGGGCCAGGTCCCTGGGGCATTTATTAAAAAAAAGAGGCAGGCACAGGGTCCCCTCCTAAGGTTCTCTTGAGTGCCAGGGACCACCACCTCCCTGATGCTTTCTTTACATATTGGAGGGGGTACATGTGGAACCCCCTTCCATGGGCTCTTTTGAGCCCTGAGGACCACCACCTCCCTGGGGCTTAATATGAATAATTGGGGGGGCACACGGACCCCAGTGCATTGGGGACGACCACCTCCCTGGGGCAGCAAGTAAAATACATGTGGGAAGGGGGCCACGCAGCCCCACTCCTGGGTCACATACAACCTCGGGGACCACCACCTCCCGGGGTCTGGCCCATGAAAAGAGAAGTAGGGGGCTGTGTGGCTCCCTCCTGGAGCCATTAATGGCCCTTTGGAGCCTCCAACCCCCAGGGCAGGCTGCTGCTATGTCTCAGGGTACCCACCCCCGGGACATAACTGGTTGCTTTTGCTTGGTGTGAGCTGACAGCTCCCGCCAGCAAAAGCAAGCACCCCAGTTCCAGTGTGTGAGAGCTGTCAAAATGCTACCGCCTGCTGGAAGCTGAGGTTTTATCTTTTTCTCTGCCCGCAGACATGCAGGCAGGGAAAGAGATGAAAGTATTGCTCCTGCACGCAGGGAGCTGCATTTCCAGCATCTCCCAGCATGCAGCAGCAATGCCGGCACCCACAGGATGCAGGGAGCTGGCTGGGACCACACGGACCTTGAGGCTCCACCTGCTGGTCTAGAGAAATGGACAGAAGGGACTCAGAGACTTATGCACCCACACACACCCACTCAGACACTCATGCACCCAACAGACACTCACACTACCACTCAGAGACCCACTGAGAGACTCATGCACCCATTCACAGAGCCACTCAGACACTCATGCACCTACTCACAGACCCACTCAGACACCCATGCACCCACTCACATACCTACACAGCCACTCACACACCAATACAGTCACTCAGACACCCACTCACACACAGATACATACAGTCACACAGCCTCTCATATAATATATGTTAGAAATAGTATCACTTATTAGTAGTACACCTAGTATACTAATTTAACTTTTGAAGTAGATCAGTATGCATGTTTAACAATCATAACCACTTAGAAAATACTTATACTCACTGGATGATGTCATGCAATGTCATCAGTGATGTCATTTGAGATGTCATCAGTGATGTCACTGGCCATGTCATCAGTGATGCAATATGTGAGGTCATAAGCCATGCATTGCGGTGGCATAAGTTATAGTTAGCTCAGGTAACTATAACTGCTGAATTTCTATGGTTTTGTATGAGTGAAATCTGAGTCTAACTATAACATCCCTGTAACTTCTGTTTTTTTCAGTGTATTTCTAAGGTTTTCCTTAAATTCTATTTCCTAACTATACAGTCCCTGTAGCCTTTGGTTTCGTCAGTGAATTTTTAAGACTTTTTAATGTTAATTCCTATCTATAATGTCCCTGTAGCCTTTGTTTTTTTAGTGAATTTCTGGGGGTTTTTGAAAATGTTACTTCCTAACTGTTACCTGTAACCTTTGAGAGTGGGTCTATGAGTGGGTGCATGAGTGTCTCAGTGGGTATCTGAGTGGGTGCATGAGTGTCTGAGTGGATCTGTGAGTGGGTGCATGAGTCTCTGAGTGGATCTGTGAGTAAGTGTCTGAGCGGATCTGTGAGTCAGTGTGTAAGTGTCTGAGTGGGCCTCAGACAGGGTGTGTGAGTCTCTGAGTGGGTCTGTGAGTCAGTGCATGAGTCTGTGAGTGGGTCTGTGAGTGGGTGCATGAGTTTCTAAGTGAGTCTGTGAGTGTGTGCATGAGAGTCTGACTGGGTCTGTGAGTGGGTGCATGAGTGTCTGAGTGGGTCTGTCAGTGGGTGCGTGAGTGTCTCAGTGGATCTCTGAATGGTAGCATAAGTATCTGGTGGGTTTCTCAGTGGGTGCATGATTATCTGAGTGGGTCTGTGAGTGGGTGCATAAGTCCCTGAGTGGGTCTGTGAGTGGGTGCATGAGGGCTAGAGTGTGCATAAGGGTTTGTGCATGAGTGTATGAGTATGTCTCTGAGTGTCTACATGAGTGTTTGAGTGGGTCTGTGAGTGGTTACGTGAGTGTCTGAGTGGATCTGTGAATGGGTGCATGAGTATCTGACTGGATCTGTGAGTGGTTATGTAAGTGTCTGAGTGGGTCTGTGAGAGGGAGCGTAAGTGTCTGAGTGGGTCTCTGAGAGGGTGTGGGAGTCTCTTAGTGGGTCTGTGAGTGGGTGCTTGAGTCTGTGAGTGGGTCTGTGAGTGGGTGCATGAGTCTCTGAGTGGGTCTGTCAGTGGGTGCGTGAGTGTCTCAGTGGATCTCTGAATGGTAGCATAAGTATCTGGTGGGTTTCTCAGTGGGTGCATGATTATCTGAGTGGGTCTGTGAGTGGGTGCATAAGTCCCTGAGTGGGTCTGTGAGTGGGTGCATGAGGGCTAGAGTGTGCATAAGGGTTTGTGCATGAGTGTATGAGTATGTCTCTGAGTGTCTACATGAGTGTTTGAGTGGGTCTGTGAGTGGTTACGTGAGTGTCTGAGTGGATCTGTGAATGGGTGCATGAGTATCTGACTGGATCTGTGAGTGGTTATGTAAGTGTCTGAGTGGGTCTGTGAGAGGGAGCGTAAGTGTCTGAGTGGGTCTCTGAGAGGGTGTGGGAGTCTCTTAGTGGGTCTGTGAGTGGGTGCTTGAGTCTGTGAGTGGGTCTGTGAGTGGGTGCATGAGTCTCTGAGTGGGTCTGGGAGTGGGTGCATGAATGGGTCTGTGAGTGGGTGCATGAATGCCTGAGTGGGTCTGTGAGTGGTACATGAGAGTCTGAGTGGATCTGTGAGTGGGTGTGAGTCTCTCTGTGTATCTTCGAGTGGGTGCATGAGTGTCTGACTAGATCTGTGAGTGGGTTTATGAGTGTCTGAGTGAATCTGTGAGTAGGTGCGTGAGAGTCTGACTGGATCTATGAGTGGGTGCATGAGTGTCGGAGTGGGTATGTGAGTAAAAGCATGAGTGTCTGAGTGGGTCTGTGAGTATGAGCAGATTCAGAGTGTTGCTGGTGTTGAGGGTGCTCCATATAGGAGCTGCTTTCCACCTAAACTTGAGAACTACCCAGAGTTCTCTGATTCTTTTTGCATACTTTATGCATCACTCTATGCCTGCAAGGGTATTGTTTTGACTTATACTGGGTGTTCCTTTGTATCTGGATAAAGCTATACCTCTACAATCCAATATTTCTCCGACAGATTGAGCCAGACACCACTGGCAGATTTATCTTATTTGTTTTTTAGAATTTGTCCACCATAATGCATTTCAACCGACTCAGCGGTATTGGTCACATGACACACCCATGCTTCCAACCCTATTTATACATCCTCACATTGTACACAAAGGTAAACATAAAAGAGATTTCCTCTCTCCGTCACCGTGATAAATTTAAACTTAAATCTCATACCAACTATTCTGCTCATGATTAAGATTGTTTATCAAATCAACTCATAGGGGCCTATTAGGATGGCGGGCGGAGACACGACCGAGGTGCCGGCGGTGGCAGTAACACCCATTTACCGCACGCCGCCAGCGGTCTCCACGCCCGCCATATTAGGATGGCCACACATTGCACATTTCCCGCCCGCTGCGGTGCGATGCCGACCGCCATCAAAGTGCGCCCGCCACCGCGGCGGAGTGAGCCAATCACCACACACCGCCGTGCGGAATGACGTCCCGTACGCCGAAGATATCACGATGCCGGAAACATGGCAGCGCACCGCGACGGAGAAACCGCACAGCGAAAGACGGCGGAGACATCACAGCGGAGACAGAAAAGAAACACCCGGGACACACCGCGATGGATCCTGCCATACACGCCTTCCCGGTTCTGTACATGATACACCACCTGCAAGTTATCCACCGCCGCGGATGCCTCCGCAGGTACGTACAGACACAACAGTGCAAGTAACACAATACACAGCTCCAGGGTGGAAAAACATCGCATGGGAACACCACACACCCCTGTGGGGACAGGCACACTGCACACACACATGTCCCACCTGTGACAAAAACATCTCGCCACATACTGCCCACCCATGTACCGCATTCATGAACAAATGTCCCGGTTACGTCACCGCCGCGGTCAGTGTGCATGAAACCATGCACACAACGCAGAGCACAGGGCCAGCGCATACCAAGGGCACCGTACAAATCGCACAGAGCCACAACTCCATCCACAACACACCAGCTACCTCCCTGAAGGGACACAACATGTGCCTCCCAAGTGCCACTCCTGCACAACCACACAACTACAGCCACACCATGCCCCACGTCCCAACAACTGCATATACAGCCACAGCAGGACCCTTTGCAAAGGAACACATAGCACAGAAGCCCAGGCCCCAGCCAACACACACACCACAACAACATCACACACAAGCCAAGAACACTGAGGCCAGGCACAAAATGTACACACACACAGATGAGGACCAAACACTTCACTGCACACACTACCTGACAAGTCACACACACACACACCACCCTGACTCACAGCTAAATATACACACCACATGCCAGCAGTAATGGAGGACAACATATAGGAAAGCCAAAGTGAGGTGCCCACAAATGGAAGGGCAGTGACACAACCATCAAGCATGTGTGATGCTCATGCAAGACAAGACACATGTGAGAACACACACAGCCCATCACAGCACACATGGCTGACACAGTCAGTCAACACAAACCACGGTCACCCCAATGCAACAACTCCTGGAGACAGCAAGGACACCCATGTATAGGCACAGGGATGTAAGGAAGGCCCTGAACTCAAACACTGACCAGCCACACATAGGCATCCAAATACTGGACAAGACAATGTCTGCTGCACAACACACAGTGACACACTACATGACAGCCAAGCACAAGTAGGATATGTCACACATACCTCCTCCCACAACAGCAACACACAATACTGCCATGTGCACAAAACACAACCACAGGGCTAAACAAGTACACATACAGGCACACCACTCCAGGGTCACACATGGCAGTAGTTGACAATGCAGGTGCACACACATCCACAGTCACAACCAAGTCACCCCCTTCACACCATACACTTCTCCACCACCCAAGTGCACACATTGGAAGTAAGCCATGGGACCTGGATAACTAATCACCACAAGATGTCCATACACCGACACTGATTGGCACACAGAAAGGAAGCTCACACAGAACCCATGACCCTGGCCTGCCTGCCTGTAAGCCTGTGCCCAAACTCCCACCCTGTGCTGCCATTGCCCACAAACCTGACATGTGTCCACCATAGATAACATGAGCCAAGAAGGAAGATGACAACAAGATTTCATTGCCAACCACCTGCACTGCACCCATAAGTATCACAGTCATGTAGAAATGAAGTGCCTCCCACCCCTGCAAAAAAAATGAAATGTGAGACAACCCATTGGCAATGTTGAAGTGGCATACTGAGCCTGTGACACAGTAAACCATGCACACACAGAAACAACTTTATTCAGGAAGGACACTGACACAACTCACTGCAGGACCAACTGTGTTTATTCACAATTTGCATATAGAGACAAAAAATTTGTTCAACAGCAAAGCCAGTGGGCATTTCAATATGCACAGTATTTACATGAAAAGCTGCACAGGCAGGGGGCAAACAGCAGTGAAACACAAGGCAAGTACAATGTGCAGAGTAGTTACATCAGAAGCTGCACAGGCAAGGGGCAACCAGCAGTGAACAACAAGGCCAGTGGCCAGTCCAAAGTGCAGGTGAGGTACATGAGATCCTGCACAGGCAAGGGGCAAACAGCAGTGAACAGCAAGGCCAGTGGCCAGTACAATGTGCAGATTAAGTCCTTGAGAAGCTGCACAGGTAGGGGGCACACAGCAGTGAACAGCAAGGCCAGTGGCCAGTCCAAAGTGCAGGTGAAGTACATGAGATCCTGCACAGGCAAGGGGCAAACAGCAGTGAACAGCAAGGCCAGTGGCCAGTCCAATGTGCTGATTAAGTCCATGAGAAGCTGCACAGGCAGGGGGCACACAGCAGTGAACAGCAAGGCCAGTGGCCAGTCCAAAGTGCAGGTGAGGTACATGAGATCCTGCACAGGCAAGGGGCAAACAGCAGTGAACAGCAAGGCCAGTGGCCAGTCCAATGTGCAGATTAAGTCCATGAGAAGCTGCACAGGCAGGGGGCACACAGCAGTGAACAACAAGGCCAGTGGGCAGGACAAAGTGCAGAGTGAGTCCATGAGAAGCTGCACAGGCAGGGGGCACACAGCAGTGAACGACAAGGCCAGTGGGCAGGACAAAGTGCAGAGTGAGTCCATGAGAAGCTGCACAGGCAAGGGGCAAACAGCAGTGAAACACAAGGCAAGTACAATGTGCAGAGTAGTTACATCAGAAGCTGCCCAGGCAAGGGGCAAACAGCAGTGAACAGCAAGGCCAGTGGCCAGTCCAAAGTGCAGGTGAGGTACATGAGATCCTGCATAGGCAAGGGGCAAACAGCAGTGAACAGCAAGGCCAGTGGCCAGGACACAGTGCAGGTGAGGTACATGAGAAGCTGCACAGGCAAGGGGCAAACAGCAGTGAACAGCAAGGTCAGTGGCCAGTCCAAAGTGCAGGTGAGGTACATGAGATGCTGCACAGGCAAGGGGCAAACAGCAGTGAACAGCAAGGCCAGTGGCCAGTCCAAAGTGCAGTTGAGGTACATGAGATGCTGCACAGGCAAGGGGCAAACAGCAGTGAACAGCAAGGCCAGTGGCCAGTCCAATGTGCAGGTGAGGTACATGAGATGCTGCACAGGCAAGGGGCAAACAGCAGTGAACAGCAAGGCCAGTGGGCAGGACAAAGTGCAGAGTGAGTCCATGAGAAGCTGCACAGGCAGGGGGCACACAGCAGTGAACAACAAGGCCAGTGGCCAGTCCAAAGTGCAGGTGAGGTACATGAGATCCTGCACAGGCAAGGGGCAAACAGCAGTGAACAGCAAGGTCAGTGGCCAGTCCAAAGTGCAGGTGAGGTACATGAGATGCTGCACAGGCAAGGGGCAAACAGCAGTGAACAGCAAGGCCAGTGGCCAGTCCAATGTGCAGGTGAGGTACATGAGATGCTGCACAGGCAAGGGGCAAACAGCAGTGAAACACAAGGCAAGTACAATGTGCAGAGTAGTTCCATCAGGAGCTGCACAGGCAAGGGGCAACCAGCAGTGAACAGCAAGGCCAGTAGCCAGGACACAGTGCAGGTGAGGTACATGAGAAGCTGCACAGGCAAGGGGCAAACAGCAGTGAACAGCAAGGCCAGTGGCCAGTCCAATGTGCAGGTGAGGTACATGAGATGCTGCACAGGCAAGGGGCAAACAGCAGTGAACAGTAAGGCCAGTGGCCAGGACACAGTGCAGGTGAGGTACATGAGATCCTGCACAGGCAGGGGGCACACAGCAGTGAACAGCAAGGCCAGTGGCCAGTCCAAAGTGCAGGTGAGGTACATGAGATCCTGCACAGGCAAGGGGCAAACAGCAGTGAACAGCAAGGCCAGTGGCCAGTCCAATGTGCAGATTAAGTCCATGAGAAGCTGCACAGGCAGGGGGCACACAGCAGTGAACGACAAGGCCAGTGGGCAGGACAAAGTGCAGAGTGTGTCCATGAGAAGCTGCACAGGCAAGGGGCAAACAGCAGTGAACAAAAAGGCAAAGACATTGTGCAGAGTAGTGACATCAGAAGCTACACAGGGAATGTATGCAACTCTACCATGCCATGCCCAGCAACAGAGTAATGGGCCTGACAATGGGCATCACACGCACCCCTGTGGACAGAGAGGTGTGTGAGGGTGACCACCACTCAGATGGGGCTGTCTGTCGGACTTGGAGCTGACTGTGTGTTGGGGTCAGTTGGAGGACTGCCCTGGGCCGTGGGAGTAACAACTGTGGAAGAGCCAACTGTGCATGTGGTAGCTGGGGGGCTGCTTGGACCAGGTGGGGTGGTGGCCCGGGGAGGTGGACTCATGCCCTGGTGAGACCCAGTGTGTGCCGGAGATTGTGGAGGGGTGCCTCTCCACTTCTTGGGGATCCTGAAAGGCTTCCCTGTCTGGGGATTGAGGGGAACTGGGGCAGACACAACTGGTGACCCCAACACCAAAGCTGATTCTGGTGTGGATGGTGACCCTCCCTCTGGGGACATGCTGGATCCCGCTGTGCGCTTGCCTGGTGTTTGCCGCCGCCCTGCCTCCCTCTGTCCACCAGCTTTGCCCCCTACAGTGTCCTCCCGTGCTGGCTTCACAGGGCTTGGGATGGGAGTGGAGGTCAAGGATGGATTATCCATGGGGCCCTCATCCTGTGTAATGTTTGCAGGCAACACCTTCTCAGTGGGTGTGGAAACTGTCATTTTGCCTCTGCGAGACGTCTTTGGGACAGGGGAGTCTTTGGCAGGGGAGGAAGGTGAGGCCTGTGACCCTGATGCTTTTTTCTTTGCTTTGTGGCCCTTGCTGTCGCCTGATGGGCTTTTCTCTCTGCGCTCTGGGGTGGCCTTACTCTTATGTGGGGATGGTGTCTGCACCCTAGTACGCTTGGGCTGCTGCTGCTCCTGTGTGCTGCGGGTTCTGTATCGGGACTTTGGGGTCCGTTGAGCATTGTCACTGTCGTCAGAGGTGCACAGTGACACGGGGCCAGACCGAGTGCTGGGAGCCGCTCCCTGACTACGTGCCTGTTGCAGGGCTGCTGTCACAGTTGATGACAAGGACTGCACAGTCTGGTGTAGCCCACCTACGTAGGAATGTAAGCCCTCCATGAAAGCTATAACCTGCCCCAACTTTTTGTCATGCTCTTGGAAGGCATTGAGAAGTGCTGTCTGCCCCACACACAGCTGGCGCAATAGCTCGACTGCTTCTGCACTGAGGGCAGCAGGGCTGACATGGGCTGGGGCAGCTGTGCCTGGGGTGAAGGTGACTCTTCCCTTCCTACTCGTGCGGATACGGGCAGCACCAGTGGAGGTTGAAGGGAGGCTGGGCACTGGACGCTGTGTGGCGGAAGAGGAGGCCGAGTCCCCGTTCCCTGTACCCCCCAACATGGATGTGTCACCGCTGGCGTCAGATGAGGTAGAGCTTTGTGTCTCCGGCTGTGAATCCTCTAGGAGACTCCTGTCCCCCTCCTCGGCGCTGGTCACATCTGTGTCAGTCTGCTCCGGTGCGGCTGTTGCACTGGAAGCCTCACCACTGGTGTCCGTCCCCTCTCCCTCTGCACATACGGGAGCTGCTGCATAGGAGAGAGAAGTACTGTGAGATGTGTGGCATCAACAGAACTAACACGTGCCAATACATCTGCATCCTAGAAAGAGGTGTGCAGCACATTGCATGCCACCCTGTGCACACATATATCTTGCAACCCAAAATTTCAACACAACGGTGCATGTCCGCCACACATCCTGCCATAAGTGCCCCAGGTGACTCACACAGCACACCATCCTGCAGTTGGCTCACATCAGACACAGCCCCAAAATGGCCTGTGCACACACACTGTCCCGATGTTGGCAAGGATGAACACCACGACATGGTGCACATCACCTACATGTGTGGAGCAGTAGGGGACCACACAGACTACAACATACCAGCCTACAATGACCCTGCACACATGCCATCCACCATATCGAGTCCATGGGCAAATCTACTGTTGCACATTGGCCTCAGATGTCTGACTGGCAGACATCTGAGGTCTGGAATTGCACGCATTCATTGAAACGCATTCACAGTTGGCACACTGGCATTCCCATCCATCTGAATTCACACACTACCCCACAGCAGAAGGTACCTGAAGGCCACAACTCCAAATGTAAGAGAGATGCACAGTGCTAAAACTCACTTCATGAAGCACCGTTTGGGCAAAAGCATGGCACATACACCCAGCACAGAGGCCACTCCCAAAACATTGCACCACACAACCAACATCACACAGCTGACAATTTGCACACTCTGTAGACACATGCACCCACTCCCAGCCAAAGGCAGCCTGCAACACATACTCACCCCTGGATCGCTGCTGATGCTCCTTTAGTTGTCTGTCCAGATCAGGTTGTGTGACAGCCAGGATGCGGGCCATTAGTGGTGTCATGCTGCACCTAGCCAACCTGCCAGTCCGAGGGAGCAGCCCCAGCGTCATCTCGGCCACGTTCTTGCTCAGCCGGCAGATGTCGTCCCACCTTTTATGACAGTGGGTGCGCCTTCGGTTTGACACACCCAGATCCCGGACTCTGGAGGCAATGGCCCTCCACACGGCTTTACACTGGTGGACCTTCAGCTGCAGGCATGGGAGACAAGAGGGGTGAGGTTCCAGTGACACAGTGCACAATGACAACACAACGAAAATGCAGTAGCACGACAGTGACTCATCCAAAACTCCAGCTACAACTGTCACATAGCCAACAATTGCTGTGAACATGGTGCAATATCATTGGTCAATCAGACGTACAGGCATGCATGTTCGATGGTGGACACAGTACCTCCACATCCCATTCACATGCAGGATACCAACACAGCAAGCAACGTGTAGTCTGGCCGCAGCTACTGTCTGCAGTTACCTACAACTACACATAGAGAAGATAGCAAAACATGTGTCTTGTTGTTGGACTCACTGTGTCCAACACTGCACATTCCTAAGTGTCCTAGCCCTGTGAAAGCCTCACTGTGTCCTGGAACTCACATAGAGTGACAACAACTGTCATACACACACCCTTCTCCCACGCCTGCTCCTGTGCAATCTACATGGCAGAGATGGGACTTAGATGAAGAGGCGTGACCCAAACACACATGGAACACGCTGTACATGCAGTGATGTGGACATGTGGCATTCGGCGGGGACTGTGCAGGGCAGGTGGACTGACACTGAGTGGGTTAATTGGGAGCAACACAGCCATTCACACAAACGATAACTGGCCAGACTCCTGCATCACCAAAATGCAGCTGCACTGTATGGCTGGCACTACAGGACATGTCCTTCTACTCAGGATAGGCATGCAGGGTAACGTGTGAAAGAGCCCACCAAGCCCTTCCCACTGTAGTAAACATGATAGGCAGTGCATGTCAGAGCCCCACAACCACTGACACATACCGAAGCACCTCCACCCCACGTGTGCACACCCTGCACTCTCACTCACAGTCTGGGAGACTTACCACGACATTAGGGCTGCCATAAAGCCTTGGGTACTGTGCAAGCACACCGTCTACCAGGACCCCAAGCTCCTCACTGGTGAAGGGACTGGCACGGATCTTCTGAGTCCTCGACTTAACAATGGACATGTGGCAGCAGCAGCACGTTGAGGGTGGCAGCCAGCAGTCCCTTGAGGCAGCAGCAGCAGGTGGAGGGTGGCAGCCAGCAGTCCCTTGAGGCAGCAGCAGCAGGTGGAGGGTTGTCAGTCAGCAGTCCCTGGTAGCTGTGGGAATGTGGTGCACCCTCCCACACATATATAGGCCCCTGGGGCTGTGTCAGTGGTCCCAGGGTGCTGCAATTGGTGTACCAGGTCTGCCTCATTCAAATACATCCAATGTCCGCCTCCGCGGCGGCAGTGCACGCCTACCGCGATTTTCAAACTCGCATCAGGTTACTGCGAGGCTGCTTCCCATTGGCTGCAAGGGCATGGTCCATGCCGGTGACACACCGTAGGGTGCATGTGCGCGCTACCGCGGTGGTGCATCTTTTGAATGCCTCCAGTGACCGCCTCCGCGGGGGTGGTGCACGCCTACCGCGATTTTCAAACTCGCATCAGGCTACCGCGAGGCTGCTTCCCATTGGCTGCAAGGGCATGGTCCATGCCGGTGACACACCGTAGGGTCCATGCGCGCGCTACCGAGGTGGTGCATCTTTTGAATGCCTCCAGTGACCGCCTCCGCGGGGGTGGTGCACGCCTACCGTGATTTTCAAACTCGCATCAGGCTACCGCGAGGCTGCTTCCCATTGGCTGCAAGGGCATGGTCCATGCCGGTGACACACCTCAGGGGCCAGGCGGTAGGCACCGCCATATGTCTGCCAGACAGTGCCTGGAGTGACCGTGATTTGGGTAGCGGTGAATGGTGACCGCCATTGTCACATACATATCTGGCGGTGTCACCCACGATCGGGCCTGGGTTATGGGCGGTGCCACACCTCAGGTGTCAAGTGGTAGGCACCGCCATATGTCTGCCAGACAGTGCCTGGAGTGACCGTGATTTGGGTAGCGGTGCATGGTGACCGCCATTGTCACATACATATCTGGCGGTGTCACCCGCGATCGTGCCTGGGTTATGGGCGGTGCCACACCACAGGGGCCAGGCGGTAGGCACCGCCATATGTCTGCCAGACAGTGCCTGGAGTGACCGTGATTTGGGTAGCGGTGAATGGTGACCGCCATTGTCACATACATATCTGGCGGTGTCACCCGCGATCGTGCCTGGGTTATGGGCGGTGCCACACCTCAGGTGTCAAGCGGTAGGCACCGCCATATGTCTGCCAGACAGTGCCTGGAGTGACTGTGATTTTGGTAGCGGTGAATGGTGACCGCCATTGTCACATACATATCTGGCGGTGTCACCCGCGATCGTGCCTGGGTTATGGGCGGTGCCACACCTCAGGTGTCAAGCGGTAGGCACCGCCATATGTCTGCCAGACAGTGCCTGGAGTGACCGTGATTTGGGTAGCGGTGCATGGTGACCGCCATTGTCACATACATATCTGGCGTGTCACCCGCGATCGTGCCTGGGTTATGGGCGGTGCCACACCACAGGGGCCATGCGGTAGGCACCGCCATATGTCTGCCAGACAGTGCCTGGAGTTACCGTGATATGGGTAGCGGTGCATGGTGACCGCCATTGTCACATACATATCTGGCGGTGTCACCCGCGATCGTGCCTGGGTTATGGGCGGTGCCACACCACAGGGGCCAGGCGGTAGGCACCACCATATGTCTGCCAGACAGTGCCTGGAGTGAGCGTTAATGGAGTTGTGGAGTAGCTGTGCTGCACCTAACGTGTCCTCCAGCTCTCTGCATAGGCCAACATGTACAGTGCCCAGTGTCTCAACAATTGAATGGTCCTCATGAGGGCAAATGCACAAAGGGGACATGTCACTCCACGTCACCAACACATACCATATATGGGTCGCCAATACATTGCATGGGCACATACACTCGCACATGTCACATGTGCTGTGTAATGAAATGTAGACTGTCCAGTTAATGTGTTGCATAGCATATGTAGATAATGGTCAATGTCTGTGTGTGCAATGTAACGCACACTGTCGTCTCATTTACTGAACTAGGGGCATCAGCAACTGGCACATTGTCCAATGCACATGCACACACGTGTCCCCCACGCTCAGCCGGTGGTCAGTGTGTAGTTGAAGTGTGCCATGTGCAACCTGTTTTGGTAGGTGTATCAGGGCCAGCAACATGGTGTGTTCGGGTAGTATTGCAATTAGTAACATATGCTGGGGGTCATACTCACAGGTATGCACACATATCTGTTAGTATATCACACTGTGCATGCGAATGAGCCGGAGGGGTGCACAGATAATTGCTGCTGGTAAGGGGACAGGTGTACGAGTCGTGTGCCTGATGTGTACCTACTTATGAAGTGCCCTGTCGGTTAATGGTGCATGTTGTAAGACTTGGGAATGTGTCTGTCGAAAAAATTTATGTGATGCACATTTCATGGTCTTCTGCATTGACATCTGTGCACTGTGATCTGTCCTAGGAGGAGGAGGCACAATATCCATCGTCCGTTCACAGTCCTGGCAGTCATGGAGAATGAGGATATAATCCGCAAATTCAGGCTGGACCGACAAACCCTGCAGAACCTATGTGCCATGTTGGAGCCCCACCTGCAGCCACGTCGGACATATCCAACAGCTTTCACCGCAACATCTAAGGTGATGGCATGCCTGCATTTCTTTGCAACAGGCTCATTCCACAACACGGTCGCAAGTGCAGGCGGGATGTCACAGCCGATGTTCAGCATGGTGCTGAGGGATGTCCTGTCGGCCATGATGCTCTACAAAGACAGATATATCCATTTTACCAGGGGGCCTGAGTTGGTGGCTGTGAAGGGCGTTTTCTATGCCCTTGGACATATCCCCCATGTCATTGGTGCAATTGATTGCACACATGTTGGGCTTGTGCCACCACAGGCACGTGAACAGGTTTACCGCAATAGGAAGCATTCACACTCTGTAAATGTTCAAGTTGTATGCCTGGCGGACATGATCATCTCACACGTGTGTGCCAAGTTTCCCGGCTCAGCCCATGATGCCCACATCTTGCGCAGCAGCATCGTTCCTCAGCTGATGGCCAATCTGCTTCCTGAGCGTGCATGGCTTGTGGGTGAGTATGCATAGTGGATTAGAGTGGTGTGTGTGTGTGACATGCTGTTGTGTTGCATTTTGGGACTGCAAGGTTAATCTGTGTCTCTCACACCCAGGTGACTCGGCATATCCAAACCGCCCGTGGTTGCTGAGCCCATTGCGGAATCCCTTCACGCCAGCTGATGTGCGATACAATGATGCCCATGGGAGGACACGGCGTGTGATAGAACGGACATTTGGTCTCCTAAAATCAAGATTTCGGTGCCTGGACCGTACTGGAGGTGCCCTTATGTACTCGCCAGGGAAGGTGTGTCAGATAGTGGTGGCATGCTGCATGCTCCACAACCTGGCCATTCGCAAGGCAATACCCCTGATCCTGGATGACGATGATGAGCAGCCAAGGCTGCCGCCTGCAAATCAACCCGGATCCAGTGACGAGGGCAGTGGAGAGGAGGAAGGGGTTGACATGCGTCGACAGCTCATCACCCGCTACTTCACTTGAAGGTGAGTGACGATGTAGAAGGGACAAAATGGTCTGATGGTGTTGCTGTTGCTGTGTGGGTGTATGTGAGCTTGCTGACTGCAGCTTGGTGTTGACTCATTGCTGCCTGCCAATGTATGTGTGATTGGTTAGTGTGATACAGAATGTCTCTATGGTGACTGTTGCTCTGTGTAAAGTTTGTAGATCTGAGTACCTTGTTGACAAGTGTTGTGTGATGTGTGCAATGCCACACCCATACAAGTGACTCTTGTTCTGCGGTTTTCCCTAGGTCCCTTCAGCATCTCACTTGTCACCTACATTCCATTCCCCTGGACCATGTCCTACACGGTGAAGGTTGCACATCCTGTATTAAAGACGGAGCAGACACAACAACATGTGTGTAAGGTGTATTTATTTACAACTGTGACATGCGAGGGTGGAGAAAATGTGAAGGGGGGAATTGAAGAAGTGAGTTGACAGTCATGGTAGATGAGATACTTGAGTAGTCCCCACAATGATGTGGAGACCCAGTCCAACAGATAGATGCCATTCACATGGCAGTGTGGTGAAGGATAGTCCAAAAGGTCAATGCAGTGGTGCAGTGGTCTGCCATCATGGCTGGCTCGGGGACTAGCGTTTGGCAGGTGCTTTGGCACGTGAGGCCCCCTGGCCTTTCCTTGGACGGCCCCTCTTGCGCTTGACTGGAGGGGCCACTGCTGCAGGGGCAGTGGTGTCTGAGGACTCACCCCCCTCTGTGGACGCAGGGGAGGATGATGAAGTGTCATCCTGCTGCCCAACAGGGGGAGGCAGAGGGGTAGAATGTTGCGCTTGCCTGTCCCTCAGAACCGCCACTAGCTGCCCCAAGAGGTCCACAATCTGTCCCATGCGTGTGTCCATGGACCTCAGCAGCAGGAGGTGCTCCCGAGATTCTTCCTCTAACCGGCCCATTCGTCCCTGGGCCTGTTGGTAGGCCCCAAGGACTCTGTCGATGTGGCCCAGGGTTTCCGTCCCAGGATCAGTCCCCCTCTGCATGACCCTGTCCCGACCAGCTGCACTGCTGCCACGGTCCTGTCCGGTCCTCACATTGGCCCACTGCATCCTCTCCTTGGCCTCCGCAGTCGATGTGGTGGGCTGCTCAACCCCTGGGGAAGGGAGGGTGTTGCGGTCAGCTGTGGTGGTGGTGGTGGTGGTAGTGGTTGACACACAGGCCGTGACAGCAGCTGTCAGAGGATGGTCAGGGGCTGCAGCTGATGTGGTTGGGGGGACAATGGGTGCCTGGGACTGGTTGCGGCCTGACACACCAGATGGGCCAGCATGGAGCTCCTCATCCAAGGAATCCAGGGAGTCCTCATCCAGTTGTCTCTGTTCCGGGGGGGACTGGCTCTGCAGGGTGGTGTCATCCTCTGCAGTGAGTTCTTGGTCACCTGTGGGTCAGATGAGAAATGGTCATTGTGTTGCACCCATCAAAGTTTGTGTTAGCAGTGTTACATCAACTGTTTGTACATCCAGCAGTTGTTCACTGTACAAATTTGCATTGACCGACATCCAGTGATGCATTACAAGCTGTTGTGGTACATGCATTACTTGTCCATATTGGGAGTTGTCAAGACATGACATGCACAATATAATTTTTGGACATTGACAGTCTCATGTTGGCATCCTGTTATTGATCAATCATATGTCATCCATTTAAGCGTATGTGTCACTTGTTGAGCCCTTGCAGCGGTTTACTCTGCACAGTGAGTGAACATTGTAGTTTCATGCATACCTTTTCAATGTGGTGTAGATATCGGTATTTGCAATTCCAGACATGCTTAAGTTTGCTTTAATTAGACCCTAGGTGGTCTGGACCACTGCTACTGTCAGATGGCATGTAGTGGTGTGCATGGTTGTGCTCGGAGTTCCATCTACATGTGTTTCAGACATTCACACTTTGGTTGCTGTCACAGTTTCATTTTCTTAGGTGTGTGCACACTATAGTTGCCAATGCTATCTGGGTGTGCAGTTGTGCATTGAGAGGCCTGGTGTCCTATGCCAACATGTTTTTTTAAATGCATATCTGGCTGCATGTTGTGGCTGTTGATATGTTGTGTTTGCTGTGTTTTCCTTGTATTTGAGAGACCTCTCTGTGTGTGTATGATGAGGGCTTCCATCTTGGTCCAGTGTGGGACAAGTCAGCATGATATGTCCACATGCCAGTTCTTTTGAAGTGTACATTGCAATGACTGACACATGCATGTTGGTGCCAGGAAGTAATGGGTCTTGTGTGCTGGCGGTCAGGTGGGCCCGTGTGAGTTGTTGTGCAAGCTTCCCAGCCCCACACACCCCGACCTGTGAGATGCAGTTACCTACCTGTGAGTTGGGTGGGTAGCATACATTGCCTGCCACATGCTTCTTATTGGGGGTGTAGTGTCCCATCCTCCATAGTGGTGGAACAGCATGCATGTTGCATTTTGTGGGACGGATAGCCAAACACACTACACCGTCTCACTGTGAAGATGGCTAACTACTGTTTGAGGTGAAGGTGAGCAATGACATGGCTATGTGACTTGGTAGAAATCTTTGGATGGAATGTGCATGTGGTGAGCATGATGTGTGTGTGGCTTTTGGTACCCATTGATTTCAGATTACATTTGGTCATGGGGTATAGCCCCCCATCACTGTTGTCCCAGCTATCTGGCTGTGGGGTTCACTCCCCCGACATTTGAAGGCACAATAGGGCAAGGGGTATAGTCTCGTAGCACAGTGGTGACATACAGCAGGGTGAAGATCTCACCCAGCATACATTTCCACACTGTCATGGTTTCATGGTATTTGTGGACCTGAGAACATGAGCACAGTACTGGTGAAGCAGTTGTTCCAGGGCATCCATACACTGACATGTTGTGGTCAACCGTGGTGTGTGTGTGAGATGTACTCAGCCCTGTGCAGACAATGTGTGCTTTTGGGGCCAGGCTATACCAGCACTGTTCAGACAGACAGTGTGAGATGTGAACATTGTCAATGCATACACACATTGGTGGTCCAAACAAGACACCTTTGACAATTTAATTCAGACAAGGTGCTGTTCTGCAATTCAGTGCAGCACTGTGGTAGCTGGGTGTGTTGCAGGACATTTGGGATGTGCTTAGTTTAGCATTCTGAGTCCCAGCTGCAGTGTAGTTTTTGGGTACACTGCACTTCCACTGTTTACATTGCAACACTGTGGTATGACATGGGTGATTTGCACTTTGCCAAACAAACGGCCAGACACTGCTGCAGGGCAGCATGATCGTTGTTAGTGTTGCAGTGTGTGATGCCTGGCACAGTGTACACAATGTGGGTCAATTTTGAACAGAGACTTGTGCATGGTGACTACAACACAACTGTTTTGCATTATTTGTGTTGGTGACTGTGGACTAAGTGGCATGGTGTCATGTGCAGCTGCACAGACGTCACATGCCTATGAGTGGGACTAGTGCTCCATCCTGCTCAGCTGTGGGACAAGGGGGCCAGGTGGGAGTTGTAGTGCAGGCCTCCCAAACACCCTCCCACCTCCCTGTAAAGATGGCTACCTACCTGTTAGGTGAGGGTGAAGCACACAATGGCTGAGGCATGCTTCTGGGTGGGGGCAGTGCTACATCCTGCTCAGCTGTGGGACAAGGGGGCCAGGTGGGAGTTGTAGTGCAGGCCTCCCTATTCCACAGACACCTCCCTGTAAAGATGGCTACCTATCTGTTAGGTGAGGGTGAAGCACACAATGGCTGAGGCATGCTTCTGGGTGGGGGCAGTGCTCCATCCTGCTCAGCTGTGGGCCAAGGGGGCCTGGTGGGAGTTGTAGTGCAGGCCTCCCAAACACCCACCCACCTCCCTGTAAAGATGGCTACCTACCTGTTAGGTGAGGGTGTAGCACACAATGGCTGAGGCATGCTTCTGGGTGGGGGAGGGCTACATCCTGCTCAGCTGTGGGACAAGGGGGCCAGGTGGGAGTTGTTGTGCAGGCCTCCCTATTCCACAGACACCTCCCTGTAAAGATGGCTACCTACCTGTTAGGTGAGGGTGAAGCACACAATGGCTGAGGCATGCTTCTGGGTGGGGGGCAGTGCTCTATCCTGCTCAGCTATGGGACAAGGGGGCCAGGTGGGAGTTGTAGTGCAGGCCTCCCAAACACCCACCCACCTCCCTGTAAAGATGGCTACCTACCTGTTAGGTGAGGGTGAAGCACACAATGGCTGAGGCATGCTTCTGGGTGGGGGCAGTGCTCCATCCTGCTCAGCTGTGGGACAAGGGGGCCTTATGGGAGTTGTAGTGCAGGCCTCCCAAACACCCACCCACCTCCCTGTAAAGATGGCTACCTACCTGTTAGGTGAGGGTGTAGCACACAATGGCTGAGGCATGCTTCTGGGTGGGGGGAGGGCTACATCCTGAACAATTGTGGTTCTACCCTGATTATCTCATCGACCATGACCCTCAACTCACTCTCAGTGAATTTGGGCATTCTCTGTGGTGACATGGTGTGTGATGTGTCAAGGTGTTTAGGGTGCAGGTTTGGAAGTGGTAGTGGTGGTTGTGATGTGTATGGTGTGTGCTGTGCAAAGGTGTTAGAGGTGCAGGTGTGGAAGTGGTGGTGGTGATGTGTGTGTTGTGCAGATTTGCCTCTCCTGTCATCTGTGGTGGATGTCCCCTCAGTTGTGGAGTTTTGCAAAGGATTGTGGTATGTTGGGGGCTGGATTTATACTGGTGTCTGTGGGTGTGTCAGGATGGGGTATTGGTAGCAGGTGTGGTGTGTGTGTGAACCTGGGATCTATAGTTTTGGAGTTTCCCATGGGGGTGTGTCTTTGGGCTGTGTTAGCTATTTTTGGGTGCATGCCTTGTTTGGTTGATGCACTTTGTGGCCATGTTGTGTGTTTTTCTAGCGACTGCCATTTTTTTAACGGAGCGTCCGCAGTGGTGGCTCGGCTACGGCGCTTCCGCCGTCTCACTGATTCTTCAATGTTGTCGACCGCAGCGGTTGGAAAGAGCGCACTGCATCGCGGGGATGTCGGGAATATCATAATTTCGATGGCGGTGTCTCCGCTGTGGTCTGCGAAACCGACCGCCTTGGACGGGTTTGGGCCTTATCCGCAGGCGAACGGCGGTTTCTCGGGTCTCCTTTCCGCCGCGGTTGGATTTTTACCGCCGAGGATCCTAATCTAGCCGTCGGTTTTCCCGCGGTAGCGGCGGGCGGTGATTTCCCGCTACCATGACGGTCGGTGTTTTTCCGTCCGCCATCGTAATGACCTCCATAGTTTGTTACGTTAATTCTGTAAATCATCACTTTCATATGATTCTTTCAAATTGACTCATAATTTAAAAATTGCATTTCTTGTTTATTTTGTTTTTATCATTGTTGCCAGCAATAAATCAATCCACTTATATATATAACCTACTGGCAGTCACCAGTAGGTAGATATAGTTAGGACCAAAGTTTCCATAGAAAAAGCGTATTTTGTTTTGCAAATAATTTTGTCACTGCTTCATGAATCTTCACAGAATTTTAAAAAACGTCCCCTTTTTGGTTTACCTGCTGTGCTGAAAATTTTGGGGTAATCTGTCAAGCAAGGGCCGAGAAAAAAGGGGGCTGCAAAACGAATTTTCCCCATGTTATGTATATGGGGATTTTTCATTTTTTGCACACTACTACAGCCCAAACCACTGAACGGAATTACAGTAAATTTGGCAAAAAGACAGATGTTGGTTAAGAAAGTGTGCTTTTTGTGATTTGGTGTAAATACATTGAGTGGTTTCATAGATATTTAAGTTTAAAAAATATAGATATCGGTGAACGGGAGCCCTTGAAATGTACTAGCGGATCCTACTGACATTTGATTGGCTGCCAATACTTCAACCAGGAAGTGTTGGCAGCCATCTTGGGACTCAGCTTGAAGCCAAGTGCCAAAAAAAAAAGAAAAAGGGGCAGGGTGGGAATACGCTGACCCCCCAAATATTGTGGGGAGTCCCACGGGAACCCCACGGGGAGTAAAAGCTTTTTCTTACTTGAATTTGAATTTGCGGTTGGACCCATGGCAGCAAAAAAAAATGTAAAAGACGTGCAGGCTCCCGCGTGTCTTATTCATTAAGCTCTTAAGTGGGCCAAATCCTGAGGGCAGTTTTTATAGTAATGCAAGGGGTGCCATGCTGCACCCCCACGCCGCAGGGACCACCACCTCCATGGGGCAAACATATGCAAACTGATGTGGTGGTCCCTCACCACCTACCCATGGCTATTTGATACATGAGTGAGGGGAAGGCCTATATGGCCCCCTCCACCCTGGGGACCGCCACCTCCCCGGGGCTTTGTGTAATAAAGAAAGCAGAGGGTTCATGTGGACCACCCCCAAAGCCCCAGGGGCCCCTACCTTCCTGGGGCTTTAAATTTCAATAATGCAGGGTCTTTGCGGACCCTCCCTCAGCTCCGGGGACAGCCACCTCCCTGGGACTCACATAACATAATGAAGGGGGTCTGTTGCAGACCCACAGGGACCACCACCTCCCCTGGGCTTAATGAAACAAAGGAGTGGGCCACGTGGCCCCCCTCTTAGAGCCAAAAATGGCTCCTGCTATGTCCCTGGGTGCCCACCCCAGGACATAGCTGTTTTCTATGGTTTGGCAGGAGCAAAACTGCTCCTGCCAAGCCATAGCAAACTGTGCTCCACTTCTAGTAAGCAAGAGCAGAACAAAATGCTCTCACTAACTAGAAGCGGAGCTGAATTGCTTTTGGACAGAGGGAGCTGCATATTTAGCATCTCCCTCTGTCCAAAAGCAATTCTGGCTCCTGCAGGATGCGGGGAGCCGGCAGGGGCTGCGGATGCCCTCAGGCTCCCCCCATGGTCCCCAAAGTGAGGAGAAACTGGGTGCCCTGGGTGGGGCCAGGCTACCCAGTATTGTGGCCAAGCCCCAGGGCATGGGGTCCCCAGGGCCAAAATCAGCCTGGGACGGTGGACGCGTGGCCACCCTCCTATATTTTAAAAAAGAAAATTTTAAAAAAGGGAAGGCATCGGGGTATGAGGTCACCAAGGCAAAAATCAGCCCAGGGAAGGGATGCCACGAGGTCCCCCTTCCTTTATTAAAAAGAACATTTTATAAAAGAAAAAGCCAGAAAAATATGTCCTTCCACACAATCGCTTCCTTGACTCTTGATTTTGATTCAGCTGCACAAAAGAAACAGAGAGATCCACAGCATTCATTGGTGCAGAATAAATGTATGATTTATTGCAAGATGACAATCATCATACAGGAGTGCAAAGAAATAAAAAATGTATAACAAAGCCGATGCATTTCGGCTAAACGCCTTCAAATATATAAATAAATATATTTCACTAAAAAACAAAGGCTACAAGTACATTACAGTTAGGCTGACATTTCACTCATGCAAAACCAGAGACATTCAGCAGTTATAGTTAGCGGAGCTAACTATAGCTTATGCCCTCGCAATGCACTGTTTATGACATCACACATTAAATGACATCACTGATGACATCATCCAGTGATTATAACTATTTTCTGAAAGAAAGACGGTGTCATACATATATACTAATGTAGGTGGCTTGTGCATTGTCTGCATGGGTGACTAAGTGGGTGTAAGTGGTGTATAGAAGAACGAGTCAGTATGTGACAGACTGCATACATAAGTGAGTGGGTGTATACGTTTTTGTATGGGTGAGTGAGCGGGTCAATCTTTGGGTGTATTAGTATTGAGTATATGACCCCTCTAATCCAGCTAGCTGAGGACCTTGGTGCAAAAGTGGTTGCTTACGCTGACAATACGCAACTCTAATTCACCTGGAAGAAGCATGAGATCGCTACCACCCATGTCAGAGCCTGCTTGTCTGCTGTGTTCAATTGGTTCACATCTGCACAGCTGAAATGTAACGAGTACAAAACAGAGATCCTGTTCTTTGGGGAGTTCCCCTCTTTGTTTTGGCACAATTTCTGGCCTGATGATGCCCCTCGGCCTTCTTTTTCGGGCCTCCCAGTAAAAAATCTTGGACTCTGGTTTGACGAAAAACTCAGTTTTGGTAACCAGATTAGCAAACTAACAGGCACTTGCTTTGGTATTCTGAAGCTTCTCAGAAAATGTTTGCCCTTGCTGCCTTTTCTGCCAAAGAAACGATCGTTCGGGCTTTGGTTACCTCCCATCTCGATTATGCTAATGCATTGTATGTTGGACTCCCTGGCTACCTTATGGATAAGTTGCAGGTAGTGCAGAATGCCGCTGCTCGGCTGTTGTTGGACTTACCTAAACACACCAGTGTTAAGCAGCATCTGCGCAACTTGCATTGGCCTCCGGTAAAAACTAGGGTCATGTTCAAGGCCCTGGTTATGGCCCATGCCGCGCTTTACGAGTATGGCCCGGTTTATCTGAGGAACCGTTTCTCGTTTTATATCCCGGGCAGACTCTTGCGCTCCTTGAACAGGTACTTGGCTTCCACCCCCAGAATTCGTTTGAAAAGAAAGGGAGGCAGCTCCTTGGCTTATTTGGCTGCAAAGTCTTGGAACTCTCTTCCACTTGATCTGCGTAGTCTTCAAAATTCCACTCAGTTTAGGAAAAAACTCAAAACTTTCCTATTCAATTAAGCTGGTTTTTCTCCTTTGCCATCATTTCTGTACCCTGTTCTGTTTTCTCTTGGGCTCGCGCCGGGACACTCTTCCGAGTAGCTGCGCGCGTTATAAATCACTGCTAACATAACATAACAGTGGCTGTGTGAGTATCTCTATGGGTGCATGAATGGGTGTGCAAGTGGGTGTATGGATAAGTAAGTGGGTATGTGAGTGGCTGTATGGGTGATTGAATGGATGTTTAACTGGCTGTATGTGTAAGTTTTTTTTCTCGTTTTTTTTCTGCTAGCTATCGAGTACCTTAAGCTGAAAATTTTTCTATGAAGTTTTAAAATATTTTTGTACCGTTATTATGCTGCTGGTTATCTTGTACTGTATTGTGGATTAACAAATTCCCGCTTTCCACTACATGGTTATGCTGCAAATCCCCGCATTTTATTATATGGTTTTAATTTTGAAAGTTTTATGATAGCTTTAGATTATAATCTTTGTAAAAATCCCCTAAGTACCCATCGATGGTAATCTGATTTATTACGGATCAATCCTCTTGGCACCTGAAAGTTTATTGAATGGTTCCCATTTACATGTTTTTCCTTGTTCTTATATGATATGCTATGACGAATTTAGTACTTTTCTTTCTCTCTTTTTATGGAGTGTAATGTTGATTTTTAGATGTATCTTTTTCTTTTATGTGGAACTCTTCAGAGTCCCAAATCATAATAAATAAACTGTCCTTTTAAACTGTGTGAGTAAGTGAGTGTAAGAGATGGTCTATGGGAGAATATGTGCTTGTGTCAGTTACTGTATAGGTCAGTGAGTAGATGTGTTAGTATATATATATGAGTCAGTGAAAGGGTGTGTGAGTGACTGTATGGGTGAGTGATTAGATGTGTGAGTAGCTGTATGGGTGAGTGATTTAGTGTGTGAGTGGCTGTATGGGTGTATGAGTGGGTGTATAAGTATTTGTATGTCTGTATGACTGGATGTGTGAGTGGCTCTGTTGTTCACTGAGTATGTACATGAGTGGCTGTATATGTGAGCTACTGGTTGCTTTAGTGCCCGTATGGATGAGTTGATGTGTAAATGGGTCTATGGATCAGTGAGTTGGTGTGTGAGTGTTTGTGTGGATCTGTGAAACAGTATATGAGTGGTTGTGTGGGAGTGGGTGTATGAGATGTTGTTTTGGGGTGTAAGTGGGTGTGTGAGTTGATCTGTGGATGATGTAATCAGTGATGTCATCAGTGATACCATTTGAGATGTCATCAGTGATGTCATTTGAGATGTCATCAGTGATGTCACTTGCCATGTAATGAGTAATGTAATATGTGAGGTCATAAGCAGTGCATTGCGGGGGGTATAAATTATGGTTAGCTCAGACTTTGGTTAAAACTATTGTGGAATCACCAGTCCCTGACATCGTGATTGAGCACTGTGGTGGCAATGACCTAGGCACATTGACTGGAAATCCTATTGAAGAGCACCTTTGCTGAATTGATGTTGCTATTCCCTAACACTGTCTTGGTGTATTCCAATAAATGCCAAAGACAGAAATGGAAGTGGTTTAATCAATTCTGTACACAGAGTGACAAAGCCAGTAAACATGTTAATAAAACTATTTCTGCATTCCTCAGAGACCATAACATGGGCTCCATCTACAACAACGACCTGCGTTTAGATATGCATTGAATCTATAGAAGGGATGGAGGGCTCTTTATAGACAAAGGCAACAGGGTGTTTCTCAGCAACCTGAAACTCTGCATCCTGGTATTATATACATACAACCAACACAAAGACTCTTGTCAGAGCCACCCTGGTGCCCAAAATATTGTTAATTATCTTTATAAAGATTCTTTTTTTTCAAATTTTTGGGGGTGTTCGCAGTGACATCTTGATGGTCGTGACTATGTCACGAAATTGCAAAACAAAAGCACACATTTAACGGCCACCAACACATAAAAAAAATGTATATAACAAAAAAAACATTCTAAACATTGCACTACACACACTACTATCTACATGACTGTATATGACATGTTTAAGCTCATGTTTTTCTAGTGAATTTCTTTAAAAAACATCTTTAAAACCTATTTGCCATTTTCAAAGTGACTCCGCACGTCGCAATAATGTTGGAAACCGCGACCATTGCTCCTTTTTCATAAAGCATAAAAGACATGTATGCACACATTTTACAGTATTTTGGACACTAGGGTTTTATTACTAAACTCTTTAAACTCATATTTTTCGAGTGAGTTTCTACAAAAACCATCTTTAAAACCTATTTTCCATTTTTTGCGGTGACGCCGGGCGTCGTGATGACGTTAGTAACTGCGACCATCTCGTCTTTTTTATAAAGTGTAAAACACATATACACACATTTTACAGTATTTTGAACACTAGCGGTTTATTACTATACTGTTTAAACTCATATTTTTCTAGTGAGTTTCTATAAAAACCATCTTCAAAACCTATTTTCTGTTTTTAGGGTGACACCGCGACTATCGCAAGTACATTGTGAAAAAGCAAAGCTAAAGCAGGAATTCAATAGCCACCACCACAATCAAAATGTATAACTATATAATTCATTCTAACCATCACACTGGATACATCACTATCTAAATAACTCTATAAAAACATATATCAGTCTCTGTTTCTGTCTCTGAAACAGTGTCAGAAAAAGCTGGATGTGGGTCTGTGACTGGATGCATGAGTGTCTGAGTGGATATGTGAGTATCTGAGTGGGTCTGTGAGTGGGTGTAGCAGACTCTTAGTAGGTTTCTGAGTGGGTGCATGACACTCTGAGTGTGAACAGTGAATGGATGTATGAGTGTCTGACTATAACTGTCAGTGAGTATTTAAGTCTCTGAGTGGGTCTCTGACTGGCATTATAAGTCTCTTATTGGCTCTGTCAGTAGGTGCATCTGTCTTTGAGTGGGTCAGTGAGTGGGTGTATGAGTCTCTGAGTGGATATGTGAGTGGGTGAATAAGTGTCTGGATGGGTATGTGACTGTGTGCATGAATCTCTGAGTAGGTATGTCAGTTGGTGCATGACTGTCTCAGTGGGTATGCAAGTGGGTGCATGAGTTTCTCAATGGGTCTATGAGTAGGTTCATAAGTCCCTATTGGGGATCTGTGAGTGGGTGCATAAGTCTCTGTGAGTATGCAAGTTGGTGCTTGAGTCTCTGAGTGGGTATGCAACTGAGTGCATGATTCTCTGAGTGGGCTCTGAGTGGGTCTGTGAGTGGGTGTGTGAGTCTCTCAGTGGGTCTGTGACTGGGTGTGTGAGTGTCTGAGTGGGTCAGTGAGTGGGTGAATGAGTCTCTGGGTGGGTCTGTGACTGGGTGCATAAGTGTCAGAGTGGGTATGTGAGTGGGTGCATGAGTGTCTGAGTGGGTCTGTGAGTAAGCACCTCAGCGTCTGAGTGGGTCTCTAAGCAGGTGTGTTAGTGTTTGAGTGAGTCTGTGAGTTGGTGCATCAGTATGTGAGTGCATCTCTGAATGGGTGTGTAAGTGTATGTTAAACTGTTGGCAAGTGTGCATATATATATTTATATATATATATATATTTATATTTTCAGTAACATTCACAATGACTTCGGTAGTAATGACGTGCCCGCGACAGTACACGGCTGCTGTGCTGGTGATCACATTGTCATCGTGAATAGCGCATGATTTAAAAAATCAATTTTAGACATATAACTTGTGTCACTAACACCCCCAAACATGGGGACAGAGCACCTGCAGTCTGACCTCTTATGTTAGCTTTCACAGAAATTTTCAGCCCCAGGAACCGTTCCCAAAAGACAAAATGCCAGCCGCAACTTTCTGTTCAGGTTGCGTCCAGCCAATTACAGCATTCCTGTTGGCGCACGCATCCATGATTAATCGCGGATCGTCGGGAAATATCCGCGGCCAGAGACATCACTAACGTTTCCTTCTTAAATTTCTCAAAAAATACTGAATGGATTTGCACCAAACAGCCCAATCTGTGTAATAACATCTACCTTCCTGCCAAATTTGGTGTAATTCCGTCCTGCACTTCGGGCTGTAGGTTGGACTACGTGTCCTATGGGAATTAAAATGGGAAAACACACTTTTTTTGAGCCCCCTTTTTCTTGGCCCCCGCTTAACGGATCACCCCGAAACTTCCCATGCACAACAAGACTTATTATGACACTTTTTTGGAAAATTTCGTCAAGATTCGGCAACCGGCGCATAAGATATAGGCAAGTCAAAAAAAACTTTTCCTATGGAAACTAGGTCCTAACTATAGCTACCTATTGGCGACCGCCAGTAGGTAATATATATTTATATATATATTTGATTCACTGAAAAAAACAAAGATCAAAGTAAAGTTATAGTTAGGTGTTATAATAAGAACTGTTGTTTTATTTTTTTAAAACAGAAATTCACTGGAAAAAAAGATGTTAAAGTAACGTTATAGTCAGGTGACTATGTCAGTGATAACATTAATGTTTTAAACTAAAACAACCTGGAAATTCACCAGTTATAGTTAGCAGCGCTAACTATAACTTGTGCCCCTGCCATGAACTGCTAATGACATCACATATGACATCACTCATGACATGTTCGATGACATCTTGTATGGCCTTCAGCAATGCGCAGTGGGGGTTTGGCCATAGGGCCTGGTCCTGAGGCACCCAAGGATGTTTGTTTTTTAATTAAAGGAGAGGAGGGCAGTGTGCCCCACTCCTCAAGCCTTGTTAGACACTGGGGACCTATACCTCAGGGCCATTTCTAAAAAATAAAGGGGAGGGGGCTATGCAACCTCTCCAAGCAGTGATTGGCCCCGGGCACACCACCCTCTGGGGCCATTGAAATAAATAAATGGGAGGGGGCCGCACAGCGCCCCTCTCCAAGCCTTGTTAGGCTTTAGGGACCCAAGCCCCCAAGGCCATTTCTAAAAATAAAGGGGAAGGAACCACACTGCCCCTCTGCCTGAGCCGCGATTGGCCCTGGGGACCCCATCCCTCAGAGCCATTTATTTAAATAAAGGGAAGGGGCACCCTTCCCAAGTCTTGTTAGTCCCAGCATACCCTATCACCCAGGGCCATTTCTAAAAATAAAGGGTAGGGGCAGAACGGTCCCTTCTCCCTTGGCTGCTGTCAGCCCCATGGACCCCCTTCTCATAAAATGTAATTGTGGCCCCAGGGGTAGGCTATCCGGGGCCTCTTTGGGAGGGCGCCACATGGTTCCCCTCCCCATAAAAAGTAATATCGGCCCGTGGGTGGGCTCCCAGGAACTTTGAAGGCCCAGTGAAAGTAATTTTGGCCCTGGGGTGGGCTTTCTGGAACCTTTTGAGGCTTAGGGAGGGGGCTGCCTGGCCTCCATCCCCCAAAAAAGTGTTATATACCTTGGGGGTGCGCTCCACTGGGGCTTTGGAGGCATGGGGAGGTGGGCCACAAGGCCACCCTGGCCATAAGATGTAATATTGGCCTGAAGGTGGGCTCCCTGGGTCTCTGGAGGCTTGGGGAGGGGGGCACACATCCCACCTCTCCTATGAAATCAGCCCCAGGGGTAGTCTTCCTGGGGCATAATTAAATGTGTCCCCGGCCTCTTTTTTTTTTATCCCATGACAGTCTTGTGGGATCTCTGCATTTTTTTGACAATTTTGTTTCTTTTTTGGCCGGGGGGGTTCCTCTGGGTCCCCCCATGGGGCCTAGTGGGTCAGGGTATCCTACCCTGCCCCCTTACACTATTTTTTTTAACATTTCAGGACTGGGGACTAAGTCTCTGAATCCTGAAATAGCTGCCAGCAACATTTGTCTAATGCTGCTGGCAGCCAATCAGAGCACTCACTCTCACAAGTGTCTGACTCCTGTGGGAGCAAGGTGGACCAAGGGAAATAAAGCTCACTGGACCAATTGGAATGCTCCATTTTTTAAATGACATTCCCGCAAGAGTTTCTCAAGAATCTAGCGGGCCCAACCATCCAGATATCTATTTTTTTTTACTCATAATTTCTCAAAAACTACTGAACTGATTTACAAAAAGCACAATCTGCGGCCAAGATCTAGCCTCCTACTGAATTTGGTGTAACTCCGTTCAGCAGTTTTTGTTGTAGCCTGTTTTAAAGAGCTCTATAAAAAATGCATGGAGATTTTGCGTTTTGGGATCCCCTTTTTAGGTCGAGCCTGGGCAGCGCATGCACTGCTCTGTAAGGCATGCTGTATTGAGGTAGGGACTTGAAGCTCCGCCCACTCTCCGCCCACATTTTTCATTGGCTTGTGTCATTGTCCACTGTAAACTGTGGCTGTTTATTGGTCAAAAGGCTTATTAGTCCCTCCTCAGTACCACCTTGTCTCATTTTGTAACCTCTCATGGCGACACCCCCTGTTACGTGTGTTGTTGCTCTGTAGGCTTTAATTACAGGCTCTGAGCACTATTTTCTCAAATAGCGTTGTACTGCCTGCTCTTGCAGGTAGGACAAGCTCTCTCATAACGCTATTTTTATTTTTATATCACGCATTTGCAATGCAATAGGTCTCGCATTTGTGAGAGTTTAAGCTACTGGCATTGTAAATGGCAATGCCTTTTATTTATCTGTTTTAAAAGCAACACATAAATTAAAGGCATTGTCATTTACAATGCCAATAGCTCAAACTCTCATAAATGCAAGACCTGTTGCATTGCAAATGCTTGTTTTCTCTGCCACCGCTTGATGAATCACCCTAAAACTTTCCAGGAAGGAGGTGAGGTGGATGAACGTGTTTTTTAGAAAGTTTTGTGAACATTCAGGGCCAAAGTTATTAGCAAACCAAACAATGCTCTTTCTGTGGAAAAGCAGACCTAACTATAACTACCCAGTGGCGGATAGATAGATAGATAGATAGATAGATAGATAGATAGATAGATAGATATGATGCAAATGCCTGGAGTTTATAATAACAAAGCTATACTTACCGACATATGCTTACCGTCATGATATTATGGCAGCAGAAGATGAAAAGGGAATATCAAAAACTTAATATCTCAGTTAGTTGAATACCCTTCCAATAGTGTGGCACCTGTGTTCCTTTGCTCATGGTTTGCATTATGTCTCAATATTGAGTGACCAACTATAGGAAGAGAAACTGTCTCTTCCTGCTTGGGTCCTTGTGACTTGCAATATCATTTTAATGTACAACAGATGGTATATTATCCAGTATTCTATAGCAATCATATTTCAAGCCACCCACAGTTCACACAGCAGCTACTCCATATGAAAAGAATATTTTGAGGTCTAAAAGTACTACTAGTAGCAGAGGTTCTCCCAACTCATGGGAGCCATACCCATGGTGGGGGAGCAGAGGCACAAACTGTGGTCGTGGTGCGGTTTGCTGCAACCTCTGGGCAGAGTGGTCGGATTGGTGGCCTGGGGCTCGGCACTTGAAAGCAATGTAATGCTTCTGGGGTCAGTCCCGCAATTCAGTCAGCCCAGCCCCTTTAAAAGGTGCCATGAGCTGGCGGGCGGGTCTCTTTCCCGCATGCCACCTTGAACACAACAGGAGCAAGCCTCCTCGCGACTCCCTCACCCGTCTCCATAAACTGCACGCTCTGCTGCCACAACCCTCATCATCGATTGGTGCCCCGGGGAGCTGCATGGGTTAGAGAGCTTGGCTTTCTCACCCAACCCTAGTCTGTGCTAGGTTTCCTACACTCGGTGGTGGCTCCGGGGATGTGTGAGCTCTGTGGAGGTGTGGAAGGGGGGTCATTTCACTACCACGAATGATTTCACATCATTGGTTGCAGTCCCGCATAGAGCCTGATATTTTGTAAACAGTTATTGGAACTGCACCCAGCACCCTTTTGAGCAGTTGTTTAGTCCACAATAATATTGGACATTAGTAAACACAAGCACACATATAGTACAAATCATATGTCCTTGTACAGGGACATGTAGAATTTTCCTTGCAAAAGAAGTGTAAATAATCAAGTCCAATTCCTGTTCCAAGTTTTCAATGTTGGTTTATTCTGTGGAATACTTCCAGCCAAACCTCAGCCAACACGTGTTTCTTCTCTTTAGGCTTTTTCAAGGTAGATGTGTGTTGGTAGTCTCGATGTAATTAAGATCCTTTATTCAAATCGCCGCACAAATATCCTACAAGAAAGTCCGAAAAAGGTCTACAGTGCCCAATGTGTAAATACTGAGCTGTTCACTTCTCCAACACATTCCAAATAAGTAGTATATTTTCTGATTCCATATACACAATCAAGTCCAAAAATTGGGCACTCTTTGTGGACAATTTACAATTTCTGAGCCAGACAGATGAAATATGATATTATTAATTTTATAATATTATATTGACCATATGTAGAGCACTTACTCACATCATTACTTATTACGCACCTCAAGACTACTTACTTTGTCAACATCAGAATATTGAAATACTGAGTCAGCCCGCTAGGACTTGTGTCTTCTTGAGTATAAAGTGCATGGGGATTTATATGTTAATATTAAATTATCACAGCTGCAGGTGGTGGATGCCAGAGGAGTTTTGGAGATTAAAACCTGTGGCTTGTAACTCACACACAGATCTTCGCTGTAAGCCCCAATCCCACTGAACTATCCTTCAGGCACACAGCTCAAAAGTACTGGCCAGGACCGAATCATAAGATTTTCAGTTTAACAGCTGTGTCAAGTACCTTACTGTGAGCTTATTACAACAAAAATATGGTAATCGTTCTCGTTTTTATATGTATGAGCATAGCTTTTTGGCGTAAGTGCCAAAATGGCTTGTGTTGAATTAAAAGAACTGCTGCACGGTTGTCAAGGATCTAATTCAAAAGTTTTGCAGAGTTGTAATCTCCTGCTCCAGTAGTGCTTCAGTCACTGCAAAATATTGCAGATTTCCTTTTAACACGTGTGTGGACTTATTTAAAACTGTTCCACCAATGGCATTTTCAGGGGGGCACAGGTGTAATTTATCTTATAAAAAGCTGTGGCTGCGGTGCTACGCATTATCCTCTTAATAGATCGGAAGTGACATTTCTCTCTCATGAAGTGAAGTGATCAATGCTCGAATAGGCTACTCTTTGGTGTGGGTTCCATGAAGACACTTAAAACAGATATCACCATTCATTCTGCCCCCCGCGTGCAAAAGCACCACTTTGTGCTATACATAGGTTTTGTATCATCCTTCATAAAAGAAAACAATCACACAACACAATGAGATGCTGCAGCAGCACTCTGCACCCAGGACACCCACAATATACGTATTCTGTGTGCGGTTACAAATTATTGCAAATGACGCAGTGTCAGAGTTGTTGCCTCCTCTCATGAAAATGGAACTCTAAAAATACTGTCCACGGTAACTATCCAGTGGTGAAACAGATGCGGATTGTAATCGCAGGAATGCAAGATTCCGACAGTTGAACTAAGGGGCTTATTACGATGTCGGTCGGAGATGCCTCCAACCGACACCGTCTTGGACTCGGGACCGACAACCTGAGGTCAGCGGTTCTGACCGCCTGATTACGATGCGACCGAACACTGTTCGGTCGGATTCCCACTGTTCTCTATGGGAACTTGTGTCACGGCCGTAAACTGGCCGTAATGCAGGCTCCTATAGAGAATTGGGGGTGTGTGTAAAACCCTGCACCCTGTAGTAGGCACCCTAAGGTGCCTGCCACATTGCAGAGTTTTACCGGAGGGGCATCCCCTTTGACCACCAACCATAGGTCGCAGAGGCAAGGAGGCCCTGCTAGGGGCCCCCAAAGTCGCTGTTCGACAGCCTTTCCTTGTCAGAAAGGCCGGCATGGAAAGGCTGTGTGAAACCGACATCGTAATCCCAAAAGAGGAAAGGTCATCCATAGGGGATTACAGTGCAGGTCTGACTGGCTGGAAGACTCCAAGAGCCAGTCGGAGCCGAGTCGGAATGACTGGCCAGTTTTTCGTTCCGACCGCCGACATCGTAATCCGTCGGTCGGACAGCAAACCGACTGAGTCGGTCAGAAAGCCTCCGAGTGCAGTCGGAAAGCCTCCGACTAGCGATCTGAGGCTTTCCGACCGGCATCGTAAGCGGCCCCTAAGTGTCTCAAAGTTTCACACCAAGGTTCATGGGACTGAGAAATCTGCTTATCTCCAGGTCTAGGGCCAGGGTTTGCTGGTGCTGGTGCTGGTGCCTTGAAACATTGATTAATTAATTATCTGGTGTTTCTAATGACTCCAGGAAGGTGGCACTACATTCAGGGTGGATAGATCCTGTTGCTGAAGAACAGCTATTGGTTTCATCCGGTGGGGAAATCGGTGTGTCTTCCTATTAGCACAAGGGCTCATACTAAGATCATCTGAGGCCTCCTTGAGCTTACTGGATCTAGTTAGGAGACAGGCCAAGCAGGTGTTGGACACCTGCACTTCAAGGTAGTACCAGTGGGCTTCCCAGCATCGCTCACAGCACGTATTCTGCCATCCAGGCAACTTAAGCTGGTGATGACCCCATAGTCACTTCATGTTAGGAGGAGACTGTCAGTTATCAGAAAAGGAATAAAGTAGTTGGGGTGGGGGCAAAATCCCCAATGAAGACATGCAAAAACAAACATTGAACCAGAGAGAGAGCCACCAGCTTACCTGCACTTAAAGAATGATGGTTATGGGGCAGGCCTGCATCTGTCTATGTTGAGGGCTAGAGTCACTTTTTTGTCGCTTTGTCATGGTGGGATATCGAAGTTTCAGGCAGGCATCAATCTTAGGACACAGGAACACACAGCTCTACATCCAGGAAAGCATTGCAATAGGGCCCATGCAATACTCTATTTATGTAGCTCTTCAATAAGATTGAGAGAGGCTCTAGTATATGTTCAAGATCCTTGTGGTTAGACAGCAGACCACTGTCGTTCAGTGCCAGGACATTCGCGAAGTTGGAATTCTCGTTCAACCATGCTGGCTAAGTCAAACCTTGCCCTGCTCTCCGAATACACTGTGGAAGCTTGTGTTTCCTTTATGCCATTAATCAGATACAGTCTTTAGAGGCCTGCTCAGGTGTATCCCCCTTAGAGAGGACCTGGTAAAGAAAGCTGGTAGAGGAATATGAAGTGAAAGATGGGCTGTACTTATTGTTTCTCTGTGGGCAGCAACCATTCTCCATATTTGCACTTGCTGTTTTATGCTAAAAAGATGTTGACAATCATCTAAGATCAACCTTAATTATAGGTGCACTAAAGGTAATCATGCTCAATCTTCCATCCATCCCAGACTGAAAATGACAAATAAGTATTGCAAAATGATGCATTTGCTATTCTTGATGCGGCATGTTAATAAAATAAATAAACATTAAGCTGCCCTGTTTGCCCCAGGTGAATTGGCTGAACTTTCATGGTTGGTTCGTCGGCATTACCCCTGTGTGCAACTACTGCATATTCAGAACATGTAAAATGCTGCCACCCGCCATGACATGGCCAAAGTGGTTGAGAGGGGGGTTAAATCCTAGAAACTATAAGGTGTGGAGGCCAATTTACGTTCTGTCCAAACCCACGGGGTTCTCTCCAAACTTAGCACCTATGATGTTGTGAAAGAGCCTAAAAGCCCAATTTGCAGAGGGTGGTCACTCAACCCCTCAAACAGAGTGGAAAAATAAATGCAAGGGAACCTCCAGAACAAAGGAACAATGCCAGAGAAGAACTGCTGTAAAGTTAGTCGGGGACTTTTGCTTTTGTAAGCTGAGGCACCACCATGCAAGGTTGTTGGGTATGACCCACCAGGGTAGGGAATCTGCAAGGTGTTTTTTGAGGGATATTGCATTGGTGCAGTGGTGTGATCCAACCCCGGCAAGGCTAATTGAAGGGATGGGCCTGTTCACAAGCCCTCTGGGTGGCGTGGTTTGCAGGGCCATTCTGAGTACCTCCTGGTGGGTGCATCATTGGCCACAGCAGTGGGTGACAACTGTGGTGGCACAACATCAGTTATCTTGAACTCTGTGCCGTTCTGCTGGCCATCACGTTGCATGGGGCTCCAGCAAAGTAAGGCTGTCCCCTGGGGAATATGGAATAGTTTCCTCGCTGTTAGAAATGCTTCACTAGTTGGCAGTGGCTTGCCTGCCCCAGCGCCCCAAGGCCGCACTGCTCACCTGCCGACACCGTCGTGTGTCAAGAAGGGCCCACCACGTGCCGGTGCTAGCTCCAAGACCCATGCCCGCGAGCTTGGCAGCCTCCTCAGACCATCGCTGACCTCCGTGACACCGGCCCCCAGGAGTCCACATTCGTTGACATACCCCACTGCTGCAGCCAGCCTACACTGCAGTCCAGTATGTCCCCCAACTAGTACTGAGTCCACATTCATCAATGGCAGAGTTCATGCCAGTGGATGCAGGGAGAGGCGTGAGAGACAGATGCGTTTCAGTCCGGTGGGAACACGGATCACCGTTACGGAGGAGGTCAACCACTCGCAAGGACTGACCTGGTGCCACTTACCCTGTGCGCCGTGAGACACCGTCAGCCACCGGCCGAACATCGTTGGTGTCTGAGCCTGTGGCCTGGGGGTTGTCATCAGCAACTGGCAGGTACGGACTTGGTCTTTGGCATGAGTGTGTGGCATTCATATCCGCCATGTTGCCGGACACAGCTGGTATGTGCCCGGGGGTACACCTCCCACTCTCCCCCGGGACACTCCGCGAAAACCACCTTTGATACACACGAGGCCCTGCTCTGCCCTCATGACCCTACCCCAGTGCCCCACAAGTCAGCGTCCCATGGCGGTAGGCCCGTGTTGGCCGCTGTGCATCCCAGACCACTAACTCTGTGCAACTCAAGTCATGCTCCCTTGCTGTTTGTACATTGCATTCCTGAGTGCCTGATGACTGTTGAAGTGGTTGCCAGCACCAGCTACTCCCTGAGGGCTGGCCTACACACACCCCACACACAGCCAGCACAGGCGTCACTGGACTAGTGGGCCTGCCAACACATCATGCCGAACCAAGTATTGACTCTTATCTCTCTGCACTGTCACAGGTGATCAAGGATATGCACTCTGCCCTTGGATGATGACACCCCTCCGAGAGCCGAACATCCCCCCCCGAGGGAGTACAATGCGGCCCACATATGCACCAGGGGCATTGTGGAATGCACATTCGGCGTGTTGAAGTCACGTTTCAGGTGCCTCGACGTCACAGGTGGAAGGCTCCTGTACAGCCCAGACATCGTGTGCAAGATGATCGTTGCATGTTGTGTGTTGCACAACATCTGTGTATGCACCAATGCACCATGGATCCCTGTTCCAGAGGTACCTGACGATGATGAGGACGATGGGGCAGGTGGCCCACATGCCACTGCAGCTGCAGCAGGAATAGCTCGTAGGAACACCCTCATTGCCAATTTCTTCTCCTGAGCACGTCACATTGTAGCCGTCCTTGGCAATCATGGGACAGTACTAAATGTCCACAAGCACGGCATGTGTGAATAATAAATATTTGCAGGTTACAGGTTGTACTTGTACATTGTCATGTCACAGTTTCCTGCTGTGCCAGATGTGATTGGCCATGTTGTACACATATGCAGCACCAGTTGTGTCCTGTGTTCGGTTGTGGTGGTGTTGCTGTTTGTACCAGGATGTTGTCAATGTCGAGGTGCACTTATTATTCTGTGCGTATGCTGGACGGTGGGTGAGGCGCTCCGGCGGCTCTGATATGGCTGCCACTTCTCCCTTTCATGCGGTGTGCCTTTCAGTTCTGTGCTTCCACAGTGCTGAGATGTTGCAGACTTGGGTAACTTGTGCTCTTTGTCGAGTTGTGACTCTTGGTCATGGGTTGTCCACAGATGTGTCGTTGACGTCAGGGGTTGTTTGTGCAGGTGGTTGTGTCCGAGTGTGACCTGCTCCTTTTCGGTTGTGGTCCGCACTCAGCCACCTCAGTGTCATGCCGTGTACATTGTCATGATGATTGGACTGCAGCCATGCTACTCATCATGTGGTGTCTCTTGCATTGTCAGTGTGGCTGACGTATATGCATGTTTGCTGTGTTTCGCACGTGTGCATGTGTTGGTTGTGTGATTGTTGATGTGTTGGGTGGGTGCCCCTTTGGGCTCATGGTGTACGTGGGACTACTTGGTGTTTGTGTGTGTGCTGAAGTGTTCCCGTGGGATCAGGGACATGATCCTGAGTCATTGTGGGTGTGCAGTGTGCTCTGCTTAATTGTGCATGTGTGCCATTGTGCCGAGTTCCCCCCTTCCCCCCAGTCCCTGGTCGGTACGCGCCCTGTTGCTGTGGTGTCGGGCCGTGTTGGGCAGTGTCCGGATTCCCAACTCCTGTCACCATCCTCAGACTGATGGCTGTGGCCACCATCTTCCCCATGTCATTCAACTCCTGGTATCCTGCTGGCCCCCCTCCTCCGAAGTGCGTTGCTGCTTTCGTGTTGGCAGCATGTTTCTGCTTGGTTTTGCCATTCACATCAATCCAGCGCCTCTTGTCCTCTTCCATTGTCCTCCTCGGCGCTGCGACGGCATTCACATGGTCCGAGGTGGTGTGCCATCTTTGCCTCTTTGTTGCCAATGACACGTTGGAGGTGACGTGCAGTTGGTGGTGGTGTCCTATCTCATCCGTGCCGATGATTGTGTTTTCATGCAGCCTGTGGCCCGTCTTCCTCTTCCTCTTCTCATTGCTCTTCCACGTGCCCTGGATTCCTGGGTGTTCCTCCGTGGGGATTGTGGGGTTCATGTTGTCCTCTGCAGTCGGTCAGGGTGCATCTGTGGTACTCCGCAGTTCATTTCCTTTTTGGTGGCATTTTCCGTGGTCTGTTCTTGTGCTTTTTCCCGCATTACGCGTGGGTATTGCTGGCCTCTTGCAGGTTATCACTGTTTTCTTGTTGCGTTTGGGGCCATCGCGTCTTTTTACGCGTTGGGGTTTGTGTTTTTGACTCCGTCACGGTGGTTGTATCGCAGACATTGGCCGCGTTTTCGGAGGACTATCGCATGGTACCGCCGTGCTGTGAATTCCAGGTTAACACTGGGTTATTTTCCCGCGATAGACTGCGATGTGTAAAGTTGTGTTAACATTTTTTGGAGATGTTTAGCGCACGTTCTTGTGAATATCCCCCATAAATTTTTAACAAATTGTTTGATATTTTTAGATGTTTATAAAAATATATTGTACATTTAATGTGTTAAATTTCAAAATTTTAAATATGTTTGTTAATTTTTGCAAATTTAAATGTAATTTTTGGGGGGGGTATTTTCTCAGAAAGTAGTTCGTTGTTATTTGGAATAGTTTATTTTTATTTTTTTACCTAGCACTTTTATTGAGTTCGGTTGGTTTGGAGTTGGAATAGTATATTTATTGTCTTTTTATCAAGCACTTTCTCTGATTTTAGTTAGTTTGGGTTTGGAATGGTACTATTCATGGTTTATTATCCAGCACTTTCCCTGAGTTTAGTTGTTTTGGAGTTGAAATGGTATTTTTTAATGGTTTATTATCCAGCACTTTCTCTGAGTTTAGTTAGTTTGAAGTTGGAATAGCAAAAATTAAATTGGTTTATTATCCAGCACTTTCCCTGACTTTAGTTGGTTTGTAGTTGGAATAGTATTTTTTTCAGTTTTATTATCCAGCATTTTCTCTGAGTTTATACATAAATTATATATAAAAAGGAAATGTATGTGAGTTTATATTGTTAATATTTTTATTCACAATAAAGTGTATTTATTTTAGAAGTTCGCAATTAAATTGTTTTCATTCAGTTTTATTTTACATTTTTTATAATTAATGAAAAAGGTTTAACAAATGTTGATGTTAATCAGAATACATTATAAAGCATAAAACATTTTAACATATATTTTGAATGTATATTTACATTACAAATATATTGTTAAATACATTTATAATTTTTTAAACAATTTAGAAAAATTTTACATTTTTATCCAAACACAATTATGCCATAGTAAAATAAGTATATTTGTGATATTTTCATTATAGACTTTTTAAGTTTTGTGATTTTTCATTTATTTTAAAGAAAAACAAATATTTTAGTACATTCGTTTTACATATGTTTTTAATACATTTTAGATAATTTTATTTTTTGTAATAAAATTATATAATATGTATTTTACAATGTTACAGTTTGTACTTTTTTGGGTTATTATTTAGTATATTAAATATTATTATATTTTATAAATAATATTTAATATATTAAATAATATACAATTTTTTTCAAAAATATATTTTTGTATGACATTTTTATGGGGGTTAAACATTGTCATATTGTTTGTACATTCACAATAGTGTTTTGGTAATTTTATATGTTGAAAATTAAATACATCACACAAATATACATTCTTAATATATATTACATATCATATTTTATACTTTGTGATAATATAGGAGATCATTACGATGGTGGACGGACTTCAGTCCGTCCACCATCAACTCCAGGAGTGTGACCGCCCGCCTACAAGGTGGCAGTCCCACAGGGGGTATTAGGATGCTACCGCCACTGTGGTGGTCGCACTTGCCATACTTTGCATTGCGGCGGGTGCTACTGGTGCAGCACCCGCCGCAATGTAAAAAAGGCACTATTTACATTTCCCTGCACTACGTGGCAGGCACCATGCAGGGCCTGCCACGTGGTGCAGGGAAATGTAGGGGCACTATAGGTGCCCCCCAACGAAAGTGCCCGGGATGAAGGTGGGCCCGCTGCGGGCCCCCAAAGTCCATGCCCGCCAGCCTTTTCATGGCAGATACTGCCTTGTAAAGGCTGGCGGGGAGGCACATCCTAATCCCTACGGTGGTGCCTGGTAGGCACTGCCATCATTTTGGGGGTGGGAAGGCCTCTGCCGCACTGGTGGGCTCAAGGCGCCCGTCGGATGCATGGCGGTGGTGAGTTTTCGACCGCCACGGTACCGCCCGCCATTATAATATGGTGAGTGGAAAATGACCTCACAATGGCAGTGAACCCGCCACCGACAGCTTGTTGGTGGCGGGTTCACCGTCATCGTAATGACCTCCATCGTATTTAATATATATTTTACATTTTTTAGACATTTTTTTCTATATTGGTATATTATTTTTTCATAATATAAAAATATATATAAAATTTTGGGGATTTTTTTTAGAATTCTCCATTCTTGTTTATGGGGAGGTACTCTTTTTTTCATTTTTATTACGCTGCCATTTTTTTTCTATTTGCTCACTTTTCTGTCTATCTATTTCGTTTTTAGGTCATTTTGGAAGACGGAACCTCGCAGTTGGGAGCTGCGTTTAGTTGCTTACGGTAAGATTGTTTTAATTTCCTGTTAAGGTAATTTTAGGGAAGGGGGAAGCTAGTGGTAGTGTAGTTAGACTTATTAGAGTGTTAAATGTCAATTTTTTGTGTAGTATGGTGTTGTTTTGGTATTTTGGGGGCCGATTACGATGGCGGACGGACTTCCGTCCGTCCGCCATCGTGCCGGGGCTTGGGACCGTCCGCCAGTAATGCGTCGGTCCCGCCATTGATATTATGATGCGACCGCCACCGTGGCGGTCGCATTGTGCATCTCTGACATTGCGGCCGGTGCTGCTGGCTGCAGCACCCGCTGCAATGTCAGAAATGCACTGTTTGGATTTCCCTGCACTACGTGGCAGGCACCACACGGTGCCTGCCACCTGGTGCAGGGAAATATGGTACCCCCCCAGTGCACACCCACCTCCCCCAACACAAGGGGGGCCCGCTACGGGCCCCCAAATGCAATCCCCACCTGCCTGTGAATGGCGGTTATACCGCATACACCGGCTGGTGAGGAGGCAGCATCATAATATGGCGGACAGTGCCTGCTAGGCACCGCCACCATATTGTTGATGCAGGGTGGGTCCGCCAGGCAATCGTAACGATTGCCTGTGGTGGACCCTTGGTGGATGGACTTTGCGTCCGCCAGCACACCACCCACCATTGTAATTTGGCGGGTGGAGAAGTGCCTCACGATGGTGGTGAAACCACCACCGGCAGGCTGCCGGTGCGGGTTTCACCGCCATCGTAATGACCCCCTTAGTGTTTGATGTGTTTGACGTAATTTATGAGTGGTAGGGTGTTATATAGTGCTAGTTATGTGATATTTAATTACGTTATGTTGTATTAAATGTTGTAATTAATGTGTGTGGGTTTGTATGTTTTTATGTGGGAGGGTGTCGTTTTTTTATTTTTGCAGGTTTACAGTTTCGATACACTATAGTGGTGAAGACGCATTTAAAAAAAAAAAGGAAAATGTATTTAGTTTCTTTGAAATGAATTATTTTTTTACATTTCCTTTTATTTTTCGGGTTTGTTGGAGTGTTTTTTTTTTAACTAATTTTCGTGTTCTTGAGGGTTTCGTTATTGAGAGGATTGCATCGCTGGAGCCTTTTTTCTACAGTTGTATTTTAACATTTTTTTTGGGCTTTCCTTTTTCATGGATTCATATTTCGTTTTAAATACTATGGATTTGTTCGTTTTTGAGGACCATCTACTGCTACAAAACTGAAAGTTATTTTTAATTATTATGGGTGGGAAATGTTTTTTGTTAACATTTTGTTTGCTTCTTTCTTTATTTTAATAATTATATTATGTCATATATTTTTATATACATCTTTATTTATTGAATGACATAATTATAATTATTAATTTAAAAAAGAGTAGAAATATGTTGTTTGGTTGGTTTGTAATTTTTAAATGCTGCATGGTGTTTGTTATTCTCTTATTTTTAAAGTATAGATTTGGCTATTGTATCTAGATATTCTGGTCCTTTGGTGTTTGGGTAGAGTCTAATTTTGTACTGTAGGTGTTCGTACATTGTTTTTGCTTGTTTACTAAGTTTAGAACCTATTTTAGTTAGGGATTGTTCTAGTCTTAATTCTTGGTAACTTTGGGGCTGATTAGGATGGCGGGGAGACCGCCACTGACAGGCTGTCGGTGGCAGTCTCCCCGCCATTCTCAGCAGCTTCTCCGCCCGCCAGATTGTGATGGTGGGCGGTGTGCAGGCGGGCGGAAAGCCCGACCACCACAAATCTGACGGGCTCCTTGAGCCCACCGGTGCGGCGGAGGGCCTCCCAATCCCTACAATGGTGGCAGTGCCTGCCAGGCACCACCGTAGGGATTAGGATGGATCCTCCCCGCCAGCCTTTCCATGCCGTTTCAACTGCCATGAAACGGCTGATGGGGATGGACATTGGGGGCCCATAGCGTGCCCCCCTTCACCCCTGGCCCGTTCCTTTGGGTGTTGGGGGGCACCTATGGTGCCCCCTACATATCCCTGTACCAAATGACAGGCCCTGCATGGTGCCTGTCACGTAGTACAGGGAATATGTAGAACATCCCTTTTAACATTGCGGCGGGTGCTGCAGCCAGCAGCACTCGCCGCAATGTTAAACGTGGGTGATGCGACTGCCACGGTGGCGGTCGCATCCTATTTCCTATTATGGGACTGCTGCACGGTTGGTGGGCAGTCCCAGATAGACGATGGCGGATGGACTGAAGTCTGTCTGTCATCGTAATGAGCCCCTTTGTTCTTTTTTGATGGCTTCTATTAGTTTGTGAAAAGTTGGTTGTACTTTTCCTATTGTGGCTTGGAAGGCATTATGCCATCCTTCTACTGCGTTATTTGTTTTAGCTTTTTGTGCTAGGGTGCTTTCATGGACATTCCAACAGGGGATATGAAATTTGGGTTGTCTTCGGTGCCCTGATCTATGTAGTCTTCCTACCCAGGTGTCTTCAAAGTAGTCAAGCAAGGGTGTTAGTTTTGCTTCATTGGCTTCGTAGAAAGGACTTTCGATAAGTATATTATAGTGGTTTGCTACTTCTGTTGTTGGTATATAGGCCAGGGCTATTATTTTTTTAATTTGGTAAGCAAAGTTGCTGTTTGTTGCATATTCTATGCTTAGGGTCAATTTTTGGAGATGTCTCCATATATTTTGGTTGAAATTATAATAGCAACCTTGAATTGCTGTATGTGGATGTATTTTTTAAATTGCTTGGATCATTGCTTGTTCGAAATCTATTATTATTTTTTGTGGGAAGTTGTTTTCTGTTTGTTGTTTAATTATTGTAAGGAGTTCTATATAGGTAGTATTTTGTTTGTTGGGGAGTAGGGTGTATATGAAAGGGATGTTAGTTTCTTCATATTCGCCATGGATGGTATAAAGTTGATAAAATGGTTTAGGACAGACTTTAAATGTCCCATCCATCATCCATGTTTCACATTGTTTTAACTTTTGAATGTTGGTGGCAAAGTTGATAATTATTTTTTCATGACTATCGTTGTCATAAAGAATTATTTTTCATCTTTGTGTGTTACTGTGTATTCTTTTAGAATTTCTACTTCTGAGAAAGTTTTGGGGGTTGGTGGTGTTTGAGCAGTAGATCTTTTAGTTCTGACTGTGAGGCATTTTAGGGTTGGGATGGAAAGTAATTGTCCTGTTACATGTTCAGAAATACGGGTTAGCACATTTTTTAATATTTGTGTGCTAGTTTGTTGTGAGCTGGTGCTTGCTTCTTTGATGTTTTATAAAACATCTCTAACCTCAATTTCTGTGGTGTTGAGGGGGTGGTTGCATTCTCTAACATTAATAGCAGTTGTTTCTATTGTCGTTGCTCTCCCATAGCAAGAATTGGAGTAGTATTTACAACATTTCCAATGGGTTTTATTTTCTGTTATTTTCTCTTTTACAGAAGTATAGCCCATGTAGCATAGAAGTAGTTTTCCTTTTTGTGAGGAAATTAACTTTGCCCCTTCTGTCATTTTCTTCATATATCTGTGAATGTATTTATGTATATATATATATATATTCACTGAAAAAACCAGAGGTTTTAGGAACAGTTATAGTTAGTTGGACATTGCACTCGTACAAAACCCGTGAAATTCCCCGTTATAGTTAGTTCAGCTAACTATAACTCGCGCCCCGCAATGCACTGCTGATGACGTCACATATTACATCACTCATGACATGGTCAGTGACATCACTGATGACATCACTGATGACATCTCAAATGACATCACTGATGACATCATCCAGAGACTGTGTGTTTCTGTAAAGTTTAAATATGTTTAATATATATAGGGAAAGGCGTATTGAAGAATGAGTGGGTGTATAAGTGTCTGAATGGATGATTTAGTACGTGCGTGACTGACTCTACAAGTGAGTGATTAAACGTATCTTACTGAATGCATGGGTTAGTGACTAAACTGTGTGAATGTCTGTATCCGTCTGTTGGTGTGTAAGTGGATGCATGGATTTGCGAATAGCTACATGAGTGTCTATATGGGTTATTTATTGGTTCTATGAGTATCTGTATGGGTGCCTGAGTGTTTGTGTGGATGGGGTGTGTGCGACTGTGCATAGATGTGTGAGTGGGTGATTCACTGGGTGGATGGTTTCAAGAGTGCATCTGTGATAGACTGTATGGGTGGGTAAGTGTGTGTAAGAGTGTGTTAGTGAGTGAATGTATGTCCCAGTGGTACATGTGTGAGTAACTAAATATGTGAAAGGCAGTATATATGTGTATTGGAGTATATAAATAGCTATAAGCGAGAGTGAGTGATTGTGATAGTGGCTGTATGGATGAGTGTGTGCTTGTATCAGTGATTGTATAAGAGCGTAACAATGTGCTAGTATTTGTATGATTAAGTGAGCTGGTGTGTGTATAACTGTATAGGTGAGTAAATGGCAGTGTGTTTAATTATTTGCATGACTGACTAGGTGTGTGAGTACCTCTATGGATGAGTGGCGGTGTTTGAGTATCTATATAGGAGTAAGAGTGCATATGATAGTCCTGTACTGAGTGACCATAAGTATGAGTGACTGTACGGGTGAGTGAGTGGATGTGTGTGTGTAGACCTAAGAATCAGTGAGTGGGTATGTAGTTATTGGTGTTGGAGTGTCTATGGTTTTGCGAATGGCACTCTGTGATTTAGATTGGGTGTATCAAAGGTTATATTAGGGTGTGAGGAGCTGCATCAGATTATCACGTGGATGATGTCATCAGTGATGTCATTTGAGATGTCATCAGTGATGTCATCAGTGATGTCACTGACCATGTCATGAGTGATGTAATATGTGACGTCATCAGCAGTGCATTGCGGGGCGCGAGTTATAGTTAGCTGAACTAACTATAACGGGGGAATTTCACGGGTTTTGTACGAGTGCAATGTCCAACTAACTATAACTGTTCCTAAAACCTCTGGTTTTTTCAGTGAATTTCAAAGGTTTTTTAAATGCTAATTTCTAACTATAACGTGTCTGAAACCTATGGTTTTTTCAGTGAATTTCAAAGGTTTTTAAAATGCTAATTTGTAACTATAACGTGCCTGAAACCTACGGTTTTTCAGTGAATTTCAAAGGTTTTTTAAATGACAATTTTTAAATGTATTAATTTTTATATTAATTTTTTTCATACTGATTTACTACATTTTTAGAAACAATTTCTTTTACATATTTTATTTTTTAAATTACATTGTAATTACATTATACATTACATTACAAAAATACTTTCTCAGAATGAATTACTTTAGTTTAAATACTTTGCACATAGGCAATAGACTTTTAAGTACAGTAGTTACAGTTGTTGCAATGGGCAACACATTTTCAAACACAATGCAACATTCAGCTCAATGTGAATTTCTAGTTAAATGCAATTAGTTACTTTACGGATTACTTTTCTAACCACAGGACTGGATCCTAGATTCAGTCCTGGTACATCTCCTGTAAACAGTTGAGTAAAAGCGTTTTGGTTACAGTCGTGATTTTTAAGGAATATTATTGTATTTTAAAAGTTGACACTTAGAAACTTTTTCTCATAGAATCACCAATGTTATCCTATGGAAGGAAATTCACTTAGCAGGTAAAAACTGTTATCGTTACTTTTTCTTACTCAGTGTTGGATCCTGGATCCAGCACTGGTGCATCTCCTGTAAACAGTTGAAAGAATGCGTTTAAGTCATACAGGCGATTTTTAAGGAATATTTGTAGTTTGTGAAAATCGACACTTTGAAACTTTTCTGCTGAAAACCAGACAATGGATTCCTATGGAAGAAAATTTAAGTTACTGGTAAGTACGGTTAAAATTACTTTTCAGGACCAGTACTGGGCTGAAAGATACAGCACTGAGGTCTCTCCTTATAACAGGTGAGTAAATCGGAATTCGTATTTCGGCTGATTTTAGAGGAATATTTGTATGTTTCAAAAATCAACACTTAGAAACTTTTTCAGCAAAAAGCAGGCAATGATATCCTATGGAAGGAAATTCAAGTTACTGGTAAGTACGGTTAAAATTACTTTTGAGGATCAGTACTGGGCTGAAAGATGCAGCACTGAGGTCTCTCCTGATAACAGATGAGTAAATCGGAATTCGTATTTCGGCTGATTTTAGATGAATATTTTAAAGTTCCAAAACTCCACACACAGAAGAATTTCCAAGTGAAACCAGTCAATGTTAGCCTATGGAAAGAAATTCAAGTTACTGGTAAGTACGGTTAAAATTACTTTTCAGGACCAGTACTGGGCTGAAAGATGCAGCACTGAGGTCTCTCCTGATAACAGGTGAGTAAATCAGAATTCGGATTTCGGCTGATTTTAGAGGAATATTTGTATGTTTCAAAAATCAACACTTAGAAACTTTTTCAGCAAAAAGCAGGCAATGATATCCTATGGAAGGAAATTCAAGTTACTGGTAAGTACGGTTAAAATTACTTTTGAGGATCAGTACTGGGCTGAAAGATGCAGCACTGAGGTCTCTCCTGATAACAGGTGAGTAAATCGGAATTCGTATTTCGGCTGATTTTAGAGGAATATTTTAAAGTTCCAAAACTCCACACAGAAGAATTTCCAAGTGAAACCAGTCAATGTTAGCCTATGAAGGAAATTCAAGTTACCGGTAAGTACGGTTAAAATTACTTTTCAGGATCAGTACTGGGCTGAAAGATGCAGCACTGAGGTCTCTCCTGATAACAGGTGAGTAAATCGGAATTCGTATTTCGGCTGATTTTAGAGGAATATTTTAAAGTTCCAAAACTCCACACTTAGAAGAATTTCCAAGTGAAACCAGTCAATGTTAGCCTATGTAAGGAAATTCAAGTTACTGGTAAGTACGGTTAAAATTACTTTTCAGGACCAGTACTGGGCTGAAAGATGCAGCACTGAGGTCTCTCCTGATAACAGGTGAGTAAATCTGAATTCGGATTTCGGCTGATTTTAGAGGAATATTTGTATGTTTCAAAAATCAACACTTAGAAACTTTTTCAGCAAAAAGCAGTCAATGATATCCTATGAAGGAAATTCAAGTTACCGGTAAGTACGGTTAAAATTACTTTTGAGGATCAGTACTGGGCTGAAAGATGCAGCACTGAGGTCTCTCCTGATAACAGGTGAGTAAATCGGAATTCGGATTTCGGCTGATTTTAGAGGAATATTTGCACAATGGTGAAGGGAGGGGCGGGGCCTGAGGTGACATCTGTGCAAACGCGCCCCGTGGTGCGTTTTAGGTTGGGGGATTAAGTCCCCTTGAATCATGAGGGTCCCTACGGGCCAACTAGCCCACCAGGAACCTCCAGTATGCGCTAGGGGCTGCGTTGCAGAGACATGTACAGAGGCCACACCCCTTTTACACCTCTCTGCAACGCAGCTCTGTGGCGCTTTCTGGACGTACCTGTTGGGCTAGTTGGCCCAGGGACCCTCAGGATTGAAGAGGATTTAATTCCCCATCTTAAAACGCGCCACGGGGCCTGTTTGCACACATGTCACCTGAAGACCCGCCCCTCCCTTCACCACTGTGCAAACGCGCCCCGTGGCGCGTTTTAAGTCGGGGGATTAACTCCCCTTGAATCCTGAGGGTCCCTGGGGTGCAACTAGCCCACCATATACCTCCAAAAGCGCCATAGAGCTGCGTTGCAGAGAGGTGTAAAGGGGCGTGGCCTCTGTACACCTCTCTGCAAGGCAGCCCCTGGCGCATACTGGAGGTTCCTGGTGGGCTAGTTGGCCCCCAGGGACCCCCAGTATTCAAGGGGAATCGTTTCCCTCTGCAAAGCGCGCCAGGGGCGCGTTTGCAGAGTGGTGAAGGAAGGGGGCGAGGCTCTGCGGGCCCGATCGTTTTTTCTTTCTTTTTTTTTGGGGAGGGGGCCGCGTGGCCCCCTCCCGAGCCACTACTTGCCCCGGGACCCCATCCCCCGGGGCTGGCCCTCTCGTTGGGGACTGTGGGGGTCCCCAATCCCCCACAGTCCCGCCGGCTCCCCGTGTCCTACGGGAGCCGGCATTGCTTTACACATGGGGAGCAGCTAACATGCTGCTCCCCATGTGGAAAGCGTCGGCTTTGGATATTGGAAGAGAGAGCAGGTTTCCTGCTCTCTCTTCCAATATCCAAAGCAGTTTGCAATGACAGGACGGGAGCCGCGAGGCTCCCGTCCTGTCATTGCAAACAGCAGTGTCCCGGGGTAGGCACCCGGGACACTGCAGGAGCCGGCCCTGGGGGTGGTGGTCCCCAGGGCCATCAAGGGACTCCAGGAGGGGGCGCGCGGCCCCCCTCCCATTCAGTGCACAGCCCCGGGAGGTGGTGGTCCTCGGGCTCTGGGGGTCCAAAACGGACCCCCATTGTAATTTTTCTTAGTGCCCCGGGGAGGTGGTGGTCCCGGGCGTGTGGGGGCTGGAGCCCCCACACAGGTTTTTAATTAAAAAAAAGAAGCCCCGGGGAGGTGGTGGTCCTCGGGCTGCGGGAGGGCTCAGAGCCCTCCCGACCATTCTACATAAAGCCCCGGGGGTGGTGGTCCCCGGGCTTGGGGGGCCCTTAGAGGCCCCCCACACATAAATTAACCCCCCCCAGCATGCCCCCGGGACTTGGCCCACCCGGGGGCCAATTAACATCGAAGCGCGGGAGACCGCGCTTCGATTTTTTTTTTTTCGGCAGGGTTCGCGCTCCCTGAGCGCATCCTGCCGATTTTTTTTTTTTTTTTTTTTTTTTTTTTTTGCCCAGGGGGTCCTTGTGGGACCCCCTGAGCAGACCTAGGGGGTCAGGGTGTTTCTACCCTGCCCCCTTTGTGCGCTTTGCGCACTTGTTTCTGTCCCTCGGTTCTACCGAGGGTAGGAGCGGACCGGAGCGCCCCACAAAGTTTGAAAATTTTGCGAAGATACGTCAACCGGCAAGAGAGTTATTTCAAATAGAATGTCGCGGATTTCCTATGGATAATAGGTTGTAACTATAACTATCTACTGGCGACCGCCAGTAGATAATATGTATATATATATATATATTATCTACTGGCGGTCGCCAGTAGATAGTTATAGTTAGGACCTATTTTCCATGGAAATCCGCAACATTCTATTTGAAATAACTTTGGTGCCGGTTGACGAATCTTCGCAAAATTTTCAAACTTTGTGGCCCGCTCCGGTACGCTCCTATCTTGAAAGTCTCGGGGTGATTCGTCAAGCGGGGCCAAGAAAAAGAGGGGTCCCAAAACGTGTTTTCCCCATGCAATTTTCCATATGAACCTTTCATCGCAGCTACAGCCCAAACTGCTGAACGGAATTACACCAAATTTGGCAAAAAGGTAGCCCTTGGGTCAGAGTCATGCCTTTTGCTTAAATGGTGTAAATTCGTTCAGTAGTTCCTGAGAAAATCAAAAGTTAAATCACATATATATCTATGGTCGCGTAGGGTACGCGCACCCTCCCGATCACGAGCTGTATGCTAATTGGCTGTCAACACTCCAAACCAGGAAGTGTTGGCAGCCATCTTGTGCCTCGGTAGAACCGAGGCACAAGAAAAGACAAAAACAAGGGCGCAAAATGCAAAAAGGGGGCAGGGTAGAAACACCCTGACCCCCTAGGCCTGCTCAGGGCCCCCAATTTTTTTTTTTTTTTAAAGTCGGCAAAAAACGCACTGGGTGCGCGGATCCAGCCGATAAAAAAAAAAACGAAGCGCGGTCTCCCACGCTTCGTTATTAATTAGCCCCCGGGTGGGCCAAGTCCCAGGGGCATGCAGGGTTTATCAAATTTATATATGGGGGGCCTCTAAGGCCCCCCCAAGCCCCAGGGACCGCCACCCCCGGGGCTTTAAAAAAAATGGTGCGGGAGGGCTCTCGGCCCTCCCGCAGCCCCAGGGACCGCCACCCCCGGGGCTTCTTATTTTTATAATTAAATTACCTGTGTGGGGGGGCTCAAGCCCCCCCACATGCCCCGGGGACCCCCACCTCCCCGGGGCTCTAATAGACTTGAATGTGGGGGTCCGTTTGGGACCCCGAGCCCGGGGACCACCACCTCCCGGGGCTTTGCACATGTTGGGAGGGGGCCGCGCGGCCCCCTCCTGGAGCCAGTGATGGCCCTGGGGACCACCACCCCCAGGGCCGGCTCCTGCAGTGTCCCGGGGTGCTCACCCCCGGGACACTGTAGTTTGCTATGACAGGGCCGGGAGCCTTGCGGCTCCCGTACTGTCATAGCAAACTGCTTTGTTTTTGGAAGAGAGAGCAGGAAACCTGCTCTCTCTTCCAAGCCAAAACCATTGCTTTCCACACGGGGAGCTGCATCTTAGCAGCTCCCCATGTGGAAAAGCAATGCCGGCTCCCGAGGACGCGGGGAGCCGGCGGGACTGTGGGGGATTGGGGACCCCCACGGTCCCCTAACGGAGAGGAGCCAGCCCCAGGGGATGGGGTCCCCGGGGCTACAAGTGCCCGGGAGGGGGCCACGTGGCCCCCTCCCCAAAATTAAATTTTACAAAAAAACAAAGCCCGGCCCCGGGGGATGGGGTCCCCGGGGCCATAAGTGGCCTGAGGAGGGGGGCAACGCAGCCCCCCTCCATAAGTTAAAAAAAAAAAAAAAGAAGGCCATGCACCGGGGGATGGGGTCCCCGGGGCCGATTAAGGCCTCGGGAGGGGGGCCATGCGGCCCCCTTCCAAATTTTTTTTTTTTTTTTTAAATATTAGGGGGCAGGCCCTGGGGGATGGGGTCCCCAGGGCCAATAAATTTGAAAAATAAGGGGGGCCACACAGCCCCCCTTCTTAAAAACAAAAAACAAAAAAAGACCGGCATCGCGCTGGAGGCCACGCCCCCTCCTTGCAGCACTCTGAAAACGCGCCCCCTGGCGTGTTTGCAGATGGGAGCGAATTCCCCTTGAATACTGGGGGTCCTGGGGCCAACTAGCCCACCAGGAACCTCCAGCATGCGCCAGGGGGCTGCGTTGCAGAGAGGTGTACAGAGGCCATGCCCTTTTACACCACTCTGCAACGCAGCTCTGTGGCGCTTTTGGAGGTACATGGTGGGCTAGTTGGACTCCAGGGACCCTCAGGATTCAAGGGGACTTAATCCCCCTACTTAAAATGCGCCACAGGGCGCGTTTGCACAGTGGTGAAGGGAGGGGGTGGGGCTTCAGGTGACATGTGTGCAAACAGGCACCGTGGCGCGTTTTAAGATGGGGAATTAAATCCCCTTCAATCTTGAGGGTCCCTGGGGGCCAACTAGCCCACCAGGTACCTCCAGAAAGCGCCACAGAGCTGCGTTGCAGAGAGGTGTAAAAAGGGGCGTGGCCTCTGAACACCTCTCTGTAACGCAGCTCCCTGGCGCATACTGGAGGTACAGGGTGCGCTAGTTGGACCCCAGGGACCCTCATGATTCAAGGGGACTTAATCCCCCAACTTAAAACGCGCCACGGGGCGCGTTTGCACAGTGGTGATGGGTGGGGGTGGGGCTTGAGGTGACATGTGTGCAAACAGGCCCCGTGGCGTGTTTTAAGTTGGGGGATTAAGTCCTCTTCAATCCTGAGGGTCCCTGGAGTCCAACTAGCCCACCAGGTACCTTCAGTAAGCACAACAGAGTTGCGTTGCAGAGAGGTGAAAAAGGTGCGTGGCCTCGGAACGCCTCTCTGCAACTCAGCTCTGTGGTCCAAACTGTAGGTACCTGGGGGGCTAGTTGGGCCCCAGGGACACTCAGGATTCAAGGGACTTAATCCCGCAACTTAAAATATGCCACGGGCGCGTTTGCACACATGTCACCTCAGGACCCCCCTCTTTTCACCACTGTGCAAACGCGCCCTGTAGCGCGTTTTAAGAGGTAGTTTTAATCTCCCTGCCCTATTATGTACTAGGGACTTACAGAGGAGGTCATGCTAATCACAGGGGTACCCCAAAGCATAGTGTTCCCTAGTGTATGTAGGTGTTTTCACTGTATTTTAAGTGTCTTTTAGCATAGCACTGGCTCTGGTTACTCAGAGTCAGTTACCACCAGTACACATCGGAAAAAGTTGTGGGCACAGGATGATTTTGGAACAAGGCCTCTTTATGCTCCTCTGTTGGTTCTTTCTGCATATCTTTTGCTTCTTCCTGCACTTTTCTTCGTCTTTGTGGACTTCTGTTGCTTCTTTCTGCATTTCTTTTGCTTCTTTCTGTGCGTTTTTTCTTCTTTCTTCACATGTCCTACCTCTGTAGGCATAGTTAGAAACTAGCATTTAAAAAACCTTTGAAATTCACTTAAAAAACCATAGGTTTCAGGCACGTTATAGTTAGAAATTAGCATTTAAAAAACCTTTGAAATTCACTGAAAAAACCATAGGTTTCAGGCACGTTATAGTTAGAAATTAGCATTTAAAAAACCTTAGAAATTCACTGAAAAAACCATAGGTTTTAGGGACAGTTATAGTTAGTTGGACATTTCACTCGTACAAAACCCGTGAAATTCCCCGTTATAGTTAGTTCAGCTAACTATAACTCACGCCCCGCAATGCACTGCTGATGACGTCACATATTACATCACTCATGACATGGTCAGTGACATCACTGATGACATCACTGATGACATCTCAAATTACATCACTGATGACATCACTGATGACATCATCCATGTGATAATTTGATGCATCTTCTCACACCCTAATATAACCTTTGATACACCCACTCTAAACTACAGACTGCCATTCTCAAAACCATACACACTCCAACACCAATAACTACATACCCACTCACTGATTCTTAGGTCTACACACACATCCACTGACTCACCAGTACAGTCACTCATACTTATGGTCACTCAGTACAGGACTATCATATGCACTCATACACCTACATAGACACTCACACTCCACCACTCATCCATAGAGGTACTCACACACCTAGTCAGTCATGCAATTAATTAATCACACTGCCATTTACTCACCTATACAGTGATACACACACCAGCTCACTTACTCATACAAATACTAGCACATTCTTACGCTCTTATACAATCACTGCTAAAAGCACACACGCATCCATACAGCCACTCTCACAATCACACACTCTCACTTATAGCCTTTTAAATACTCTAACACACATAAATACTGCCTTTTAGATATGTCGTTACTCACACATGTACCACTGAGATATACATTCACTCACTAACACACCGATATACACACTCACCCACCCAAGCAGTCCATCACAGATGCACTCTTCAAATCATGCACCCAGTGAATCACCCACTCACACATCTATGTACAGAGTCACACACACCCCACCCACACAAACACTCAGGCACCCATACAGATACTCAGACAACCAATCAATAACCCATATAGACACTCATGTAGCTATTCGCACACCAACAGACAAATGGATACAGATATTCACACAGTTTAGTCAGTAACCCATGCATTTAGTAAGATACGTTTAATCACTCACTTGGAGAGTCAGTCACGCACCTACTCAATCATCCATTGAGACACTTATGCACCCAGTCATTCTTCAATACGCCTTTGCCTATATATATTAAACATATTTAAACTTTACAGAAACACACAGTCACTGCATGATGTCATCAGTGATGTCATCAGTGATGTCACTGACCATGTCATGAGTGATGTAATATGTGTTATAGTTAGCTGAACTAACTATAACGGGGGAATTTCACGGGTTTTGTATGAGTGCAATGTCCAACTAACTATAACTGTCCCTAAAACCTATGGTTTTTCAGTGAATATATATATATATATATATATATATATATATATGTTAATTATTACTTAGTGAAAAGTAAACATTTAGATATGCTTATTAGATTTTAAAATATACTTACATATATCTTGTTTTTCTTTTCTTGGAAGATGATTGTTCAAAGTTTATAGGTTATTCACTGGTTTCTGTTGGTTTAAAAAAAAAATTGTTTTATTGAAGGGTTACATTTAGTTTGTTAGTTTCGTTTAGTTAGTCCCTATTTTTATTTAGTTATTTTTATGTTTAAAAAAACACTTAGGGGCCGATTCCGATCTCGGCTGGTAGTGCTCCGAATCGGATTCGGATTCACCGGATCCGATTCGGAGCCCTGTTCCCGACCGAATCGTACGCGGCGTCCGGCCGAGCGATTACGATGCAAGCACCAGCGAAATCAGCCGACGCGACTCGGACTGCGGCTTCAACACGCTCCGACCGACTCGCATGGACACGACTCGCACAGCGCCATGGAGACGTTTCCCGGCCGGGTGAGTACGATGCGCGCCGCGAGCAGTCCGACCGACTTGCGCCGTCTCGGCTCGAAACAGCTGTCGGAGCCGGACTGTTGGGGGTCCGCGTCGGACCCCCTGATGCGCGTAGGCGCGCGAGTCGCACACAGGCGGGACCCCTGGGTCCCTCCGCTACCTGTGCATGACGCGAGATGCGCATGGACGCGTAACACCGCTGCAGGACGGGCCTTGTCTGCCTCGCACCCATTGAGTCAATGGGAGCCCGACCGAATCGAGTCCGATGGCATACGTGCGCATCGTACTCGTTCGGTCGGGCTGCTAGGGTCCAATTCGGTCGGGAATCTCTCCAGGTCCGGCTTGGTCAGATAGATTTTCGGCCCGAATCAGAATCGACCCCATACTATTTTTAGTTGATGTAATTTATTTGTTTGATATTGTTTTGTATTGTAGCCTGTAGAAGTAAGTAAGATAAAAGTATTTGTTAGTTATATTTTGCTTTTTCAATATTTTTTTTAAGTCTAATCAGTTAACTCTATAAATTAGTTAAGATATATACTTACTTTGTTTTATATATTCTGTTAATGTTGATTTTGCAGTTCTTTTGGGACGAAATCGTTGTTTTGAATTTTCTAGGTAGAGTTTTGGTCACAGTTTAGTCTATGAAATATAAATAAAAAATAATTATATTTTATGTTAGTATGTTTATATGCTTCATTTTTTTAAGCTAATTTTATTTATTTATTTTAAAGTTTTATTCTTACCTTTAATGAGAGCTTTTCTGTTTAGTTGTATATGTAGATCTTTTTTGTTCTGTTGTCTGTCTCACAAAGTTTTGTCCTTCTTCAGTGTTTATCCGTTTCACGGTAAATTTTGTGTCAATTAATTGATTGCTTTTATAGTGTTTATTTAATTAGTTAGAGATTTCTATTAGTTTTTGAGTTGTAGTTTAAATTCATTGGTTGAGATAGCTTTGTTTGAATTTTTTGGCAGTTATAATTTACTTTGTTTAATTTTAATTGTGTTTATTTAATGTGTCTTTTTATTTTGTTTAGTAATATAATTAAAATGTATGCATTAATAAATGTTATATATTATTTTAAATATATATATATATGTCTGTTTATTTTTGGTAGTGGTAATTTTGTTTATGTTGTAGTGTTTGTGTATTTATTTGATTTTGATTTTTAAGTTTATTAGTTTGTGTTTTAGTTTTATTATTATTGTAATTTTTTTATTACTGTCTGTTTTAATTTTTGAAATATGTTTTTTAAAGTATTGAAAATAATTTATTTTTATGTTTAAATGTTATTTTTTTGTATAGTTAATATGTATTTTATCGATGTTTGTGTTGTCGATATTATGTCAAAAACATACGTCTGCCAAACTGGCATTAAGATAATAAGGATATGGCGTAAAACCGGCCACAACAGGCCATGTGGCCCCATCAATACTTAAGGGGCCCATTCAAACAGCTTCAATAGGATGGGGTATGGCACCATTAACCATATCGTGCATAAAAAGTTCAAAACAACACTAAGGGGCCGATTCCGATCTCGGCCGGTAGTGCTCCGAATCGGATTCGGATTTACCGGATCCGATTCGGAGCCCTGTTCCCGACCGAGATCGTACGCGGGTCCGGCCGGCGAGTACGATGCAGGCACCTGCGAAATCTCCGACCGACTCGAGCGCGGCTTCAACACGCTCCGACCGACTCGCATGGACACGACTCGCACCGCGCTATGGAGCCGTATCCCGGCCGGGTAAGTACGATGCGCGCCGCAAGCAGTCCGACCGACTCGCGCCGTCCGGCTCAAAAAAGCTGTCGGAGCCGGACTTTGGGGGTCCGCGTCGGACCCCCCTGTACGCGTAGGCGCACGAGTCGCACACAGGGGGGCCCATGGGTCCCCCCTACCTGTGCATGTACGCCGCGAAGCGCATGGACGCGTACACGCTGTAGGGGGCGCCCTTGTCCACCTCGCACCCATTGAGTCAATGGGAGTCCGCGTACGCGTTGTACGACAGGCACCCATTGACTTCAATGGGAGTCCGACCGACTCGAGTCCGATGGCATGCGTGCGCATCGTACTCGTTCGGTCGGACTGCCAGAGTCCGATTCGGTCGGAAATCTCTCCGGGTCCGGCTCGGTCGGAGAGATTTCCGGCCGGAATCGGAATCGGCCCCTAAATATTTCAAATGGATTTTTCAGTTGTAGTCTGGCTCCTGAGAACCGGGACTTGTCCACGTTCAGCATTCTCAGCTCTCAGAGGCGATACACGAGACTACCCATGGGGTATAAGAATAGCCCCAGGGTTTTTGCGGCATAGTGTCTCTTTTGCATGATATTGATCCTGACGCTTTCTCTTATGTCGACAGATGATGAGTGGAATCCCCATCTTGCGAGAGTGGATCACATCATCACGCGATTCGCTGCACTAGGCTACAAATTCAATATTGCAAAATCGCATATTGTGTTTCTTGCCGTTCTTTTTCTTGGTTATGAATTGACAAATGAGGGTAGGGGTTTGCACCCCATTTTTTTTATCAATGTGCTCAATTGCAACCTCCATCTACCCTGAAAAAATTGCAGTCTTTGCTTGTTTTTTTAAATTTCGGCATGACTTACATTCTGGATTATGCTCAGCATATCAAACCTCTTTATGCCTTGATACACTCATCCTTTTCTGCTTCCTCCTGGCTTCCAGACACACCACTGTGGTGCACGCTTTACAGTCGGATCTGCTTGCTACGCAATACTTGCAGACTAGGTTGAGTACTACCAATTTGGTCATCCAGATTTTGCCTGGTGCAATCGGATTCACTTATGTGACATTTAATGAGGGTGACACTGTTCCAGTTGCTTATAAATCACATCTGTATACTCATGCAGAGTTGTGTTTTTCTTCTACTGAAAACATTTTGATTACTGTGCAAATGGCTATTCTAAAAGAATGCCCTCTTGCTCAAGGTAAACACATTTTTGTTGTTTCTCCTGTGTCTGTCTGTCTTAGAGGCGGTCACAAAAGCTAGTTTTCCTAATTCTAAAGCTCTGCATCCTTGTTGGATTCAATGGGCAGCGTCTTTGATGTCAGCTGATGTCAACTTTGTGTTTGATCCTTCCTTGCAAACGCAAGGGTTTCTTCAGTATGAACATGTCCACCCTCTACCTTCTTCTGTACTTCCCCTTGACCAGTACAAATGTATTATTTACACCAATGGTTTGGCTTAACCGACTGTTGGTTCTAAACAGACTTACTCCGCAGCTTGCACTATTGTCATAGGTTCAATGAAAGATGGAGTTTTTCACTCTACCTTGGTTCATAGGGACTGCACGGCCCAGCTGGGTGAATTGAGGGCTCTCCTTTTAGCTCTCAAATTTTCTGATCCTGAGTTGCCCACCCTTGTTGTATGTGACTCTTTCTATAGTGTACAGTCCTTCAATGACAATTTGTTTTATGGAAACAAAATGATTTTCAGGATTCTAAAGGTAGCACGATAAAGCATAAAATGCTTTGGGTTCGAGTGGCCGCTCTTAAAGAATGCCTGCCACTCACCCATGTTGTACATACATTGGGCCATCAACGTGCGGGAGCGCATGCTATTGGAAATTCAATGGCTGATGAAGCAGCCAAATCTGCAGTAGCCACAGTTAAAGTAGCCACAGTTACGCGTTCTATGACTAAAATTGATGATTAAATTTTGGCAGCCACAGCCGCTACCCGGGATGGTACTCCCTTTCCTCAAGGGTTTCCTTCTCACTATTCTTATCAGTTCACTGTGGATAAATCTCCCTTTGTGACCATTCCTAGTGTTGGTGATCGTCTGATCCCCAACTTTGACCGCAGACACTCTTTGATAGTGGCCACCCATGAAGGTATTGCTTCTGCACATGCAGCAGTGGCCGCAACTGTTTCTCTTTTACAGCAACACTATTGGTGATGCGGTTTATACCAGCAGACTCGCAGATATGTCCTTTGTTGCGAAGTTTGTCAACAGATTAAGAGTTCTACTGTGTCGCGACCTCCTCAAACTCATCTTTTTATTTCCAATCAGCCGTTTGGCTGTATTTATCTTGATCATTGATGTTCTCTTTTATCCGATAATGTTTTCAAATATATTTTGGTTGCAGTGGATTCTTGCACTAGGTTCCTCTGGGTCTGGCCACAGCACTCTGCTGACGCTTACACTGTTATAGAAGATTTGCATGTCTTTGTCGGGACTTATGCCTGTGGCACTTTCCATTCAGACCAGGGTCCGGCTTTTGCCTCTAAGGCATACCGTAAGTCGATGACGTCGATGGGAGTGCAGGTGCATTTCTCGTCTCCTGAGGGCAATTGTGTTGTTGAGCGGCTGAACCGTGACTTAAAGCAGTCTTTAACAGCAAGGGTATTAGGTACGGGCCGTGGCTGGTCAACTCATCTTTATGGGGTTCAACGTGCTCTTAATATCCTCCCAAGAGGATCTCTGGGTGGTGGGCCCCGTACGAAATGCTCTTTGGCATCAAGATGTTTGTTCCAGACCTTGATGGTCTAGACGTTGTGGCTGCGGCCGCAACCTTTGACGTAGATAACCACTGTGCTGTCTTACAGGATCTACAAAAGTGTTGTGACGCTCTTGCTAAAACCCATTTGCCTTCAACTCAGCCATCTGATGCAGCAGCTCTGGTTCCTGTTTCTGGCTGACTTCCTAAAGTTGGAGATCTAGTTTGTGAAAAGGTAGCGCTCAAGAAAGAATTTGGTCCCTCCTACTGTGCTCCGGTTCCAGTGCTTGGTCTTCAGGGTACCCGGACTGTGATTTTACCTCCACTACCAGGATACAAAGACAATTGTTTTGTTTCCATTGAACATGTCAAGTTACACCATTTGCCACTACTCTATAGTATGCCTTGGGGTGTCCTAAGACGGGATATTCCTTTACAGCCTGTGAGCTCCGTTGCTTCTGATTCGCCCCGGCTGCCGGAGGGGGATGTCGAGTCTTGACCTGGTACCTGTTTTACCTTCTTCACACTCTACAATGGAAATCGTTTATTCTGATCCACCCTTCAAGTCCCCTTTGGGAGTGCTAGCTCAGGTCTACATCCAGAATCCCAGCCTCTGTTATTCCAGCTGAGTTCTTCTGATTACTATATCGATCAAAATAATTTTTCTTCAGACAGTTCTTTATTGTCTTCTGTTTTAACCCCACCATCAGCGTGGATTTGTGTTTTTATCTCCTGGTTAAACCACACTTATCTGGTTCCACCTTGGAGATATGTCTGGATCGTGTTTTTCATGGTATTCTTGTTCGCGTGGATGGGATTTGTGACTGTTTTTTTTATTTTGGTTCATGCCCATTGCCTCCCAGAAAGTTCTGCTGCAGAACTTGTTGACGGGGTGATGGCCCCGCATTCCTCCTCGCATAAAAAGAAAAGAGACCAGTCTATTGTTAACATTTTAGTGGTCCCAGTCACTGATGGAATTGTATGTGATAAAGTACCATTCGATGTCTTCGGTCCTACAGAGACCCTGCAGATACATATGTATTCCGTGTTTCCATGGGTGATGTAATAGTGGCTGGGTTGCAATCGGATGATTGGGACGTTGATGCTGTGAATTTTATGTTTTCCGAATAGCAATATTACACTGCATTTGACACTGAGGATTTATATTTAAATTCTGCTAACTATGCTGATTTGTTCTGTTATCAACATTATGGGCATCATTTTTTGCATAGGGCCCCAATATAATTATACTCAATGGGAACATTGCCCGACTCCATCTCAGTGTAGTTCCAACACAGAAAAGATGAAGTACACTTATAACCTTTCTGACCGGGCATCAAATTTTTTAAATTGGTTCCCAATCTTTCGAAAAAAATATATGCTTACTCAGACTAAGTTAATATATGCATCCCTTTTTATTGACAACTTAGCCCTGAAGGGATATGATTATTGGGAAGATAATTTGATTTGAAATCAGTATGGGGCACTAAGTCACTAAGTCCACTCCTGTTTAATTTGTACCTGGCTCCACTGTTTTTGCTGATAGCCAACTGGGGGGTCAAGGCGATTCCGTACACAGATGACACCCAGCTGGTCTTCACTTTTAAAGAGCAGACTGAGGATGCCTTTAAGAGTTTCAAGGGCTGCCTGAGAGATATAGCGTTGTGGATGAACAATAATAAACTTAAGCTCAACGCAGGAAAGACGGAGGTGATGTTCTTTGGGAATGAGCCACCTCCAGCACCAGCTCTATGGTAGTCACTGGAAATGGGACCTCCCCCCTCCCCTGCAGACTGCGTAAAAAATCTGGGTGTGAAATGGGAGGCCGATCTTTCATTTTCGGCACAGATACGGCAGGTTTATTTTACTTTTTATTTATTTTTATTTATAAAGTTTTATAAAGCGCGAACATGACCAAAATGTTGGTGTCAGAGCGCTGTACAACCTAATAAATAGCATTAAATATACAGGGAGCAAAATATAGACAATACAGCATGAAAAGATAATACAAAGAGACATAGTGAAAACACCAGCAAAGAAATCAAATTGGCATGGATAGTCGCCTCAGATAGGAAGGACATTATTCAGCAGTCTCATTTTTACTCCGTTTTTGAAAAAAACGAATGAAGGGATGGTCCTGATCTCTGGGGGAAGAGAGTTCCAAATTCTTGGGGCAATTCCAGAGAAAGATCTCTTATAGGTTTTCTTTTTGTGAAATTTTGGGGGTTTCAGCAGAAGGGAGCATGTACTACGAGAAGCTCTATTTCTTCAAGATAGCACCAGTTTCTGAGCCAGGTAGTGAGGAGTGTTGTGGTGGATGGCTTTGTATGTCATGCATGCTATTTTTAGGTGGATTCTAGATTCATAAGGTAGCCAGTTCAGAGAGTGGAGGGCTGGGGTGATGTGATCATTTCTCTTTACACCTGTGATGAGCCGTGCAGCAGCATGGAGGGTAGCCCTCAACGGTGCTAGTTTTATTTTCGGTAGGCCAACAAGGGTAGCATTCCCATAGTCAAGTTTGGAGATCACAAGAGCCTGAACCGCCATCTTGAGATCTGCATTGGGCAGGAAAGGCTTTAGTTTTCTTAAGTTGTGGAGATGAAATTGGCCGCTCAGGTTGTGGAGCTGATGTGATTCATCATGGAGAGGTTGTTGTCTAGCGTTATTCCTAGGGATTTTGCTGAATCAACAATATGTGGGGTACAGTTCAAGGCGGTGAGTAGTGGGAGCCAGTCTTTGATGTTAGAGGTGGTGTTGGGAGGCGAGATTAATAGGAATTCAGTTTTGAGGCGTTAAGTTTGAGGTGGTTAAGTGTTAACCAGTGTTGAGTTTTGTTCAAGATGTTATTGAGAGTGCTGATGTCGTTAGGAGAGGTAATCTTCATGTACAATTGCGTATCATCAGCGTACATATGGTAGGAGATGTTGGAGTGTTTGAGGATTTCAGTCAGGGGTTCCATGTAAAGATTAAACAGGGTGGGCAAAAGTGAAGAACCTTGGGGAACGCCGATAGTGACCGGTGTCTGATCGGATAAGTCATGATTGATTAGGACTCGTTGAGATCTGTTTTGTAGGAATGAGCAGAACCATTTTAAGACAGTACCAGAGAGACCCATCCTAAGTTCCAAGAGGTGCAGGAGGGTTTCATGTTTGACTGTGTCAAACACTGATGATAGGTCAAGAAGGATTAAAAGACAGGATTCATTATGATCAAGAAAGCGTAAAGCATCGTCGACAATGTGGACCATGGCAGTTTCAGTACTGTGACCTGGTCTGAAACCAGATTGGCAGTGGTCGAGGAGTTGGTGCTGGTCAATGTGATTGCAGAGTTGTTGATGAACACATTTTTCCAGGACCTTGGCTAAGGTTGGGATGCTCGAAATGGGCGAAAATTGTTGGGATCAGAGAGGTTCGCGTCTGGCTTTTTTAGTAATAGGTGTGACTTGTCCACTTTTTAGACATTCCGGCATGGTGCCTTGCGTAAGAGAGGCGTTGATAATTCTGGTCCATAGGGGTATCAGGAGGTGTGAAGTTTCCTTAAGGAATTTGGAGGGGAGAGGGTCATTGAAGTGGTTGGAAAGTTTAGTGGAAGACAGTAGTTTTGAGATGTCAGTGTCCTCAAATGTCTGAAAGATGGACCACGAGGCATTGTTTTTAGGTTTAAAGAGAAGGTGGCTAGGACACATTTCCTGCGAGGTGGAGGTGCATTGTGACTGGGTTTCAGGCGGTAAACAATTCACAGCAATGCGGAGCTCATTGTCAATTGACTTAGTTTTATCAGAAAAAAAGGAGGAAAATGTTTGACAATTAGGTAGGGTTGTAGTGTCAGATGTGGAGGATTTACGCTTTCCATTAGTTTGTTGTTTCACTAGTTCAAAGAGTTTTTTGGACAGTTGAAGGCTGTGTCCAGTTGCTGACGGAAAAATGATGATTTGGCACTTCTGATGCACCTATTGTAGTTCCTTCTTTTTTACGCAACAGTTTAAGGTTTGAAAGAGATGGGGTCTGCCTCCACACTCTTTCTGCAAGTCTAAGGGCACGGCGTTCCTCATTAAGGCTACAGTTGAACCAGGTATTGGTTTTTACTTATCGGGACTCTCTTTAGTTGTTTGGGGGCAATGGAGTCCATGATGTTAGACATAGAGCTAAGGTAGTGCTTAGTGAGGTCTTGAGCATCAACCATATCAGTGGGAGGAGACAGGAGGTTAAGGCTGGTGGCAGATATCATGTTCGGATTGAGATTGAGGGTGTTTCTGATCCAATGTTTAGCTTTCACAGGCTGGCCTTTGTGGATGGTTGCCTTTACAACAATGGAGAAGGTGATGCAGTGATGATCGGTCCAGTCGCAGGGTGAAATAGAATCCAATAGTATGGTATTTTCCTTGGCTATGATTAAGTCTAAGATGGCCCCTTTTATATGAGTAGGACGATTACAGACTTGGGTCAGGTTGAGGTCCTGGAGGAAAGCTTTAAAGCAATTCACTAGTGGATCCTTAGTGTCATTCCAGTGAATGTTGAAGTCACCTAGGTTTCAGCTACCTGTTTCTGTAAACTGAGAAACTTGAAGAAATTCTTGCATCTGATGCCAGAAGAATGCCGAAAAACCATAGTCCACGCCGTAGTAACATCCAGATTGGACTATGCGAATTGCCTGTATCTTGGCCTACCAAAGTACCTAATTCAGCGTCTTCAGATGGTACAAAATGCGGCTGCGAGACTGATTAGACGGGTCCCTTTCCGCGATCATGTCTCTCCGCATTTAATGGAGCTCCACTGGTTACCAGTGGCCAAGAGAATCAAGTTCAAGGCCTTGACGTTGGCATTCCGAGCTACACATGGTAAATGCCCCAGCTACCTAAAACAAAGACTACGCAGTTACAAGCAGTCTAGATCCTTAAGATCTAACTCGCAAAAGCTTCTCTGTACACCTCGCTTTTAGAAGGCTCGCTTAGGGGGAAGATCCTTCTCAGTCGGGGCGACATAACTATGGAACTCCCTGCCAAGTGATCTCCGCAACATTGATACAGAACCACTTTTTAGGAAACGGGTTAAGACCTGGCTCTTTAGGGCAGAATAATTGGGCCGGGGGTTTTGCCATCCGGGTTGCCATCCATGCACTACTGATCGCATTAGAGCCGGGACACCTCTGTTTGAGGTAGCTGTCGCGCTCTATAAGTGTCTGTATTATTATTATTATTATTAAGTCATGGCAAGTCCAAGGTACAGAATCTCTATTCTGTGCATGTCTGATACCTACGCAGATTGTCTTTCTTAATGACACCGTCCAATAGACTACTTGTCTAAGGTTGGCTAAGATTAAAGAATTGAACACTCCCACTATTCCATTCTTGGCCCTTTTTGATAATTGGCAAGCTTATACAAATTATACTGAAGACCAACTACTAAACTGTACATTTAATTCTTCTGTGATAGCTCTGACTGGATGGTCACTACGGCCATCAGATGCGAATGTTTGTCATTCTAGTTTCGTGAATACTACTTCTGGGTTCAAATTAAATAGACCTGATCCACGTTATCCACAAACACTGCATTCCAACACTGTTACTGCTTATTCCGTAGGTAAATTATGTCAACAATGTTTAGAACATTCCACATTGTCTGCCATGAAACAAAAACTTTCTCTCCTATTTGAAGATATAAACTTATCTGATTTCCTTTTGGGTCCAAAATGATTTGTTTATGCTGCTTATAATGAACTTTGGAAGTTGTTGCAACTAGAAGCTGCAGGAGATTTACGCCAAATTGATCAAGATAATTTAGATAAAGTGCTTGCTGTTGTCGACAACAGTATTAATACATTATCATGTCGTATTTATACTTCAGATAACATTGTGTCATCTGTAACTGATATTGTACAAAATGAAGTGTCTACCTTGTATCATGGTCAGAACCAACTTAGATCTGTTATGCAATTTGGCTGGAAACTGCAAACTCTTAAAAATGGGCATGTTCCTTGGCATTGGCTAAATTGTAGCGCATTATTCTTACCATTTAATGTGACACATAAACAACAATCAATGGCTATGAAAGATGCTAGTTATACCATGTTACATACAGAGAAATTTGAACAACTTCCATTCACTGTAGCAGAAACTCATTCTGCTGTGTGATTAATACACTGGGTTATCTCGTTGCCCATCTCAATGTTTCAGTTCACTGCCAGCATGAAACAATTCCCAGTAGGTAGATATGAACCCCTTGGGAGCAGCTACATACATAAGTTATGGTCCCTGCCCCTTACATATCATTGTCAGCGAGCTGAGAGAGAGGTTTTTCTTACAGGGGAAGGGTGCAATTCCACTGCTGGTCATTCCCTTGTGTGTCAACAAGTAAAAATTCATGGCACCTGTAATATTTCTACTCCCAATCTGGCTTTTTATTTGAAAGGAACTCCTGTTCTCGCAATTATTTCCACTATCACACTGCTTTCGAATGGCAGTTATCTCGTCCTTAATAATCAGGACTGTTGCAGTCTGCGGGCGGGAATCCTGTATGTGGTGTCTGTTTCCTAGTTAGCTACTTGATGCAACAAAGTCCTGGTTCCCCCTCCACATGGGAGTGTAGATAGTTCATTGTGGTCTTCCATTCCAAATTTGAAAACAGATTTCAATAAGCTAAACCAACTCAAACCGTTATTGTTTCAGCAAGAAGTGGCTCTCACTTCGACATGTGAGACCTTTAAAGTGCAGGTGGTGAGAACGTCTACTGAAATAAAGTCATTGTTAAACACAAATCTCCCCCTGCATTTCGGGGAATTGATATATCAAATATATAATGCGTCTGACACCACAGGCCTGACACACTTTTTTAAACTTGTGGCCTCCGGCCTTGTGACATCAGTTCAGACTATTTTTGGAGTAATCCCACCTTTTATACATTCTATTGTTTTCCAGCGTGTTTGGTGGGCTCCCACTGATGCTCATCTTAATCTGCGGCATCATCGGGCTATTCCTTCTATTCCGCTGCTACATTTGTGGTCCTGCCCGGACAGGCATCGCTGCAACTGTACCGTGAGCGAATGCTACAGGTTTTTGGAATGGTGCCCTTAGGCGCTCTGGATGCTGAATTCTGTCTAAACTTCTGCTATGCTTACTTCACCTGTGTGCAACCTGTGTTCCTTTCAATGGGCACTGGACGTCTGCCTGGCTACACCATCTCACGCTGCCCTGGATTTCAAACTGTTGATGAGTCCCCTAGTGGCCCGTTACCAGGACTGTTCCTAGAGTATGTGGCTTGTGTACAACCCAGCATTGTGGCCAGCGGCCGGAGATGATCCCTGTGCAACGACGCAGCATCTACTGGATCGCAGTTACATCAAAATTAACACAGGTTGTCCTTTCTTGGTATTATCAACTACTGAATACGAGGAGCACGTTCGTTCCTTTGACCTGCTCAACTAGATGGCTGACATTTCTAATTTGGCAGGCTTGGATTTCTTATTGGAATCATTGTTCTTTCACCTGGCTGGCATCCAATATCCTGGGTCCCGGTGACACGCTACGATTAGATTCATTTTTCCCTAATATCATTTTTTCTATTTTGGCCATAGTCCATATAAGTGACACTGACTACTGACTTTTTTAAATGCTTAGGTTCTGCTTATCACCTGAATTCTGTTGTCATTTTGGTGCTGCCATCCTGACCATGGGGAGGGTGTCATATGTTCCGTGCAAGCCCAGTGTCGTTTTCCCTATGTTAGCATGGGCACGTTGCAGACTGCCTTCTGCTTTGTGCAAGTTACTATACAAACGTATTTTGCTTTGTGCCACACTGTACTTTCACACAGAACCTGCTGCTGTTTTAGCGTTCTGTTCTGTTCTGATCTTTCCTGGGATTTAGTCTGAACACTGTAGACAAGGTCAAACAACAATGTCCCTTGTTATTCTTTTCTGGTCAGACCCTTGCACCTAGACAAAACACACAAATGCAGCTGTTGTTTAGGAACACGTACTTTTGTCATATAGGTATGCATGGATAGGTAAAACACACTTTGAGAGGGATCTTTCCAGGGAAGAGATCGTGACAGCACCTGAGATGTAGAACTTTCATCTGTGTATGCCAAGGTACGGGGTCTGCTGCAAACACCCAGAGATCTTCTGATATATAATCATTTTGCTTCTGTAGAAGGGGATGGGGGATATACCCTGTCTATATAATGACAGCTCCTTTTATGATTTATGGGCTACTTACTGCTTACCGTATTTGCGTTAGGCATTTTCTTACTTATTGTGGCACTTATATTGCATACTAGAGCACAATAGTTAAAATAAAAATGTTTTTAATTTCCTCGTGTCTCTGTCAGATCTTATTGTGGACTAGTACCAGTTTGAGAGCCAAAGGGTGTGTCCTGCAACCGCAATTCCTGAGAGGGTCGGAGTGTTGTGTTCTGGGGTGTCTAATCACTTGTGCCTCTGTGAGTGAGAAGGAGGGCAAGTGAGACACTATAGCTAGTCTGTCCTGGGCTGATGGGTACTCAGGTGGTAGGATTACTCAGTCCCTGCCTACTAAGGTTCTATGATCCCAAGCATAGTTCTGTGACTCCGCAGAATTCCTGCAACAGTTCAATCTGCATGAGAGCGTAACACTGCCCTGAGGGCATCAGTCTTGGGCCCTACTGTACAGCTCAAGCTCATTTGGATTTGGGGCTGCCACTACTGTGGCAAGGATAGGCTGGCTGGGCCGGTGGTGCACAGGTCCAGCAGGTGGAGAGTTGGTTGCTATAAGCACTATATGAGATAAAGCTTGTTGCAGATGTATGCCTCTCTTCTCTCTTTTGTATTCCCTGGTGGATGCAAGTAAAAGTCGTGAAGATTTTAAACAGCCGCATGGTACCTTGTCGCCTTCTGTCGACACAAAAGTGATTACAATGGTGGTGCTGGTGTGGGGCCATCCGTATGTGAGTCATACTAAGTTTGCCTATTTCCACAGGTGGTTATGCAGCCAGGGCAGAGGAAGCGGGATGCCGGCTGACTTTCTGGGATCAAGGAGGGCTCTGCTTGGCCCAGTTTAGAACTGCATTGAGCAGACTCATTGCCCCGGGGGTTAACGCTCCTAGGGAGTATTATGGTACATCCTGTCTGCAATGATTTCAAGGAAATCTAAAAGAAGGTTTGTTTGCATTTGGTTATTTCTGAAGTGGGCTGCCTTGTGAAGCAGTTTCCTGAGTCTGTGATAGCATACTCAAGCATTGTTCCCAGGTTGAATTTGAGAGGGTGATTCAGCCTGAGCCACCAATGACTCAGTGCAGCTGGTAAACAATAAGATGGGTAAGTGGTTTTAGGTCAGCTAGGCTGTCAGCTATTCCTCAAGGTGAACAACGGCAAGCGTTTTTCTCTGCAGGACACAGTCCGCTCGTCTAAGAGGGCAAGAAGTGTTTCATGAGAATTTTTTGTGCGTGGATGGTTCATCACCCGCGCTACGGTAGTGGGGGTCATATAGTACATGTGCTATGCTTGCCTGGTCATGATTGGTCATGATTGGGTCATGATTGGGGGACAGTTCAGGTTCATGTAAGGCATCCTTTTAGAACAGCGGCATCACTGGACCCTGCAATGGGTGCTGGCAGCAAGTCGAAAGAAGGTTGCAGTTGCACAGGCAGTTGGGAGGCGGTCGTTGACATGTTGCCCTTACCTTACACTCACCCGCACATGAGCAGTGGGCGCAAGCTAGCACAGATCATTGGGGGGAGTAAGATGGGTGTATGGGGTGCCCGACGTAGGTATACTAGTGGGCAGATGGGCTCCCTGCACAGGCACTCCCAGTATGGAAGAATAGAGGGTAGGGTCTTAACAAAAGGAGGGACCCATCCATGTCCATTTGGGATTGGGCAAGGGATTTTAAGAGGATGGGGCCCGGAACCGGAAACAGTCATGATCTCACTCTGGAAAGATGTTGTGTGATGTATGCACAGGAATAAGCTCAGTTATGGCTAGGTAACGCCCATGAATTAGCATCTCTGATAAGGCTAGAACTTAACTCTGTATGCAAAATGTAAAATTGTTGGGTTACTGTGCATAAAAAAATGTTGAAATGTTTTGCTGTCTATATGGATTAATCAATAGGTTGGGGGTTTTATGAGTCCTAACCTAAAGAACTTGAATTTGTGTTCATGGTCACTGACATGGGTGTGGAGGTGGATGGTGTCTGTGAGGGGAGGGGATTTCCCCAAGGGCCATCAGCGACTCCGGAGCCATATAAGGCATGCACCTACCAGTGCAGTATATATTACAATCTCCCACCAAATCATCCAGAGTCTCATGAATTCAAAGTCCACGCCAGGAGGTCAAGGTCCTCTATCTAAAAGTGATCCATATGTAAAAAAAACACAAGTGCAAGTCCTTCTCCACACTGCAGAAAAAAACAGGGGGGCATATTCTCAAGGAGCTATCGCCGAGTTAACGGCACTTTATCGCAGCCAAAGTTGCGATAAATTCATCGCCCCATTCACAAGCTGGTGTTAACAGCCCATAACACCAGTTTACCCGCGATAGCAGCCGCAAAAACATCGCCACAGATGACCCCGGCAACTATCGCTAATGAGATGCAGAGTAGAGCGTACCCGTGCAAAAAGCCGCGAAAACACCACTCCGCAACATTCTCAACCACCAGCCAGATCTGCCAAAAGACCACGAAACATGCGATAATGTGCGTTAGCAGCAGGAAATTAACACCTGCTCTGACCTGGTGTAAAGTCGGATGGCAGCCTGAACCACAAAAGGGAGCCCAGCCCACAGCCACACCTGAAGACCAACAGATGCGATGGAGCCACTGAACATGCGGGCCAGACACCCAAGAGGGCCCCAACACCCACCGCCACCACCCCCAGGACCACCCCCACCGCCCCCCCCCGGACCAACACTGAGGCAGCGCAGACAAAGACAGCGACCCTCCGAAAATGCACCAACCTCATAGACCCAACACCAGAGAATGTCATTGCCCACTATATGCCCAAACGGCCAACCCTCCTCTGCATCCTGACCACCATTGCCCACAGGCTGACGGTACCAACACAGCGGACAACCAACATCCCACCGCAGACAAAGCTGCTGGCCGTGCTGCACGTGTTGGCCTCTGGTACCCTCCAACCACCATCTGCCAGAGTCGAAACAGTGGTACTGGCAGACTAACGGAGTTGCTCAGACCTGTCGTGGATGCCATCATCTGCCTGATCCCCTGCTCAGCACTCCAGGTGCCACTGACTCAGTGCACCGCAACCCATGGACCCTTACTGATTGAGTTTTGTGCTGTGGAGAGGTTGCGCAGCAATGTCACCTCCGGCAGTGTGGGAGACCTGGGAAATTGATGAGGAAGTTGATGCAGGTCTAACACACCCCACTGCATCTGCATCAGGAATATCCCGAATGGACACAATCCTAGTCATTTTCATCACATGAGCGCAATCAGCTCTAGTGCCCCAACCTCAGTGCACTGCAACTCACGGACACTTCTGTTTGTATGTTGGGTGACCTCTGTACATGCTCCGGCTCCCTCCATGTTGCTCAGCAGTTGACTCTGTTATGCAGGTGTTTTCTGTTTCCATTGCACTGGTGTCCACTGTTCAAGTTGTTGCCAGCACCAAGCACTCCATGCGGGCTGGCTTATGCTCACCCCACACACATCCAGCACAGGCGTCACTGTACATGTGGCCCTGCCAATAAAGGGGCCGGGCGCACGTGCCCGTAGCCAGTTCAACATAATATCTGCGTGTGTCCCTGTGGTCTTGTTGTATGCATGAGGGCCCTGGGCCCTACGACATTACAGTGTGCTGTGTACAGCGGACGCAGACATGTCACCCCAGGCAGCGGGTTAGAGCTTGGACATGTGGCTTTGTCGTCACCCACTCGATTCGTAAGGGGAGTGGACTGGGCCGTCGTACGCAGAGCCAATGTAGGTGTGTGACTGATATGTGCGTGCCCCTGGGCGTGGTTCTGTACTGGGAATGTGCATCTGCATGTCTCTCTATGGCAGTGTGGGTCTACTTTGTGGGGTGTAGGTGGTCCCTGAAGGGTAATTGACACCCACGTATGTGATCTAGTTCGCCTTCCATGGGTTCGGACCACACCCGCACCTGTTCGGCCACCTCCTTTTGGCGTTCTGACACCTGGCATTGGGGTGCCATGTGTGGGTCGGTGAAGTGTTGTGAGCCAGCCGTGCTTGCGGGTGCTTCATGCTGTGTGGTCTGTTGCAGGGGCTGGGTTCTCCTCTGAGTAGCTTGTCTGCCCTGGTCCTGGTGGTGGATTGCGTGGGATGTCCATGGGCTGTTGTAGGGCGTCGGTGTCGAAGGTGTGGTGGTCGTCTCCGGCATCACTGATGGGTTGTCTGGTCTGACCTGCTGGAGGTGTTGTTTGTCCCTCTGCAATGTGAAAGGGAGATGCATGTTGACATTGTGTTGACATTTATGTTGGCGCATTGTCATTGTAGACATGCAGACTGTGTGACAATGTACATTGTGACTGTTTGGGCAGTGCTGGCAATTTGAGGGGGGACAGTGGACATTTGGACTACATGACTGATGTGAGGTTGTACCCGTACATATGCATCTCACAGTTCCCTGCTCTGTCAAACGTGATTGGCCTGTTTCTGTGCATGGGCGGACCCAGTTGTGTCCCCTGTTCTGCAGTGTCGGTGTTGCACTTTGTGCCACATTGTCATTGGATGTGCTGTGATTGCTATGTGTGTGTGCTGCAGTGTGCCACGGGGATGGGGGACATGACCCTGGGTAATTGTGGGTGTGCAGTGTGCTACACATCCTTGTGCATGTGTGCCATTGTGCCCATCTCCCCCGTCCCCCCAGTCTCTGATCGTTACTCACCCTGTTGTTGTTGTGTCAGGTCCTCTCGAGCTGTGTCCGTACTCCCACCTCCTTGCACCGTCTCCACACTGATGTCTGGCCTCCATTTCCTCCAGCTCCTCCTATGGCGCAGGACTCCCACCTCCTGTCGAAGTTGCTGCCTTCCTGTTGGCAGCGGCTTTGGGCCTGGTTTAGGTTTTCACGTCATGCCAGCACCTCTTGGCCTCCTCCATTGGCCTCCTCGACACTCCGGCTGCATTCAAGATAGTCTGATTGTGGGTCAGTTGCTGGTAGTGTTCTGTTACATCCGTGACGCTGGTCTTGTTTTCCTATGGACTGCATCCCGTCTTCCTCTCCCTCTTCTCCTTGGCCTTCCCCGACCCCGTTGGTCCTTGCTGGTGGTCTGTGGGGCTTGTGGGGTTCGCGTTGGCCTCTGCACTGGGTCAGGGTGCATCCATGTTACTACGCACTTTGGATTGTTTCTGGTGTGTTGTTTTTGTTGCTTTTATAGTGCATTTTCCCGCCAGACGCGTGGAATTTGCAGGCCTGCCGCTGGTTTTCGCTGCTTTTTGTATCGCGATTGGCCTCATCGCAGCTTTTTTTGCATTCGTGTTTCGCATTTTTGCGGCGTGGCGTTGATTTTAATGCGCCCATTTGACGCGTTATCTGGTGACTATCGCATGGTACCGCCGTGTTGTGAATACTTGGTTAACACAGAGTAAATTTCCCGCGATATACTGCGATGTTGGAGGTTGCGTTAGGTAACTTTTGCGATGGTTATCCCACGTTCTTGAGAATATGCCCCAGGGTGTTTTGTTAACTTGCAGGCACCTGCACTTTCCAAACAGCCAATATAAACATGGCGTTGTGGCCGAAATTTATTAACACTGTGCGCCTGGTTTGTGTTACAATACAATGTATAATGATGCAAACTGGAGCAAAGTGTTGAACTGGGATTTATTCACTAAAAAAGGTAGACAGGGCTTGGTACCAAAAATGTAGACCTTCTCGAGACAGGCAAAATGCTGGAAAAACATTTACTCTTCGCCAAACCTTTCTAACTTTGCAAGTGTGTTCTACTCTACGGCACACATACAAAGTGGGAAAAGTTTTAAACTGTCGAAATGTAGTATTTTGTACTGTAACGGTACCATCTGTGTTCAAAACCTATGCTAGACTTCATGTACATACCCTTGTACTAGGGAACAGGGGGTGTGTGTTTGTGTGGCGCAAAGCACCGTAAAGTGCACCAGTGCAGAGAGAGAGCGAGAGATACAATGCCGTGGGCTATATCAAGGTGGGTTTCACTTGCTCACCGCAGAGCAGGGCTCCTGCTTTTAAGTGTCTGCAGTGTTTAAAGTGAATTTATACAATCCAATATTCCTCCGAGTTGCAACTTGATTTCCAGGCAGTGCAGCTACGAAACAATGCACAGGGATTGCCTCTTTCTATTTCTTAACTGTGCTGTCTAAAATAATGCACTGAGAGGCATATTCACAAGGATTCAACTCTGATTTATCGCCACCTTAACGCAACAAAAGTGGAGATAGATTTAACACCCCATTCACAAGCTGGGGCAAACTGCAGACAACGCCAGTATTCCCGCGATAACTGCCCCAAAATCTAACACCACGGCGGACACCACCAACTAACCCTAATGAGATGCAGAGTAGGCGTTCCCGTGCAAAAACACACGAAAAAACAACAACACCACTTTCACAACGAACTGACAGAACTGCGAAGCGAACCAAAAACAGGCGATAAGCCGCGCTAGCCGCAGGTATTAAACACCTGCCTCAAGCAGGTGTAAAGACGGACGTCTACCTGCAGTAGGCAACGGAGTCCCGCACACAGACATACCCGAAGAACAAACGACGCCATGGAGCTACTCTACATGCAGCTCGGAGCCCCAACAGGGCCACAACACCCACCGCCACCACCCCCAGGACCGCCACCACCCCCAGAACACGGACCCGCACCCCCCCGGACCACCACAGAGGCAGCGCAGAGTAAGACAGCGGACCTACCGAAAACGCACCACTCTCACAGACCTAACGTCCGCGGAAGTCATTGCCCACTACAGGCTCAAAAGGACAACCATCCTCCGCATCCTGACCAACATCGCCCACAGGCTGACGGTCCCAACACAGCGGAGAACAAACATCCCTCCGCAGACAAAGCTGCTGGCAGTGCTGCACCTGTTGGCCTCTGGGACCTTCCAACCAACAACTCTCAGAGTCGGAGGGGTCTCACAGCCAGCCCTATCAAAGTTAATCACACCTGTCCTGGATGCCATCATCAGCTTCATACCCCAGTACCTTCACTTCCCCAACACTGCACAGGAACAGCTGGAGACTAAGTAAGGCTTCTACGCCATAGCCGGATTCCCGGCCATGTTGGGGGCAATTGACTGCACACATGTCCCACTTGTGCCCCCTGCGGATACTGCACACCACTACCGCAACAGGAAGCACACGCATTCCATCAATGTGCAGGCAATAGTGGAACACCGGGGACTCTTCACCAATGGCGTCGCCAACTACCCAGGCAGTGTGCATGATTCCTTCATCTTCCGACAGTCCATCATCAACCAGCGCTTCCAGGATGGCACATATGGAACGGGACTGCTCGTTGGTAAGTACCAAATCAACACACCACACATCCCACAGCCACCAACGCACAAAGCACAACTGTGGGGATGCACACGTGACCTAACCACATCCGACATGTCAAACTACACGACCACCTACCAGTCACGACTACACCACTCCATGGTCATCCTGGGCTACCCCTGCACCCAATACAGACTTCACGTGGCACCACAGCCACACAACAGCTAAACGTGTGGGGATGCGGAATGCAGCCATGACACATGTGAGGCACTGCTCTGCCCTCATGACCCTACCCCAGTCTCCCGCAGGTCAGCGTCCCGTAGTGGTGGGCCCGTGTTGTCCGCTGTGCACCTGGGGCGACTAGCCCTGTGCGACTCGAGTCATCCCCCCTTGTAGTTCTGACATTGCATGTCTGTGTGCCTGATGAATGTTGGTGTAGTTGCCAGCACCAGCTACTCCCTGAGGACTGGCTTGGACTGGCTTGGACTCCGAGATGCAGGCAGTCCTGTGGTCCGGCGCAGGAAAAAGAGAGGCAGAGCTGGGTGGCCCAGAAGCCTAAATAGGCCTATTGCCTCCACCCCTTCCTACGCCGGAAACACGTCACTGGGACCCGGAAGTACCTCCTTGGGCCGGTCGCCAATCGGGCTAACCCGGCCGATGAGTGGGGGCGTGGCGAGGATCCGGGAGGCCGGGCCCTAATGGCGCGCTCTCCAAATCTCGCGCTTTTCCACACACAGCCAGCACAGGCGTCACTGAATTGGTGGGCCTGCCATCACATCCTGCCGAACCAAGTATTGACTCTTTTATCCCTGCACTGTCACAGGTGATCAAGGATATGCACTCTGCCCTTGGATGATGACACCCCTCCGGGACCTGAACACACCCACCCAGAGGCAGTACAATGCGGCCCACATACGCACCAGGGGCATCGTTGAACGCACATTTGATGTGTTGAAGTCACGTTTCAGGTGACTGGACGGCACTGGTGGGAAGCTCCTGTACAGCCCGGACGTCGTGTGCAAGATGATCGTTGCATGTTGTGTGTTGCACAACATCTGTGTTTGCACCAGGGCCCCATGGATCCCAGTTCCAGAGGTACCGGACGATGATGGTGGTGATGGGGCAGGTGGCCCACATCCCACTGCAGCTGCGAAAGGTATGGCCCGTAGGGACTCCATCATTACCACTTACTTCTCATGAGCATGTCACATGGTGACCGTCCGTGGCATTCATGGGACAGAAGTAGATGTCCAATTGCACTGCATGTGTGAATAAAACATATTTGCAGGTTACAGGTTGGAATTGTACATTGTCATGTTACATATCCCTGGGGTTTCAGATGTGATTTGCCAGGTTGTGCACATTTTCCGAACCAGTTGTGTCCTGTGTTCAGTTGTGGAGGTGTTGCTGTTTGTACCGGGATGTTGTCAATGTCGGGGTGCACTTCTGCTTAAGTGCATATGCTGCAAGGTGGGTGTGTCGCTCCTGCGGCTCTGATTTGTCTGCCACTGGTCTCTTTCATGAGGTGTGCCTGTAGGTTCTGTTCTTCCACGGTACTTGGATGTTGTGGTGTGCATGTTGTCCTCTGCAGTTGGCCAGGGTGCATCCGTGGTACTCCGCTGTTGATGTATTTTGTTGTGTGGCATTTTCCGTATGCTGTTCTTGTGCTTTTTCCCGCATTGCGCGTGAGTATTGCTGCCCTTGCGCTGGTTGTCACTGTTTTCTTATCGCGCTTTGGCCCATCGCAGCTTTTTTTGCGTTGTGGTTTGTGTTTTTATCTCCGTCGAGGTGGTTGTATCGTGAGCATTGGCCGCGGTGTCGGCCAACTATCGCATGCTACCGCCGTGTTGTGAATTCCACGTTGACACGGGGTTATTTTCCCGCGCTAGGCTGCGATATTGAAAGTTGCGTTACGCTACTCTTGCGGTAGCTATCACACGTTCTTGTGAATATACCCCTAAATTGGAGAAATGTCAGGTTAAATAGATGAATTCACTTAATACACTGCAGGCGCATAAATACAAGTGGTCAGCTCTGCACAGACATTATATATCATTCTGAGATGATGTGCCTATATAAAGTACTTGTAGGGTTGGGCACTCCGTGTCGATTTACAGCATCATTATAGAGGTGACGGAATGGCTCTGTGAGTTGAGCGTTCTCTAATGAAACAGACGGTGGTATTCTAGTCACAAGTTGCCATCAGCACGAGCGATTCAATCTTCCATCCTTCTAGAGCTAGGTAAATTGAGTTACCATGAATTAGGGTAAAAATAACACATTTTATTTACAGATTTTAGGAATGACGCCGATATAATAAAAACAAGTCGATTGATGTAAGGCAAACCTTCGGTGTTGCATTTTCTGTAGATATTTGCAGACAGCCGGCTGAAACAATTATTGGTCTCCTGTCTAATAATACAGCATAAAGTAGAGCTGTTTAATTATGATGCTAACTTGTTTCTGAATCTGTGCCTTAAATGCCCATTCAGACAGCCCTGCGTTTCTGAAAGTAGGAGAGGGGGCTCAACACCGCATTACCTTGTCGAGCGCCGGCCTGAATCCCCTCTCTTTGAGAATTACACTTTTTCACACCAAGACACATGTCCTTTTGCTCCCCTGGGCCCTTCCCTTTTCTTCCTGGCGGTGATCAATTACCAGTCTCCCGCAGAGGTGTGAGGCTCGCCGCTGCACCTCGGGATTGGCTGGAGCCGACCCGGCCTCTCAGCGCAGGCCTGCTGCAGCCCTCGCTTCTCACCTCCGGCCTGCATCCCGGGTCGGCCGAGCCGAGGCAGCTGCTACCTGGGCGATGCAGTCACACTAATCCGCACATGGCTCGCTCGGCTCTAATCCCATTAGCACACCTGAAATAACAGCCGCGGTGACAAATGGCCTCTTGTTTCTGCAGCTCTAACGACTGTCCTCAGAAGGAGGATTGCTAATGCTTCCGCGAGGGCTTATTATCATGGAGGAGAGAGAGTTACAATAGACTTAACGATTCAGAGTGCCCCCTCGGACATGGTGCGCGCCTACACCTCCTGCGGGGCTGACAGGAATGTGAGAGGCCGCACTTGCTAGAGTCCGCGCCCGCCTCTGACAGCTGCTCTCCGCCCGAACGTAACCAAGGTGGTGTCGGGTACCGCAGTCAACTAAAAAGAGCTTTTCTTTCAGCTTACCTGCATACTACTGCGACTGGGTCGCGTGACAGGCCCGCCGTGCTAGTTACAGTATGTGTTTATGATGTGAAGTGCGTAAGTGGGTTGGTTGGTGTGTGAGTTTTCGTGCGTGCTTGTGTGCTCACCGGCGTTCGTGTTGTGTATTTGTGGATACGCGTGTATACCTGAGTGCATGCTGAGAACGCGTGCTCCTCTGTATGTTCATCTGTGAGTACAAGTATGAGTGCCTGCGTGGATTCGCCTGTGTGTTTATGTGGGGTTGTTTGTGTATGCGTGTCTGCGTATGCTTGTCTACGTGTGTGCGCGTGTTCATGTGCTTGTTCGCTGATGTGTATGTGTGTGCCCTGTATGTGTATTGTTGCTGAAGTAGGATATCCCTTCTAGATTATCAGATTTCTAAAGTAAAGAGAAGAAGCGTTAATTGCGCATGCGTGGTCAACGCGGCAGGCAGCAAGTGTGTGGTGTCTGTACCTCACCGAAAAAAGGGCATTTAACATTTAAACCCAGCGACTGCTCTGCATGGTTCATACGAATAGTTGGAAAGGCCAGGTGAAGGCCGGCCTGCCCCTACTTTGGTATTTACGAAGAGCGCTCTATTACCGCGCACATTTCAAAACAGGAACAAGTAGCAATGAATAAAAAACGAGCCAATCAGAGCACAAACCCCTGATTCCTACAAACGCAGCAGAGAGTTCGGGAGTCAGGACGCACTTCCGGAGAGGTATAATTAACATTAAAAAATGAACCGACAACCTATATGGGAAAAGGGTGTATGTTGTAGGCATGAACTGTACATGATCTCTCTCGTGACCCGACAGCACTGATTATCGAAGAGCACTTCCACAGTAGTGCCTCGTAGGCCCAGACACAAGTTTCTACCAAGCGCTCAATGAGGACCGATCAAACCAATACACTTCTCGGGCCGGGTTCTCTGGTGCGAGGTGTCACCCCGGGAACTCTGCACAAGTATCCCCAATTAAGAGCAGTAGTTGGTATTTCCCCGCCCCCAAGTGGAGCTATGAGATTGTGCACAACACTCCCCTGACAGAGGAGTTGAGGGGCGTTAGGCACTGATGGCATGCACACACCGGTGAATGTTGCACCACCTACGCGTTTGGGCACCTATCACCTTAACTCACTCGAATACCCCCCCCCCCTCCCACCCTGGTGAGTCCTAACCAAAACTCTCCACCATAACCCGAGGGCAGAGTCCGGTACCAAATGCACAACGTTTGACATCTACTTCTTAAGCGTGCAAGTAAAAGTACTGGGACTTGTCGATTCTCATTGACCGGGGTTACTGGGAAAGTTTAATACGTTGAGAAATGTGAACGTTTGGGACGATAAAAAGAGAAGGTTCGAGTCGTAATAAAGAGACGTGGCGCGTGCGATTTCGGGTGATAGCTGCTGCGGTTGCTTAAGTGGTTTTGACCAGGGCGAGTACGGCACTTCCGGTTTTAGAGCAAAATATTTTCCTCGTCAAATTAGGTTTTATCCTGCAAAGGCTGCTCCTGGGCGGACGGCACCGAAAAGCAAATGTTGCAAAATATTGCAGGACTGAAGTGAGAACAGTACACCACCCTCCTGTCCTTAGCAGACCACCGTTTGCCCCGTGCTCTCATCTGACGTCAAGGCCGCCGCGCTGGGCTACTTGGAAAGGAAAGCTGAACCGAGCTTGCGGAACAGTTCATTATCTCAGGGACTGAGTCGGAATGGACACACCTGAGCACTTTCTCAACATAGACAACACACGTTTAAAGCAGTACTTGAAATGGCAGTATAGACGTGTGGGTTCTTACCATCAGGTAGTGCCTAGTGCTTGCTCCTGAGTAGTGGGTGCTCTCCAACTAAAATGATCGCTCCCTTGTCCAGAAGTGCAGGTACTCTCCCTTTTAAATGAAAGAAGTGCAGGTACCCAGTACCTAACAGTACCTGCCCAGTTAAGGTACCAACTTAAAGCCACACAAAACACGAGGTTCAAGGTGCGCTCAGGGGGGTGGTGACCCCGAAATCCCCTCGCACCACCACAGTCAGGGTGACAGATACACAAATGTAGATATTTAACAGCAGCTGGCATTTAAACCCATCAGACGCCGCAGACATAGTTCTTCACGTCCCACACTATATATGCACTTGTTGCAGTCGCAGGCTGCTGTTTACCACATCACCTCACTGAGATTCAGGCATAAGTGGTGAATAAATAGGTTTATAAAAGTACACTCTTCCCAACAAGTCATATTTTTCTGGCACGTGAAAACTGAGAGGAATTAAAACAGGTAGTTTTAAGCAGCTTTTTGTTTTTCAGCGGGGAAGTGATGAGATGGGTGTTGCAAAACAGAGCACATTTTGCGTTACTCGCCTCGTATCCTTCTGTTCCTGCCGAAAAAAGCACAATATTGCAAGGTCTCGTGTTGATGTTGCAAGTAATGAAGCTGTCAATTATGAGATCTGTAGCGATGGGGGCGTGGGTGTTGCGCGGAGGTGGGTTGAGGATAAAGATGGACCTTGCAGTTGAATTTATCAGAGGGTGAAATGCTACCGTCTTTTTTTTATTAATAATTGTCAACAAATCGTGGAAATGTATATATCCGAGTTTCCCTTTAACAGTAAATGCAGTTCCTGCGTCGAGAGCACAGCCCTGACCACGACCATGTTTGCCCATGACGAGGCTATTTGATATATGATTTATTTTTGTTGCTTCGCAGGCCGGCGTTTGCTATACCTATCTTTGCAAACTCCTTGTTGCATTTTAAGTGAATAATGAGCAGGATGCGATTCGACGGGTGTAAAAATGAAGGCATTTTAAACCCCAGCCAGTAACTGGGCTATTTAAAAAAAGAAAACGAAATCACTTACACTTTTTTTGTGAATAATGCCACACCGAGGAAAAGTAAACAACGTAAATCATGCATGAAGAAAGTGTGAAACATGTCGAGATAAAGCCCAGCACACTGCAGTCGGGCTCAGGCGATGCGGGAGGTGTGCTTGGCTGACATCAAAGAGGCGACAACTGGCCTTCAATCATATTTTTTTTGTCATTGCGAAAGGAAAACAAACCAAAAAGCCTTTCTACAAAACCAAAATAAATTAATTCCAGTGTCGGGGCACACATCCACCAAAACAGTATGTTTCTGCTTGAAGTAGGCAGAATAAATTAATATAACGCGTTACTTCATACAACGTCTTTCGGCGCTAGGGACATAATTGTTGGTTGGTAAGACCCCCAACGTATCAAAACCTGTATTAAAATACAAATTTACAGAAAATGAGTATATTTCATAGTCCCACGCTCGGTGGCAGATTCTTGGAAATAAATTCGGATATTAACCGCAAAGTGTTGTCTTAAAGAGTTAATTGTGTTTTGAAGGATGCATTCGGACATTATTTCTGTCCATGCAAAGTACCAAAACACATTACCAATATTGTTATCATTCTTCCAGCATTATACTAATTCACAAATTGTAGAATGTGCGTTTCGGTGCCGGCGAAGATCGTTCAAAATACTTTGTGCAAACCCCGCCATTATCTGTGCCATTAAATTAACCTGGCGTGGCGCACTTCAGGTAGCATACAAGAGACTGTGCACCTAAATCAAGAATGAATAATAGCCCCCTACCTCTCAATGCGACCCCCCCTTCCACCCAAAGCACACACAAACGCTTACAAACACACGTTCAAGCTCTATCACTTTAGTGACTCACACATTTACTTTACCTGGTACAGAATATCGACTTTTACAGCCTGAAGTTCTCGGCATGGCCAGTAGACGTCGCACGAGCTCAAGCATTAAAAAACAACCAAGCCATTTTTTGTACTGAAACATGTTACGTATCTGCTCACTCCCCTGGTTTTATTATTCAGTCAGCCCAAACAGTCATAGAAGTAATATATCGCAGGCATAATTTGCGCGTATAAATAACTGCCACAGGGCAAGGCAACATGGACATAATTTACTAACAATGCTTAAATGTACTTTTGCTACTTAGCAGAAAATGCATCGGTCGGTTTGGGGAATCTTTGTGTACAACAGATTAAATTGCGCAATTTGTTAGTTTGAAGCGCTTCGGGAAAATTATTGCAACTTCGAAACAATGCCATGGCAGTGGTTTAAAGAAATCTTCAACTCCAAGACAGCAGCTAAATAACCCTTTAACAAAAAAGACCAACTATTTTAAGTTGGAGGCAATGCTTAGTGCTGTAGTGTCTATAAAAGCCTTGGTAAGATATGTATACATTATGCTTTAAAATAAAATAAAACCGTGTTAAAATTCAACATGGAGGAACGGGGCATATCTTTTTCTTTCAGCATAATTTCATTATCTCATTCGTGGTTTTTGCTGTCACTTTATAATTTTGTCCCTCGCTTTCCTTTGATAGCGTGCAGATTCGTGTATAAACTTTTGGCCATCTCAAGCGTTTAGACATTTTTAATATTATTACTGCAAAGTGTTTATGGGTTGTGGTAAAACGGGCACGCATTTATATCTTAAGGGCTCACATAACATGACTGCCAACATGGGTCACTAGGCAAGAAAGTGACTGACTGCAGCTGAGGGGGTTCTGTCACCCGATTGAACTGCCCGGTACTTTGAATATTTCGGAAGGAAAAGGTTAAATAAGAAGAGACACGTCTGCATATTTTCTTATAAATATAGAGTTTATTTCCTAAACATGAATAAATAGCATATTAAAATTACAAATGTTGCAAACAATAACAGAGTCTGTCACAGTATGAAGCTCGGCCCTCGCTGTAGCGACACTTCAGCCCAGCTCACTGTGGCCCCTGGGCCGCTCCGAGGCCGCTAGAAGCCCCTCCCCCTCGCCCCCTTAGGCTGTGCAGGGCTCAGGATTGGCCTCGCCCGAATGTGGCTGCTGCAGCCCGGCCTGACCTCTGAGTGACTCCTCGGCCGGAGCGGGCGCCCTTTGTTTCCCGGAGTACAGTAAACACAGCCTCAAACCCCAGCAAACTCTCCGTGCAGGGACCCCAGAGCACCCCCACCGATCTCCACACTTCATATTCTTTTAATTGGAAGGTTCTCCTGCCTCCCCCTGACACAAGCCTTCAATGGCCCGCCTCGCCTGTAGGAAAGCCATTAATTAGCTCCCCCCTTTCTCCTCTCCCGCCGTCTTATCGCTGACATTCCAACATTATCTCCATAGCATTTATCATCTTGGGTTATCTTTTGTTACCCCTTCCTCACCCCCCCCCCCTCCCCCGCCGCCCTTCTCCGTACCCACGGGTGGGCACTGTCTACTGATGAGGCCCTCTCTACAGTTGTCCGTCACGTGCCACACCGACGGGACCACCACTTAGAAACAGCGAATACACGGTGGAATCGTGCGACGGACTTTAAAGGACACCTACGGCGCTGGTCACCTGGCCTGCGAGCGCGTGTCATGTTAAATAAAACATGGAGGGGTCTGCAAAGCCCTCAGCGAATTGAATCTAAGAGGCACCGCTGACGCACATAAGATGCCCCATATCTCTTAAAAAGTCATTCAAGTATTGCAAAAATACATCTAAAGAATATGTAAATTATAAAGATTTCTCTGGTCCTGTTCTTCATTAAGATGTCCATGTTACAAATGACGGCGCCTGACCTGCAACCCCAAGAGAACCAGGGGTGAAACAGGGACACAGTAGAACAGGCGTGATGGCATTTTCACATGTTGGTAAAAAAGCACTATGGAAAACCTGCGGCGCCCACCCACTTCTCAGCATACAGAACCCCCAAACTGGCCCCCTCCACTTAGATTATGCGACAAGATGGTCACTGAGTATACTTGCTCGCATGTTCCTCTGTTGCATCTACTTGCTCATTGGAATTGTATGTCGGCCCAGTATTTTTTTAAAGCAATTCTTTTTATGTCCGCCATCTTCATTGTAAAGCGCTACTTCACACTGAGTGGTCAGCGCTATGTAATCCCCCTAAATAAATACATAAATAAATAAATGGAACTTGTACAGAGGGCCTGCATTTATAGAAACTATACGCCCTCGGTTCCAGAAAAAAACAAAACAAAATATTCGCCTGCATGCAACTAATTGAAAAGTCCATCCAACTTATTTGGGAGGGGGGGGGGCTACCTGGTCTGCAGGGTTTGGATAAGCGATCTCTCGGAGACCTGGTGGGTTTATACAGAGAGAAAAGAAGAGATTTCTGGGTTCTGATTGCGGAATCTCAGGGCCAAAAGAACCGGCGGCGCTGCTGCCTGAAGTCACGCCGAGGGCCGGGTATGTGGTGCAAGGCGGCAGTTCACGATCACTGCCTGGGTCTCACCTTCTACTGGTCCAGGTGGGAGACAGTCGCACACGTGGCTCGGGAGTGAGACAGTTTGACAGCCGTTAAACACTGCTTCAGAGGGAGCCCTGGCCCAGAGGCGAGCCTTACTCCGAGCGAGGACGCGGGCAAAGTTTTAGTGTCTTCATTATTCTTAATTAATCAAGGGAGGCCTGGCAGTGACACATGCCGCATAATTAAGGTGCGGCTTAAAACAGCGCAGCATCATGAAAGCTTTTGCCTCCTTCTGAAAAGAATCAGGCAGGCGGGTAGCATTGAGAACAATCCTAAAATTGCGTACATCAGATACATGTTATAAAAAACACAAGATAGAACAGTGGGATCCCAACATACCGCCTTTTGAAATCTTCTGCTTGAGACGCTGAATTAAAAAAAAATGAGGCAGTTTGAGATTTCAGACCACAGGTGGTTTTACGTTTGTGCTGAGTGAGACCTCCTCTATATCCACCCAAAAGAAAGCGTTCAAAGCCGATACCATTGGCGAAAGAGACTTCTGCCTCGAAAGTAATAGCAATAGAAGTCATTGCTTCACAGCATCGCCAATCTTGCAAATCAGAAATGTTGCTGTCTGGTTTGTCCCACCCCTGAGTCGATCAGACCTGCGACAGATCTTCCCTTCAGTGGCAGCTCGATGACATCGGGTAGCAGGCACAAGCGTGGAGTCCACCGCCCAGCAACGCACGGGCAGCCCAGCGCCTGCCACAGGAGCCCCCAGACCCAACCACAGGCAGTGAGCAGCGGTGGGACATCATAGATTGTAGTTGCATTTATATAGCGTTTACCACCCCTGACGAGGAGTTACCAGAGCGAGTGCCGTTATACAGAAAAAAATAAGACCTACATTGTGAGATACAAGTACTTTCCCAAATTACTTAGTGAAAAGTACGTGTCTGTGGACATTGCCATTTATCATAACTTACTGTACGGATTTGTTAAAGTAATATACCCAATCGATCATATTACATGTGTAGTTTTGCTTCATAAAATATACAAATATAAAAAGCATAATTTCCAGGGTTAAACGTACTATCCCCTTAGAGTTCACAGAAGTGTAACTCTAAATAAAAATGTTTCTGTTTCAAAATGCTCCCTTGAGAACATTTCTTTAAACATAGACATTTTATTCTGCAGAGTTCGCCAAGGCTTTATTTTAAATATACTACTAACACCAGCGTTTTAAACCAGATTATTGAGGCACAAAATTAGGATTTGCTCAAATCTTCCGCGGGAAAAGGGAACAGTCGCCTTCAATAAAATGCAAATTTCAGAATGGCATCGGAATGCCAGTACCTGACAGCGAACTGCAGCTTCAGGGAGGGCTGTTTCGGGGCCAATCCGGGGACAGGCTGTCAGTGTTTGTAAAATGGACACAGCAGGGCACCACCTCAGAACTGACAACTGTGTGAGCCCGAGTGAAGGACTGTCTGGGTTAGGTCGGCAGTGGGGAGGAAGGGCCAGGCTGCGAGGAAGGAACGGCTTAACATGCGTGGAGATTTCACAGGGCTGGCTTTAAGCAACAACAAACTGATAACAGTGGGGACAGGCAGACTGTTTAGATACCCGGCAATTGCACTCAGGGGGAAATCAAGCTACGGAACCAGGGATAGACGGAAGTGGACGTTTCTGTTTTTTTTCCCAAAATGTTACAATTTCACCTTTTTTACTTTTATCGGTTATGTATTACATCTCAGACTAATAATGCAAGCAAGTTTTTTAGGCTTACCAACCACTTTCTAGACATCCCCAGATATCTGTAGAAGGGGCCACAACTAATAGAATTGGGAAGCTTGTTGATTAGAGACAACAATGAGGAAAATGGCGATTATGTGTGTGAGGAACACTACAGATGTTGCATTTTATCATAAAAGTTGAACATTCACAGTATTGAACCGAGCAGGTACACACGGTGTAACGGAAGGCGTGGGGGACAGATTGAGAACTAGACACATCAGTACAGAAGATTGAAAGATTAAGAATAATGCACCAGAAATGCGCCCTCATCGTGCGGGGCACATTGTGGTGACACGGGGACTGCGCCTAGAGCACAGACTTCCCTAGCAGGGGCGGTGAAGCTTCGCGTGAGGAAGCTCACAGCCACACGCGGGTTCTGCAAGCACCAATACAGCTGCGAGGCTTCGTGGCCAGACTTTTCAGCTCATGGCCATTTCTACAGCCACTCCCGAGCTCTGTGGGTTACCCTTCTCTTATCGAAGCGTTCTGCCCATCGATTATGTGATAATTCACTCTGCTCTCGGCCAATGCGAGACAGCGAGCAGAGGCGAGGGCGCTGATTGGACGAGAACACATCAACCTCCGCCTACCGGGATTAGGGCTAGACCATTTCCAGTTTTGTGCGGGGGTGGGTGTCTCCGTTCTCCCTAGCGGCTCAATCGTATTGGTTTTGAGGGGGCAGAAGCCACAGCCCAGTTCAAAAGTTGCATGTTCTCATTTGCAATTGTGCTGTTGACACATACAGCTGTAAGAGCACGTTCAGCTGTGCACTCTCAGGCATTTGTACAGGAGGGGAATTTCTATAGAAAATATTGTGCAGGCATTTCTTAAAGTGCAAACATTTAACTTTCAGATACGGTAATTAGAACAAAAACGTCCCTTTGTCAAAAGAAACGACATGTCACCAAAATCTTAAGGAAGACGATCTTGCGTTGTCAAGCGCCCCTGTACTGGCTGCTGAGCTCAGCCTCTATGACATCTCGGTGACATCACTGACACAAGGTGATCATCTATGCACATGGCCCAGACCAGAGGACAGCGAGTTGTGTCGATTTAACGGCCAGACCCCAAAACTGGAGAGTACAGTAAGCAGTAAGAACAATGTAAGGAGTCACAGGGAGTCTGTTTAAGAGCTTTTTCTCTGACAAAACAGTACTGATTGATTAAGTGATGTTTTCTACGCATGACTCCAAACCTACCGAAGTTGAAATGCTGACTCGGTGACACCGAAATGACTTTCCATTGAAATGCGTTGGGTGTAATTGCTCCCCTGGGACCAGCCTGGGGCAGCAAATCCTCTGTCTCACCTGACAGTGACGCATACCTATCTTTCGAATCAACTTTCGTCCATTTTTCCACTATAATCTTTAAGCCTGTTTCGGACGCTGCTCCAGCCTGCCACTGTCGCAGTGCTGCTGTGCCAGGGAGCGCCGAGAAAGGGTTCCTCGAGACCTTCAATGCTGTATCGAGAGTCATCTGAGGGTAAAATGCTGCGGCTCCGCTTGGACTTTCCGTTGAAATATATTGAGCAGGAGTATCATTTCTATAGATCCTTATAGCAGGAAATCAACCATTAGTTTAAAATGCATGTCGCGCCCTCGAAACACGGGTTACCAGAAAGCTGAACCCAGGAACGCCGAGAAATACAAAGCCCCTGTGCTCATCCCTTGGCAGCTCTGCACTGGGTTGTGTGACCGAGCAGCCGTCTGCAGCCGGCGCTGGCCACGCCCCCTCTCCTCCCCCTCCTCAGCGCTAGCGAGTGGTTGCAGCCCATGAGCCATTGTGTGCCGCGCGACCTGTTATGGCCACCACTACTTCCGGGTTCCAGCATTCTGCTCCCGAGGATCCTCCTCCGACGCTGCCGCCGCCGCCGCGCACTTGGAGCAGACTAGGGAGCAGGAGCGCGCGCACACAGAGCCGCGCTGGGCACGCCGCCGTATAGCGCTCAGAGCTCGACCAGAGCAGGGATCCTCCAGGGCACGAGCGCCTCTCGCTAGCCTCGCGCAGACTGACCCAGGAGCAGCACCGGCACTTCAGCCCGCACCCAACCGCCGAGTGCGGGTCCGGCTCCCGCAGGATCCGCGCCCACCCCGCCGTGACAGCCGCTGATTGACAGCCATGAGATCAGGACGCTGACTTTGAGAGGGGGACACGGCACGTCTTTTAAGACAATTTTAAAGATTTTTGTTTTACTGTTTTATTTCAGTCTAGGCAATTCCCTTTTTTTACTCGTTTCTCCTGCATTTGGAAACTGAAGTGGAGTTTTCATGCTTTGTTCTGATCTCCACCGAAACTGAAGATCCGGTTCCTCTACTCCTTTGGAGACTTTAAAGGATTTCTTTTTTACTTTGACGCCTTTATTTATTTTTGTGGAGTTTAGTCGCGCTGTGTTTTCCTTTCCACACTGGCATCGGAGGGATATACTAGAATTTGAAGAAGAAAGGGGACAGCCGGCCAGGCCGATGGCGCAAAGGGTACGTGTTTTTAACGTGGGGTCTGCACATCAGTACTGTTTACTGTCAAGGAGACTTGGACAAAAGTTCGACACTTTATTGCCTCCTAAAGTAGCCCATCTCTGGACTATATTTCAGCATCAAAAGTATTCCTAAATTAATACAAACACATTATGGGCGTCTAAAATCTCAATTACCATTGTCAAACCTAAGGGGTAGGTTGCTTCACTTACAGACTATAACTCAGCATATGAGCAGTGTAGTTAAATGGGGTAATTATATTAGTAAAATCACACTTATGCAAACAATATGACATTTATCTCACGATCTCGAAGGAAGGGTGCCCTCCTTACAAGTCCTAAGAAATTTAGTAACCTCCAGCCATGCAAATAAGTTAGATCTGAAGTCGTGCTGTATTTACCAATGTTATTGGTAATATATTCCAATGAAAATTACAGTTTCTGTGAAAACACCCTTGCAGATGCTCCTATTGAATGTTGCATATTTATAGATTCAAATTGTGACTTTTCATTGCACGTCACTTCTTCAAGTGCGTGCCCGTACTTATAAAAATGCGTTAATGGCTCGGAAAACAGACGTAAAGTAGGAAGTTGTGAAAACATATGTCAGCTCCTAAGTTGCAGCCCGTGTACCCGGGCTGCAGAAGCATGTGCACATTTACAAGTCAAGGCAGAGAGGGCTGGCCCAGCCTCGTTTACACCTTGGCTCTAATAGTGTCAACTCGTGAGAATTGTGGGGGAGACAGGTTTCTAGCATTGGCCCCAAAGTGGCTTGAAGCTGCAGTTGCAAAGTGAAAGGGCTACTCATGAAAGCACGTGAAAGTGTAGGACCTGGTGCAAGAAAGTGCACACCACACCTCGGTAACTTGTGCTACTAAGCTGGGCTCTTGCGAGCCGAGCCTCAGTACACCCTAGCTTCTTGTCAGTGAAAATATATACGCAAGAAAATGGGTATTGGCATTGTGATTGCACTTTTTAAAAAGAGATTCTGCAAAGCCTAACCTGCTCCTTTTAAAGGATGCGCTAACTTGTTCCCTCGAAATGGCTTTCACTTTCTCAGCTCTTTTAAAAACACCACAGGATACTGCTTTCAGAAAGGCACACCTTGGTGTCACATGCCCAACATTTAAAACCATAGCTTTATAATTTATTGGAAAGTGCAGTAGGGTGCTGGTAGCATAAATGCACGACCGTGCATCATCTGCACGTACTTGTAGCCTTTCAATTTTTAAGTTATTTGAAAATACCAGACGAGGCTGCGATTACAAAGGCACTACCTGGAATAATCTGCACACTCCTTGGAATTACATTAGGATGCTGCTATTACACAGACGCACCTTTGCTTCATCTCCACATTCTTTAAGCCTTTTCACTTTTTAAGTTATTTGGAAATGCTGTAGGGTGGTGCTATTTCAAAGATATAACTTTGCATCATATGCACTTTTCTTAAGGCCTTTCACTTTTTTAATTTATTTGAAATATCGTAGGATGCTGCGATTACATAGACACACCTTTGCACCCCCTGCACATTATTTAAGCCTTTCCCTTTTTTACATTATCTGGAAATACCGTAGGAGGCTACTATTCCATGGTCCCACCTTTGAATCATTTGCACATTCTTTGTCTTTCACTTATTTAGAGTGCAGTAGAATACTCCTATTTCAAAGACACAACTTTGCATCATCTGCACATTTTTTAAGCCATTCACTTTTTGAAGTTATTTTGAATACCTCACGATGTTGCAATTAAAAGGCAGCACGTGGTGTAATACATTCATTAAAGCTTTCATTTTTAAGTTATTTGGAAGTACCGTAGGGTGCTCCTATTTCAAAGACAAAACTTTGCATCATGTGCACAAAGCCTTTTACTTTTTTAAGTTTTGTGAAATGCTTTAGGACGTTGTAATCACCGCATGGTGAAATCTGCACGTTCTTTAAAACCTTTCAGTTTTTAAAATTATTTGCAAGTACCGTATGCTGCTGGTATTGCAAATTTAGAATACTGCTCTTACACCATGGACACTATTTTTACCATATGCAGAATCTTTAAAGTCCTTCACTTTTTTCGAGTTATTTAAAATATGAGATAATGCCTCGATTACACAGGGACCATTTGGTACTATGTTGTGTTGCGTGGAACCTCTATGTGTTTCACCACACATTGTGAAAAGTGAAAACTGTGAAAATCAGAAACATTGGCATTTTCCCGTGTCAGCTTCCGCCCTCAGACAGTTTGCCCTTGTTCTTGTGTATGCATTATATATATATATATATATTTATATTTATCCGTGATACTTCTGCTGTAGGCTAGTCATATTTTTCTCCCAGAATGTAAGGGGGGCTTCTTTACTTGTCTTAGATGCTAACTAAGAAACCTGTCTTAATAAATAAAATAAGTGTTTCTAACTGGAGATGACTAAGAAGAAATGGTGCAGCTGCAATAGTAAATAAGTAGTGGGACAGTGACTTGCGTTGTAGTACGAGGTATTATAGGAGGGAGAGAGATAAACAGTTGAAGAATTAGCTTGGTAAGAGGATAACGCCCCTCTGCTCCACACAGAAAGATAGGGTGCATGGTTTGAGAATATATGGGGACGGAATTGCATTGGAGATTGATACATGTTAGGAGAGTAGTGTAAGAAGACGTTGAGAAATTACACCAAGAAGGGAGTTGCCTCTCAAATACAAAAGTAGAAAAGAGAATGTGGGGATATATATACATATATAAATATATATATAAATATATATATATATATATATATATATATATATGCTTTCACAAATATTTTTGCTTCCTTAGTTGTCTAACTTTAAAAGAGAGCGATTTTAGGACACGAATGTAAAAAAATTGGTAAGTATCACTACAAAGGAGGGCGGATATGCCCCCAAAAGATATAAATATATATATATATATATATATATATATATTTATATCTATATATATGTTTATGTATATATATGTATATGTGGAGATATGTATATATATATATATATATATATATATACATACACACACTTTCAAGTTTTTGAGAGAGGGCTTTTAGGAGAGGAATGTAAAGTTGTTGGGAACTATTACGGCTATGTCTTAAAAGAGAAAAATATAGTTGCATATTTCATGCATATATATATACATAGCCAAAACGTTGTCTTTAATTGTCCATATTTGAGAAATAATTTTATTTTAGGATAATCTGAAAAAGTTTGGAATTAACATTGAAATGGAGATCGCAGCCCCTAAAAGAAAACGAGTTGGGCTGCATAATTTGTGCATATAACAGCCCGAGGGCTAGCCCTAATTGACTTGCATTTGTTAGAGAGTGATTTTTACAACAGGGATGTAATAAAGTTGAAAAATAGCTCCTTAAATAGGGACGCATCTCCAAAATAACAGAGCAGCGGTGCAGATTTTATGGGGCAGGATAGGGATTTAAGAACTCTCTAAAAAGAAGGAATTGGGGTGCAGTTTTGACATTTTTACGGAGAGTGTGGTGTCCTGCGGGGATGTGTGAACAGAGTGCTTTTCTCGGTGTGACTTTGTCCTCTGCAGGCTCTCTCTGACCCCTTTTTTTCTCTCCTGTCTGCCCTGCAGTACGACGAGCTGCCCCACTACGGGGGGATGGACGGAGTGGGCCTCCCCAGCACCATGTACGGGGACCCCCACGCGGCCCGATCCATGCAGCCCGTGCATCACTTGAACCACGGCCCTCCGCTGCACTCCCACCAGTATCCGCACACGGGCCACACCAACGCCATGCCCCCCAGCATGGGCTCTTCCGTCAACGACGCCCTCAAGCGGGACAAGGACTCCATCTACGGGTAGGTGCCGTTGGTCAGGGTCACCTTGAGGCCATCACAACTCGGCCCTGAGAAATAACACCCACAAAACACATACTGTGTGCATTTAACAACTACAGCCGCCGACCTAGCTCATTGTGAAACCACTTATTCTGTGTAGGGAGCCAAACAGTGTCTACTTAGTGTTGAGATGTTGTGGGGTGATTCCAGCCTGGTAGGTCTGTCTGAGACACTCGGTGCCACAACAGAGCGTGCTGGCTATCTCTGATGCACCGGTTCAGTTAGTTTTATTTACAATAAATAGCTTTGGTGCTCTGTCATCTGATCCCCTCCTGTAGACTTCCAGATAATAACGAGATTGTGGGATTCACAGATTTTCAAGATTCACTGTGAAGATTCACACACTTCCAAGACCCCCTTCCTCCCATGTGCGGCAGAAGTGTTCTGGAGAAAGACTCTCACATCTAGCTGCTCGCGGTTTCAGTCACTATGAAGATTCACACACTTCCAAGGCCCCCTTCCTCCCATGTGCGGCAGAAGTGTTCTGGAGAAAGACTCTCACATCTAGCTGCTCGCGGTTTCAGTCACTATGGAGATTCACACACTTCCAAGGCCCCCTTCCTCCCATGTGCGGCAGAAGTGTTCTGGAGAAGGACTCTCACATCTAGCTGCTCGCGGTTTCAGTCACTATGGAGATTCACACACTTCCAAGGCCCCCTTCCTCCCATGTGCGGCAGAAGTGTTCTGGAGAAGGACTCTCACATCTAGCTGCCCTGCCGTCTCGTCGTGCTGTTTCAGTACTATATCATTACGGGCAAATCACATATCACAAGGTAAAGTACTTGCTGTTTTAAACCGGAGCACTGCTGTAAGAGCCCTGGCTGTGTGTGCAGTACTGTCGACTCTCTCGTGTGGACTTCCTGCGAGACTTTGTTTTAAGACAAGTAATTGTGTTTAGTCACTAAAATGGACAAAGTCACTGCTTAAGAAAGTAATGTGAACCACGGAGACGCCGTGCCTTTGTACCCAGCGAGTCTCTGACAATAAATATATGCTGGGCTCACTGACTGTTAGTACCAAGGTGTGGGTTTGTTGAAGTTTCCAAAGCATTGGGGCCTCTAAGGAAGTGGGGGCGCTTTGTGTAGATGTTGGACACCTCCATTATATTCCTGAAGTAGACTTGTACGGCTCTTTTTTGTTTATAAGTGTGTTAAATTGCCCATTATATCACATTCACTCACTTCTTCCGCCGTTATTACGCTGTAGGGGCATCATCGTAATTACGCTGTAGTTGTGGGCCCATTTCGCGAGATCTAAGTGTTTGTGTCGCTGACCGAACTCGTGAAAAAGTGAAGTGTGAATGTGTTTTGCACATAAGTGGACTCTGCGATCTGGGGACAACTTGCCCGGCTGACCCTGTGAGTTTCAGCGATAGTTGGTCACAAAGGCAGATGGCAACAAGTATTCTGTTGCATCACTTTCAAAACTTTAAATTCGCCGTGCCGTCAAAATTGTTTAAATCGCCGCGGCCCCCTTTCTTAAACTGGTCAGAGACTCGTGCGTTCTGACATATGATTTGAAATACATAAATATTCGTTTATATCTTAGGGCTGAGCTACATAATAGAACCATTCACCAAAAATAAACGCACACGGGATTTTACGCTCAAAATAAATAACACAGTTAACAGACATTACAAGATTTGTCATTTATTCTGCTTTGAATAGGGGGCACAAATTATTGTTTTAGTTAAAGTTAAATATTTCACAGTGATCTGAATATGTTAATGGATTTCTGCTATTTTCAATAATATGTATGTTTCAAAACAATTCCAATTCGGGTTTTGTGTACCATTCCCCGACTGGCAGAGTGCCCAGACAATACAGACAACAATATCAATTATTGACTGACTTGGGGTAGAATCGACAGGGTTTTTACTGCCAGTCCATAATGGGCGGTGATCTTATTTACTCTCTGAAATCATAATCTCCGCCTCGTTTCTGTGGTTTACGAGAGTTGACACGTCCATGGCATGTGTTCACACACAGTGACATTGGCGACTTGTGCTCCTCACTGGTCTGCTGTGAATCCCGGGGGGTGGGGGGACCTCCAGATATGTGCGGGCCCAGAGAGTGAGCCCTCGGTGAGAGAGGGTTCTGTCGAGAGAGCTGCCGGTCCAGAGAGGGAACCCTGGGGGGCTGGAAGGGTTATTTCTAGACTGATGTTGGTCCAGAGTGTGAACCATGGGGGGGAGGGGGAGGGGTCTGTCCACAGAGCTGGGGCAAAATTGTGTGAATCCTGGGTGACGGGGCTTCTGTCTACATTGTGAAACCTTGGGGTAGAGATGGGGTTTCTGTCCACACTGCTGCTGGTCAATAGTGTGAATCATGTGGGATGGGGGGGGGAGGTCTGTCCAGAGTGCTGCTTGCCAATAGTGTGAATCATGTGGGATTGGGGGGGTCTGTCCAGAGTGCTGCTTGCCAATGGTGTGAACCCTGGGGCACAGAGGTTTCTCTGTCCACATTGGTCGAGTCCACAGTGTGAATCCTGGAAAGCACAGGGGGTTTCTGTCCACAGTGCTGCGGGTCAACATAATGTATCCAGAGAGGGGTGCGAAAGGGGAGTGTCTGTCCAGAGAGCTGGGGGTCGATAGGGTGAATCATGCAGAGAGTTTCTGCCCAATTTTGCGAGTCTATAGGATGAATCCCGGAGACGAAGGGGGTTTGCCACAGAGAGCTGGTGGTCCATGGTTCGAATCCTGGCGAACAAGTGTGTTTGAGTCCACAATGTTGTGGGGTCGATAGAGTGAATCCGGAGGGGGTGGGTCGTGTGTGTGTGTTGGGGGGGGTGTCCACAATGTTGCAGGCCCATAGTGTAAATGCTGGAGGAGTTACGCTTTTTTACCCACGACGCTGCAGGTTAAAAGGGCGAAACCCAAGGGCTGCAGGGGGCTTCCGTTCACAGTGCTGCGGGTTTATGGTGTGAATCCTGGGGGCGCGTGGGGTGAGCTGTCTGTCCACAGTGCTGCGGATCCAACCCTCGTGCAAGAGAAGTCTGTCCAGTGGTCCTGGAGATATTGCTGCTCGGCCTAGCTCTCACACATGCACCTCTTGTGTTTTTTTACAGGCACCCCCTTTTCCCACTGCTAGCACTGATCTTTGAAAAATGTGAATTAGCGACGTGTACCCCCCGGGAGCCCGGAGTAGCGGGCGGAGACGTCTGCTCCTCGGAGTCTTTCAACGAGGACATCGCAGTGTTCGCCAAACAGGTCAGCAAAGCCACGTGACAGTAAAAGAACGCCACTCAAGAGACAAAAAAAATGCCATTTTATATTGGCAACTAATCCTCTTATGCCCATACTGAGCTGTAAAATATTCATGTTCTTCAGATTACAAATGGTGCTAATTTACGCCCCGCACTGATGAGATGGGCGCCTCTTTCATAGCTGTAACTGCGAAAGTTAGGGTTTAGTGTGTACGTCAGATTACAGAAGCGCTTTATAGTGCACGCTTGGCGCCTAGTTCAGTCTACAATAAGCAGTGGCACTCAAAAGTCATAAAGCGTCAACAAGCTTGTTTTTTTTCTGTACCCTCGTGTTTAATTAATTCTGGTTTTATTGGTTTAGATTCGAGCAGAAAAGCCTCTCTTTTCTTCAAATCCAGAGCTGGATAACTTGGTAAGAGCTGGCATACCCAAAGTGACTTTTTGTGCAATTGCTTGCCCTGGTGCGTGTTGATATTTGTGTGTGACGTCTCTGAAGCATATGTCATATAAACGTAAAGTATATATATATATTTAAATGTGACATTTCAGGACTTTCTCTATTGGCACTTTTTTCTACTACTACTACTTGGGAAGTAAAACGGCTTCACTAAAGTTTTACTTTTGAATTGTGTAAAAAAAAAAGGTTGATGTTACAAGCGTATTTTTCTTCACTTGTCCTTTTGGGTCCTTAGTAAAATGCACTATTCAAATTAATGCATATTTACTTTGAAGGAAATATGTGATAAGTGCACTTTCTTTTATCAGAAATGTCTTCTACGTTGTCCCAGAAATGCCCAGATCGCGAACAACTGCTAATAAGTTGAGAGTGTGACTGGAATTTAAGAGGCATGCTAATAATGGCTGGTGTGAAAACGCGAAATCTATACAGGCTGGTGTTATTCATGTTGCCTTTTGTGTTTTTCCTCCTCTTCCTCAGATGATCCAAGCCATACAAGTATTACGGTTTCATCTGCTGGAGTTAGAAAAGGTAAATGCTCCCTCTCACGCTGAAATATTGCTGCATGCCAAGCTTTTTATGCATTTGCATACACGTCTTTCTCTGCTGCTCCCATGTAATTAGTGTCAAGCCGAATCTCGGCGCCCATTGCTCTTCGCAGTTTAATTACAATCCCGTCCATTAAAAGCGGCCTCACAAGCGCCCGGGCCCTGCGCCCCCTTCGGCTTCTCGCTGCGACTCCATAAACAGTTGCAATCCCGCCTCCACCGCCGGACTTTGGGGGGTTTCGACCAATAAATCATGCTCCAGGGGGGTGTTTTTCAGAGGGGGCATGTTTACGAGTGAAGGCATTCCTTTTAGCATTTTTTGTTTGCTTTTATTGAGATGAAACCCCATTAAAAAAGAAGTTATATTAGCAGGTCAGGCTCGGGGCAGGCATTGTCCGGGAAGGGTTTTTGGGGTGGGGTGGGGTGGGGTGGGAGAGGAAAAAGTCACGGCAGGCCTATCAGCCTCTGGATCTGGGGTAATGGCAAGCAGCACGGTGAGGCACGGGGCCTTGTTCTCAATTTTTGCCATACAATCTGCTAGCTGTGTGAATGCTAAGCAGCCAGAAATTGCTAGGACGCCTAGCCTGACAACCAACCCGTCTGTCAACAAGAAACTAGGAATGCCTTTTATAGAAGCGAAAGCGTTTCTGCGATGCACAAAAATTAGACTGATTTTCACATCCTCTCATTTTCTGACAAGTGTAAAAAAAAAAAAACAATGAGCGAGAAATAAACATTAATTGGTTGATAGGATTTCCTTTGACATCCTAACTAAAAGTCTGTGTCTTGTTCGAAAATGTGTTCATCTTCTCTTTTTGAAATACCAGTGATCTTGGGGGAAGGGTGGGGGTCCAAGACAGAACCCGGCCCAGTTTGGCGTTTACATTATCGGGGTATATTTGTATTACTTCGCCAAAAAGTGAAAGTTCACATGTTACAGGAAGTTCCAAACACAGATTTACAATATAGACACTTCCCACATGTGAGCGATGTTTTCACTCTAGAAAAAACTAAACAAAAAGGGGACATAAATATATGTTTCCAGCACGGCCACTCCCCCCACACAATACAGGTTTAACATGCTGTGCCTACAGATTGTTTATATGCTGCCCTTGGGTGCGGCATGGCGATAGCTGCACGGTGACATAATTCGCTGCCACCACTCCATTTCCCTTGATTGTCACACACCCCTGAACATCTCCCACCACTAGAGTATCACATGTAGCGCAGGCGATTAGTCATTTTCACCCTAAAACCAACACTGTCAGTTTCCTGGGACATCTCTATCTCGACAAGAAGCCACGTTCTTCCCGATTCTGGGCGGTCCTGGGGGGTCTCTGGGGCTATGTTCTTGGTCACTAAAGGGGTGTGTGATGTGTATAGGGAGGGCGTTGCGCCTGCCACTTGCCAGCCTCACTCCAGCCTGAGTGCTTCCCCTGCTCATCGCCCATCTGCCTCTGTCCACAGGTGCACGAGCTGTGCGACAACTTTTGCCATCGGTACATCAGCTGCTTGAAGGGGAAGATGCCCATCGACCTGGTGATCGACGACCGCGAGGGCGGCTCCAAGTCGGACAGCGAGGACATGGGCCGCTCGGCGAACCACACAGACCAGGTAGGAAGAGCAGCGCTGCCCCGGCGCCTTTGTGTGATCTGCATCTTATGAGGCCCCTGATGGACATTTCCTGGTGTTGGCTGGAAGGGAAACGTGCGCCTATTTCGCTACTTTAGGCCTGCAAAGTGTAAACTTGGACCGGCGCTGCCTGCCGTGCTGCCGTGAGCTTGCGTTCTTAAGAGGTGTTGTGGTTCTGCTATCTCGGGTGGGTGCCTGGGTACCCCGAAAGCAAGAGGACAGTGTCCCAGATTGTTAGTCTGGCCCTTTCATGTTGCTTCTTAGCACCGTCTGCACCGCTCCCCACACCCACATCCACCGACCAGGGTATCTCCGTGTCAGAGGTCCCACGTCCGTGACCCTGTGTAGGGGCTGGTGTCCTGAATAGTTCTGGTGCGTTTCTTAGGCTGCCCTTCTGCTCGGTGTGGTTACTGTTCCCAATGGTTAGATCTCGCTGTTCGCCGAGGACCTGTTTGCTGGCACTGGGGGGATTGGTGAGGGTGGCAAGGCCACGGGTGAGTGGTCTGTCAGGTTCCTTTCCTTCTGATTCATACCTCCTGCGTGTCCTGCTTCTGAAACCCCATAGGTGCCTAAGTTGGCAGCAGCTTCTGCTGCGTGTGCCCAGATCCCCGCATACAGGTTAGGAAAAATGGTCTCGGATAGATGTTCTGGGCATTTTCGTATTGCCTGCTGCCCAGGAGGTCCCCTATCCTCTGACGGGAGGCAACGGCCAGGATAGGCGGCCTGGATCCTTTCATATTGTCTCTCTATGGTTGTGGATGTGTCTCCCAGATACGTGCCCCGGAAGCAGTCCCCATGCTATGAGGGCAACGGCCCTCTGACTCGGTAGGTGGTCTGGATCCTTTCTTATTGTCTCTCTATGGTTGTGGATGTGTCTCCCAGATACCCGGAAGCAGTCCCCATGCTACGAGGGCAACGGCCCTCTGACACGGCTAGGTGGTCTGGATCCTTTCTTATTGTCTCTCTATGGTTGTGGATGTGTCTCCCAGATACCATGCCCCGGAAGCAGTCCCCATGCTACGAGGGCAACGGCCCTCTGACTCGGATAGGTGGTCTGGGCCCTGCAGAACGAGGCTCCTTGGAGCAGGGAGCGCCAGTCCCTCACCCGCCCGTCTGCACGCTTCATTAGCTCCCCTTGTCAGTTTTCCTTGGCCGATCGCTTTTAGACCTCAGTGAACATTGCTTTGTTCAGAAGCTGGCGGCTGCCAGCGCGCCCATTTTATTTCCTCTCTCCGGGTCCACAGTAGAGCAAGGCACGGCTTTCAGATATAAAGAAAACCAGCATAAAAAGTCGCTTCTGTCCCTCAACCCGCCCGCTTTCTAGAATTTGGGAGACTGTGTACAAATCTGATCATAATTCCAAAATCATTGGGCCAGTGAGTAATTTGTCTATTTCAGGAAAAAGCTCATGTCGTTGGTAGAAGATCTGTAATTGTTCCCTAAACTATAAAAAAAAAAAAAAATGGGGAGGGGGGTCTGCTGCTAATGAGTGCAACAAATCACCACGTTCAGATACTGTTTTGTAGTTGAGAGATCGCAGGGATTCCAGCTATTTTTGTGAATCTGCAAGGGGGGGGGAGATCACGTCTAGGAGGCGGGATCTGCGTCGCCTCCTAATGAATCTGCGAGTCCTCGGCCCCTCCAGTTTCCGAAGCTAGCCTCAGTGATTGATCACGTATCTGATGGGGCCTGACGCTCTGTAAACATGTCCAGGGCGCCCTTCTCCTAGGCCACGTTTCCTGTTGTGAGTGAGCTAAATCACACAGACTTGTCGAGCCCGTGTGAGCCGCTGTCCCTACACAAAAGGTCACCGAGTAATGGAAGTGTGAGCTCCAGAAACTGTGGTTCGCCTCAGAGAACTTGCCTGTCTTCGGTGTGTGTGTGTCACTGTGTTTATGTGTGTGTTGCCTCGGGGCACCAGGGCGGGCCACGGGGTGTTTGTATCACCCTCTGTCACGCAGATCCCTTCATTAGGGAGTAATGCCTCGTCTCTGGCCGGACCCCCTCTGTGGGGGCAGGGTGCAGTCGGTCTCGGACCCCCTGTGTGGGAGCAGGGTGCAGTCGTTCTCGGACCCCCTCTGTGGGAGCAGGGTGCAGTCGGTCTCGGACTCCCTCTGTGGGAGCAGGGTGCAGTCGGCCTCGGACCCCCTCTGTGGGAGCAGGGTGCAGTCGGTCTCACGGGCCGCTCCTCGCTCGTTAGCCCATGCGACGAGCAGTCCGGAGGAGCTGCTTCCCAGGCGGCTGAAGGCAGGGTCCGATCGTAGGTCATCCGAGAACGTGCGTGACGGCGCTCTGTGCACTGCCACTGGGCTATCTGGGGTAGAAAACTCGCTGCTGAAGGAGGAAAGGGCGTGATATTATTTCTTATAATTTATTTACAGATCTCCAACCCATGCGCTGTAAAAAGGTGACTGACTGCAAAAGTCACGTTTGAAGCAAGGTCCCTTCAGACCCAGCGTTTTTCTCTGAACACTTAACTTAAAAGTGCTCTTTTCTCTTTGAAAATATGCACATGTCCCTGGGGCACGGCGTGGTTGTGGAAGGGGAGAGGGGAAGGTGATGTTTTGCTAGTCGTAGATGTTTTTTTTCTCACTTTACCAAAAAGTGAAAGTTCACATACTGCACACGTAATCCTGCACCCCACTAAAGAGCGCCTTCAAACCAGCGCGCGACTACTTAAGCGGAAACTCGGAGCATGGAAACTTGAAAACTGCTGAGTAAAAAAATTGTAATCCAACAAGTCTAACGAGAAAATGGGTTTCTAAAAGCTCTAGAGTGCTGGGTACATAAAGCTATTTGAGCAAATTACAAGAACCGCTCAAGGGCACAAATGAAATCAACACTTTAATTGCCTCCAAAATGAAGATTTATGCCCGTTTTCTCGACGAATCAGAATTATAGTGGAGGGAAAGCTATACTAGACACCATATATGCCTGCTGGTAAATATTGACAAGGCACAATGTACCATAGAGGCGGTTGTGTGTAGGAACCTCGCCATATGCATTTCAAACAGTGCTGAAAAATAGGGGAGTTCAGCTACCAGCCTTAAGTGAAAGCTTGCTGCACACTTACTAACCCGTTTAAACTCCATGCCATAGGCAAACGTGTCTGTTTGTTTCTTTGAATGCTGTGTTGCACTTAACTTCAAATGTTTCAGACTGCTGCAGTGTCCCAGCTTCTTAATGTCCGACTGAAATGTATTATAATATTTCCCTTCAGGCACTGATGTTGGCTTAAAAATAGTCTTCACTTGGGGAGGAAAACAATCCCGCCATCGCAAAACTCTATCTATCTATCTATCTATCTATCTATCTATCTATCTATCTATCTATCTATCTATCTATCTATCTATCTATCTATCTATCTATCTATCTATCTATCTATCTATCTATCTATCTATCTATCTATCTATCTAATCTAATCTATCTATTGTACTACAATGCGTGAAACCCACTTTAGATTTCTGGGGACTGTTGTTTGGGGAGGGGCGCTAGTAGATATATATCCAGGCAGAGGTAGAGTCCAGCAAAGCCACTCTGTCACAAACACACACCGGAAGGGGGGCAGAGGAAGAGAGCCTTTCCGTGCCTCACCAATGTTGCCCAGCCAGTTTGAGTCCCTGTTGTTGTCTCCTACTGGCTGTGCTGACAAACGCTGATCCCCTTCAGGTGTTATGCGAGCTGGAGTGCCTAGTTATCCAATTAACCCCTTTGTCTCTAGAGCCTATCGAGTTTAGCCGAACGAAGCCCTCTTCTTTCAAGGGGGAGGGGGCATGCATGCTTTGACTGTGTCACGGAATATGCAGCTGCTTCTCGTTTGCCTGTCTGACCGCTCTCCCTTGTAGTATCCCTTTGCCTATGAATAGACTAGCGCACCTTACTCTCGCGGGGTTACAGAGTTTCCACTTCCGGGGTTATATTGCTAGCCGCGGTCCAGTCGCTTTCCTGTGCAGGCTGTGCATGCTGTGATCCTGCGCGGGATCACTGACAGGCTATCTGCGTAAACATAGAGTTCCCCTCATTTGAGAGGGAGCGCAGGCTGAAGTGTCCCAGACGAGCTCACCCAGTTGCTTTGGCCTCTTTGTGGCAAGGAGCAGGCCTACTTTTGAGAGTTAGATTGGCCTTGTTAAGTTATTTTTCCTTTTTGCCCGCCTGAAGTTGATTGGCCACGGTTCATGGCTGTCGAAGAAAAAACACAACTTTGTTTTCAGTTTTTACTTGTTCTGATAAATATACTGTGAGCGGTCTCATTTACAGACCATAACTTGAACGCCAACTTTTTTTTAATAAGTGTGTAGCTTAGTTTAGATGACTTATGGTAATTGCAATTGCCCAGTGGTACAGCGAGAGGGATGAGCAAAGTAGAGCGACGCAAAAACCATGGCATTTATTAGTGGAACGTGCATGACCTAGGAAAATACTATATGGGTGCATATGAACATCTCAGGAGGCAGAGTGTTGTAATGAAGCACAGGCCAAGACTCACGCAAAGTTGACCCCCCCCAGTCAGTCTGATGGTGAAAGATTAGCCTGTTGATCAAGGGTTAGCCGTGACTTCAAGGATCGCTCAGCTCAAAGTAACTGAGTATGTGGGTTTCATTGACTTTACAAGGGATATACAGCCTTCCTCCCGCTCGGCAATGCACCGTTCCTTACCTGTCGTTTCTGCTACCAGCCACAACCTTTCTCGGTTGAATATATTTTCATTAGGTCTGAAATTTGTAAATTATGACAACGGTATTGTAAATAATATTGCTAAAGGAAGCATTGTAGTACATTTTTCAAATACTGACCAGGGGAGTCTTAAATTAGCCTGCAAGTTGTGACCTTCATTCAGGGTTTAATTTGAGGGACAGTTACATTCAGGACGATTTTTTTTAGTTAACTTTAATTGACAGCTCAGAAGTTTGCTATCAATGGAAACATTCCAAATTGTGGACAGCACACGTGCTTCTTCGCCCTTTAGACTGTTGTACAGCCTGCTCTTTGAAGGTGGGAAAGTGGGATGTTTGATTTGCTCGCAAGCAGTCATTTTTTTGAATCTAGTCCTGGTTTTTGGAAGGCAACTCTAACTTCATGAGGAACGTTTTCACACTAGTGTGTTAAGTCTGCTCCACTCAATTTTCCAAGTTGTTCCAAAATATAGCTCAACATACTTATGCATGCAGCAAATGAGGAAAAAAGCATTGCTTTTCATTAATATGATTTTTTCAAAATGAGGGGCAGTTTGTGTTAAATTGTAATAGTTAGTAAGTACAATGCGTTGCTTGTTTATTGTCAGAACTTCCCTCAATGCGTTCTTGGGTTGTTCAGAATGTGTCTTTTCTACATATTTCATGTGTTGGCTAATTTGTCCAAGCAACAATTAAACCAAACATAGTCAGATAAGCCACCTATTAATGTGAAATATCCGAAGACGCTACCATGATCAGCATTTAAATAAATTCGAAGCAGTGGCATCCAACCCAACTGGTTATTGCGTGATAATGGTGTTTTTGCTAAAAGCTAAAAGTCGTGTTACAACATTTTAGTCAAAAACCAGTGATACAATCTTCATAATGGCAAGAGTGAGAACTTTTTTTTTTTAACTGAAAATCTACTTTGTCAGGCCCATCCTGCTAAGAGTTTAAAACTTTTTTTTTAGAAAGTAACTATTTATGGTTGCAATACCCACTGGAATTCATTAGTCCATGTTTTCTGAGGGCAAATGAAATATACGTTTTACAGTTTCACTTCAGCAAATCTGCCACTTGGATACCGTGTTATAATGTTCTGCTTTGTATCTTAACTGCAGATGATTCAAATTGCAAACATTTTCTAATGTTTCCTTCAAACACTTGAAATGACATCTTTTTGTAGCGAATATATGTTACAATTGCTCAATAACTATGAGGCCGCTTTACAGGACCCAGCCAAAAGTACAGTAAGATAAATAGCGATTTAAAGTTTGTCTTGTTAGTTTTAGTATAACATGAACTTTCGAGGGGCCAGGGACCTTTTGTATTTCAGTTGATTCACTGAAGTAACATAAAATAACACAAGTGCCACTTACTTTTAAAATGGTAAAGGCTACGCCTTATGTTAGATAAAGCAAATATGGCAATTTCGTCTGTGGGCCCATGATCTTTTGAAATTTAACATATGTTTTATTTACCATTTTAATTGTTACAGCAAGTGTAGATGCTCAGTTTAATAAAATGAAACATAGCTCTAACCGTTTTATCTGAAGTTTGGTACTCCAGGGCATTTTCCGCATGATCACATTAGGACGTGGTCTTATAAGGAGTGCAAAACATGGTTTTAAGTGTCTCGGCCACGTCACAAATGCCTTTGAAAATGAATACATTTTTGCAAATGTACATAGGTTTTTAGAAGTCATGACTGAACGTTATTGCTGTGTTTGAAATGTAAAATATTTAATTAAGGAACACAAAAGGTTTTATGGTGCTGAAAAGGACTTCTGAAAAGTCCCCTAGGAATATTCGCCATGATGTTCTACGTGCAACAGATTTATTGTGAGCAATTGAAAAGACCAGCTTTAGTTTAAATATGTTTACAATTCCCTGGCGGGCATCCCAATAGCCTAAAAAGTTTTTACCTTTATTACAATTTTTGACATTTTGCATATGCTGAGTGGGACAATATATGAGCAGTTTAGTCACTTGGGGTGCAGACGAACAATATTTTACACATGGTGTGAAGGACACAAGTCAGAATTTACAGTGCATTGTTTTATATGAAGTTTGAAATACAGTGTTGCCATTAAGATTAAATATTATCCATGCTTGCAGTTTTAGATTTATATAGTTATTGTTTTTTGTAACAGGGACTAATTAGTTCAAGTTTGCTTTCAAGCCTTGTGTGTGGGCGAGGGGGATTGAACAGCAGACTGCTGAAGTTACTGTAGTTCATTGTACAATACTAGTTATTAAGTGCCATTAAGGAAAACAGAGAGGAGCAACACATACTATAGAAAGTATGATATTTAATCCTGCATTAGAAAGTAATTGCCCACTGTGGTGAACGGTACACAATGATGTATTCCATTGTTCTTCTGCAACAAGTTATTCCCACATACAAACAAGTCCAATTCCTTTTAAAGTTTGTAGCAAACTTTTTTAGTTCTTAATATTTAGCATAAATGCTTTCTTACAGGAACAGCTTTTATGTTAATGCATTAAGAAGTTAAACCAGTTTGCACAGCGATCAAATAAAGACGGAATTCACCACACGTTTATTTTTTTAAATCAATTGATAGTGTAAATAAACAAGTCCTTCGAGTCCAAAAAGCAAACGGGATGATAGCAGAGTCATTCTTTCTGCATATGTCATATTTTCAAAAAGATTTACAAGGAAATTAGCAATCAATTTAACATCCCTTTGGGGCTTCAGTGAAGTGATCAGAAACTTACGTGAAATTTGACATCTTTAAGAAAGTCTGCTATGTGCCCATTTAGTTCCAGTGTTGGTGGATGGACTAGTAAATTGAGCCTCGTTAGTAACACACGTTTTGCTTTTAAACTTATGTTTTGGTTATATATGTTTTAAATGCAGGCTTTTGCAATTAGAAGACGCTTTAATATTTTCATTATTTTTTTATTAACGGGAATATAAGTGGTATCTTTTATGTTTTCTTCCTTTTTGTGCTGTACAATTTCCACAACTAGCTTATGTGTTTCTAATTAGAGGAGAAATAACACGGGGTTAAACTGACCATGAATTGTGCTCCCTTATCTGATGCTGCCTAAATGATTGCACATTCATAGTCAGTACTCAAGAAATGTATTTTGTGTGTTAGAAAAACATCCTCAAAACCTGTAGTGGAGTTCTAGGCATTATAAGTAAAGTTTAAACATATGTCATATGACTTTGCTCCGGAAGGGAACATTAGCATCGAGAAATGATTCAAATTTAGTGTGATGGTAAACTGTACTTTCTTCTCCCTTACCTTCCCACACACTGCTCTGTTTAGTTCTTATGTCCGAGGAAACATAGCCATATGTAAAAAGGTAATTGTACTACTGAAAAGCGACACCAACAATATTGTGGCATACTATTTTTGAGGGCAGAATTTTGAAGGACAAAATATCGAAAAGTAAGTGCATATAGGGAAGCATAGATTTAGTAATCCTAACTCCACACCTACGTACCTTGAAAATAAATATACTGTGTAGGTACTTATATGTGGAGTTAAGTATAGAAAATCTAGGCGCACTTACCTGTCGATATTTTATTTTCAATATTTTGCCCTCAATATTTTTTCCAGTCGATACTGTTGATTTCATATTCAGGAGGCACACTGTAAAAGGCAAAGTCAGAATCATCACATGGGCATCTATTCTGAGAATTCTTCCCTGTTTAGAAACCAGTAATTTTTATGCTTGCCCAGGATACTTATGAACAGTCTATTTGATGGCCTCACTATTTTGGTTACTGTTTTTCATATATGCACCCTGATGATAGGTTCAGGTATGAAAACTAGTTTTAAAGTTTTAACCACAAGAGTGTGGGACCAATACAACTTTTTTTGTTTTGTTATATTGAAATGTATGTCAGAAAAACATTCAGGTGGTCAGGAGCGATCAGCGAGCAGACAGAGAACTATGGATGACTGTGTTAGCATAATACAACACAATAAAACACAACATTATGAGCTGTTGAAATATAATATAAGCCGTTGTTTAACTGCTTTGCTCCTTACAATCACACAGGGTTACCACACTTTCCTTAGTTGGAACACCTGGAAAAGTTGAATGACTGCTAAGTTATTTCGTCTGCTGCTGCTGGCACTGTTCCTTTTTGTGCCCATATGCTTAGGAGCTCATACCTACCATTTGCCAGAGTTTCAAAGTGACATTCGTGATTTTAGGGCCTAGAGCTGACCAGTGCAATTTACCATATGGCCAGGTACTACCTACACCCCCTCCTCCCATAACTGGACCCCGATTAAATGACATGAGAAGGGTTTGGATGTGGGGGTCGTAAACCCCGGCCGTATTTATTAACAAAACGAAAACATTATTAATATATACAAGATTTACAAATTACGCAGAAAATTATGCATTACACTGATTACAATTGATAAGTACATATGTCGGTTGGCTAACCTTAACATGACTCTAATACAAAGGTTTTCCTATCCGAATCTAACATATCTTTAATAATCATCACAGCATTTTACTTTTCTGCGTATCCTATTTGGGCCTACGGCAAGGTCACTAACTGGTGTCAGATCCTTATCAACTTTTTAACCACGCCCTCCAGCCGGAGTGCGCATGCGCAGAGGGCCCGTTTACCGTGAGGGTACTCCCCCCCGGTTACCCCCGTACGCTCTGTATCTTATCTCCATAAAGGGGCCCTTGCAGTTCTGCGCCGTTTACTGGCGACCTTGTGCACGTGCGGGGTGGCCAACCAGCCTAGGGAAAGCGTGACTCCCCCCTCCCCCGCACCCATCCAGCCAACCGGCTGTAAACTGCCCCTGGAGTTCTAGGAGAGACCACTTGTCCCTCCCACTTGGGCGACCCCATTCAAGAATGGCGCCGCCCTCTAAGGACCTTAAATTTACTGCTCACCAATCATGACCTTACCGCCTGACCTAGGAATAGCAACTAAAATACGACGATTGAAGACCTGTAAACTGAAAACGTTGGTGGGAAAACACAAGTTTGATACACATACCACGAAATACTTATACCCGCTTGTTGTCACTACCTTCGCTTTAGGGGACGGTGGGTGGGCAAATTACAGTTACAGCCTCCTAGCGAGGCTGGTGTGGTGGGCTGGGGAGCGGGGAGCAAAGAGACCTCCTACTCCCGCGCTCGCCAGCCTTTTAAAGATTTCTATGCCAGGCCGGTTCCCACCGGCCTGGCGCTATCCTCTCGCGTGACCCGGAAGTGATACCAATCACTTCCGGGGCACGCCCCCCGAGACGGGACCAATGAGTAGTGAGGCTCGCCCGTCGCGTCACCAACGTGCGCGACAGGCTTGCCTCTGTGGTCTCCGGAGGGGGCCGGCACGACCGCCATACTTTTGGCGTGGCCGATGCCGGCCCCGCCGTTCCCTATGGCCAGGTACTACCTACACCCCCTCCTCCCATAACTGGACCCCGATTAAATGACATGAGAAGGGTTTGGATGTGGGGGTCGTAAACCCCCGGCCGTATTTATTAACAAAACGAAAACATTATTAATATATACAAGATTTACAAATTACGCAGAAAATTATGCATTACACTGATTACAATTGATAAGTACATATGTCGGTTGGCTAACCTTAACATGACTCTAATACAAAGGTTTTCCTATCCGAATCTAACATATCTTTAATAATCATCACAGCATTTTACTTTTCTGCGTATCCTATTTGGGCCTACGGCAAGGTCACTAACTGGTGTCAGATCCTTATCAACTTTTTAACCACGCCCTCCAGCCGGAGTGCGCATGCGCAGAGGGCCCGTTTACCGTGAGGGTACTCCCCCCCGGTTACCCCCGTACGCTCTGTATCTTATCTCCATAAAGGGGCCCTTGCAGTTCTGCGCCGTTTACTGGCGACCTTGTGCACGTGCGGGGTGGCCAACCAGCCTAGGGAAAGCGTGACTCCCCCTCCCCCGCACCCATCCAGCCAACCGGCTGTAAACTGCCCCTGGAGTTCTAGGAGAGACCACTTGTCCCTCCCACTTGGGCGACCCCATTCAAGAATGGCGCCGCCCTCTAAGGACCTTAAATTTACTGCTCACCAATCATGACCTTACCGCCACAGGCCAGCATAGTTGACCGACTATCTGGCCCCCCCTGCGCTCACTAGGAGGTCATACCCTGCCCCCGGAGATCGAACCATGCCAGTAGATTTTCTAGGAAAGCCTCATTGCCTACTCTTGACAGATGGACCCCGTCCTTTACAAAGCAAGACTCACCCCTGATACACCCGTGGGCGATTGTCTGTAGACGAGGAGCCCTGAAAAGCCTCTCTATTTTGTTATTTATTCTCCTTACAGAGTGATTCAGTGCTCTTACCGACTCCCCCCTCCATTGGAATCTTGGAATCATTTGTGACCATACAATGGTACACCCGGGAATGTCTTTGCTAACCAACTCACTTCTGATATTATTGCTTCCACTAGCCCCCTTCTACCGAGGCTTGCCAAATCATTTCCCCCAGGTGTAAGATAATAATACTGGGACGGGGACCACCCTTCTCTAATAGCCCCAATGTGAAACCCCTAAACTGGCTCAAGCATAGGCCCCCTTTCCCATGAAATGATACCGTAAAACCTGCTCGCTCTACCCTAGTCTTGTAGCTCCCTGTAAGGAAAAAAATTAGACAGACGTTTTACATACGAGTGACCAATGATCCATGCGACCTGTGATCCCTGATTTGTTGATGACGTTCCTTGTGTTGCTTGTTGCTGTTGCGGCGTTCGCAGTTTCCCCCTGCGTGACAGGTTTGAGAAACTGTAGATGAAACAGAGAAGACATATGCATCAGCTCCTGGTAATTATCCTGCTCATAACATATGTAACCGCACATAGCGCTTGTAACAACTGGAGGACCACCTCCCAATCCTTTGGACGCTGTTGCTAGGTAAACCCCTAGCTGCTGCTTCCGTGGCCGCCCCTATCCTAAAAGAGTGCGTCCCAAAACAGCTTGGGTTAAGCCCCGCCCTCTGTATTGCCATATCCAGGACCCTCTTAAACTGAAACCGTGTAAGTGGAATACCATCAGCATGCACCAGGAGGGGCCCCCTTTGCTAACAGGTCTAGATTGTAGGAAAGCCTCCACCTGTGACAGGGGGCAACACGGATTGTCCTGTGCCCGATGGAGCACTACCCCATCCCCTCGTGCCTCCTGGTCCGTCTTGGACTTCCTGATTGATATTGTTAGAATGTCCCCCCGCACCTTCACGTCATCAAACTGCAATCCGCCCTGCACATCTGTTTTGTTTTGGGCCACCAATTCCCCAATTCTAAAAGCACCATAAAAGGCCAATGAGAAAGCGGCGGTGAACAACAGAACTTCCTCTGATGTGGTGCAAATCAGGGGAGGGTCCTTAGTAAAGACGTTAGCAGCTCCACCCCGATTGGCCGTCTTGTATCTGGGGTAGACCCTTGGAGGCGCTGCCAACCCTTCAGTGCTTTCCTGACTATAAAGCTGCTGGTAGGATTGCCTTTGTCCCTAGTTTGGGCAAAAAAGGAGATTGCCGCCACATGCCGTTTAGCCGCTGCCGCTGAGCGCCCCTCCCCCTTCAAATAACCTAGGTAATGAAGCAGTGCCCCTGCGTTGTACCAGTTTTCAGCCCACTCCCTTCCTAAAAAGGAACAATATGCCCCAAACGCCCCTTCATATGCTTTCCTGGTCCTGGGTGCTAGGCTAGCTGCCACGAGGTCCGGTAGTTGGGGGCACCAATTTGCCAAAGTAGTTCTGGGAAAGGGGTGGCATACTCCGCCGCCGCCGGGAGGTGAGCCCTGAAAACCTGCATTTTAAAGCGAGAAAGTGCATCAGCCGCATGATTTAATACCCCTGGCACATGTTTAGCTCTAAATTGCATATTTAGCTTCATGCATAATAGTACAATCTCCTTCAGCAGCCGGAGAATCATCCGACACCGTGCTGCTTGTTGGTTGATGCATTCGACCACTGTCATGTTATCTGACCAGAACACCACTGATTGATTACGCAGTTGTTCTGGCCATACTGTTAATGCCACCCAGATGGGGAACAATTCTAGAAAACCTATGTTGGCCGTCAAACCTGTCTCTGCCCACCATGCTGGCCACCGTTGCGCCACCCACTCGGTACCGAGTATGGCGCCAAATCCCTCACTCCCCGCGGCGTCAGTCATCAAACCTAACTCCGCGGAAGTAGTGGGCGGACCGGGCCACACTACCCTGCCATTGAAGTCCTGCAGGAATGCCAACCAAATGCGCATGTCCTGCCTGACCTCGGCTGACAGCCTGGTGTGGTGGTGTCTTTCCCTGAGCCCCGCCATCGCCTGTGAGATGGATCGGGAAAATGGCCTTGCCATAGGAATGATCCTTAGTGCAAAATTCAACTGCCCTACTGTCTGTTGTAACTGGTGCAATGTTACCCTCTCCCTAACCAGGCACTGCTGCAGTGTGGACCTGAACTTGCTGATCTTGTCCGCGGGCAACCTGAAACACCCCTGTATGGAATCTAACTCAATACCTAGGAACTCTATTGTTGTATTAGGTCCCACTGTCTTTCCTAAGGCCAAGGGGACCCCAAAAGCATGCATGAGCGCGCAAAATTCCTGCAGCGCCCACGCACACTCCCGCGATCCCGGTGACCCCAAGATAAGAAAGTCATCCAGGTAATGCATTACCCACTGGTGCCCTGTCACCTGCCTAAAAACCCACTCCAGAAATGAACTGAATTTTTCAAAATATGCGCAGGAGACAGAGCAACCCATGGGCATACACATGTCCATGTAGAACTTCCCTGAAAATTGAAAACCAAGTAGATGAAAATCAGACGGGTGGACTGGTAATAGACGAAAAGCGGACTCTATGTCTGATTTGGCCAAAAGGGCTCCAGGGCCCAAGCCCCTGAGCATCTCCACCGCTTCATCAAAAGAAGCATATCTCACACTGCAAAACGCCTCATCAATTGCTTCATTCAATGAACTTCCCCTGGGTGCTGATAGGTTGTGTATGAGTCTGAATTCCCCCCTTTCTTTCTTGGGGACCACGCCCAAAGGAGAGCAGACAAAATTCTCTACCGGGATAGAATCGTATGGGCCAGCTACCCTGCCCAGTCGCAGTTCTTTTTCAATTTTCATTGCCGCCACGCTAGGTTTGGCCCGCACTGAGAGTTGATTTTTGCATTCTGATGCCCCCACATAGTCAGGTGCCGGTATCCTAAAACCGTACCTGAAACCATCTAGCAGCATTTTTGCGGTGATGTGACAAGGATATTTGTTTAGCCAGGGTGTCAATGCCGTTACATCAATAGGTGACCGTGCCTTTAGTTGTCCATGCGCCTCATTCCTGCTTCTTCCCTCCCTTATCCTTTGGTTTCTTGAAGCACTTGGACTCGGGGTGAGACGGGTTCGCGCAGATGGAACACGCATGCTTAAACCTGCACGTGCCTTGCGGCCTAGTGCAAGTCCGTCTATTGAAATCCCAGCATGTCCCTTTGCGCCCTCCCCCGGTGTTTGTATGGCTGGGGGGACCTGTGTTTGGCTGTGACCGAAAGGACTGAAAGGACTGAAAGGACTGGTTCCTGGACCTGTCCTGGAACCAACCGCCCATTTGGTCTAACCATGCAATTGTGTCTAGACGGTCCCATGATAGGGATGTGTCAGACGCTTTAGTTCTCCTGAAGCTCTTATCATATTCCTTCCATCCCTCACCCCCGTATTTATCATGCGCAAGCACAATCCTGTTTTGGTAACATGCCATCTCAGCCTGTAAATTAGGGAAACGCTCAGCCATGACTGCCATGAAAATGGAAAAACCTCTAATCCAATTCAACAAGTTTTCTTCGACCCTGTACTTCATGAGTTCGTTTGCCCATTCCCTCGGGAGCATCCAGTCTTTGTTCTTCCTGGCCTCTTCCCTCTCTTTTTCACAAATAAGTAAAGAGAACATGTTTATGTACGAACCCGACCAAATCCTATCCTTTACATCCTGTGTTACATGCCTCCCCAAATTCTCCCGATCCGTGCGGGACTCACCCACATTCAACATTGGCAGTGTCATCAGCTTACCTCCTCCTGCGGACCCGGCTGACCCTGACGGTTTCTCTTTCGTCAAGCTGCTCCCCGGAACTTCCCCGCTGTGTCCAAGTGGCTTTGCCCCCCAGCTGGAATGAGAGGGGACAGCGCACCCTGACCCCCGCCTGTTTTGTCTGCTGGTGTCCCATGAAACTGGGCCACTATTCGCCTCGCCTCTACCAGCGGATCACCGCCCTTATCCCCCACCGTTGATGACAGGATCCCCACTTGTCCCAACCACGGAAGTATTGCCGCTAAATGTGACACCACGTCCTGCGGAGTGCCTTCTCCCCCCGTACCGGGCAACACTGGCAATTGTGGGCTATCCCCTGATGGTCCAGGCCCTCCACTGGGCAGGGGGACTGGGACCGGAGTAACGGGGGGCTGGTGAGCTGGCCCTGGCACCGGCGCTGGGACAGGCGCTGGGACAGGCGCTGGGACAGGTACCTCTTCTGTAGGCAAAACAGGGGCCGGTGACAATGGTTCCCTCCGCCCCCCCTTGTTAGGCCTAACCCTTTTGGGGAGGGGAGGAAAAGCCGACCTCGGGGGCACCATGCTGCGCCTGGCTCTTTCTTCTCTCTCCTCCGCCCCCCCTTGTGCGTCTACTCGTTCGGTGAGATTCGCAAGGCCCTGCCCCAACTCTTCTACCTTCTTGAGCATTGCCTCCATAAAGTTCTCCATGCGGGAGGGCTTGCCCCCCCTCTTCGCCTTCCCGGCCATATAAACAGTCAAGTATATGACCCCTTATCAATCACTGTGATCGTGCTGACCGCGGCTGGAAGTTAATGCCCAAAGCCCTCTATACCACAAGGCCCAATGAAAAAACCCCCCTTTGTTCTAAGGACCTTGTAATTACCCAAGCGCCTGTATTGGCAACACCCTCCTGTTACCAACAGCTTTTATATTAGGCCAGTGAAAACAGACTAGAACACCAGCTGCACCCCCCCTAAGCCCTTGCACGAGCTTACCAAAACCCTCAATACAGCGAAATGGGGCAGCATACAGCCCTGGGCACCTGCACGCGTTATACACAGACCCCCAGCAAAGCCACAGCTGTCGATGCCTTCCTAAACAGGCCCACAGTCACAGATTTACAAAACCGGAAGGGTGCGCGCCCTCACTGGTTGAGCGCCACCACTACCGGGTACCTGCCGTCCTATGCCGCCGATATCACCGCGTTTCCGGGCACACGATCGTTTTCTGCCCCCACCGCGGCGCTCTGCGCCCTCGCACGCCTCTGTTGCTGCCGCTCGGTGCAGGGAAAAGACCAACGTTGCTCCGCGATGAGTTCCGGCTTGCCGCTCGGAGCAGGGGGAAAGTCCGACGTCGCTCTGCGATGTGTTCCGGCGCCGAGGTGATTCTCCTGTAGAGGGGAAAAAACAAATTACAGTTACAGCCTCCTAGCGAGGCTGGTGTGGTGGGCTGGGGAGCGGGGAGCAAAGAGACCTACTCCCGCGCTCGCCAGCCTTTTAAAGATTTCTATGCCAGGCCGGTTCCCACCAGCCTGGCGCTATCCTCTCGCGTGACCCGGAAGTGATACCAATCACTTCCGGGGCACGCCCCCCGACACGAGACCAATGAGTAGTGAGGCTCGCCCGTCGCGTCACCAACGTGCGCGACAGGCTTGCCTCTGTGGTCTCCGGAGGGGGCCGGCACGACCGCCATACTTTTGGCGTGGCCGATGCCGGCCCCGCCGTTCCCTTCTTCTTTGTCATTATAATTAATTAATTGAAATACTTTACAAGGTGGAGTTCATGCCTGACTCATTTTCTGGCTGGCCACGCATATCAAGTTAAAAGCAACACGCTGAGAGTTAAGTCAATTGTATATATATCTATAGTGGTCTTATAGTCTAAAACACCATACCACAATCATCTCTACCAACCTGTATTTACTTCCTACACGTTTGCCTGGCTAGTGAAAATAAATGTGGATCAATAACACATTATTGAGCATGTCCACTGATACATGGACTTTCATGTCTTTTTACAACACTGCCAAGGTGAGATTTCATATTTTTACCATAGTGCAGCATAACTAACATAAGGAACCTTTCTTATATTCTCTCTTACAAACATTTAACATTGAAAACTCTGCTCAACGCATACTAACAAGACTAATTTAATGAGATGTTATTTCGGTGCATGGATTTAACTACTTTTGATGTGGTCGTGTGCTATCTACAGTTGCTGAGAGGGGAAAGGAGAATAATCACTCACTCTTCTCACTTAACAGTAGTAACAAAAGGAATATTACGCTTTATGCTAATCTGGTTTCTGTAAGGGTACCACCACACACCGGAGTTTGTGTTAAGAACATCCTGTAAACCAAGGTGGTATGCAGTTCCTATTGTTAGTGGCAGGTTGTTGTATATGTTTTGAGAGTATACACAATGGTGTACAATCAAAAGGCAGGAGAACGATTTCCTCCTTTCGGAAAAAGACCCTCACACACCCAGCCAGCTAGGTGTCTTGCATCATCATCGGGTCTGCTCCTTATCGGGTCGGCGCTGCAATACCCGATCGGCACCCGTGATGGGGCCTTACTGGCGGAGATCTTTATTCCTTATGCCGTAGGGTGTAGTGCGCGTGAGGGCCCTTGATCAGTGTAGGTGTAGTGATTTGAAGGTGTGTGAAATTAAAACAGGAGATAGTGATCCACTCAAAACAATTTTAATGAAATGTGGTCACTACCCTGGTTAAAAATGAAAAAGCGCGTATGCCTGCTCTAAGGTTGCGGGATTATACGCCTATATTTTATGGGTCAACATGTTTCTTGCCTCTTATCATTTGACGGCAATTCCTCAGGACCAAAGTGAGATCTACCTACACTTTCTGGTGGTGGTCCGAACTACGTGAAGAGAAGTCATGACCACCCATACAGCACCCTAAAAAGTGGTACCTGTAGATCTACAACATAGCCCTATTTGGGTCAATTATGCGCGGCAACGTGTACCGGCAGGTGTAGACACTAAAGGTGTAGTGTCATACTGATGTCCAATGGATCAGCGGTTGTCCTACCCCTCACTCTGAGAAAGTGTAGGTAGATCTCACTTTGGTCCTGAGGAATTGCCGTCAAATGATAAGAGGCAAGAAACATGTTGACCCATAAAATATAGGCGTATAATCCCGCAACCTTAGAGCAGGCATACGCGCTTTTTCATTTTTAACCAGGGTAGTGACCACATTTCATTAAAATTGTTTTGAGTGGATCACTATCTCCTGTTTTAATTTCACACCCCTTCAAATCACTACACCTACACTGATCAAGGGCCCTCACGCGCACTACACCCTACGGCATAAGGAATAAAGATCTCCGCCAGGAAGGCCCCATCACGGGTGCCGATCGGGTATTGCAGCGCCGACCCGATAAGGAGCAGACCCGATGATGAAGCAAGACACCTAGCTGGCTGGGTGTGTGAGGGTCTTTTTCCGAAAGGAGGAAATCGTTCTCCTGCCTTTTGATTGTACACCATTGTGTATACTCTCAAAACATATACAACAACCTGCCACTAACAATAGGAACTGCATACCACCTTGGTTTACACGTAGTCACGGGCCTGTATGCTGGACCTATATTAAAAGGCCCTAGGTTCCCCTTCTTTGGGAATATTAAGAACATCCTGCCCAGGTTTGTAAGTCGTAGGTGCATGCTTTACCTAAATCCTCTTGTTGGACACACTAACATTACCTGAAAGGCACCAGATAGCTGCAGAGTGGATGAACAGACGAATGAGGAAAAGGATATCTAAAGTTCACTGGGTCGCCAAGGAGTGAATTGTCCTGTGCACAACTCCCCCCCCCCCTTTCCACCATCTGACCACAAGAAGATGGTAGAAGTGTTCTCTCTTCAAAGGTCTCCCTGTGCACCAAGGAGAGAATATTTATGAAACGTTTCTGAAAATCTGTTTTTAGTGCTGAAGTAATGTGACATTATGTAATTGTTGGATCTTCATTTCAAGTAGAGAGCGGAAATGCACTGCTTGGATTGAATGGTTATGGCTTGAGATGGTGTCAGGCCACCTTCCTTTCTTAAAAAGGTTCCATATGACAGTTCGGTTGAAGTCTTTCATCACTGGCACATGTACACTGTAAATTGTTTAATTGTTCCTGGAATTGTGTAAGTCCTACAGGTAGCCTCTTTGTGCTGTTTTCAGATAAACAAGTATTGTAGATCATATATCTTATGAAATGGCTGCATCCTATGACTTGAACTTTTAGCAAATCACTGAGAGGGCTTTGCATTAGTTTATTGTCTCTATAGGAATAGAAGGTTATGCCTAGCAATGTTTCATCTTCAGTTTTGATTGCATGCTAATATATTACTCGTGGTAGAACAGATATAGTCAATAGTTGAGCTTTGACATAACTTTATTAGTGGAAACTCAGCTGAGCTTTAATCTGAGTCTATTTTAAGATATACAATGTAATATCATGGGAGGCACATTTTAAAGCAGAAGAAATACTGTTGCCTAAGAGAAATTTGGCTATAGCCACTCTATATGTAGAGTGACCAAAGGAACTTGTTGCAAGCAATCCAAAATGTTTCTAATTTTTTGAAGTTGTTGCAAGGAGCTCCCAAGATATATCTGCTCTTAATTCAATACATAGGTCACACAAATTTGATATAAAGTCTTTCTTTGTGTACAGAACGTTTCATAATCAGTTTAATGATGCTTGGCAGGAAGAAGCTTTGTATTTCAGAATATAAAACTTGCGTATTAGTTTTATAGCAATTCATGGAGGTGCAGTCCGTACTGGACAGGTACGCTTTCTGTCTGTTGGGCCTAAAATTCCCCTGTGTTTTACTTAGCAGTGTATAGTCCACTATCTCATCCCATAGAAACTCAAACAGGAAATCTCTTTGCTGGTTTCACCACAAAAAATTCCACTACTTGAGAAGCTTTCCTCCTTGAGTTAAAAAAGTACACACGTTATTTAGAACGAAAGATAGAGGTGATGTGTTCCCTAGCCAGGGCCATCTGTGACCCTGCAAAGGCTTACAGGAAACAGTGAAAAGGTAAAGAGAGCATACAGCTTCTATCTTAAAAATCTCCCCAAACACAATGCCTGGGACAGTTCTATTGGAAGTAGGGGATGTCCAGCCTCCACACTACATCTCACAACAGAATCACTTAGAGGCTGCATTTCGATCTCACAAGTGACAGAGTCTCTTTAGTCAAGTGGCAATTTACATACAAATCGACTCCAGAAACAGAATAGTATTACTTTGAAAAAAAAAAAACATATTTAGCAGCAGTAGTGTGTGCCCCTTTCCCAAAAATTGGTTATCAGTCAAAGGGCTCAAATACAATTTGAAATTAAGCCAAACACAGCTTCCCTTTTCTTGAGTAAAATTATTCTGTTCTGAACAATCGCTGCTTTCCTTTTTAAGTCAAACTTTTCAAACAAGTGACATTTAGAATAATTATGTTTTATCTTGTTTGATAACTATTTTTTTCTTGCTGCTACACATTTGCTCTATTTTCATCATGCCTTTTCTTCTTGTATTGTATTATATTGTATATGGAATTTCTAAAGCGCTACTGTCACTCCAGAAGAGCATCTTGGCGCTGTGCAGACACAGGAGAAAGAAGGTACAGGGTAGTCCGAGTTGCCTGGGGGGGACCGGAAGGAGTTAAATGAGCGAGAAGCATAGAGAGTCAGGGGCTCCGAAAATCCAAGTTTTTAGGGATTTCCTGAAGGAAGCTTCAGATTGGATGAAACGAAGTTGGCTGGGGAGTGAATTCCATGCTTTTGCCCCTAGGATAGTTACTGATCTACCTCTCTAGTTTTAAGTTTGAAGGAGGCAGGTTTTAAGAGATTGACTGAGGTAGATCTAAGAGTATGTGCAGTGATATAGGGCAAGAATCTAGATCTTAGGTACAAGGGTCCAGTGTCCCTGAAAGCTCTAAAAGTGATGACAAGTATCTCAAATAGCACTCTTTTGTGTATAGGTAACCAATGCAACATTTTTAAAGCTGCACATGCAGAAGAGCGACGTGGGAACCTAAGTACCAGACGGGCTGCTGCGTGTTGAACGGTCTGGAGTTTTTTTAGGATAGTTTTATTGGTGCCTGCATAGAGGCTATTGCAGTAGTCAAGCCTAGAAGTTATTAGAGCTGCTGTAACAGTCTTTCTTGCGGTGACTGGGAGAAGGTCAAAAAACTTTTTCAGGGATTTAATCAATTGAAAACACTTCCCAGCCACTGATAGAACTTTGGACGAAAAGATAGGGAGGAATCAAATTTTACCCCAAGATTGTTTGCTACCTCCACCGTGTTGGGTGGCGGAGGAGTGTTAAGTGGCAACCAGCGACTGGGGGTAAAAGTGTTGGCTTTGCCTAAGAGCATAATTTCAGTCTTTTCGGAATTGCACTTCAAGTGATTCTGCTTCATCCAATGGAAGACCTCTGTGAGACAATGTTGGAAGTTTACTTCAGCATTGGTAGATTGTTTATCTAATGTTAGAATCAGCTGAGTATTGTCTGCATAAGATGTGGTATTGATGTTGAATGATGATATCAGTTCTATAGGTGGGGCCATATAGATGTTGAACAGTACTGGACTCAATATAGATCCCCGCGGGACACCTATATGCAGAGATTTCATGGCTGACTGATACGGTCCGAGCACGGTTACTTGCTGACGGCCTGTCAGAAATGACTTGAGCCAGGCCAAAGCCAGATGGGAAATGCCACACGCGTTGAGGCGATGTAGCAAGATCTCATGGGAGATGGTATCAAATGCAGCTGATAGATCTAACAAAATCAGAACTGCATTTTTCCCTTCGTCCAAGGCAGATTTAAGGCTTTCCGCAGTATGTAAAAGAGATGATTCTGTGGAGTGTGATGGCCTAAAGCCTGATTGAGTTGGAGATAGGGTGTTTGTGGTTTCTAAAAATATCGTAAGTTGACTATTGACTATTCTTTCGGTAATTTTACTGAGACAGGGTAGTAGGGAAATGGGCCAGAGTTTAGACAGGGTGGGAGGATCGGCCGTTTTTTTCTGGAGGGGCTTGACTGCCGCGATTTTCCAGTCTGAGGGTACCTCTGCTCGTGAAAGTGATGCATTGACTATACTATTTATGAATGGGTTTACCGTGTCCACAATGGCGTGAAGGATTTTTGGGGGGCAGGTGTCAAATGGGGATCATGATTTACAGGAGAGGATGGTTTGGGGGGTTTGTTCCATATTAATCCTTTTAAATGAATGTAGGTAGTGTGTTTTATTCTGAGTTTTAGATGTAGGGTTAGTGGTGTGGGGAGGTATTTCCTGAAAGTCAGCATGAATGTTTTGAATTTTCTGTTCCAAGAAGTCTGCTATTTCATTACAGAGAGGCTGTGAGGGAGAAATTTCTCGGTCGAGTGCTTTAGGGTGCGTGAAGGATTTCACAATTTTAAAGATAGTTTTTGGGTCAGAGTCCGCTGAGGCGAGTATTTTGGAATAGTACACTTTCTTCTCTAATCTGATTAGGCGATGGTAGGTTTTTAAGGCTAGCTTAAACTGAGACAGATCTTCTGATTTATAGTTTCTTCGCCATCGGCGCTCGAGCTGTCTACATTGAAGATGTTGATCTATCAATTTTTGTGTAAACCAAGGGGAGGATGTTTTAATGATGGGGTTCTTCCTTTTTAAGGTGACTGGGGGGGCTAGGGTGTTGCAGAGTAGGGACATCCAAGAAGTAAAGTGTTTTGAGTCCCTAGCTGGGTAACCTGTCAAATTGGGTCTAAGATCTAGAGCCATAGTATTAAGGTCAGGGTTGCTTAACATCTTGTTCCATTTCCGGACCATGATGGGAGGGCTGATAGCACGTTTCTGTTTGATGTTAGTAGGCTTGAGAATTATCTCAAATGGGATAAACGAATGGTCCATCCAGGTCATTGGTAGTGTGGAGTTGATTTTGAGGGTGTGGTAATTAGAACATATTCCATCCAAGGTATGACCAGCAATATGAGTGGGGGAGCCCACTAGCTGTTCAAGACCTAGGGTGTTCAGTGTGTCTAGGAAGTTTGTAACTCCTGGTTCATATTTACATTCTAGGTGTAGATTGAGGTCCCCAAGGAGGGTAAAATTGGAGTACCTGAGGATTAGAGGACCAAGGGCGTCACCCAGCAAATCAAGGAATTGGGTGCTTGAGCCAGGCGGGCGGTAGACTAGGGCTCCAGGGAAAGAAGCAGACCCATCGATCTGCAGACAGAAGCCTAGAATCTCTGCCCCTTTAAGATCCGTGATCTCGAAGGAGTAGCATTGGAACATATTACGATAGAGGATTCCAAGTCCCCCTCCGCGTGAATCCAATCTATCATGTCTGTGAATGGAGTACCCTTGAGGAAGGGCCTGCGCAATGTCTGGACCACACCCCTCCCGGAGCCAAGTTTCTGTAACAAACAGAATGTCAAGGTTCTGATCCAAGATCAGATCATGAATGTTCTGGGAGTGCTGGGGGAGAGATCGGGCATTCAGTAGTCCTCCTAGGAGTGGTTTGGGGGGCCTTGCTGCTGTCACGTATTGTTCTATATAGGGGTTAAGTACATGTTTGCATTTCAGACATGTAATGGGTCCCTTCCAGTTTTTCGGATGTAAGTAGTACTTGCAATTCTGTGCAGCTTTATTAAACTCAGTATGGCATCTCTTGTTAGTGGCGTACCTGATTTAAAAAGGGCTGCATTCCGGCCACGGACGGGCACAGACGGGCTTGCCTTTGGTGCGCCTTTGGCGCACAATTGGCGTGCCCGTTGCGCGTATCTGCTGCGTGTCCGCGGTGGCAGGCACATTTTGTAGTGAGAGTGCCGCCAACCACTAGACCGCAGGTGGACAGGAAGCAGACTTCCTGACTTCCGGTAAAACTATCGGAACTCTACTCCCCTTGACGAGTGTCTAGGCTGAGGGGCGGTTATTTTTAATTAAAAAAAAGGAAGGAAACGAATGCGAGGCTCTCAACCTGAGAGCGGGAAGGGAACTATCCGCACCTTACTGGAATGAATGAGAGCAGATTTCGTGAGCATTTGCTAACAGGTAAGAGTATATACAAATTCAAATTCAAGCATGACCATTACAAAAACATAACATAGCTAAAATACACCGAGCAGGAACGGAAAACTCGAACAACCCCCCCTTCCTTCACTCCCTCCCACGTCTGGTCTACGAGATCATTTAGAATCTAGTAAGAAAAGTCTAAAAACTACAAAAATGTGCTAAAACACAGAGAGACAGGCAACAGAGTACCTAGCAATGTCTTGTATGAATAGTACTTTCAAGTCTTGATCAGGCAATATGTGAAATGAAACGTGGCTGGTAAATTTTAATTTTGATGATTTTAAAATATGTCCTCGATATTTAAAATGTTTTCAAGCAACTTTTTCATCATCGACTAAACATGAAGTTGAAATGAGTCACATAGGTGATACATATGCACATTAAGCCTAAATTTACTCATTGTCTGAATTTTTAATGAGCAACAAAAGGCTCTAAGCAGTACTCTCTAAAGGTGTAATTATTGTTCAAATTCAGGTCCTGAGAGCATCATTTAACACCAGATTCTAAGTGTGCACATCACAACACCCTCTTTCATCACATTCCTGTATGTTCCACATGCAGTGATGTATACATATGAAAATAACCATGTATTGACAGCCAGTAGAGGTCGGTGTTGGGAGTGCCGCCGGGCGCTGACGTGGGGCGGGGGAGGGGCAGGGTGGGGGTAGTAAACTACGGATTACTGCCGATTACAGGTAAGTACACATATAAATAAATAAAACGAATTTCGTTTCTCGCGCTGCATCGCCAAATGCGATGCAGCGCGCAACGAAATTCGTTTTATTTCTTTATATGTGTACTTACCTGTAATCGGCCGTAATCCGTAGTTTACTACCCCCGCCCCAGGTCAGCGCCCGGCGGCACTCCCACCACCGACCGCTACTGTTGACAGCAACACCTACATTGAAACATCATACATATGAATGCTCTCCACATCCAATCACCAGAAGACCAGCCTAAGAATTCAAAACATTATCCAATTTTGAAATCCCACCTCCTGTTGCTTTGACTCAAATGTGCATTGCTTGACAACTTGTTGGACAATTGCTTGGGACAGGAAGTTGTCGGTATCATTAATCGTCGGCAACTTGCAAACCAAACGTATATACAAGAATGTGTGGTTTAAGTGTGGTGAAAGTAAAGGGTTATCTTAAGTTTGGTTTGATCTGAGTCTGGTGAAGAATATACTGACTTCGAGACTCAGGGAAAAGTTTCCACATTCTGGATATAAAAATGTTTTGCCATGTCAATGTCAAAGGCACAGTAAGCTGATGTAATAGTGGGGAGTTTTTTTTCAGGTAACAAAGCACTGGGTTTTCAATGAGGTCTTTGCAAGATCTAATTTGATAATTAATTTTCGGACACTCTTCATGGGCATTCCATGCTACAGCCGTATGGCCTACATTACTCAACCACTTTGAGTAACTTTAATTATGTAATCACAGCCAAGATATCATATCTCTTCCACCTTAATCAGCCTCAAGTTCATGTAATTAATTTCAGGTCTGCAGACAAGATCCACAGTATTGGATGTATGGAACCATTTCCAAAAAAACTCTCCTTAAGTAGCTGAGGAAGTCTCCTCCAACAAACCTCGCCTGACACTTTGAACTAAGAATAGTTTCTCTTTCTTAAAATTTAAAGTTTTACTTCATGCAGTGGTTGCGAGAACCTTCACATCCCTTACTGTTTTATGAAAGATCCATCCTCTCGCTTAGCACGCAATGTCTGTGTCATTTATTAATGTGTTTTTAAGACTTTTTCTTTGTAGTCATTCTGAGAGCATATTCGTTTTTGTGCTGTTGTGAAGCAAACGCCCACAGAGTAGGGTTCTGCCTATAATTCTCTGATTCATAATATGAATCTCTCTATTGTATAGCCATCTGTATAGTGTTCTCACACTGTAGTTGCTTTAGAACTTCCATCCAACTTATGGAGTCACTTATCATTTCCAATATTCTAAGACTATAAATAAGAGTGTGATCTTCTAATATAAAGCTGCTCTACAAAACCAATTTCAGATATTGCGAGCAGTAACCAGAATAAGACGAAAATTGCATTCTTTTTTTTACTAAACTTGAACATCAGCAATACTCAAATTATATGCTTTTTCATTGACCTGTAGGCTAAATTAATACCATTTATGACAGCTGCTGTTAAATTGGGGCACTTTTCAGACTGTGCTAATGCAGGTGGCATCTTGCTCAATATTGTAGTGCCCACTGACACAAACACAACAGAAATCTTCTGTAAGGAGATGTGGGCAGGTTTATTGACAGTGTAGCTCAGAGATCCGGTTCTATTAATTTGTTCCTTCTCCGCGTGACTAAATTGGGTGACCGGAATAAATCACTTTAATCTCACTTTTATTCATTTCCCTCACTACAAAAGATCTTGTATAGTATCGAAGTGGGCATTGTGCCACTATTGAGTACTATATAAAAAGTTGTATCTATAGATTTACTTATCTTGAGGTGCTGCTTAAAAATCTTGCTTTCATCAGAATGTAGCATCACAAGACCTTCCCTACTAAAATTTTATTGTACTCTAATGGTACAAACGGTACATTATCAAATTAATTTTATTTTAAACTAAAACACTTGATTAATACAATCAGTCCATCTGAAGTCAGATTTGTAAGTGATGTATAGTTCATATTTAATATGTGCCCCATCAATCAAGATTTGTGTGATAAATTCACAATAATTTACTTCTGGGTTCCACAGAGTTTCCACAGCAGTTTCACCACATGATATCTGCAAAGCCCAGTTAGCCCAATTCACAAATCTTATTCTGGAGAGGTTATGCCTTATTTCAGTCTTAGGTGTGAATTGCTCGAGAATTTAATTCCCAGACGTAAGTCACAAATCACTTTCTGTGATTATTTGTGTCTTACTACAGACTTGGAGTGACTTACATCAGAATTACGAGGAGAATTGCATGGCTACTTATAGAAAGAAATCTTTATAAGTCAGCAGTGCATGTAGCCATGCCTTATTCATTGAAATCTGTGAGTAAATCACACCTTGGATTGGAGTTAGACAGAGCTACTCACAGAAAAAGCTTTGTGATCTGGTTCATTAGTTGGTCAAGAACCTCTGACAGGTGTACCTTCTGTAGCACCAGAGAGAGGGATCCACATTCCGTTGCAAAGCTTAAGAACATTTAGCAATGTGGGCACCCATAATTTGCCGTCTCATCTACAATGGAACTGGTCTACCCTGAAAATAATATTGGATGGTCGAGCTCCAGTGATCTCATTGTACTTAAATTTGTGTGATTTTCTGTGTGGGACAAGTTAAAGATTGACATTTCTTTGGTACTGTAGTTACTACATTTAGACTAAATGCTGTTATGTTACGTTTCTGAGTTGGTAATAATGTGCTGCGAAATATATTTCAGAGGAACCCGTTTTTATACTTCAATTGTCTCTATAACAAGTTAATTTGCTTTATTCGTGTTTTTGGGATCTAACTTTTTTCTGAGAGACTTTTATGATCTGTTTTGAAGCTGCTTGCTTGAAAGTTGCCTGTTTGACTTGACAGCTGTACCTGCAAGTCATCATTTGTGGTTGTATATATAACTCACAAAGCTCATATGCATTAATTTCTGAAGAATGTGTGCAGTATTTTTTATTGGGATAATACCTACAGTATCAAACATACCATGCATTATGCAACTATATGACTGTTGATATAAAAGAAGAAAAGTGAAATCCGAAAGACCAGTAGCTTGTAATTTGTGAATGTCACAAACAGATTAAATCTGTTATGACTCCTCATCATTAGCTGCTAATTCTTGCCTGGATATTTTTCATCTCAATGGCAGAAAAGAAAAGCTGGGCGTTAACTCCGGTACAATACTGAAACACAAAATGTGGTAGTCTGCAAACTTAACCTCTCTTTTCCTCCTCCAGTCAGTCACTTGTGTGCACTACAGAATTGATGATTGTCATTAACATCCATTCCTGCAGTTACTGTGTACCAACACAACCAGCATTTATAAATTAATCAAACATTGGCAAAGCCAGGAGTTCTTGTCATCATAATACGAGTTCCAACTGATTGGGTTTGCCAATGCCTATTTGTAAAGCACAGTTTAAAAACAAAAAAAATGTTGGAGGAAAAGCAAACATACCTTATGGTGTCTTAGAACTGTATAATGAATTCAATATTTTCAATCTTATGAATTGTAGTTCAAAAATGTTTCATTCAGGACACTGAACATAATTTAAAAATAGGGAAGTGTCAGAATTTAAAGGGACATGCTTCCCAATTCCTAATTTACTTTCCACAGGACTCAGAATTGAAAGAAATTCAAGAGCCATGTGTTAATCTGCAGCAGTCCATGGAGCAGAATTATGGACCTCCAGGACAAGAGACATCTTTTTTTCAGTCATGCTAAGTACCTCCTTAGCCTCAAACTCCTGAATGATTGCAACAACCAGCCCTTCCCCTGGAACTATCAAAGTATTTGTTTGCCTATGCATGCGTCATACAATATATGGAATTCAAGTGATAAAACAAAAGCAACCTTTAAAGTCTGCTATTCAGCCATACCCTGGCAACAATGTACCTGTTACTGTGTGTGTATATATATATCTCGTGATGCGAGGAGTATCGGAAAGAAGAATCTCCGCGAGCCCACTGATCGAGTTTACAAGGTATTTAATCAAGTAGCAGAATAAGATGCGTTTCGGCCACTTCCGTGGTCTTAGTCACATGACCTCTTCCCGGGTCAACCCTTATTTAAAGGCACCCAACACATACGTGGACACCACATGTCAATTGATAAACATAGAAAAAATCTTTAAAATAAAATATTAACAATATTGCATATTCATTTACAGGATGCTTGTAAATTGCAACAACAATCAACCATTCCAAAAAGAATTATCTATTCCAATATTGCCATGCAGTAGTAATATTGCTTTCGCACGGGTTGGTATGGTATTTGCCAAGTTGTGATGCAAAGGTGTGATCATGTGACCCCGTGTACCATCCTGCCCCAAGAAAAAGGGTGAGGATTCCACAGCCATGAGTAATGGGAGGTCAGTGGTCTGAGAGCGCTGGGTATAATACCATACAGGGACTGCGTCGCGTTGACTACCGCTGTAGCAGTGTCTCAGAGACATATTGTAGCCAATGATTGCCCTTGAGATACACAGGAACGGCCTGAATTCCGGTATACCGAAATAGTATGTAAACTATATGGGATACAGTTACCACGTGGGACTAGCTGACGTCACTGCTCATCCTCGTGTAAGTAACTCCGTGCTGTCAAGTGAAAAATTCTATAGTAGACAGTGTGGGGATAACTACGGTGACTAGGAGTAATAAGGATTTTCTGGGACGTCCATTCACTCCGGTGCACATAACTCTAACGAAGGTGAATCAGTCTGTTTAGATCTCAGCGCCACATGTGCCTGTAAAAACAAGTTTGAACGCAACAATTAGTAGCAGCAAGGTCACCAATTTTCCAATAGATAGTAATCACTTAATGCACATTGTTTTAGTGTACTAAGATAGGCAAGGCAATAATATGTTATTGAACGGATCCTGTAACAAAGGCACTCTATATACAAATTAAAAAACAAAAAGGTCCAAAGAAGGGAAAAGGATGGGGCGTGAAGGATCTGCCGTGTGGTGCATATGTATTAGCTAAACTGTTCTATGGATGGGAGTACATCTCCTCATCCAAATTGAGCCCATCTGGGAACATTGTGCCAGCCTGCAAGATGAAACGGGATTCTAACTTACGCAGGGCCGCCTGTCGGTTGCCCCCTCTTGAGTTGAGGCTCACAGAGTCCAGACCAAAGTATTTGGCTTGGGTCCAGTCTCCATCGTGTTTGTCGGTAAAGTGCCTAGCTGTGCTATAGCTATGGTCTTTGTTGGTTATAGCCCTCCAATGCTCTAAAATCCGCTTTTTGACCGGAAATTTAGTGGAGCCAATATACCATAGGCCGCAAGGGCACACAATAGTGTACACCACATAATCAGTACTGCAGGTAATAAGTTTAGAGCTCTTCCATCGGGTTTTTATCCTGTCTAAGGTGACATGCAACACATTACTGCTATATCTGCAGGCTTTGCAGTTGCCGCACCTGCGGAAACCCTTTGTTTGTTTAAGTCAATTAGTCTCTCTGGTCTGGAGGTGGCTATGTACAAGAAGGTGTTTGAGTAGGGCACTTCTTCTGTAGGTCATTGATGGATGAAGACCCACTTTGTTTCTCGGAATAGGATCCTGCCTAAGAATGCCCCATCTGGTTTTCAATATTTTTCGTAGCTGATCTGCATGGCTGCTGAATTTGGTGATGAACCAGATGGGTTCTAGTGTGGCTTCTTTGGGTATTCTTTCTGGGCTTTGTTTGGATATAATCTCGCTCCTAGATTATGTATATATATATGTATATATATATATATATATATAATTTTTTTTTCTTCCAGTCAGCCCTTTTCATTCAATGGTCTGCTGTTGTGTTATTCCTATGTTTCTTCTGCCCACTAGAGCATACAGCAAGGGGCAGCGGGTCAGTCTATTTCAGCCAGTGCCTGATTTCACTTTTAGTAACTGCAATCTTCTCTTTCACTTTCAAGCTGGTGGAACGCTGTGGTCTTACACTATTTTCTTATGCTGATGATACTCAAATCATCTTCTCATTATCATCAGCTCAGGACCACAGCTCCATGTCTCTCAATTGTTTGGCTCAGGTAGACTCATGGATGAATAACAACTCGCTGAAATGGAATGGTGAAAAACAGAGGTGTTGATACTTGGAAAGAATGCGGTCCTTTGGGGACTAAGCACTAGCCAGTGTTCTAGGTGATAACCCCATCTCTGCCTCCAAAGTTAAGAACTTAAGGCTTTATGGTAGATCATAAGCTTTCCATGAAGCCACAGGTGGCTAAGGTATCTGTAACCTGCTTCACAACTCTAAAATGACTACGAAAATGTATTTTTATTCTCCCTATGGCTGCTCAAAGAACCATCATCCAGGCCCTTATTCTATCTCGCCTGGACTAAGGCAACATCCTTTATTGAACAGTTAGAAAAGCCTCCTTGAGACGCATGCAGGTGGTGCTGAATGCAGATGATAGGCTGATCTTTCGACTACCTAAACATGCCTCAGTTTCACTTCTTCGCCGAGATCTGCATTGGCTAGAGATTGACAAATGTGTCCAATGCAAGGCTCTGTGTTGTGTCTTCAAAGCAAGGGTGGGATTGCCACCATTATATCAATGATCTGATAAAACCGTATCAGCCTACTCGATATTTGCGTTCTAGCAACCTCTCCTTGTGCACAGTTCCTAAGGTTAAACTTACTTGCATGGGAGGTAGCTCCTCCACGATTCTTGGCCCTAAGCTTTGGAATGCTGTGCCAGAACATCTGAGATCTTGTACTTCATTGCCCACTTTTTGCAAAAGACGTGGCTGCTTTGATCTACTTGAGCTGGAAGAAACTCTATTTGTTGCTAAAAGTGCCGGGAAACCCTGAGCAGGTAGCTGTTTGTGATATATAATCATTTTAATATAACATAACACAAGAGCACATCCACACACAAAGTAGGTCCCTTCAGACAAGGGACTAACATCCCAATGTGTATTTTTTGAAACCCTAAAAATGTTTTTTGTTTTACCCATTTTTTTGTATTGGTGAGGTTTGGGAGCTCCCCAATCATAACGTTAAAAAAAAAAAAAAAATAATGGCAAAAACAAAACAGGCTTTGACACATCCCAAGGGCTAGCAACCAATGCCAGACCTATTGGACTTGACACTGTTTGTATTGAGCTCTCGGTGGGATTACATGTGTTTCCTCCTCTCTCCTTTTTTTATCTCCCTGTCCCCCCACATAATTTTTTTTTACATGGGCCTGGAAGCTTGTGTGTTGCTTAGTTTTTCTCCCACACTTCTTTTTTTGAAACATTTTCATTTATCTTTTAACATAGACATCCACCATGTTAGAATGGTAAAATAAAAATGGCCAACGTACATTATGACGCATGTGAACACACACATCACAGCGCATTCATCACACGTTCTTTAATAGAAAGCCCATTGTAAGGTCATGTGTATGCATGCGTCTTGATGCAGGCACTCGATTGGCAGCAAGCACTGACAATGACAATAGATTGGCCTTTTAGAGGTCAGACCTATTGGCTATGCCAATGTGTGTTTTAGTTAACGACCAAAATACTTGAAATGAAGGCTAGTTTGTATCCTAATGTGTTCGGCCCAACACGTCTATACTGTTTGGTTGCATTTTCAACTTGAACCTTTGCATAGCCATAAAAAATAGCTGCAAAAATCCTTACTTGTTAAAACTCATACAAACATATTTGACTCTGAAACTGTTTCATATTGCTTTGATTACCCTTGCATAAAACTGTTCCGTATATGTTTTATGTATTTATCTAGTTTGTATTTCTTTCGAATTTTCCTATCTCTCTACTATCAAAATTTGCCAGCAGTATCAGTGTATAATAGTGTGGGGTCTGTGATAGGCAAAAATGATGGATGTCAGTGTTTAGTTGTTTTGAGTAGTCATTGGTTACCTTAGGTTGAAGATTGTTTTCTTCAAGTACAATTCGTTTCGTGATCTTTGGATACAGTCCATACATATTATCCTGGCACTCTGTACAGTGTGGGTCTGTCTTTGAAAACGTTTTCACCCTTAAACTGATGTGTTCTTGAATTTGTTGGTGGCAGTGTGTTTTGGTTTGCATATCGGAGGTTGTGGGGCGTATTGTGCCATGAGATACAGTCTACAATACAATTTATTATGTTTGGCACCATGATGAACTCGGCATGCACCATAACCTTAAACAAAATGCTGCCACCTACCTGCAACTTGAGTAAGCTGCTAATAGCTCATGCTGATCCATATACTGAAAGGCAACTCAGACTTGTTATTTATTTTCTCATGCCTCTTAACGTAATTTCTTATGTTTCATGCACTAGTAATGCAAGTTACATCATACCACCGCCCTGATTACTCTCTAACACTGAGTATTGAGTAGGAAAGTGAATGCCGGATCCTCCAGGCCACAGCTGCTATCATCCGGTTTCACACGTTCTCTTTGGGTATTCTCATTATGCTCTGTTGAGAGATTGCTCTGTTGAGAGAATCCTCAAGCAGTCTTCCTGAAGATGTGGGTCATTGTGACTTGTTGATCACCAGAAATCTCTACAGCAGACCCAGTCATTTACGTGTGCTGCACACTACACACCTTAAAATTATGTTTAGCCCACATTGCTGCTTCTGATAGTACCTCAGATCATTTCAGTAAACCCGTAGGCATGATTTATCCAGGAATCCTATATTAATTTACTTAAAAAGCAGCATTGGGCGGCAATATCATGTTTCTTTTTTATGCTTGCATTCAGAAAGGAGCACCCTCCAAAGTTTTGCATTTCATGTTTTGCCATCAACCTGTTATCAAAAACATATTATTAGCATTAAGTATGTGTTGACCTTTATAATGTCATAAACATTGTTTAGAAGTTGGAAGTTCTCTTTGCTCTGTTGAAAAATGCCCCTTTTCTGTATAGTTATAACTTTTGACTCCTCTGAACTTGGTAGGCATGGAATTCTCAGTGAAAACAAAGTGCATATTTGTTTTAAATGTGAGAATTATGATTTGTTTCACATGGTTTCCTATTCAGACACGTTTTTGTAGATAAACCACATCCGCAATGTAGATTTAAAACAGGCATTTTCAGAACCAGTAGGTCTGGCGTTGGTCGCCAGCCTTTTAGCTTTGTCAATGCTTGTTGTGTTCTGTCATGGTTTTTGCAAAACCTTATCATTGGGGAAGCTGCCTGGCCTTCATCAATGTACAAAAAAAATTGACTAAAAGCAAAAATATATTTTGGCCTCAGAGAGCACACATTACACAGTAGTCCCTGGCATTTAAGATAACTACTTTGTATGTGGATGTGCACTTTGTGAAAGAGAGGAATGCTGTCACTCACAGAGAGGTTTACCAATAGCTGACTTGGGCCTACTTATTGCCCTATGCTGTATGCTGTAGTGAGTTGAATCAAAATGTGAATGACACAGTAACAGATGAATTGATGAAGAGGGCTTGCTGAAATCCCCTATAGGTAGTTAATATATGTAACAACTTAGTCATATAATTTTAGTAAAATCAAACGGTCTTTGCTAATGGCAGACCAAAAAAAGTATATTTGTAGCAAAAATGATGGATTGATTTAATTTTTTAAAACGCGAGTACTGCAGGTGAAATATTTGTTTAAAAAGATGCATATGGATCTGATAGCCAGATCCAAGAAATTTCAGAAGTTTTGAAACACGATTCAGTACGAGTGCCCTCAGGATATCTTATTTCGCCATCAACAACACTGAACCTTCACTTTAATGTGCGGAAAGGAGGGTTGGAGGAGAATTTATGGGTATTACATCAGAATGCATCGAGGCCCGTCAGTCCAATCTTTCCCAGTATTTACACGTACACAGAAACAATTATCGCGTGGCAGTCTGTTTTCAGTAAGCTCGTGTTAGTAACTCGTTGCTTTCATGTAGGCGCTTACTGCTGTCATTGCTGCTGAAGATAGTCACAAGTTAATCTGCCACGAAAAATATGAAACTTCCTAATAAGGCAGAATCACAAAGATAATTGTAAATAAGCGCAATACTAAATTAGCTCTTCGCAACCTATTTATGGCTTTCCATGTCTATTGCATAAGTTAGCAAAAAAAAGCATGCTTGCGTAGTCCGGACATATTGAATTTACCAAAGCTTGCTTCAGCTTCTCTTTAATCGGAAATCCTTAAAAGGAAACAAAGTTTCCACCCAATTTTCCACTTTACAGACTTATCAGAAATAACCTCATTGTGGCTACTAGCCATTTTTATGCTGGTCTCAAAACTTTAATAATAGCATTGCCACCCAGCGCAGGCGTTGATGTTATGTTGTTTGTTTCAGGCTGGTAAAAGCCAGGGTTTTGTGAACAGAAAGGTCAGAGCAGTGTTATGTTTTAGCAAGCTCTTCAACCAAAGGGATGGCTTAAAGGGAGTGGCTTTTGCAAACCTAAGATGATATCTCTCAGGAATGCTATTGAAACCCGGAAAGCTGCACACAGGTCACTGTTTTGGTTTGGTTGAGATGTTGAAGGAATTGTTGTCAGGTTTATTTGGTAGTTAGTACGGTTGCTTTAATTATTCCGTCAAGCAGGGAATGCATTGTTATCTAGACTCTCCTGGCGTTTGGCAACGAAAGGGCCTTTGAAAGCTCGCACTGTTTCTTGGAAAGTAGGTGTCACCTTGATTTGCTGTTCAGCATATCTGGCCTCGCTTGAATACCTAGAGAGGCCTATCATGCTATTTCGAGTTACTTTTGGATTGTGGAGTGAGGGTTTTGCAGAGGCCGGATTCATCGTATTGTTTGCTGCGCAACATTTGTCTAAACTTCTAGACTGGGAAGTGATTGCCAACAGTTTCACTAAACCACTGTAGCTGTTGGTGCTGATGCACAGCACTCTTCTGATAAATTAAACAATCAAAACTGGACATTTGGGGTTCAATATCATTCGCTTTTCTCCGTGAGTAGGTGTGTCTTAATCCTGGAAATTCAGAAGTCATGCTTAGAGCAGGAGTAACAATGAACTTCTCACAGAAAATCTTTGCATATCGCAGCTTTTATTATTACAATTTGCAAACGGAACATAGGCAGTCTTCGACCCTGGTTAGTTTTCGGATTGTATTTCCTACAATTGAATATATGGCTTGTTAAAAATTGTGAGGTAATGCTATGCCAAGAAGCGCATGCATCTTAACCCCGGTGGCTTTTCAGTGTTTGCTTGCTAATAGATGGTCTTTCCCACTGAGTGCCAAACAAATGACTGAGTCTGCATATTTTCCTCTGACTGTTCTCCATGCTTTACTTTTTAACAGTATAACGAAGAGATAATCTTAGTAACAAGTTAGGCAGCTATTTCAATGGGCCGAATGCACATGCAAATCTTAATTGATTGGTCACCGTCCACATTTTTCATTGTACAGCTCAAAATATAAGGAAGGCGGCAGAAGGAAATTCAATACAATGATGCCAAACCAGCTAAGCCTCTTAAGATGTGCATAGGCCACATAAAGAGTAAAGGGTTCTGATAACATTTATTATGAATCACAGCTCTTAAACTACTGCCCCAGGAGAATTAGCAGATTTATACATCTGTGGATTGCACGAATAGTTCTGATAAGCCGAGGTGGAATCTAACATTTCTTGCATGAGTGCCCGTTTAATGCAGTCATAGCTGTGAGAAAAGTGTAGCCCAGCAGCCAGGACGCCGGCACAATGGAAATGCAGTGAATCGGAATGCCTCACAGATCATAGTGGAATCAGAATCTCCAGCAAGGAAAATCTTTTCATGGTGAATTAAGTGGTGGAGGAAGAAAAATGGCGATGAGAAAGGTAGGCGCAGATCACAGACTCTGGGCTCTGGGTTCACCGCTGAAGATTTAAGAACCTGAACTAAAGTGGTGCAGAATAGGTTGTGGAAAATTGAATTTACTAAACAATTAAGCATTGAATTAATCTACATCTTGCACCGCTGAAAAGTGGGGGAGAGAATGAAGTTGCGCTGCATAAATCAGCAGAGCTTGTGAAAAGATGGAGAATGTATCAGAGGTGGTGTGGCATAAAAGTGTAGCTCTGCGCTTAACATGGCATCATCCTTCTGCCCTACTCACCTTTTGAGGTTTGTTCTCAAAATTGGGGTAATCAGCACATTTCTGCCTAGGGAGTCTCTTGTGCTGAATTGCAGCTTGTAGCTTCAGCCTTTCTTTTAATTACACACCGGATCACCAGTCAACAGTTGTTATGAGGGACAACACAAATAGAATGAGAGTACCCTGGGGATGTCACTCACAGGATCTGATGCGGCGCTGAGCTCCCACGGGTTCCCGCAACCTCCCTCTTGGCTTGCTGGTCTTGTGTTCAATTACAGTTAATGCAATAGTTTGCCATTCTCCCCTTCTAATTATATTTATAAGTGGGATTTGCAGCACATAAAAAAACATCCTTTTGCGTGTCCAGGCACCGGGGCTTTGTCCTTGGCGTTGTCAGTCTCCTGGGTGCTGTACTATTCTTTCTGCGCTTCTCTGAGCAAACAAGTCCCCCTTTTAAAGCTACAGTCACACAAAGTAGAATGCATGCATTGGCTCTTCATGCTGATCTTGGTCTCCAGTTTGCTCTTTACAGAAAGCCTCTGGTATGCCTTAGAGCTCATATTGGCTAAAGGAAGTTCTTTCATGGTTCTCCCCTTGTCCTATCCAATCACAGAATTAAACAATTAGAAATTCCTAGATTGCAGTGTGGTGGAGACTTGCTTACAAAAGCATGGAGCTGAAAATAGCCATAGCACGATGCCATCTCCTTCACTGTGAAATCATAAAAGCATTACACTATCAATAGAAGAAGAGAAGGAAAGTGTTTTCAGTCACTTGTCCCCCACCATATCACCCCTACCTCTACTACTGATGGTTTTGGAGTTGTGTCTTGAAAGAGCTTGGCGCTGTCTTAGTCTCTTTTGTCACTTATTGCTTCGTTGTGCTGGTTGCTTGTAGCAATGTTGTTCAGATTTACGTCGTGGTACACAAACACAACCAATATTTCAATACGTTGTGAGAGTGGAGATTGGAAAGAATACATACAGTCTTATTACGCGCATAAACATGTGTAAAGTGGCCAGTGAGGCGCTGCGTGTAGGACTGTGGACCAGTTCGAATTAAATCCGTTTGTTTTGATAAAGAAGTTTTGGGAAGGAGCGCGGCTGGGATTCTTTTTCACCAGAGCTGAATTCACAGCCAGGTTTTCAAACCTGAATCTTACTTCCAAATGCAGCCCGCGATAAGGACTAACATCTGTTTTCCGTTGAGCACTACAAGCTGCCGCTGCATGGGGCCGAGAGCCCACGCAGCCCATGTGAAGCCATTGTTCGTCCTTCTTTCACTGTCCTAGCGCGGGCCAGTTTCTAACTCGCCAACTAGCCAAAAGCGGAAAAACACCCCACACTTGCCTCGTTTTGTGAATCTGAGGGCTGCACAAGCGGGATCTCTCAGACCTCTACGCGCCTCCTACATGTGTGCAGAGCGGCAGACTGCCATGCCATGGGCTGTGCTGATGCTAAAAATATAACTTGGATTGACTGGCAGGTCTGCTTCTCCCTTACCTTGAATGATTCTATTTTCTTTGGTAGCAAAGCATGTGCATTTTGCGCAGTGACTCTGTGTTTGGCTGAGCATTATTGTAGTTTGAGGAAGGATGGCTATGCTTTTATGAATATTTATTTCTTATTTTTTTCTATAGCGCGGACTTCACATGGATATTATTGGAGGGGATGTTAGAGTTTTGTATGTAAAGTATAGGAAAAGGTAACCACATATGTGGTATGAATAAATACTTTATTTTTAAATGGAGATTATATTTTACTTTTGCGTGTGTGTGGGTGTGTGTGCACGCGTTATGGTATAGGTACTACACAAAGTAAAAGAGAGGTAATTGGTCAATCTGGTGTTGTGGTATCATATGTTGGTGGGTATGACAGCTAAAGATTGTAGAAATTAGAATTCTAATGAGGAAAAGGAATCAGTCATTTAGTGTTGCATGACTCTAGATCAGTCGAGAGAAGAGGTAGTGGTGAGATAATGAGGACAGAGTAATCAGTCCTAAAGTGGCCCCTGGAGAAGGGTGAGATTCAAGACTCTAATGTTTATTCAGTGAGCTGGAAACAGAAGATCCAGATGTCATGAGGCCATTAAGTTGGGAGTAGAGATTCAGGTGGTGTTAGATAGAGCCAGTAGAAGATGATTTTTCAGATGGGCTTTGAATCACCCCACCTTTTGCTGACTTTTGCCCATTTCCACATTTATTTAAATAGTTAGTGAGGGCGTGTTCTTTTTTGGCCCTTGAAAAAAATATCAGGCATTTTATGTGGTGTTGGAGCCACCTAATTGATCTTTTTTTTTCCATTTGCATTCTACAGCCTTCTTGGAGCAGAGATCACGACGACACAGCATCAACACGCTCAGGGGGAACACCGGGGCCCTCCAGTGGAGGTCATACGTCACATAGTGGGGACAACAGCAGTGAACAAGGTAGGATGGTTGTTATCCTTGTTTCTTTTTTAACTGAACAACGTCCCTGGGTATATGTTTGACTCTGGACAAATTTATGCAACATCTTGTGGAAAAAGGTGCAGCTTGTGAATTATTTTGCATATCCTCTAAGCAAAGGAAGTAGTTCCATTTGCATAGTTATAATTCAAGTCTGGGATGTAAGAGTAGTAGTTAGTTTCCACATATTCCACATGCTGTATTGTATTTAGCAGGCTTTCAAAAGGTGCTGACCTTATGGTGGCAATTATTTTTCATATTGGACGAGTTGGTCGTGCTTTATGGTGTGAAACATCTAGCAATAAATACTGCTTGTTAAAGTAAAAATGCTTCACAGTTCTTCTGTTGAACTGATATGATGAACAGTTAAATTAAAACAGTCCCTAAAGTTTGGTTGTTGTATTAGTCCAAGAAAGAAATATTTGTGGTTTTGGATTTATAAGTACAAATATGGTATTGTGCTAGTGATTTAGTGGTCTCAGAGCTTGAAGAAGGGAATCGTGTGGACACAACCTTTAGACTCATTATGTTGCTCCAGTAAGAGGCCAATGGAAATATGTGTTAATTTAAGACCAATTTATGTAGCAGTGCTAACTAAATTATTTTACAAAGGAAAGGGAATATATGCGGAAATAAAAGAAAAACTAGATGTATTGTTATATGATTAATTGTAAATTATGTGTCACATGTGTAACATTATATAGTTAAACACTCTTTGCAGCTCAAGGTATCCTAATGATGTAGAAATTTGTTGTTTTCTAAAGAAAGCTAACTAAACACATTTAGCAGATTTTACACATATTGGTATTTAATAACAGTAAGGCCCTGATAACAATGTCGGGTGGAAAGCCTCCGACCAGCGGTCAGAGGCTTTCCGCCCGACATGGTAGGTTTAAAGTCCGATCGCCGTATTAGGATGACGGCGGTCGGAGTTTAAACCTGCAGGGGGATTCCAACGGGCTCAAGGAGCCCATCGGCCATTTGGGAACACTCCATAATCCCTTATGGACGGCGTTTCCGCCGTCGGGATTATGATGGCACTTTTCGACATGGAACTGCTGTCGGAAAGTGTCTTTTGGGGCCCCTAGCAGGGCCCCCATCCCTCTGCGGCCTCCGCATACTGCCCTGGGGGGCATCTATAGTGCCCCCCTCAACATCCCTGCACCACATGGCAGGCACCGTGAGATGCCTGCCACGTTGTGCAGGGATGTTTACAAACTTCCATTTTTCAATGCGAGCTTGTGCTGCGTGCGTTTTCAGCCCGCCGCACAAGCTCCCATTGATAAATGGAAGTTTCGGACTGCACTATGTTTGGTCGCATCCTAATTGGGTTGTAGGAACCGCCGATGTATGGTTGGGCGGTTCCTTCACCGCTATGGTTGCTTCCGCCCGACATCATAATCAGGGCCCAGATGATTTTGTCTTGCATGGTCTCCCAAGAGTGGTATTTTATTAACACAGCACTTTCTACTTCTCAGAGTAAAATAGTTCATGTAAGAAATAAAATATTGCACTCAGCAGAAGAGAAGCCTGCATATACACACATCTTGTAATAACATGTTTTCATCTATTCTGTCCATCCCAGTTATGTTTAAAAATTACCTCCAGTTTTGGGTTTACTCTGTGTTTCTGATGTAGGACCTCTGGAACCATCACAGTGCATTAAGTAACAGCCCTACAGAAGCATAACCTGTGCTACTTATATTTTCTACATGTGCCTCCCAAAGAGGCATTTTAGGATTTAAGACACCAGACTCCAAAAACATTTTTCTAGTCTATCAGTTGGGCATGATAACGCCACCTGCATAAATATCAACTCTTTGAATGCTTGTATGCAGCAATCAACAACTGAAAGGTGACTATATACTTTTTTTTACAGCTTGCAGCAAAGTGTACCCTACACATGCAGTAATATCTTGACCTATTTCAGTTAGAAAACCTTTTTTGTTGCATATTGTGTGTTATGGTGCAGTTGGGGGACAACGTGGCTAGTGCTGCAAATCCATATTTATAGGGAAAATATAATGACTGCTGATTTGTGTGTCTCGAGTGGACCTGCATTTAGAGTACATTAGCTCAAGGAATGGTCAAGTGTATGCATATCTATCTATCTATCTATCTATCTGTCTGTCTGTCTGTCTGTCTGTCTGTCTGTCTGTCTGTCTATCTATCTATATCTACCTATCTATCTATCTATCTATCTACCTATAACCCCCCCCACACACATACACACACACATATCAAAGATGTTGCTTGCATAGCACACTATGATACTGATTCTGTCTGAAGGCAGATGCTAACATCAATCAATGACACTTATGTTATCGACCACAAAAGGATAAAAGACAAAAGTGACTTCCATAATTTGAATCTGTGATCTTCAGATACGCATAGAGCTCTACAGTGGATGCTTTAGTTCACAGAGCTATAAAAAATATGGGTTAGTTGTGGACATGTTTCATTTAATTGTGTTTGTCATTTCTGTGCCTGATTAACAGTAGAGTTTCTGTAGGCGTTCCACCCAGCGATTATAATAAAAAAGAACTACTTTTAAAACAAACCTTTCCCAATCAGTCGATACCTAAACTTACTTAAGTGGCTAATTGGTCCACTAAATAAACCATACTGTTTCACAATCATTCATGAATTTGGGAAGTAGCCGTGCTTTTCACTTCTAAGTGGAGTATTCAGTTGAAGCAAGTCTTAGTAATGCAGTTCAAAACAATATTTATATTTACTTTATTCAAGGAAAAAGAAGTGCCTGGCATAAGCAAATATATAATTTGGGTGGGGTACCAAAAAGCTTTTATTGTCATTCCTCGTGGATTATGCTGCAAAATGTACTCCGTCATCCGGCTGAATGTGAATAACCACAGAAACAAAAGATAAAATCCTCCTGTTATTGTATATTTATCTGTCTAGCTCTCCATATTCCTACTCCTCCTACTTGGTTGGCATTACGGCTAGACTGTGTGTGTAAGTGCTGACTAGCTCATGTTCTGCTTCCATAGGAAGATGGCGAGCTGACACTTGTCAGTGCCCTCACCTTTCAGATTCATCCTAAGTATAGCCACTAGGCTGTCATCACAGGACTCATTTTCTGGCCTAATTCATTTTAATAAGGAGATTAAGCAATCATGTCTTGTGGTCAGTCCCTCTGACATCACTTTAACATGTCCACTACCCATCCAAATAAATGAACTATCTTTTCAGTTTATATTGAAATTGCCTAAATAAAGTATTCTATGTAATAACCTACACAACACAGTATGCTTGGCCATCGCTCTATCAAAGAGTACACGTGAAAATCAAAATACAATGGCTTCACTGGTACACCATAAATTACAATTAATTCTACCTAAGACCAATCCTGTGCATGGGGCTGCTTTCTTCTTCTCTGTTCTAGTGACTGTTATGTCTCTGTCAATGAAGTTAAAAGTTATTCTATCAAAGGTGAGCGACTTAAAATAGGCAGTCAGGATAGTAGACTAAATTCAGGATTCTTGTGCGCAAATAAGTCACAATTTCTTTACGTAAAGCAGAGTCATCAAAAGCAATTTCTAACTGGTATTAACTGTAGATGATTCTAGAGGCTCACAAAATTGCAAAAGGTCCAGGAGTCAGGCCCGGCCAGGGGTTATAGTAGCTGGCTTGTGAACTTGCTATCTGTAGAGGGCACACGCTTGTTTGGGGGAAGTGGTTGAAGCCAGATGAGATAGACGTCTCTCCACTTCCACTCAAGATAGATTGAGTGGAGACTTTCATATGCGAACTTGCCTGAGTAGTAAGCTGTGGCTGCTTGTACTTCAGTGCGTAAATTAAGCCAGCCTCAAATCTCACATAACCTAAACATTTTAAAAGCAATCGACCAATCCCCTCTCCCTTCTTTCTATGAACTGTTTTAATACATTTCCGATTTTTTTCCTGCCTTTTTTTAAATTGCTTTTTTGTATCCTTAGCGGCAGATGTTTTTTGCTTAAAGGTAGCCTAACGCTCCATTTTAAATGAAATTGTAAAAACTTGTAATTTCACTTGTAGAATAGAACAGTACATAGGGTGAGTTTATTGTTATTGAAAGTTATAAATTCGTTTATGTGCCTGTTTTATTTATTTTCAAGGAGAATTATAGACATGTTGGTTGAAGCTACAAAGTCTTCTTTGAGCGGCACTGGGAGGGCATTGTCGTTGTATTTTTTTTTGTTTAAAGTGATTCCGTTTCTGAATGTTGAGTAACACTGACAGAATTTGAAACATTTCAGACGCTTGGTTGTTTAAGGAAAGGTTGCTGACTCCACATCACAAGAGAGGCTTGTAAATAGAGGTCTGCAATAGTAAACTGTCTCAGAGCTGTGGCAGAAACCGAGGACCTTCTGACCTCTGGCTTTAACAGGAAAATGATATTTAGCAGAAGTTCAAGGGGCCTCTTTTCGGTATGTGTGTGTGTGCCTGTGTATAATACACGTGTGTGCATATATAGCCAATTTTCACACAGGTCTGTGCTACTTCATTTTTGACCTCCCGTTTCTGATTCAGCATTTGGTTTTCTGAAAACGTCACTGGAAAATATATTTGTTAAATATTACGTTCACAGTTGTGGGCCGCATTTTGCTGCCTCTGCGCGAGCTCCGCCTGCCGATAGGCAGAAATGCAATTGCATTTGTGATTGGGGGAATCTCCAGGCAGTTGTTTCAAGACTGAAGCCAGCAGGCTGAGCTGGCTGGATGAAAAGAGGAGGGCGAGAGCGACCGCATTATGTTCCAGATGACCGAACAACGATTTATTTACCGGCTCTCCTCTTTGCACGGAGCTGTAAGAGCAGGCGCAGGCATTTGAAGCCTTCAGAGGGCTGATGACTAATGGTGTAGTTGGAAGGCGCTCCACGATTGGACGTCTTAATGAGCATATTTTAGCGCAGAGTTTGTGCTGCAGTTCCCCCGTGACCTTTGCCCTTTATTGACCGAGCTGACACTTCATTTTTCACATACTTCCAATTATGGCGCAGCTTAAGTGTTGCTCTACCGCTTTATATATTTTTGTTGCCTATGGACAGCGCTGGAGCAGCTTAGGCCATGGAAGATATTTTAATTTGCAAAAGCAGCTATTCTGCTTTAGAATGTAACCTGAAACTGCTGCCAGGCCTCCAGTGTTGAAGTGGTCGTGCAGAGCGTAGCAGTTTCCATTCCTCCGCCTGTGAAGGCTCTGAAGCACACACATTGTGTGTCAAATGTGAATCTCAAATCGTAAGAGTGCCTTTCCATTTCTGAGTTTGAATGTAGATGGGGACACAGGTTGCAATGATCTCTGTTTGACTTCGTTTTCTGAATTGGCTTCTCTCACTTCAGCTGGCTTTGTATTTTGCGTACGACAATTTGTTTAATCGATGAAAAGATGTGACATGCTTCATATTAATATATATGTACAATGTTTTGAGTAACATACACCAATGAACACCAATCTGATTTTTTTACATTTATGACCACGTGCAAATAGAATTATTGTTTTATTTCCATATTTATTATGTCCATATATTAAAGCATAGATTTGTGATTTTATCGGTACAAAAAGCATAATCTTTCCACAAAAAAGTGGGACCCACAGCGCCATATATGAGTGCAAAAGACTTACTTGACATATTAGTGTTGTTAAGGATTGTGGCACTTTCAGTGTGTATAACTTAAGTCTAAGATGTGTACCTGTCTGTTCTTAAAGCAAAGAGGCAGCTTCTGACGTTCTCCTCCTGCCCTTTTGTGTTCAGGTGTTTGCCACTCCGCTCCGTGCTTTGTAATCTTGTCAGTCTCCTGTTTGCCACGAGGTCACTTGGATAAGCCACATCTCATGGAAACTGTACAGTAAATGACTAGTTATTCAGCGATTTATCCAGGTTTATGGCATCATTGACAAAATGAGGAGCCCCTCCCCCATGTTTCTTTGTATGCAGAGATGGATTTTGTAGCCTTCGGATAGTTAAAAAACAAAAACAAAAGTGTTTATAATATTTGGGGCCAAAAATGAGGAGTGGCATGCAAAGCAGCAAACTATTGCATTCCGAGAAATGCTATCTCAAAAAAGTCTTCAATGGTTTCTGTTTTTTGTTGGTTAATGGCACAGAGTCTTGAGATACATGTGTGAACTTCATTAACAACCCCAAAGTTGTTGGTACACTTTGATGTACTTTGAGCTCATAAAATTGAGATCTGTTCATACCTGACACCAGAACAAGCCGGAAATGACCTGATCCTCGATTTGATGTTTCAGTTTCTGCTGCTCAATCCTCCAGTGCCTTTCCTTCTCTGTAGCAGGCATTATACAGCAATGTAAACAAAACTGGACTGATGGTTCCCCAAATTCACCCTAAGTTATTTCCTAGAGCAAGCTGTGCCTAGAGCTTATTGTCACAAAAGCCTTGAATTTCCAGGGGGAACTTAGTATTGTGAAAGCCCTATTTTAGAATCCGTTGCACACTTGATGATTGTTCAGTCAGATGAAGAGAAAGTTAAAACATTCATGCTTGTTTAATTGAACGTTTCTACTGTGTGTGCAGGTTGTACATGTTTCTACTGTGTGTGGCACGTGTACATGTGCATGTAACTTTCCAGGGTAAATTATCTTTTTATCATTGTAACATTTACCTCAAAGTTTCTTGACCTGGATTGCTACCGCTTCATCTGTTAATGAAGTCCTTCCTTGGTAGATTGATACAACCTATCATACAGGCCACTTTGTCCTACATTAAGCCCTACATATGCTATATTCAGCGCTGCCTTTCAACGTAGATTTGAAGGGGCAGTTTGATGTGTAGGTAAAATTGTTAAAGACTTTTTGTTATGTCGGCTATTTTGCATCAACTAAACATGTAAGCCTTAGCCTATTGTTGAAGGACGGTGGAGAAGATTGGTGATATGCCCCTAGTTGTCCACGTTGAGGAATTTAATTAAGCAAAAGACATTAATGTGACTGTTCCTTAACATACGTTCCAGAAAAAGGTCGTTTAAAAAAGCATGGCTGATATAAGCATGCTCCTTCTAACCTTGGACATATAACCTTCTTGCTCATTGCTTTTATGCACAATTTCCAACAAGAATGTGTGAAATATGCTGAATAGTTTGTCAGACAGTGCAGTTAACATCATGGATTCTCAGTCACTTGCCCTTTCTCCTTTGGAGTTTTTTGCCTCATCTCTGTTAGAAAATGCCCATGGCGTGTACTTGCGTTAAAGTTTAATATTCTTGTTCTTCTGGCCCAACTGCCTGTGCCATGACCCTTCAGATAGTCACCATTGGTGAAAGCTATTGGTTCTTGCGGGTATGAATAACGTGTTGTATTAGTTCATTTTCAAAACAGATGCAAAGTTGTACTCCGATCTGAAGCAGGGCTCATCAGCTGATGTCTGGAGTGAGTTTGCTCCCTTCATAAGAGCACGGCGATGGCAAGGTTTATACAAATTTAAATATTTTTTATGAGAGACGCACCATAAAGCGAGACACCATGAAAGAGACTATGAATTTCCAATAGTGAATGTGTGCCACTGTCTTATTTTTACTGGCTTTAAAAGCACAAAGCTTGTTTATTACTGTTGATTTAGCATGATTTATATGGTGCACAACCTGAACAAAGTACTTTCAAGTCATATTAGTTATTCCAATCTTAAAGCATTCCTAACTTGTTTTAAACTGGACATCACCCAACCTGGCAGGGGAGACCAGTCACTTTAAATCCTCCCAATGATGCAGCCTGCCTCACATCATGCTTACACATTTTGCATTATTATAGGTTTTGAATTTTGTTTAGAATATTTGTATTTATTACCATAAACACCCCACAGATTATATTGTTTTGAAAAGTATTCCTTCATCGCGTAAGTCCGCTAGCATTCTTACATTATCGCCTCTCACATTGTACAGCCCTCTGACACAGTAATTGCAAGATATATTTTTACTATACTATGCTAATAAAAGAACATGCAAAAGGAAGACTGTCTCTTTAGCAAGGTGACTTCTGTTTCCAAGTAACTGCTGTACTTATGAGCTGATTAAAAAACTACAAAAGTGAGCTTTTCATCCTTCACATGTATTGATGGTAAAAAGAGCTGTCCTGTGAGAAGAATTCATGATCATTTTTAGAGCCATTGATTAGCTGAAGAGCTGCTGTTATCAATTGACATTGACTCATAGCAATTTGTCAGAACCTTCGAAGGGCAGTCAGTGGAAGCATCAGGTTGTCTTTGATTCACCTGTTCTGATGCTACTTACATGTGATTGGTTTTGACTAGATCTAGTGCTCAATTGAAAAGGACGGGAGCATCAGCGAAGAGGACCTAACCTACTGTAGCTTTACTTTGTAATATGCATTGAACTTAGCTTTCAGCTTAATGCTCTTTGGCTTTTTCCGTGGAGTGAATTATTTACTGTCCTTCTGATTATGCAGTGTTTATATGTTTAGACTGATGATATCTCTGCCACACAACCATTAACACAACTAGCCACTTAAACAAAAAAACCTCAAGAGGACCTGAACAATAGTGACGTGCATTCTATTTCATTCTCAGTGTAATACTAAAGAGTTCGGGGCATATTAGCAAGACCCACGTTAAAATTATCGCCGTTTTAGCGGCAGGAAACTGCCGCTAAAACGGCGATAATGGGCTTGCTAATATGCGTTATGGAATTCCAATAGAAGCCCAGGTTAGATGTCCTGCACATCTAACCTGGGCTTCTATTGGAATTCTATAACGCATATTAGCAAGCCCATTATCGCCGTTTTAGCGGCAGTTTCCTGCCGCTAAAACGGCGATAATTTTAACGTGGGTCTTGCTAATATGCCTCCCCCCCTTTTTTTTACTTCTTCGGAATAAAGTGGTGTGCTTACTTTCTATCAAAACTTTTCATTCAAAATAGCACACCTGATTAATTAAAATTATACTTTGTATTTCTTTTGCCTGCTATAGGGGTGAGTACTGCCCACCAGTTGTGCTAAAGGAGGGTACCACATACAGATTTGCTAAAATGAAAGCTATTTGATTACGAAAAGTTTGAATTCTGAGTGAACTTCCATTTCTCTAAATGAAAACAAGTATTCTTCTGTAATACCTCCTGTGCCTCACGATAATTGGTATTAGGATAGATCTTGAAAAGCTGTGTAACTCCCCTCTCACCTTGACCTGTTTTAACAACAGCAGGCAGGACTGCAGGAGATAATCTCTAGGATTTTTTTCAAGTCTGACGTATGGCTATGTACTGCTTTAAAGGAAAAAAAAGATGACTGGCCATTTACCATTTGTCTTAAGAGTTTACTTAGAGGATAACATGTTTAGGCTTGGTTTCCCTAATTTGGAACATCACTGTGAACATATCTTTTTGTTGGTCATATCATTAAACACAAATATGTTTACAGTTCAGCATAGGAGTAAGATATCTTTATTAATCATTTATCTTAGGCACATTTATCTTTGGTGATGTTTTTCAACATGTGTTTTTTTAAAAATGTAGTTCCTGTGATATTCATTCAACTAATATTGAAAATATTCTCCAAGATAATAAAACCAATCATAAGTAAACTCCGGAAATTTTGAAGATGTAATACTCCACCTTCTTGTTAAGTGTTTCTTTACACTTGAACTCCTTAGTAAAAGTGCTTTGATGAGTTCTCCAAGCTACAAAATAATAATTTATATATTTATATATGCATATTCAGGGGCAAAAATATAGCAGTGTCAATAGTCTGACGTTTTTGAGCCTCAAAGTGATACTAAAAACATGAAGACATCTGTGGGTGCAATTTCCCAGACTCTTTCTCATAGATTCCGGATCTGTCGAGATTCGCTCAGTTATAAAAAAAAGTCAGACTAGGTAAAATCTGCTAGTATGGCCAATTTTCTGCAGTCAAAAGGTTAGTGTTTTGTGTGGAATCTATGGGGTCTTCAAAGGATAACCATGCAAAAAAAACCACAAAACACACACACAAAGGAGGATTGTTTGGGGTATAGCAATCCCAACCCTGAAACAACAAATACATCTTCAAAAAAAGTTGCCTTATGTGTGGTTCCAAGCCAATAAAGCAATTGGGGGAGAACCCCCAAGATTAATGATGGTGTGGGTAGTTTCTCCACCAGGAGAAATAGTTTAAATTAAGCAATGCTTACAAATAGTTTCTTAGTGAAAGAAAATATAAGTCTGACATACTTAATATTTTAGAATGTATGCTCTGCTGACAATAGGCGCAAGGGTAGAGAGGACGTATGGTCATAGAAATATATGACTTGCATTGATTTCATTGAGCAATACCCTTTGAGCTTTTTGTGAATCCTCTGCAAGTGGTAGTGTATTCAAGTACTGGAATCAACATTATGATGATGATAAAAAGTTCTGATTTTAACAATAAAGTTGATGTATTAGCTCATGTATCGTTAAGCATCAGCAGTTGATAATGCGAGTTTTCACACCTGCAATTGTCTACTGCACAATTAGTATGCTTGTCCTTTTCAATTCACAAAACATATATTTACACTTTTTAATATGCATCTACAGTGCATTTTTGGTCCCTATTGTGAGTAGCACACTACTGGCAGGATGCAAACCCTGCACCTGTGAACACTGATATCTTGCAGTAACACACAGATGTAACATGCAATTACAAGTTAAATACCATGGAGTGAGAAACAGTCAAGCATACTTTCTTTCCCTGGTCAAGTACTGCATGTATTCCCTTTTCAGTGGGGATTTTTGCACCCAATTAGCACCTGGTGTCAGCGGGGCAGGTGGAAGTGGGGAGGGCATCAAAGGGCACTGGAGACTCATGTGTGGCAGTGTTCTGTGCTTGTGCTGTGGCCTAGAATAATGTCAGGCAGGGGCCAAGATGCTTTTGCAGCCCAACCCTAGAAATGCCTTGAAATCCGGGGTTAGAAACACCAGGCCAGTTATAGTTTGGGCATAAGCACCTTTTGAGTCAACTGATCTTCCTATAAAAAATACTTAAAAATGTGAATGTCACTTGATCTACAAATTGCCGGCCGGGCATCCTCAATTGCTTTATCCCCTTTCTCAACAAGGTAACCTATCCATTTGGATCAGTGAGTACAGTATGTCTGGATTTCCACTCTTGCACTTGTAAATCTGAGCCATTTTCTGTAGCATTCCTCGTACTCTAAAAATTAAACGGAGCTATTTCAACCCCCAATTGATATGATTGAGGCCCCACTTGGCAACTGGACTATGAAACCTGAGTTTAAAATTTGTACTAAAATCCAATGGACTGCCTCCTAGGCATTAGGCCTAATCTTTCTTTCTTCCTCCATAATTTGAGTTGCTTCTAATACTTTAATAATGCGACTATGGGTGGTATTATCAAAGATCAATATATGGGTGTTAGCAAAAATTGTAAGGTATCTATCTATACACAACAGTAGTTGTCTCGGGACGTGGGTTAGGCAAGATACAGAGATGATGCAACATCAAAAGTATTGGTTTAATAGCCTTTTTAAAGTGCCTGTCCTAGCTGGAAGAGATTTTCAAATATGATAGCATGAAAGACTTTAGCATGAAAGTTAGGAGAAAGGTAAGATATAAACCAAAACCAAAGAAGTTTGGTTTTAGTGCTGTTCTTGGCAGGGCCATTTGGCCATTTTAAATGAATTTGCTTCATCAACTTCCTTTAGGTTTTCACTGCAAACATGAAATCATTTCTGTTTGTAGATGGAGATTGTGAATGCCATTTACCTGGGAAAGGTCACTTGAGTCTGAGATGCACATTATTTGTTATCCAGTTGTTAATATATTGTTCCATGACCAAGTGAAAAGATACCATTATGGGCTCCTATAATTATTTTCAGATTCATGCAATATACGGTTGACATATGTGCTCATAGTAGAAGTGTTATTTAGCACATAAATATCGTCCAACAATCTGCACATGGCAATATTCGTTCCCCACTTAAATATCCACATTTTTGTTTGTCGTATATCCTTATATTTCTACTAGATGTTCACTGCAGTAGTTATAGAAAAGCGGAACTAGCTTTTGTTGGCACTTCTACCTTCTCAATGAGTTTATGACAATATTAATTCCTGAACTGACAGACAATTGCTTCCATAAATGAAGACGCTCAGGTTGTAATTGCTGGAATAGGATTGCTTGGACACCTTCCGATTGCCGTCTTCCCAAGGATAGCATTCGATTCACCTCCCTGTAGAAAGTACCTGACAGCTCTTGTGTTTATTGCACAGTTGAATGCCAGTAGCAATTGCAGCTAAAGATAAACGAAAATGGAAGTACTTGTTGACACTGAACTTTGAACTTGATATTTGAATTTGATATTTGGCATGATGGCTCTATTGCCAGTGTGCTGATAAGGACAGTAAACCGTAATTTAAAAAAATAAATATCTTATCAGAAAAAATCCATCAGTGCTGATGGAAATTACAACATGCTACTCTTTGCATAACTTACTTGGTTTACCTTCTTTTAGACTGTGAGAAAATAAAATATATTTTTGACTATTGACATTCACGTCTTAGACACAGACAGATACATGTACTCATGTAGACACAAACTTGCATAATGGGCCTGGTATGTATTTTGCATTATGGTTTGAAAAAAGACGGCCTTGCTGCATTTCACTTTTTACAGTTGTATATATGTTGTCTGTTCAAGCTTTTCTGGTGATGTCATTTGATTTCATATGTCATATTTACAGAAACTCTCTCCAGAGAACACTTGTCCCTTTTAGCAAATGTGAATTTGTCAAAGGTTCTCAAAACATTGTGGAAAAGCTATTTGATTCAAACAAAATTAAAAATTCTTCTACTGCAGTTAAGTAAGAAATCCTTAATAAGATATTTCTCTTTTACCTTATGGCAGCTAATTAAATCTTATCACCCCTTTGAAATTAAGGGCTAATGCTACATTTTGATGAAGACTTATTACTAAATATCAGTACAGTAAATTCTGCCCATGAATTTGTAGACTGTTTATTTACACACACACCTAATACTACTACTGTGAAATTTAGGAGTAGGGAATTTATTAGGGTCGTAGGGGAAGGAAACAGTCTGATATATGTCATTATGGGTATGAAGACAGATGCTTTGCATCAGATGAAAATATCCTCCCTCTGGATAAAAAAATAAAGAGTTCAATTGCAAATGCACGTTTTTCCACTTCATAGTGGAAAATATTAATGTGTAAAGTTTTCCAAGTAGGGATGATCCTAGACATTTTTCATTTTCTTGGTTAGTCCTGAGATACTTTGTGACTGCCCGGAGATTCAGAAGATAAACTTTAAAGTATAAGCCAAACTTTGTGAGTATATTTTCAGTAGACCTTTAATAACTTTTTTCCTGATTCTCAAAGCACTAAAGGTGCACCAGGCAAAGATATGATCTTCATATTTAATATTCAGACAGAGTTAGGGAAACGTGATGCTTCACTTGTTTTTTGTTTCTTTACATTTCCTTGTGAGTATTAGTTTTTTGCTCGAGCCACCTTAAAAAATGTGCTATTCAAACCCTTGTTTATACTTTTAGTATCACTTAAGTTGTGACCTGCAAGGAGGTGCAGTACAGGTATGTTTCTGGATACCTACAACGTATTGATTTAGTGGGTGTTGGCACCATTTACATTTACCACTCTCCTGACACACCCCTGACAATGCCAATGTGTACAAATCCACACATTGCAGTCCATTCTTTCTGTGCATCTAAAAATCGTGAGATCCCAACTGTGACTCAGTACCTGTGACGTTGCATGTGCACTTGTCAACTTTTCCACATTACTTTAATTTCTTTATGAAAATCTACTGTAAGTTAGACCCAGAATGGTGAGACACTGTCATCAATGAAACACATTTTTATGATCTGTACTTAACATACTTATTAGCTACAATACAGATTCATGGTTGTCATATTGGCACTTTAGACCAAGCCACTTATAAAATCCATATTTCAAACTTAAGCGAATGATTTATTAAATAAAGTTTTCTTATAATACGTTGATAAAATGTGATTAGGCTTTCTGACTGCTGCATGTAAGGATCAAAACATAAACTAATAGCCAGCAGCTTGCTAACATTCCTTCAAAGTGATCAGTGTTATGAAACATACGCTGAATTTATAGTTAGGTGGACAGGATACTCCCTCACAAATACGGAGAATGGCCTGTCCGCCATATTATAAGTGGACTATAGCCTATGGCACTTGTACTATGACCAATGGGTTTATCCATCACATTTGTGATGAAGTATCCCACCCGCCAAACTCTAAATTAAGCTTTTGGTGCTTCACAATGAATGTTGGAAAACGGCTCGTCTCATATGTTTTATTACTGGTATGGCTCAGCACCTGGCTCCGTGCCTTCATAAATCATACCAGAACCTTGTTGTGAGTATAGACAAGTGCCCTGATTTACATGTCTTTCTAAAAAAGAGTGAGTAATAACTACACGAACTATGTAAACATGTTAGAACTTGAGTACATATTATTTGCCTTGATGTACAAATAGGGTCCCGTGCCATGTTTTTGTTTTTTTGTTGCAAAAACAATTGCCAGCCATTCATCTGTCCTTCTGCACTCTAACCTCCATATCCTTCAATCCTGCTGCATTTTTAACCCTTTTCCAAGAGCTCTGAAGTAACTAAAAGGAGACCTGGGGCCCTTTGCCTTGTGAAATCTCATGAACAATTAATAAAAATTGTATGGGTGCAGGCTCAGTTCCGCACAAGACAAAAATGACCTTTTAGATTTTTGAATTAATAATTACCAAGTTCATCAAAACTTCATAATCATAACTCTGCAAATTTAGGAGAAAAATCCGGGCACTGTGATATTTCACCATCCACTTCTTAGCCTCATTGTCCGGAAAATGCTGATTTTCCAGAACTAGGGTGTAAGAGGTCACAACTGATTGACTGATTGCAGGAGTGGCAGGAAGGAACTAGATTAAGTGAGGAAAAAGGGTAAATGTTTCCAAAGTAAACAAAAGTCTCCGACGTTTTATTTACCTGTTTTAGTAGACCTAATCCTTTTAGCTTATTTGAGTACCTGATGGCAAGATACTATCAGTTTAGATCAACATATGGGTTTGTACTACGTGAATCTCTCTCTATTGTTGTTTATCACCGTTTATACTGGAGTGATTTAGATGCTTCGCTCCTATTTAAACTTTGGCTTGGTACCTCTGACCGATGGATTACCAAAGGAAATCCCTACCAAGAAACTGCTTAATACGGAAAGTACTGTTATTAGGAATTAAGGGTGCATTATTGAAATAATCTTCACTTAGAGAACGCACCGCGTTTCCACCAAGCAGTGTGCATGCAAAACATGCAAAAACATTCGTGATATCCTTTTATGAAACTTACTTTCAGTGTTATTTGGCTTTTGAAGTATATTTGGCTGTAATGCCTTTATAATAAAAGATTTGAATCCAGAGCATGTATATAATGCAGTCAACATGCAACAAAGTACAATACAGCAAGGAAATAATTCAGTGCGCCATAAGTTCCAGTACTGGAATATTTTCTTTTTTTTTTTAGAGGTGTCTGTTATAGAAACGACTTCCTTTTGGTTTAAAACATCAGATGGAAGCCGAAACTTAAAATCTGAATTTTATGATTAGGAATATCATTTGTGTCTGAGTCATGAGTTTCAAAAGCAACAAGCTAATTCTAGCTTGCAAAGAGGATAAAGAGTAAACTGCCGGCTGCAAGTTTACCATATGCCAGACTGGCGATAATGTTCAGGATGAAATGTTCCCCATGCCACACTTTGTTCCAGTTTAAGAAAAGTCAACAAAAACAAAGGTTCAAGAAAACATTTATAAATGAGCTTGAAACAACACTGCAAAAATCGAACTAGAGATATACCAAACCCACTGCTGTAGGCTTATTGACTATATGTAGTTGTCATAACTTATTCTGTCATGTATTGTTTGCAGCTAATTATTTTTGCATGCATTTATCGAAACTAGTCTGCCTGGAAATTGATTTCTGTCTTGGAAAACATGCAGTGTGAAATGTTTAAAGCATGAACAAAATGCTGGGTTGGTTTACCTAAATTCAAACCAGGCAAAATGCATTACACCGTGTGTTTTGGAGAAAGCTCAGTTTCTACTATTTAATTTGAGTGTGTTTGACCGATTTATTTGTCACCAGGACAACTTTATGGAGAGGAGGATTGTTAGTTCCTGCTAAACGAAATAAAAAGCGCAAATGGACAAACTTAGCCAAAAAAAATCCTATGTAGAGGTGGAAGTTTTGTGTTAACAACTGGTGAGAAGTTTGACCTTTGCGTGACCTTGGCCAAACAATCCCCCCAAGCGAAAAGCCTTCTTTTGACATCGATACCTGTTTTTTCAGGGAGTGAGACTGGCAGTGATGGGGTCACGAAGGATAGTGAGAAAAAAGTCAATATAAGTTACCAAGCCAGAAACCACAAAAATACAAAATAAGCATTACCTCTTTAGGAGTTATTTGAATTTCGATATTTCCAGTATAATTACTCCCGTAGTAATCGTTTTACTAAGTGTTAAGGAATATACTACACTTTCTATTTAACATTGTTAAATGGTAGTATGACAGGCATCATTGCCAAAGACTGTGCACTTTCAAGCCTAGCAAGAGATGTGCTGCAACTCACCAAATTAACAACTGGGCTGAGTTCCCTTGTGGAAACATTTGATAAACTAAAATAAAAGAACTGGCAACAAGAGTGCCAGGCTCCCTATCGTCTGTTCCCACTCTTTGTTTTCATATGTTTTTTTCTCACAGGAACAAATACATTTGAGTAAATACAAGCAAAATAGCCCTGGTAGCTCATATCATGCAAACACACATGTTCACACGTCAGCCTTGGCAGGAAGCTGGGAAGGTCTGTTCCATACCATTTCCATTGCATCTTTATCTACTCGGTTCATTGTTTGTCTCAGAGTACTTAAAACCTCAACTTCCCAACTAAAAGCTTCCTGTTTTGCCTGTTTTCAAGTTCTGTTTCTTTAAAAAAGCAGCCTTATTAAGAAGACTGCACTGAAACAGAATGGATACAAGATTAACTCGTTTTTACAAAAAATAATGTGTATATACTGTTAAGGAACAAAAGTTAATTGTTTTTGTTACTTTGTCAAGCTCTTACAATGTGAATTTGGTTTCTACTGTCAACTGCCTTAAATGAACTGTGTGTGGGACTTTCCTCAAACAGATATTTTCTGAACTAAAGTCTAATCCCAAAACCCACATACATTATAATAATTGCTATCTTGCCTGCCATGAGCAAAATTACTTGGAAAGATAACTTTGCCTTCCACCAAGAACATAGTGTGCTGCCCTAGTTAATGCCTGCCTTGTGATGTTCATTCATTCCTAAGGAAAGAAGTAAGACATTCTTGTGTATCATGCTGGAGGCTTGCTTTTTCAATCCTCATTTCTCAAGTTTAAGAGAAATGTGAAATATAATGATGGTAATCCCTTGTTTTCATGGTGCGCTTCATAGTTCACTTCTACCTTTTCAAAGTTCTGTAAATAACAGATTATTCTATGACAAATTTAATGGCTCTCAATTTGCCACTGTTATTAATGATTAAAGGCTACTACCTCTACCTTGCTAGAATTGTAACTCGCTAACTTCAGATCGCGATTGATGTCAGCAAGCAGTAATAACTTGTCTTGTGGGCTACATAATATGATTGTCAGTCTACCTCTGCATATTACATAATGTGAAGGGCTAACATTTCTAGATTTAAAATTCTAAATCCTCCGGTCTGTTGTGAATCAGCCTATACATTATGGGCAATATTACCAGTACTGCACTTCTTGTTTACATGAGACACTACAAGTGTGGTCTTCCTGCGCTTGTTCCACTACTCATGGATCATGGTGTACTAAATGCTCTGCAGCACTGTAGTAATTTGAGAGCACCTTGCAACCCGGACACAGTTAATTTCTCACCTGCTACTCCTGTCATTGTGCACAAAAGGGTGCAAGCCATTTAGGGGGTTGACGTTCCCTATGAAGTATGGTGGAATGAGTGGCATGATGCAGACCATGCAGGTGTTTGTAATGTGGCCCAAGGACTTGGTTTGTGAAAAAATCCAGTAAGCTTAACATCAACCAGCAGTAAAAAAAAGACAGTCAGACGGGACAGGGATGTGAAGGGGGATATGCCACACAGGAAGGAGCAAGAAAACACATACACTTCCATGGAGTGTTGAAAGAAACAAAAACATAGTTCTCTGTATATAAGCATTGGAATGAAATAAGTGTTTAATTCAGAAGATAGGGAAGAAGAAATGCTCCAGTGGCAGGACAGACCGAAAATAGTAATGGAAATATTTGAATAAGAAGCAGGCAAATGAGACAGACAAGAAAACAAACTGTCTAATGAAGAGCAAGGGACTGTCCCAAAACTTCCTAAAACCCACCATACACATATATTTTATTAAATTAGAGACAATGGGGCCGATTACGATGCAGCCCGTAAAGGCTGCGACCTGCGATCGGAGCCTTGAAGGCTGCATCGTAATCAGCCACGTGGTTTCCTTCCCGGGCACCGCATTATGTTAGAGGCGGTCGGAAAGGAAACTGGCCGGTCATTCTGGCTGGCTTCCGACGGGCTCAGAGAGCCCTTCCGCCAGTTGGAAACCGGCAAGTAATCTCAAGGGCGGGTCTTACCGCCCTTGAAATCAGGATCACAGTTTCCAACATGGTTTCCATGCCGGCCTGTCCGACATGGAAACCATGTTGGAAAGCATGTTTGGGGTCCCCCAGCAGGGCCCCCTTTGGTGCACGGCCTCCATTTGGAGGCCGAGGGTTCCCCCCTGTTGATCCCTGCACCCCGTGGCAGGCACCTTGAGGTGCCTGCCACGGGGTGCAGGAATGAACTGCACCTCCCATTTCATTATAGGAGGATGCATTACGGCTGCTTTACGGCCGCAATGCATGCTCCCATAGTGAAACAGTGTTCAGTCGCATCCTAATAATGCGGTCGGGACCGCCGACCGGGTGTCGGTCGGTCCCAGGACCGAGTCAATCATTGAAATCAGGGCCTAAATGTCTTGAACAGCAGGCATTTAAATCTGTCTGTAGACAAGATATAAAAAAAGGGCCTACGGTTCTCCAAGCTAAGTATCTGAAGACTAAATGGTCTTCCCTCTTGAATTAGGTGTCACCTACTCCATTAGATTTTGAAATGGCCACTACATTTCTTATCTTTCAAATAGGCAGTCTAATATAGGTGTTTAGATGTTTGCTCTCACCTGACAACACCGGGCCTATTTGTTTATAAATTCTTATTTATTCAGGTGTGTGCTGATTGGAATTCCAGTGGGTACTATTGTTCTTCATCACTTATTTTTTACTCCTTTGTTATAGTCTATTAATTGTTTTTAAACATTTAATGGCCTGTGCAGCATGCAGTGATGATGGGCCTCCAGTCCTTGGTCTATAAGGAGAGAATCCTGAGTACCCCACGAAAGGTGTTGTGGAGAGCTGTCTGTTGCTCTTCCTGATCCTTCATCCAGACACACATAGGAGGCTGATGGATTCGAAGGGACTATCTGCATCAGTTGGTTTCCCAATGAGATTTAGGGTTGCATGTCAGAGAATTCATTACGTTTTCTCGCAGCAGGCTCAGGGCAATCCTTCCTTGAGGATTTCCATGTCAACTCCAGGTGAACGATATTTAATTTGGATTACAGTTTGGTCTGGTGTTGCGGTCAGGGATTTGGAGGGCCGTGTATGGGCCCAATAGTTCCTTGGATCACCCTCCAGGTAGGGGGTGTGGGGTGGGAGTGTGAGAGCCAAGGGTAAGCTGGAAACGGTTTGATGTCTTTCTGCTGTACTTCTCCTTTCTACTTGTTTGCCTCTAGGGTTGTCTGAGATAGGTTCTCTTGGGATGTTTTGAGTGTGGCTTATTACAGTGATTTTTTTCATATGCAGAATTCCATGAGAAATTGGTGTGACATGCGATAAAGCAGTGATTTAAATTAAAGTGTCTCATTTTGTGTTGACTTAATTAACAAACAGATTTAAACATAACATTTAATGGGTTGGACAGCAACCAAACTGATGACAGCATCTACTTCTTGAAAGACTGAATGTGCACATGGGCAAAAGATTGTCCAGGCTTAATGTCTCCACGTTAGGCATCTACTGACTTCGGCATTAGATAATGCATAACATTACCAGGTAGATATTGAATTACTTTTTGCTCATCTAAGCAGCGTAACACTGGTGTAGTGATATTTGTACCCTGTTCTTAATAATTTCTTGTTTGCTAATTTATTTAGTAACAAACAATTAAGGAAATGCCAGTAAGCACTATTTTGTTCGTCAGTTAACATTTATACCTTGATTACAGTCCATTCATTTGAGTGTTCTTTATATTTGTTTCTTTATTTCTTTGAGAATGCACAGGGGCAGTAGAATGTGGAGGAGGTGCAATATTTCAGACAATTGGCTGCTATGGGAACGAGAAATTTGTGAGGGCATCCTGTGCCATGTAACCTTTCAAACTAATTGGATTGCTAGTTACTATTCAGTATTTTTGATAAATATATGACACATTATGGTTTGTATCGAATCCAGAGCGTCATTAAAATTTAGAACAATAGATTCCACTTTAAATGAAGCATGGCAGACAATCGGCTGCATTTCAGGATCAGCAGTATGCATGAAAAGATCTTACTTTTATGGGAAGGTTGTGAATACATAGTTCATACTAGAAGGTGAATTTGATTTGATATATACAATTAAGAAAAGCAGGTTATTTATGTAATTTGTATAGTATGCAGCACACACAATAAAACACACACTCTGTACATTTTAGGTTTACATTAGGAACCAGTGGCTTTTACTAGGCATGGGATATTGAAGACAGTTAGCTCAATAAAAATGCAGAGTTTCCCTGTGTAATCCATCGTGGCATATATCAGTCAGAAAGGGCACACAGGTGTGCACCTAAGTTTAGTAAACTTCCCACTGATTGAGAATTCACCAAGAATTCCATGAGTACCCCATGGAAACTCCGACAGTACTCAAATGAGTATTTGCACAGACATAAATTTAACATGCATTAATAGAATTCACCACTTCATTTGGACTTTCTTTGTTTCATTATTTTCCTCTCCCACAGGAAAATATAATTCCTTATCAACAAACCCTTTGATGCACATCCCCTTCCAATTTGTGGTTGTCCTCTACTTTCTACCTCTCCTACCCTAAACAAGAGTAGATCTGCAAACATGTACACAGCAGTTTTATGCGGCTAAAGAATTGCTTTTGATGGTGGAGATGACCTTTGAGGCTTCTTCTTATGTAAAAGTGTTGTCTTTCTGATATTAATACACTTTTTCAGTAGTTTTATTATTGATGCAGGAAAATGGCTTCCGTTTAGATGGATTTGTAACATGTAAGGTCCTGTCTCCAAGCTCAACCTATTTGAAGGCACGTAATGGGCAGCATAGTTTTTTTCCAGAAATCCCTTATTTTATTTATTTTTTTGGGGGGCTTAGCAGGTTCGATCCTCTGTATCTGGGGTGTAACAACTTAACACATAACCTAAATAAATCCAATTGTTGTTAGAGACTAATTCTAATTTTCATATGTAATAGACCAGTGAGGGCCACATTCCATATTTATTTAATCCTACGTCTTTTCTTGAGTGGATGGCATTTACTGCATGCAGAGTTTGTTTGGCCATGCCAGCAAGGTAATGTTCAAATTAAGATTGTATATAGAAGATATATCTTCTTGTTTGCAATATATTTGTCTTGTAGTGCAGAAAGCACTCACAACTTTTTTCAATCTTGCTCTGTCGTACAGTGTAGTGCTGCTCATGATTAGTCAAAAATTCATTCTCATGGGACACTTCAGAAGTCTTGTCAGCGATTCTGTGGAGAAAGAGTTTGTAGATTTTGTCCATTCCAATGGGCATGGAATTTGATAAAACTGCCCTCAGCTCTAAATATCTGTGAGTATATACATTCTCTTATTTTATTATTAGAGAGGCGGATGATCTCTGGGGTAAAACACCATATTCTATTATTTTTAGTTAGTGTTGCAGCTGGGAGCAACAAAGTTCTATAAATAAACTTGAATCTTACTTAAAGAGAGTGGGAAAGGGACCCTCTGAGGTTTCTAAGATAGGGGGTTTGTTTGTCTTGAAAATGAATTGTGCTTGGTGCTTTCATTTAAGATATTTAGAATCTTGACAAAAATGTTTTGTTTTACGCTTTTAAGTTGTCCTTATATGTAGCCTGCCATTTTCTGTTGAGCCCGTACCTCATTTCCATTGGGAGGGTCCTTCTGGTCTCACTTCATAAGTTGCTTTCCATGCCTTTGAGCAAAGTTCTATGTGTTATAGTCGTAAGGCAAATCTACTTCATTTACTTTATTATTACCATTATAAATTCATATAAGTAAGATCACACCCAGCAAGGAATGGAGCCCAGATCTTATATTTAGTAAGCTTGCCTCTTAGTGTGTCCATTAACATGCAGCAATGGGCATGGTTCAACCATTTCTGAATAGCATGTGATATTATTTCAGCTCATTTGATGTACCTTTGCCACTAACTTCAGATAAAATACCAAACTATGTGAGGCAATGTTACTTGGTTTCCAGCCTTTTGGGATGCTAAAGATTGTGAATTGAATTGACTGTTCAGTGTACACCCCAGCAATTTTATTTATACACTGAAGCACCAAATTCTATTCCTTTGTCAATAAACCAAGTGTTGTTTGTTGCTGTTTGGTGTTTTCCATCTTGAACAGTAGCTTGGTATTTCAGGGTTTAACCTGGCACACTTTTACCAGAAACCAGTATGAACGTTCAGAGGTAAAGAAGTGGTTTCTCTCTCAAACAAGCTATTAAAATAGCAGTACAGAGTAAATGGATTTATACTTGTCACATACATTTGTCAGCTCTGCATCCTAGAACTAACTTTGCCAGGATCCTTTGTGTACTCTTCTATTGCAAGGAGTCTTGCAAATATTCTTAGTGTTTCCTTGCTCACTCCAGGTTTCTACCCAACAATACTTTACAGATCAGGCCATGCTGGTCTCGCCTTTGTGATGATCAAATGTATTCGTGTAGGTAGCTGTATGTATTTAAATCTAGACTCCTCAGTGCTTAATTTGTAAAACATTAAGTGCCAGGGCTCTAACCGAGAGGCCACTGCAGCTTGCACCACCATCGCCCCTGTCATCGCTGCCAAAACAACTACTAACCATCTCTCTCGCATGTAAATGTGCCAGTTCAGATTATTCCAGGTCCCCAAAGCTAAAGGAATGGCTGGGGAGGCAGGTATTAGCACTATTTTAATGTATAGTGTAGTCCTAAACAACTGTTATACTGCTCATCTCTAAATTACATTAGCAGCGCCACCTTGTGGCAGACTGCCCTAAGTGTGGTGTTGACAATTAGGTGCCGGTGCCGAGCACCAGAAACCAATTAAGTGCCGGTGCTCAGCACCTGAAAGCTCTGGCTCAAATTAAGCACTGAGACTCCTCCCTTCTGGTTTTTGCTAAACTTTGTGCAACTAATGAATTGCAGCCCCTTTCCTGTAATATTACTGCCTCATGCAATGGGAGGCTAAGAATATTGTGAAGAGAAAAGTGCAGTACCTGGAAAATGTCACAATGGCTGATGATAGGAGAAATACAGAGACGTTGCCCTCCTAGGAATACCAGCCGCTTTTCAATCATATAAGCAATGATTTTATATTGTATTAATTTAGAAAAATTGAGGTTTCTAAATACATACGAAAAATTGTAGCGTAAATGTGATTTGATTCCTACATGCCACAAATCAAAGATTCTGATACAAGCATGTACACCTACAAACAGGTCATCTGCCTAGTTGGATACCCCAATAATATAATTGTAGATGTGGGAAGGGCTAAAGGCCTTTAAGCAATTATCACCAGACTTTTTTACATGATAATATTATGCTTTAGTCTAAACAAAACTAATTAACATAGATTCTATTCTGTCTAGACATTGTTTGATGTGTGGGATGGTATCAAATAAAAAAAACATTTTGATAGCATGCCATATTTATGACATTAACCCTACGAATGACTATTAGCGGAAGTTGGTTCCAGCTTCTCAGTTTTTCTTTTAGACTAAGCATAAATATGTTAATATTTTTTTTTTAAATTTCTTTATTGGCATTTTAAAGAAAGTAACAAACATTACAAACAACACGGCCAGTTGCTTACAGTCATATCAGTAACAATCCACCTGCGTACAATAAGAATCACATGTTTAGTAATGCAAATGTACATTGCCACCTGTATAAAATAAAGCCAAGAATGATAATCAGTGTATCACAATACGGCAGGAGACAGAGGGAATGCTATTGAACTCCATTATACCCAGGGCTTTAAGTGGGATGAAAAAACTAGGGGGTCTCTCAAAGGGGCGTGGCCAATGTAATTAAGGGCGTGGCTTAAAAACAGTACATTAAAAATCTGTGCTTAGCATAGTGTGCCGCCAGACTTGTATTTCGCTGTTTCTGTCATTGCGTCCAGATATATGATACAACAAGTAACATCATACCTACAAGTCAGGACTATTGGCTTTGTCAATGGTTGTTAGTTGCATAAGATAAATAAGCAGCAACTATGGCTTATATATAATATTGTAAAAGCTTCCACTTAAAGCCCTGGTGACACCACGACAATGTTACTGCTCTTGCGTTTCAAAAAGAGAAGGGAAATCCAGAGAAAAAATGACTCTTTAAAGGATTTCCCTTCCCCTACAATGCTCACCTGGCATGACGTCATGCCGTAACTTCTCCACTTGTGAGAAGTGAGCAGTGTGAGCACGCGCACATCGATGTGTCTGCTGTCTCGAAACGGGTGTCTATCGGGCTCTGTTTTGTGCCCTGGCACTTTTTTCCGGACTGCAGTCTATCAATGCAGTCCGGAAAAATACGGACCGCCTGTGCCAGCGCACAAAACAGAGCCCGATAGAGACCCGTTTCGAGGCCCCCTTTAAAAAACTGCCGGTGCTCAGACCCGGTGAGACCCGGCCCACTTAAAGCCCTGATTATACCCAATATCACCAATTAGAACAGGACCCACTGATGCCTACCCACATCAATATGTTACTTGTGTATGGTGCTGCTCCCAGTACCGAACCCCACCCACCACAAGGCCCACAAGCATATGTCTACGAATCTCCAGGTGCCCCTGGAGATCCCTCCCCAGCACCCTGGCGCGTGCGTGCCCACTCCAAAAAATGTCCCCATATGTCTCTAGGCCTGGATGTCGATGGCATCAGTTCCCAAAAAGTGGTTAATTGCGTGTGCCCGAACGTCACATCCTGGATCCACTCTTTCATGTAAGGGACTCCCCTCCTCCCCAATACATGGCCACTCTGTGCTTGGCAAAAAGTAAAAGCATTGCATGTAATTTGCAAGTCGCAACTGGTGTGTCTTTTACATAACCCAATAATCCAAGTAAGGGGTTCGGGTCGTCTATCATGCCGGTTATGTCGTGTATTGTGGTGAATATGTTGGACCAAAATTCCGACAGCCGTGGGCAACTCCACGCCACGTGTAGGAACGTAGCCGGGGCTAGACCACATCTCCAGCAACTATCATCTTCCTTGATCCCTATACGGTGTAATTGAGAGGGGGTTCTATAGAATCTGTGGATCTTGTAATTGGGGGACAGAGCCGTGAGCTGAGCACAGCAATAGGCCCACTGATCCTCTGTTATCGGAATCTACAGTTCCGCATTCCACGCCTGGAGGGCCCTAGGCTTCAGCAGGGGGGCAGAATTTTGCATATTATTGTAGATGCGAGTGATGAGTCTGCGAGGAGAGTCCGACTTTAGCACATTCTCCAGGGGGAGCAATGTGGGTGGGGGGGGTCAGGAAATGTGTTGTGGAGAGTGCTACATGTTGCCCTGAGTTTATAATATAAAAATAATTCAGAAAAGGGCACTGCACACTCCTCAATGGGTCCAGGGGGGGACCTAAATGTCTCCCCGGGGTATAAATCTGCAAACATACGTAGGCCCATCTTCTGTGCTAATGCTCTGCTAGCGCCCTCCCCCATGGTAGTTAGCATGGGATTGTGTGCCAGGGAAATAGACGGGGCATATAGAATTTTGAGTTGAGCTCTTTCTCTGAGTTTATCCCATGCCCACCGCCACCGCAAGGTCTCAACTGTGTCAATACCATCACGGGGCCGTTTGTTGGCTTGGTATAAGGCTACCTGAAGAGGTAGCGGTGCCGAAACGTCCATCTCCACAGCTGTGTGTGTGGCTGAAAAGGGGCTGGGTGCACCCAATAATGCAAGAACTGAGCCTGTGCTCTCAGAGCATACAATTGAATGTCCGGTGCACCCAAACCTCCCTGGTTCAAAGGAAGAGTCAGAAGCTCCCACGAAACCCGTGCCTGTCAGCCCGCCCAGATCATAGAGACTAGTAAAGAACGAATGGATTTAAAGAAGGCCTGTGTGAGGGGAATCGGAATATTTACAAATAAGTACAACAGTTTCGGCAGAACCACCATTTTAGCGGTTGCAATTCTCCCAACCAGGTACAAGGGGAGCCCGGCCCACGCGGTGACCTTATCCTCAAACCATGAGACGAAACGCCCATAATTCATATCCCAAATCTCCTGCATGTTTCTACTGAGCCATATGCCAAGGTATTTCACCGGACCGTCGGCCCATTTAAGTGGAAAATCAGTAGGGAAAGGAATAGTGGCATCTGTCAGTGGGAGTATGGTGGATTTAGTCCAATTTATGGAAACGCCGGATAGCCCCCCAACTTTTATTAATTCACGAAGGATCGGTGCCATATTCGTCGCTGGGTTATTAATGTACAATGTTACGTCATCAGCGTATAACGAAATTAGGAGGCCTCTTCTGCTAAACCCCAGTCCCCTAGCAGCATGATGTTGCCTAATTCGTGCCGCCAATGGCTCCATCGCAATCGCGAAGAGCAAGGGGGACAAAGGGCACCCCTGCCTTGTACCACGTGATATGGCGAATGGATCCGACAGCATGCCATTCACACGGATCCTGGCGGAGGGCCTCATGTAAAGCAATCTTACAAGGCTAAGAAACAGGGGACTGAACCCCATCCTTTCAAGAACTGCAAAGAGGTATGACCACTATAACGTATCAAACGCTTTTGTAGCGTCAAGAAACACTGCTATTGCTTTCGAGTCAGGGTGTAAATAGTGGACCACAGTATAAAATGTCCTCAGATTGTGTGATGTAGAACGTCCTGGAATGAAACCTGATTGATCTGGGCGAGCGATCAATGGGAGCAGAGGCTGCAGGCGGTTTGCCACCAGTTTTGCCAAAATCTTGACATCTACATCTATTAGTGAAAGAGGTCTATAGGAGTCGAGTTCGTCATCAGGTTTCCCCCGGCTTCAACCGAGTAATAATGATTGCCTCGCGCATGGACAGTTGCAAAATACCCGAGGTCTGAGCTTCCTCGTACAGCGCAATTAAATGAGGAGCCAGTTCTTCAGCATATGTTTTATAAAAAGCTGTGGTTAGTCCATCGGAGCCAGGGGCCTTCTCCAGTGGTAGACTCTTAATCACCTGAGTGACATCCTCCACTGTAAAGGAAACATCCAAGTACTCCCTATGTCCCCATCCCAGCCACAACAGCTCCAAAGAGCCATGGTTGTCGTATAAAGTTTGGCGTAAATTTGTGAAAACGTATCCAGAACTTCTCTCTGGCCTCTAATCACGCGCGAGTGCTCTCCTCTGAGTTCGGTTACGTAAGCGATGGACTGTGGGGCGCGAAGCAGCGACGCCAGGGTTTTCCCAGGTCTATCCCCCTCCCCGTACCTCCTAGCCTGGGCATGTTTACCTAAAAACTTCACCTCGCGCTGGGCTTCCTCTTCGAATTCCAGCAGTTTCTCTTTCAGTAGGGCTACAACCGTGTGATCGTCAGTGGTGTAAAACCGTGTTTCGAGCTCCTTGATCTGTTTCTCCAGGGAAGCCAATGTACCTCGTATAGCCTTCAGTACTCCGGCTTGACGAGCTATACAATTGCCCCTTATTACCGTCTTAAATGCCTCCCATAGGGAGGCCTGGGTTGAGACCGAGCCAGCATTAAGAGCAAAGTAATCAATTATGTCCCCCTCTGATCTCTTCTTTAAAAGCCTCGTCCAGGAGGGCATTAGGCGGAAGCCTCCAACTGAACATTTTGGTGAATGAGTTTGATAACGTTAGGCGCAGGAGACTAGGGGCATGGTCAGATAGAGATCTCAGGAGGTGAGAGACTGCACAGGTCCACGTCGCGACGTCATGGGACACCAGCCAGTAGTCCAACCTGGACCAGGCCTTATGAAACTCCGAGATGCATGTGCCTTCCCTAACCAGTGGATGATTATGACGCCATATATCAATCAGATCACCATCTGACATAATAGCGTTCAATGCAGCACTTGCAGATGGGTGTATGGAGCGGGATTGTCCTTTCCTCTCCAATGCGTCGCCTAGTACCGCATTAAAATCTCCCCCCTAAATGATAGTGTTGCACCCTGTTGCTCTCACCTTGGCCCCAAATGCTTTGAAAAAAGGCAGGGGAGTCTACATTGGGGCCATATACAGCTACTATTACCAACCGGACCCAGCCAAGGGCACCCAGTAATATGATGAACCTGCCCTCTGGATCAACATGTGTCTCACACTCCTTCCATTCAAGCCCTTGTCTAACAAGCACAGCCACCGCCGGGAGTAATTTGACTAGATGGATGAGTAGACATGTCCCTAACGCCTATGCCTTAGCCTGGTGGAAGGAGTGGTGTTCAGGTGTGTCTCCTCTAGCAAGCATACATTGATGTGATGACGTACTAAGTAGGAGTGGACCAGTCGTGTCTTTCTATGGTCGTTAAGACCACGAATGTTCCAAGTTAAAAAGTTGAGACTAGGCACTACTGGCCTAACGGGTACCTAATCAATAAATCGGTGTGGGCCCAACATGCAGCAAACCCAACCACAACCCTACTATCCGACGATACACAATGAGTGATTAGATGTCCATTCCCTATACATTCCAGGGGCTGTATTGAAACATACAGTGATATACAGTTGTAATTTACTAGATTGTGTAGCAAATGATTGGCCATCAACAAAACATTGAACTCCACCCTCCTCCCACTCCAACCCCCCAAACAGGTTGTGAAATACCCTCCCCAGTTAACATTGTGAAGAATAGAGTATGCCCTAATTAGGACAGGGCCGCAATCTGGAGTTCCCTGTTAGAGCAAAAAAAATAACAGCTGACGGGAGCACTAACGCCTGCATACTCCCCTACCATAAGCAGGGTGGCTAAGAGGACGGCTGAGGGTCCAGCCTGTACAGAATGAAGTATGTGGGATACCAGTCCGCCACGGCTGCTGTACAATGAAAAGAAAAGAGGTAAAACTCCCCCCAACATTAGAAACTTAGTGAGCCCCAGCCTAGTTCAGAACAGCCAGAGGTACATTTACAATCAACAAATCTCTTAATACCAGTTAGTCGTTGTCGCTCAGTCTATCAGCAGGAGAGTCCCCAGCGTGTGGGCTTTGCTTATGCTTCTTTCCCCCAACATGTTTAGCAAATTTCAATGCGGATTTGGCGTCCGTGAAAAAATGTGCCATGCCCTCGTGTGTTGCCTTGAGCTTTGAGGGGTACAACAGAGAGTAGGGAATCTGGGGCTTGAAGCAAAATGCGTTTTACAGGCAGGAACTCCCGGCGTGCCGCCTGCACCGCCGGCGTAAAATCGGGGAAAAAGGAGATGGTGTTCCCCTTATGTGTTATGGTTCCACGCTCATGGGCAAGTCGAAGGATGAGGTCACGATCCTGATAATTTAGGATTCTAGCCAGAATGGGCCTGGGTGTAGCCCCAACCGGAGGTTTAGGGTCCAGGGCACGGTGAGCACGTTCCACCGCGAACACAGCAGATAGATTAGGGTCGAAGAGTTCGCGTAGCAGGTCAGTGATGCAGACCTCCATCTTGGAGATGGATGTCATCTCCGGAATCCCAGTGATCCTCAGATTGTTGCGGCGGGACCTGGCTTCCAAGTCCTCATTCTTTGCCCTGATCAAGCCCAACACTCTGTCCATATGTAGTAGCTGCTCCTTAGTTTCAACCTGAAACTCATGAAAGTCTTGAGTTGCGATTTTCTAGCACATCCAGCCTTGTCTCGTGTGTCCCCACCTGCTTTTTAACTGCATCTAGCTGGGTAGTAAGCACGTCCAACTTAGGATCTATGGTGCGAAGGCTGGATCTCATCTCCAGCACTAAGGTGCGTAGATCTTCTCCACGATCCTCCGTCTGTGACTCAGGCTGTCGTTCAGAGCTGGCCTCCGGGTCAGTCTCCGTCAGTCTGGTGGTTCGCCTGCTGTCGAATTTCAACTTCGGTTGCGTAGCATCTTGTTTGCCCATGGCTGCCAGCCGGCGTAGAAACCAAGTAGCCACCAAGGAGCCCCTCCAGAGAACAGCGCAAACACTCCACTACGGTGTACACGCAGCCGTGAATATGCTGTACTGATGCAAAAGTTCCTCGTATATTGGAAGTGGGGGTGATATGCGCCCGGTAGACTTGGTCCCCTCAGAACCTTCTGCAGAGTGTGTAACCGTTCTGGCGGATGAGTATGCCAACCTTGACCATGCCAGAACAACCGCCCCCTTTTAAACTCACTCCTACAGGTTGGCCTCCTTAAATACAAACAGACCCCCCCTCCCCCCCAACAAGGGGGAATGCACCAGATCACACCGCCGCTTCGACCGGGCCACCACCATTCATTCTGCTGGGGGATCCGTTGTCCCAACTCAGGCATGTACTTCAGAGTGGAGCAACAGGTGGGGGCTCTGCACAGTCCTTCAGTCCCAAAGGGGCCACGTAGCACCACCAGATCGGCACACAGGCCCTCCGTCCCACGGGACCCGAGGCGCCGGACCTCAAGATGGCGGCGCGCCCTTTGCACTGCAGGCCTTCCACCTCACCACATTGAAGCCTCCAGCATCCAGTAATTCCAGGTAGGAGCTCGGCGATTTCCGAGCAGTCCCGACACACCCCAGCAGTGCAGCAGGATCGCAGGCCGAGTCACCCGGACTCCACAGGTGAACACAGGGCGCTTCCGGGGCGGTAGAGCTATCCGGCTTCCATGGGCCCCAACCGCGATGTCGCTCGGCCCAGTAGTTACGGCTTCATGCACCCTCCTCGCCGGGACACCCCCACAGACGCACTCAGGGTGAGCAGAACAACCCCGCCAACCCACGATACCTTTAGGCGGCAGGGGCAGAGGATTACAGCAGTCCCGGGCAGCTCCGCCACCGCACCCTAGTCAGGGATTCCCGATGTGCGCAGTTAGGCCGCTTTCCGTCGGGGCCCGCCGCTCACAGCAGGGGCGGATTTCAGCCACAACGGTCGGCTCCCTCAATGCGTGGCCTCCAAAGCAATGCCTAGAGGCGTCTCATATGCTGCGATGACCCTCCTGTTGCCCGGATAAAGGATCGTTTCTCGGCCGGCAGAGCGCGCTTAGCAAGCGGCCATCTTGCAGCGCGGCAGACCACGCCCCGCATAAATAAGTTAATATTAACCTCTACCAGTTGTATAACATCCTCAGTGATCAACACCTAAATGTCCAGTAACAGTTATTATAAGATTAGAGTAAAAATAAGGGTTTAGCACCATATCTCTGTTTTATCCTTATTAACTGTGTATCAAGAAGAAGATCCAAAGTTAGCCTGGGCCTCTAACATTTAACTAAGAAAGAACAGGGTTCACTATATAGCGAATAATGACGCATAATATTGCACACAATACAGGCTTCCAAATGTAACCACCTATCGTGAAGGATATCATTTTATCATTGATTCTAATAATTTGCTCCAGAGGCGCTTTATAAAAGTAAAATAACCTAGGAGAAAGAAGGCACCACTTGCTTCTCCAATACCTGATATAAAAGTTATCTATCAATCTTCCATTGACTACTTCATAGAATTGGCTGTAAGGGAAGCTTTGGCTGTAAAGAAAACAATGTTTTTACATCTTCAATAGATTACCTAATGCAGTAGCTGAATAAAGGCGTATTCATTGAGATTCTTAAACCTACATTGACTTAGCATTAAAAGAAATGCAATTAAATCTGTTTGGATTCTGTGACTGGACCGTATACTCATTAGACTTACTAGAATCCGTAGGTAACACATTCACATCAAAACATAAATGAACTATTGTTTGCTTTCAAAGCATCTGTGGGGCATTCTACAGCACTGATTCGCTCTTTCACTGTGCAATAATATGTGTGGAAACTGCTGATTTTATAGTTAACTTTGCATCTGTGTTTTGTGAAGTCCGTGCCATTATAAAGGTGCTTGTTAGAACACACAATAAGTTAAAGCAAAAACAGGTAAAAATGTAATTTGTGTAATATATGCAGAAAGTGTTTTCATTGAAAACACGCACAAGATCTTCCGTGTCGGGCTTATAATTGTTTGACGTGGGTCTTTATTTTGGCATGCAGGTTTGTTTTTTTAATTGCCAGAGGAGCTTTCCACTCTCATTATTAATTGCATGGATCTGATGCCCCTTTGCTTGCAGTGCAAGCTCCTGCCAGTTTCTCTCAGTCTCCAAGAAAGGAATTCCTCATCACCCTTCTACGCATATCAACTTAATAACAAGCATTGGCATAGCCAATAGGTCTCGCCTTTGGGGCCTTATAAGTGTTTAGCCAGAGCTATTGACTTTGCCAATGTCTTCAAGCTGTGCTGTAGAGAAGTGTGGCTGCTGTGCGGCATGCTGAAAAGTTATAATAAAAAAGTGTCAGAAGCATTTTTGTTACTTTATATATGACCAAGAAGGCATTATGTAAAACTGAACGACCATATTAAAAAAGTATTTACAATAAAAATTTCCTCAGTTTTCTTTTTGTTCTTGCAATGCTGGCAACTTGTTTCTGCCTATTGCAATGGTTGTTTGTTAAAGCTTTTTTTTTGAGGGGGCATAAACAATCGGAGGGTGAAGGTTGGGAACTAGTACCTGTATTATAACACTAGCAGCGGCCAGACGCTAGGGAGAATCAACAGATGCCAGATTCCGAGAGCAGGCTGAGGTGGTGCTGAGTGATGCTGAGGTGGTAGTGGTGGTGGTGGTGACTGCTGCGGACACGATGCTGAGGTGATGCTGAATGATACTCAGGTGTTGCTGAGTGATACTGCTGTGGTGCTGAGTGATGCTGTGGTGGTGCTGAGTGATATTGTCTTGGCGCTGAGTGATGCTGTGGTGGTGCTGAGTGATATTGTCTTGGCGCTGAGTGATGCTGTGGCGGCGCTGAGTGATGCTGTGGCGGCGCTGGGTGATGGTGTGGCGGCGCTGAGTGATGCTGTGGTGGCCCTGAGTGATGCTGTGGTGGCGGTGAGCGATGCAGTGGCGGTGCTGAGCGATGCAGTGGCGGTGCTGAGCGATGCTGTGGTGGCGGTGAGCGATGCTGTGGTGGCGGTGAGCGATGCTGTGGTGGCGCTGAGCGATGCTGTGGTGGCGCTGAGCGATGCTGTGGTGGCGCTGAGCGATGCTGTGGTGGCGCTGAGTGATGCTGTGGTGGCGCTGAGTGATGCTGTGGTTGCGTTGAGTGATGCTGTGATGGCGTTGAGTGATGCTGTGATGGCGTTGAGAGATGTGTTGGTGCTGAGTGATGCTGTGCTGGCTCTGATTGATGCTGTGCTGGCGCTGATTGATGCTGTGGTTGCGCTGAGTGATGCTGTGGTGTTGCCGAGTGAGAGATAGAGTGAAGATATAATGCCCAATTAGAGAGGGTGGTGAGAGAGAAAGAGAGAGAAAGGGTGTACATAGAATAAAGAGTGGAGCGGGATAGAGAGAGAGAAAGAAGGGGAGAGAGAGTGAATGAAGGAGTTTGAAAGAGAAACAGATAAAGGGGTGAGAGAGAATGAAAGGCTAAAAAAGATAGAGAGGGGAGAGTTAATTAAGTAGAGAGAGAATTAGAGAGGGAGAGAGAGAGAGAGAAGGAGAGAGACAATAAGAGTGGGGTGTGGAGTTTAAATAGAGTGAAGAAGTGACGCGGAAAAAGTAACCTTAAATATAGCTTTGTGCTTTGCGCGAATACATATTTTTTTTAAAAACAGTGAGAGACAAAAATACTGGTAATTAGGCTGTGACTCCCAATATAAAACAAATAGCGATATAAGGTGAAATCAACCCACCGAAGCAATATTTCTAACTAGACAAAAAAAAGCTTGCATTTCATTGCTAATCGCTGTTGTTTTTCATGTGACTGTAGTCCAGGGCCCTCAGTTGGTAATGTGAGCTGCTGCTGCGATTGAAACATCAGAGTCCAGAGAGTTAATGAGCCATGACGAGGAAATGAGGAAGAGATAGGAAACCCAGATGGCAGCTGCGCGTGCACGCCATTGTGAACTCAAGCTGGTCGCCAACCGAAAGCCAGTGTTTGCACTTCCAAAACCCGCTTACTAAAACTCTCGGCCAGACCAGCGCAAGCGCTGGTGCAGGCCGAGACCTAAAAATGGCAGGTTCAGGAAAGCCGTCTAGTGTACAGCTTCTGCTTATCTGGCATGCGCAGTACTACGTACACCTGTCCCGGGTTCTTTGTCTTTAAAATGTAAATGCCCTAGACAAATTGAAATGTTATCTGACTGCAGAGTTTGCAAGCCACACCTTTCTGTATTTGCGCATTTTTAAACTGCGAGGGTTTCTGCAATGTTGTCAGGCGATGGGCTTGCTTTTCTCTTGCCAGACAACGGAGTTGGTGCTTGCAAAGATATCTGTTCAGATTGAGGCTTGTCGACTGCGTTGGGAAGACAGTTAAAATAAGCAGTAGTTTGTTTCAATTAATATACTTAGTGAGCTAGTAAGTCCAAGTACACAGTCATTTGTCAGATTAGGAACGTCCCTCCAGTGTTATATATCTACGTGCATCAGCTGGCAAGGAAACATTTAAACATTATCCATTAATCTTGAGTTACATGTTTGATTACTTGCCTGGAACTACAAGAAGTCATCTACTTCAGTTCTGCCAAACATCTTAGAAAATATTCTCTTTCAACAACTGCTTTGTAATTTTTAAGTAATTGGTCGTGCAGCACACGTTTTTAGGTCTGGCTTGACAACGTATTTGTCTGGTTACCTATTGCTACCATTTTTTTTTATATACGTAAAGTGGACTTTAGCTCTACCCAAAATAAGTATTTTTCTCTCAGCTCGATCTATTGGTTGTTTGGTGTATCATTCCACCTCCTGTAGAGTACGTGGACAGCAATGCATGAGGGACTATTTTACATCTCAAAACTACACTGAATCATCAAATATGAATTCTTTGTCATATAGGCATTTGTGTATAGAAAAAAATCTTTTTTTCATTTTTTTTTACTGTACTAGGGTTTTTTAATGAATTAATCGGGGCTTGCATTTTGCTTCCTGTAGCACCATATACATGATAAACAAGCATTGGCAAGGCCAATATCTCTATTATGCCAACTTTGACAGGCTCAGATGCTGTTTGAAAACGTTTGCTCATTAAAGCCAGACATATTGATGTTTCCAATGCTTGTTTAGAAAAAAAAGACAAAATACAACCTCTATTTTTTAAATGATGATGGAATTATTACCACAACTCAACATCATGAATTTGAAATGTCTTCAGTTAATAATATGATCAATTACAAAGTATGTCCTAGCAACCCTAAGCTATTTAGACCTTCAAGATATGCTTATACAGACAGGATTTTTTTTCTAATACAATATTTGGTCATGTGTTAATAGAAGAAAGTATTTCTTCTCTGAAATGGTGGTGAAAGCAAGTCAAGTGAGCTGAATGAAACCCACTGTCTTCAGCAGCCTTTCTGCACTTTGACTTTAGATGTCACACCCTCCATGTCCACTGAGATAAAAAAAATTCCTCACGTTACGTCCAGATCTGAAATAGCAGTGTTTTATCACAGACACAAAGGTGGTTTGGCACAAAAGCGTTTAGGGTGTTTGTTGGGTAGCACCTCTGGTCACCTGAAACACTAGCTCCCAAAAGCCTACTACTATACTCTAGCCAATAAACTGCCTGCACTGGCAATTCCCTATTGTGGCTGACTGAAGCCAAATGCTAGCAGAATTTTAAAAGTCTGGAATAGACGCCTGTGAGTACTAATGTAATAACGATGATAGTACCGAACCCTAAATAAGATCTCCTATAATACATGGGATTCTATCATCTCTGTATAAATGCCATCTCTAATTTCTTTATAATCTGCAACAAGTGACGCACTCAGCTGCCGATTATACAGAAAAGGCGTCAGAACTCTACTATTATAAGTTATTACAGACGAGTTCTGACATCACAATGCCTGCTACCTGAGTCAGCGGCCGAGGTGAAAGACAGGTCAGGTCACTGATCATAGTTGAAGCAGCTGTTTAAATCAAAGATACCAGAACGTTGCTTTACTTTCTTGTGTTCTATTTTAATAGCTTACAACGACAAACAGGGAGAATATGTTTATTTTTTGCACTCCTTAGATAGAGAAAAAGCTAGAATCTTTCTGCATGTTTCTACACATTCAACCTACTGCAGTTTTTTTAAACTGACTTGTGTTGATCTGTTTCTAATATCTGTTTGCAACAAATATCTAAAAGGTTTTGATGTGTTTAATTTTGCTCTAGAGGTTTAAGTTTATTCTTCATGTCCACAAAAATGCTTGCGCTTTCATATGAAAGAGAAAAGCACTAAGGTTTTAAGTGGTTTGTGGTAAAGGTGATGGCGTGAACATGTACTATATGGGATAAAGTACCCCCTGGCATACATGATATGATTTTGCAAGTCACCTCAGAGTCACCTCAGAGTTCCATAACTCTGCCTCATTCCTCTATATGGTTATGGTACTCCTCGGTGACTCGGTGACCTGCAATATCCTTATAATGTACAGGAGGGGTTACTTTATCCCTTATATCTTACCAGAGGCACAAGAAATGTGTAGAATAAATGGGCCTCTCATTGCGAATGAGTAAGCAATTGTTTTGTTTTTGTGCAATCTATTTTCTCACCCATGTCCAAAGCAGATAGTTTCAACAGTTTGTAAAATTAAAAGAATGACATAAATAATTATTAAGTAATAAGAGAATCCTGAACTGAAGGAGGCATTGGTCATATTTTTAGAGGTGGTTTTATAACAGTGTCAGACGTGCAATAGTTGTAGGGTACTTAATGATGCTGTTGAGCTACTAAACACATGTTTGATCAATCAAACTGGTTCAAACTGTGACTCATAAAATGAACAGTCATGCAAAGCTGTAACTTTGGTCTTCTGTAGTGGAGCTAATGGCAAGTGGTTCGTGGTTCGCCTCCTTGCTGCCTTGTCATTGTGACGGGATTTTCTGCCAAACTACTAAGCACTTTATATTATTCTGCCCACTCTACGTAGCATATAGAGCCCGATTCTTAGGGCCAATCATTAAAGAGAGGTCTTTTAACTTGCACCTTGAAGGCTTGACTTTCTTGCAGCGCTTTGAGTCCCGTTTGATTTGTTTCACTATTTAAAATTTTATAATTCAGGCCCTGAGACTGAGAAAAAGGTACCCATCATGAAGTTAATTTGGCGTGGTGAGATCTCAAGATTTGTTTTGATCTGATGTTTAATTGTACTTTTACTGTCCTTTTATTATATATTGCTGAGTCAGAGAAACACGTTTGTATCATGAATTTATACTGGCGGTGTGAGATTTTATGATTTTCACTGATATTTAATAGTATGTCTTAAGTTTTTATATTCCGTTGTATATAAATTGTCTTTTTTCTGAGCTTTATGGTCGTATATCCAGCCGAATAAAGTATTATTATTGATTGATTGATTGATTACTATAAATATTTAACATTAATCTGCAGTTGGATGAACTTTTAACCACAGGTCTTCTTATTTGAGGCTGAAAAAATTTAGTATGTTTTGTCCAGAAAAAAAAACTACTTAACTCTAATGAACGCTTTCAGTTGTAAACTTGTTCTTCAAAATACAAACACTTTCTGATTTAAGTTAGATTAACAAATTTATTTCAGTAAATTGAAATGTTTGTGACTCATGAAGGACGTGAATGGGTGTTGAGTGCATTGTCATTCTTGGATTAGTTTAGCATGTTTGTGGGGGATGTGGTCTCATGACTGTACCGAACATGGACAGCTCTTGAAACTGGTGGGAAGGATCCTAGAATGTCTGTTTTATTTTTATTATCAGGGCCGGACTGGGAACAGCTACCAGCCCTGGCTGATTGCTGCTCAACCGGCCCTGGGAGCGGGGGGGGGGGGGGGAGGAGGAAGTAAAATGCACCACTCCTGCTTTTGTTCCAGAGGGCCGATATTGCAACATTGCTGCAAAACTGGCCCTCAGTGACAAAACCGGCCCCATGGCCAGAAAACCGGCCCCCACCCCTCCGGCCCACCAGGGAAACGCCCAGTGCCTGCTACCGCAGGTCCGGCCCTGTTTACTATGCCCTGTATTTAGCAACCAAGCTCTCTTCATTCAACTGCTTCTATTATTTCAGTGAACGCAACATATATATATTTTTAAATCAAGTATTAAATGATTGCAATGAAAGCTTATGTTTCAGTTCCATTTAAAAGCCCCTCTTTCAATTGTCATAAAATATGTGTGTGTTTATGCCTGAATCTTTGAATGGCAAGGAATGTTGTTATGGTCATTACATTTCTTCTCTTTTATGGATCAGAATTAAATATCGGTCACTTTGTAATTAGCAGGTATTTCTTATTGTTGATTGGTGCTGGGACAGCTGTCCCTTTCAGCTCTAGATGTTGATTTGAAATTGTTCTTTAGGCTTAGGTATCAAATTTAGGAATTAAATCAATGTTTTGTTATCTCTGTTACAATGAACACAAATGGCTATTGTGTACTCTTGTTTTTTAATTATATACAGCACACATTTTTTAATTACCCAAACAAAACTCACATTAACAGATGTTCGCAGAAATAAGAAGATTGTGGGTCGATTATAAAAATGTAATTGCTTTGGTGTTTGTAAATTCGGCCCAAAGACCAGTTTTCCAACTACAGTATATATGTTCTGCTTCTGCTCCTAGGTAGTGCTGGCAGTACTCCTCCTGAAAGTAGAATGGGACAGTTGTTGGGTTTCCACCTGGGGGAATGGCTAGCCATGTGAATCACTCCACCAAAACCTTAGAACCAAAAATATCTGCTGTTAATTTTAGTGATAATCCACAGCCTCGTGCCTGTTCTGTATTGCTGCAGAGACAGTTGACGTTGGTGAGAGGATGGAACAATAACCAATTTTTGTGTGGCATACCATAGGAAAATTACCTCTGATGCTCTGCATGAGTGACAGTTGGCGCTTCTTATAATTTACTGTTGAATGCAGAATGGAAAGTATTGTGCTCCCACAACCAAAGATTTGCTCTTTCTATAATGGTGCTTCTGATTCTCAGTAGTGTTTCCAATATAACCAAGTCACTATTTGAATTAAGAGCCTCTTGCAAGATCTTAAAGAAGAACACCAAGCAAAATGTATTTTCTAGACAAAGAAAACCTCTACCCTGGAGACTCAATGGGGCCTTTTACTTTCCTTAAGTGACATGAAAGTATATATAGAGAGCTCTTTGATGCTCCCAAACAACACACAACCTAAAAATGAATGAGGTTGGCTTGTTGCCCCAGAGATCACCCTACCTCTAAGATAAGGAAGGAGACAGCTGCAAAGGCAGGTGCATAACTTGAAATGAAGCATATTCAAAGTATATTTTAAGTCTCAGCGGGAATTAAATTGAATAAATAGCCTTGTTGAATTCACTTTAGAAAGGACTTTGTTGTTTTCTTAGATTCCCAAATGGAGATCCTCTTTCAAATATTTAATTCCCTGTTTGAATTTATATTTGGCCCATTCTTTTTTTTAAACTGTGATACTTATGCCATTGAATATTGATTGTCCTTGATTCCTAAACCTCACAAGAAGTGCAGATCTCTGATAAGCCATTAAAAGTAAATGTTATGGTTATAGGATATGCGTTTCACAATGTTTGTTACTTTTCAATTAATTTTACCTGGCTACATATTGTACTTAAACGCTATCATTTATATCTATTTGTGATTATGGATTACCAGTTCAGCTTTATTTCCAATGTTGCTACATGCTCTTATGTTTCTGCTATTTTCCTTACACTCACATTGGTGTGAATGTGCAGTTTAGATATTTAACAAGAGCATATTCTGTTCTCAACCAAGCAATGCACCATTTTATTTAATTATGTTACCATTATTTATAAAATCTTATTTATGAGTTTTTATGTACCACAAAAGATAAGTGGATTATGGGATGATCCCTTAATTGTGGCTCAAATACATGTGATACACACATGCCTACAGCTGGTAAATCAAGCCAACAGACAAATGTTGCATTCAGCTGGCATACCAGTACAGTAAAACAAACTTTGATTCATGCTTACATTGTTAACATTATGATAATTTGAAATGATAAATCTGAGATCACTCCTATGCTTGGTTTTGATCATTCCATCATAGGTCAGCGTGTTCTGCTCTAAATATTTTTTTGCTGTAAATGTAAAATCTGAAATTTTTTTTCACCATCTTATACACTGCCAAATAATATTATTTAAATCTAGTTAATATATTCATGCCCTCTAGATATTAAACATATAACAGATCATTAGCTAAGGTCACTTATGAAAACGTAATAATCACCAGTTTAAAATGACAAAATTGTTGTACATTTTTACAAAGAATGGTTCAATCTACTTGTACTGTAGCTTATCATTTGTTTGTCAGTGTGTCAGCTCCTAGCCCAGTTTACCATCTGGCTGTTATGCCAGGGTTGTCCATCTTGTGTGCAAGAGTTTTTTGTTATTGAAATTGCCTCACACTGCAAAAGTACATGTGACATAGCTTAATATATGTTATTATAGTGCCATGCCTAATCTACTTGCTTATTAGTGAGATGTTTTATTTTTCACAACAGGCATATTTTTGTTAGATGGCTCTGGTTCAGAATACCAGCAAGGAACGTTGGTTCACGGTAGTGTAACATCCACATCTTTGACAGCATTAAAAAAAAATTGAATTTATAGTTGTACAGTTGATTTGACTTTGGCTAGTGAGTCCCGTACCAAAGTAATTATTTTTAAAGTAAACTCTTGTTATCACAAATACCTGCTCCCCTGATTTTCATGTTATGATGTATGCTGGCTGAAATCTCCTTCACATTGAAGTGGTCATCTGCTAATGAAAAGGATAATTCACATGGTGATGTTTTAAGAACAGACTTTAAAGAAAGGCAAAATGTGCTTATTCCTATTTTATTCTATAAACCGAGCGCATCATATCATTGCCATGTCATTGGCAAACCAGATGGCCACTAAAGGGTTCCACCTTTGTCTTCTGTTTCTGACGTAAAATCATGCCTCAGGTGTCAGTCAACCTGTTGAGATTATTACTGCATACTTACTGCATACTTAATGCAGGGCTTCGTATTGTGCTGGTAAAGAGATGCACATTGGAATATGATGAGCAATTTCCATCATAATGCAATCTTGATGGCTTATAAAGTTCTTTTTCATCTTGAATTTGCCAATGGTGATAATTCTTAAGTTGGGGATAGTTTGGTATATTCTGCTTCTCGGGTTCCGGTTTGTGTTCTTGGGTTTGGCATGACACACTCAACTAGTAGGGCTGATAACTCTAAAGATTTACTTTCAAACTTTCTAACCAGCTACTTCAGTGGACCAGCATATTGAGTTGCTGGTATTGTGCAGCTTTGGTAAGTTTTTTTTCACTGTCTTATCACTAATAGTTACTCTAGTTTAAATTTTTTATAATGTATTGTTCTTTAGTCCTCCCATACTCCCCCCACCCCAACCGAAAGGATACATTTGTTGACACTAATATTTAACTAAAAACATTTTAATGATGATGGTGGTTAGATATGTGTCACAGTCCAGTAACGTGGCAGCAAAAATGGGGACAGCAGTTTGATTGAATTTGAATTTTTAAAATCAAAGAGGACATTTAAGAGAGTTAGGTAAGACATTAGCAGTGGCTTTAGCCTTATGCTGCTTGATTCCTGACTGACTCGGCCTTTTTGTGGTCATGTTCCATCACTTTTAATGTCGGTTACTGGTTCTTCCCCACAGCTTGGTTACTGACTCTGTCAAGCCAAATGGTATTGTTTGTTTGATGACATTATCAAGAGTTATCAGGTTAATGGCCACTCACCAGAACTGTTTGTTTGTTGGCATACCCCAGTATTATTCCTCTGCTGGATTTCCCATTTCAGTATTTTGAATTATGGTTTATATCCCTATACTCTTTCCTGTTTCTGCTGATGAATGTATACTTGAGAAAGTCTTGAATTATCTTGGTCCATGTTTTGTTTTGAACGCATCCTTGGAAACTCTCGTTTGCTGTCCAGCTCTTTAATGTTCTGAACCTAGTTAGCTGAAATGTGTTCTAGTCTGGAGAATCTGCATGTACTGCTTAATCTTCCTGCATGTGTTTGAATCTGTGACACTGTTCATCTCTGGGGAGCATGCCACTCGAATGCTAGCAGCATTTTATTAATACCATACCTTCTCAAAATGTGGACCAACATTGATTATTTGCCATCTTCCATAGCTCTTAAACTGGCTGTAAACTCCAGTATTGTCAAGTGCTAGCACATAAATGGTTACTTACAGAATGAAGACAAGGAAATACTTCCATTCCATCCTCTAGGAAGTGAGAAAATGTAGGGGCAGTAGCTCATTGCCTTTTTAATATATGCAGTGTTTCTGACCAACTGCTCTGCTCACCTCTACTGTTAAATGTAATTTGCCTGTAATTAACTACTTGCCTTACACTGTTGGTACAGAAAACATTTCAGATGGCTGAGGAACTAAACTATGATATCCCTTTTCACTGAAATCTTTCCAACTGGGAGCACAACCTCCCAGTAACAATATTGTGTAAACACCTCTATGCTACAGAAAGACAACCAGGGCTGGACTGTCCATTCTGCAATCTGACATTTCCCCTGTATACTGCAGAGTAGGGGGCTCTTTTCAGAGCAGGATAGGCTGCCATGACCCAGCCACACCCCTCTGCCCCATGCCCCATTCTAGCAGGGAACTCCTGCAGTGTGGGGTTGGTTTGAACATTTTGGGCAGGGCTGATTTTTGTTTTCTCTGCTATCCAAAAGCCAACCTCGCTTTCAGTACTGGTTGACTTAAAATGTGGTCCACTGGGCTTTGCATCTGCAGTTCCGTCAAGTTACAGGATAACCAATTTGCTAGTACATGATTTACATTGATTTTGATAGTGTCTCCATTCATACTGCATGAAACCCTAACAGCTGAAACTAGTACACTTTTTTTCTACACCATATGTGTATGCTTTGATGCAGAACTCATCAGTGTGCGTACACGTTTCATTAAAAGTTTAAATCTAAGCCCTCATAGATTTTGTGACACTATTTTGTCCACGCTTTGAGCAACTCCTGAAATTAAGTAAGAGGCTACTTTCGTATGAAAATTTGGGCCAAGCTGAATTGTCAGGGTTATTTGGATTGGTTTACACATTGTCCCTCCTCTGTGTACAGAACCAGGGCCTTATTTCTTCATTCTCACCTTTTTTGTGGAAAAGCCTATTGACTATCCATGAATCGATCTTGTGTGAGCAGACTCTCCGTAATACAGAGCACATTAGCACCATTTTCAAAATGTAACCAAGGGTTGGAATAGCACAGTGTTCTGCTTCTGGAAATGAACCTCGACCCCTGTGACCTCCTTCAGCTAAGCTCCAAATGGGACTGAACTGCAGGTCAAAGACCAACTGAAAAAATTTGCAAGCAAGGGTCATTTTGAAATGTTTCTGCATCCACTGGTGATTACCACCATTTAGTTTGTAAGAAATGTTGCCCTGATCTGTGAACCCCGATTGGATATTTTTTCTGCAATTCCGGAATTACAAATTTGATGCTCGGTCCACGTTTAAATTCCCTTTGTAGTGTAGATGGTCAACAGATAGAGCCATAAGATTTACAATATATTTTCGTCATGTTATAAAATTATGTGACTGTTTACCCACCAGAGTGCACAGATCATGAGTAACTAACCACCAAAAGTAGAAGACAAAGTAAAGTGGCACACTGGAAATCAGAATTATAACCCTGACAGCATATTTCGACTTTCACCATCGGAGGCATTGTAGTGGCATGGGCTGCGTTTGTTTATAAGCGGGTTCTCTTTGCCGCTTGACGGGTAATGCGACCCTTTATGGGGCCAAGGTGGTGGGAGAGGGTGTGCGTGCGCGTGGGGGTGAGAGGGGTCGGGTGGCATTGACCTGCTTGCGCGGTACCCCCGCTGACATGGTCAGGATGACCCATTGAGTGGTCTGAATGCGATAAACGCTCCTTTATCCCCTCGTGAAAGGAATAGCAGAGCAAGGCCTGAATGCCTGTGCGCTTAAATAGGCCATGCTGGGGACTTTTGAGAGGAGTGTGTTTGAAATCGGAGCTCCCTCAAGGCCCGGGAGCTGCCAGGGGTCACCTGCTTACTGCATGGGCCTAGACGCCGGGCTCAAGAAACTGCTCGGTGGCGGAATTGTAGCGCGCATTCCTCTCTCTCTTTGCTAAAACTCCTTAAATACACTGTTGCCTTGATTCCTGACCAACAAGTATTTCCCCAACATTATTTGTGACTATCTGGCAGCGTCGGAGGGTTTTGTAGAGTGTGTAATTGTAGTCTCCTGGTATCTGCAGTGTTAGGGAAGGAGCTCTCGACACTGACTAAAGACTGTTGTTTAAATACGGCCTTATATCAGTCCTGCCTGGCGTGCTCCTAGCAATATGACAAGCACTGAGTCTGCTTCAGTGAACCCCAGCCCCTTCAGAGTAATGTGCAGGCAGCAGAAAAACTGCTTGCACCTCTGCATTTGAAGCTCAAAATGAGACAACCCGATATTCTCCCTTAAAGTGCTATTTCAAGCCATCATATCCGAACAAATTACTTTGAATTCTTCTGATAATGTCAAAAATGCCCAGAGAGCCAAAGCGCATGAGCCAGATGATGGACGCGGCATCGAGCTCCTGTGGCGCGCAGTAGTTAGTGACTGAAACAAAGGTGGCGTGATGAGCTGGCATTGTTAGAGCCAGGCACATGTGCAATCTGACTGCAAGAGGTGGGAATTCTCCATGCCCACATTGCCAAAGGCCATTTTTGAGGGCCCCTGGCCATCCGTTCGCTGGCACACTCATTAATTGCCACGCGGCCATCATAACACATGGGCAGATAACATGACAATTTCAGTTTCTGTCACAAGCAAGCGCCACAGCGTAGCTTGCACTAGTTGCTAAGTCACTGTCAGAAGCCATTAGCAGTTGGGCAAAGTTGCCCAATGGCATTTCCTCGTGGCATCAGCAGAACGAGCATAAATCACCCACTGGAGCCTACTGCTGGACTAATGAGGCTGTAAGCTTGTTTATGGACTAGCATCATTTTTATGATTATTTCCACCCTTTCAGTTTGTATTGATAACACGCCTTCATTCGGCATCAGTCGATGTCAACTCCCAAGACCAAAGTCACTGCTGATATCTTAGGTGTGAGCAACACAACTCTGGCACCATGTGCCCCTTAGGGCATCACCGATTAAGCAGAAAATCCACCCCGGCTCCACACACGTGCCACTTTGTTGTGGACTTGGGAATACCACGGCAGTTGCCTCCCAAGGGTAGTCCTCCGCGGCTTACATGTTAAATACAAATATGGGGAAAAGGTCAAACAGCTCCGAAAGAACCCAGTGAACTCCAAACACAATATTTTGGTTCCGAAGAGTGTGCTTTATTATCAACTTTCGCCCTCTCTGTTTCCCTAGCTCATGTCGGACTCCACCACGGTTTATTGTTACAGGCTTTTCTGAACATGCCCCCAGTATTGACACTGGATTGAAAGCATTTGCTTCCAATGAAAATCTTGTCTTAGATTACAGCTCAGCAGTGCCATTTCCCTCCCAGATGGGAGCAAAGTAGCTGAATTTGCCTAAAAACAGTAGGAAGAACAAACTGTGCATTAAGCCAGGGCTTTTTTTGGCTTGAGCTAATGATGTAACAGATACCTTTTATTTGGGATAGGTCACAGCCGGGATTGAAGGGTGATCTGGCTGGGGCCTGAAAGGTTTCTCCTTTGTATCCTCACAAGTCTTCACTTGGAAAGGCTGTTCCTAATGCTTCTGCTTTCTTACGGTGGAAATAAACAGGAAAGGTTCTGGGGAGTGTTATCCATGGAATGCAGAAAGCCTCTCCTCTCCTAATGGAGTCTATAATTCAGGTGCCCCCAAGGCATGCTTTCAGGAATTATTTTGCCTGCGGTAATGGGAAGCTAAGACTGTTTTAAGGCCTTGATTATCTATTGATGCACAAAGCTGGAAAAAAGTCATCTCGGTTGGATTATAGTACATATTTCCATAAATTATGAATGAATTCACTTCTGTGCATGCACCGGCCATTGCTTACTGCATGAGCACTTGGGTGGGGAGGGGTTTCTTGGCAGATAGAAAGCGTGCATACAAAGAGGGGCAGAACAACCGGGATAGAGTGGGAAAATGCAGCTCCACTGACCCCGAAGCGTTTGAGTCTGAGGCAGGGAATAAGTAATTATTTCTTCTATGGTCCCTAGCAGCAGTGCTCTTGGTCAAATCAGATTGATAATATATGCCTTTTTGGATTTTAACCTTCGTAAGGTTAAATTGACACTTACTAAAATGAATAAGTGCTAGTAATAGAAAACATGTGCTGTGTGTAGTTGGTACAGACTGCACTTCATGCGACGAAGTGTGATTTTTTTTTATTGTAAGCACTTTCAAATCAAATGTGTAAATATGGTGCACAATTAAAAATTCAATGCAGTTGTAACATAAGTGTGCGCAAATGTTTGCTATTCGATATTTGGACCCAAAGTACTCTCTTGGCTGTTGGGTGGCATGGTTTTATATAATTATATATGAGATGATTTTTCAAAAAAGGAGCGGTAGGTAGGCCAGTGTTCTCATATTTCCTTTTCATATGAGATCTGCATCTTGCTCAGATAGCTAGCAGGAAAGCTGCTGGCCACTTTTCTAACATGTACAAAGGGTCAGTGTGTAAATTCTTCTCTTGTGCTGGAATCATAGGCTTCTCGTGCTCATGGGTTATTCCGCCACGTGGACCTGGATTGTCTTTCTCAGTATATATATATGTATATATATATATACTTAGAATGCATGCAACTCATATTGTGAGAGCTAGGGCTACTAACTCATGATCACTCCTCTGATATGACCCTCTCTTATGGTGGCAGTACAATTTAGGGGGGTCTTTCATGACGGAGCCAGAAACAGTAGTCATAAGTGCATATAATAGTCTTTATTTTATTAAACACAGCCACTGCAAATAAGACCCAATGAACAAATCACCTTTCTGTTGCTGCCGTGGAAGGTTCAGGTGCCTCTCCAGTTCGGTACTGGAATCCATAAGTTCAAATTCGTTATAGCATCAAGTAGTGCCGTAACATTTTAAACCACATACTTCATCCTAGTCTTTCAAATGTATGTCAGTTGCAAAAGCGAAATAAAATGACTGCCACATTTTTGTCTCTGTGAGTTATGGATCACTTTGCCTTATTTAAGTTGTCTTAGGAACCTGGTTTCCTGCTACACTAGCAGTTTTTGTTGAAGATGTATGTACATAAAACACGTTTGCATAGTTCTCTGGCACTGTTGGGGTTTATGTTTTCTAACATGTTTGTTTTATAAACAACCATTACAACCAGTGGTTACTGACGTGCATCATTCACGAATGCTACCCTTGTTATTTGATTTTTGGCACACTTATACACTGTTGGGCCGATTAGGATGTCCGCGGGACCGGCACGGACGACACGTCAGTGTCAGTCCCACTGACATCTTTAACTGCGGTCAGACAGCCACATTACGATGCGGTCGATCTGACTACATTGCCCCGTGGACCGACTTAAAGCTTCCGACGGGCTCAAATAGCCCATCAGGCAGTTGGTCGGATCACATTCCCCACAATGGGGGCAGTGTCTTCTCAGGCACCACCGTGGGGATTACGATCCACCTTTCCGCCAGCCATTTCACATTGGTTCTGACGTGAATAGGCTGGCAGAAAGGCTTTTTTGGGCACCTAGCAGGGCCCCTGTCCCCCATGGCCCTCCGCTATGGGCCTTGGAGGGCACCTGTGGTGCCCCCCTAAACATCCCTGCATTGTGTGACAGGCACCGCATGGTGCCTGCCACAGGGTGTAGGGATGCTTGCAAACATGCCTCTATGCATTGGGGCTTGTGCTGCGGCCCGTTTCTGGGCCGCAGCACAAGCCTCAATGCAATGAGGCATGTTTCCGACCACCTCCACTGTGGTCGGATCCTAATTTAGTGGGTGGGACCACCGACTACCTGTCAGTCGGTCCCTTTCTCGCAACGATGGCGGTCGGACGCTTGTCCGACCGCAATTGTAATCGGCCCCTGTGTATGTATCTGTGGATTCATGTATATATACTTGTTCTTAATTCAGTTAATATTTGGCATTTTAATCAGAAATATTGTATAAATTATGACACAGCACAGACAACAATATTTTTATATGGACAGTACTGCAGGTGAAAATATGGACTGTGGAATTTAGTTAGCAGTGTGTATTTCAACAGCAGTATTTTAAGTGGTGAATTTATTCCCTTGAGCATGAATTGCTCATTTAGGACTTTAGCATCCCAATGTTTTTCTAGATGAAAGTGATATAGTTTGATAATCATTTTAAAGGATCCAAGTAATGTGAGTAATCAGTGTTACCCTGTAAGGTGAGAAGATATGGTAGAGCTCTGAATTGAGAGTAGGCAGAGGATGGATTAGACAGGATGGAAGAGGAGAATTTATGATAAAATGGTTGGCTTTGGGTGTGGTACTGAATGTTAGGTATCGGGCATACATCCAGTAATATTCTCATGGACGACAGAAAGGAACCTGTATGTGTATCAGTGAACAGCCAGCTTCATTCAGATCAAGAGGCAATGGCTAAGGCGCATATAAAATTTGGAAAGTTACATAGAGTGTGATCGAAAAAGCCAATATTTGATTGGGAGGCTGGGAAGTGTGTAGAAAAAGGTGGCTGTTGAAGGTTAAGGTTACAGAGGATGAACACATTTTAGAGTGGTTTACCTTCAAGGAATCTGCAAGCTGAAGTTTTATTTTGCAGATATTCACATAGTTGTCACACAGTAAAGATTAAGTTGATGGACGGACGGATGGATGGATGGATGGATTTGAGATGACTGATGAGAAGGATTTTGAGTTTGCCATCATTAGCTGAGAAGAATGGAGTCAAGAGAAATGTAAAAGGTTGACGGGTTATCTTCAAGGCATTAAGTGAAGATAGTATATGATCATAAGCTTATCTTAGTTGAACAATAGCAGTGGATACCCATCTCGAAGTGACCATCAAGAAGATACGCAAGAAAAGCTTTGTAATGCAAGGTAGATGGGGATCTAATTAAAACAAAGCAGGTGATAACATTTTGAATGTTACTATCATACTGATGGTGGTCAAAACTGAAGGTGGAGATACGTCTTATGAGTGTGGTAGTGCAGAGGGAGGACAGGAGACAACTTAGGACACATCCTCGGGTGCCCCAAGTTCTTGGTGGAAGGAGTCAGATGAGGAGAAAGGAGACAGATTACAGAGCAATAGCGCACAGGGTGGTGTCATTCTGCATGGCAGTCTTGAGGTTCTCAAAATGGCCATCGGGTGCAGCAGCACATAGCAGCCTTGAACATAATTATAAATTCTTTGCAAGTATCCATGTATTTAATACCACTGGTGATCAGGTGATCTTATTTTGATTGACCGAAGCATACTGTTTTACTGCGTTGACTGATCATCCAGTTAAAACGCTAAACTGTTTGTATTGTTACACTGAATCTAAGCTCAAATGTGGGCTTGTTTTATAAAGTGTAAAGGTTTTAGTCTCATGGAGCCATGTGGGTCATAACATGGTTCCGGAAATCTAGAACTGACATCTGTTAGTGACATTCATAGTTGTCCTACCTGAAGCATCTCTGTACTAATGACAGACAAAACATCCTCGTACAGTAACTCACAGCTAGATTGCAGTGCAAACTATGGCAACAAAGAAATGTCCCAATGAGAAATGAAATTATTTTATGTGCATCTGTATGCATAAAATGGTGCATGACATTCCTTTTTATTTACTTTTTAATTTATTATACCTTTGAAGTATTACAAATCTTGCCAGCGCTTGTAAAGAAAAAATAGAGCATCACTAACCAGATCTCTTCATTGCACTTCCAGGTGATGGTTTAGACAACAGTGTAGCTTCACCCAGCACAGGCGATGATGATGATCCTGACAAGGAGAAAAAACGTCATAAAAAGCGTGGCATCTTTCCCAAAGTAGCTACAAATATCATGAGGGCGTGGCTATTCCAGCACCTTACGGTAAGTGCCTATTTGGAAGGGTATTTATACACAGGACCATGCATTATAAATGTGGGAGGAAAGGTTTCTTTCTTTGGTCGGGTTTGTGGTATTGTGTGGGGCACATCACTATGGTTGCAAATAAAAGGCTTGGTATGATTAGGCTTTAAACAGCGCATAGGTCAGACTTCCAGTTTATGCTCACTTCTCTTGAAAAGACTGGCCAATCTTGTGAACTCATTGATTTTACATTAAACAGGGCGTGTGTTGATCAGATGTGATTTTCAGTCTTTGGATAAGAGACTAAAGGGTAAAGTAAGGGACACCAAATATGACATTCCAAGGGTCGTCAGTGTGACACGTGCCTAAGTGCATGTGTCAGGGCAATCTAGTTTCTTTGAAATGTCATGTACCCTGGATGGGTACTGTTCTGTCACTATATATGTATAATTAGTATAATTAAGTTTTGCTGAAATCTTAAATCATTAGTTTGGGAAAGAAATCAATTCTGCCAAACTATATGATTAGGTAGGACACACTTAGCAAATATTTAATTTTTTTGTTACTTCTATTGTAAAAAGTAATATGTATATTGGTTATCATTGATGGGTGTGTAAACGTAAACTTGTATATTGCCATGTTTATAAAATGTGTTAAAGGGAAATAGAATCACTAAAGGTCATGAACAACTGGATGGAATAGAAAATGTTCAGAAAAGAACGTTGTAGAATATTGGTATGTTTTTATGCTTTTATATAGAAATCTGTGAGCCTGAGACTCATTTGTGTTTTAGCATGATTATTATGTAATCGGTACTTTTGAGCTTTGCTATTGAAGGAGTGTCAATCCAGGAGTCTTTTCCACTAAGATTGTTTACTGGATTCGAGACACTTGACTTATACAGATCGACCAACATTAATGAAGTTCTTCATGCTAGGTCGAACAGAGACAAATATGAATTGTAGGGGATTAAGATTAGAAGAATTATAGGAACATTAAATATCTTTCATTGGCTCCTGGTAGCATGTTTGTGTAAATTACCAAAGTGAATATGTATTAATTCCTCAATGTCTCATGGTGCACATCCTGAAGACACAGTCTCTAAATAGCTGTAATTGAATTCAGATTATCTTCAACCAGAAGCATGGAGGACTTTCATTGTCTGCTTTGGTTAAAGTCCAGAAACCAATCCAATATTAAACTGTAGAGCTAACATGTAGGATGCGGGATGCAATTGATTCCAAGTTCAATCACCAGTTGGAGCTGGAAGTGATTTTTTTGTGTAGCGGGGGTTGGGCTTGCTGGCCAAACTATATTTATGCCAATTACCATGCACACAAAAATGTATTTATTAATAATGCCTTTAGATGTAAAATATAATGGTTTAGACTCGATAGCTTAGTTGTGTTTGAATAAAATATATGATGGAAATTTAATAATAGGACAACGATAATAATAATGCTAATGAACAAGTGTCACATGTACAAAAAGACTGGTTGCAAAAATTTGTTCCAAATTGTAACCGCCCTTTAATCTTGTGATGCAACCTATGTACAAATTGGTTGCATTTCAAAATCTCTAGTTGCAGTTGTTGCAGACCAACCTGCCTAATGTATATTTATTAGGCATGCAACGATTTCTAACCCATGATTGACTACAAACACAGAGATGGTGGCCTGCAAGGAACAGCATACCACAATCCCTGTGTTTACATTCTCAAAAGGAAATCCTTTTTTTCATAAAGCAGCCCATGTTCCTTAAAGGAACAGGCACATCTTCAATAAATCCAATTTCGATTCACATCTGGAGGAGCAAGCTGTGGTTTACTGGAACACTTATATAATAGAACCTTATTCAGAACTCTCATAAGTAAGTACAATTAACCATCAAGTCATGGATAAGTTAACAACACAAATACAGTTAATCAAGATATCACTTTTAGAAACACCGATTGCAGGGACCACAGACTCTCGTTCCGGTAACATTGAAAACTTCTCTCGGCGAGGAAGCTTATCAAGGACTTCCTCTCTACAAGATTACATTTCTCTGGATTGTGGTTTTATACCCCAAGCTTTAACTGCCATAAGATTATATATATTTTCCAAACGAGGCATCATTGATTTATCGCAGACACCACAGTTTGGTTATTGGAACTTGGACGCCACACAGGGATGTAGGATCGATTTACCAACTCTTTTCCAAATTCTTTTAGATATTTACTTGCTCATGGGTGTGGATTTATAACGTCGGGGTGGCGAAAACCTAATGCCAGGGACGTCTAGACATCTTACTTTGAACTGCCTTGAAACAGTCTTTAAATAGACGAAACACGTGCCGGCTGATCTATGCTGGACGGACTAGGCTGATCTATGCTGGATGTACAAATGAATAAACCAACAGTTGAATATGAATTGATGGACTCTTGTGTTTGTCTCCGTTTCGAGAAGAGGGATCATTGCCCTCCGATTTGTGTTTCTAAAAGTGATATCTTGATTAACTGTATTTGTGTTGTTAACTTATCCATGACTTGATGGTTAATTGTACTTACTGATGAGAGTGCTGAATAAGGTTCTATTATATATATGTTTGAGCACATTAGGTTTCTAATGTGCAATTGGCGGGTGACTGAACCGATATAGCACCTCAACTTGACTAGTATTGGCTTAAAAAATATATTCACACAGGATTGGACTAAAAACAACATAGTAATATTTGAAGTGCGATAATTTTCCCATGAGGGACCACTACTACCCCATTTTGAACCTATTGTATGTTTCCTGGAGCACTGCCTGCTATCCCCAAGGTCACCTGACAAGATTTCCAAAGGGGAAACTATCCAACAGGGATAGCATCCCCTTTGCAAATGTGTTACCAACCCCATTGAGGATTCTGAAACTTTTCAATGACTTGTGACCTCAGTTGCAAATTATTGATGCATGCCATTCTGAATCCTAATTTGGAGGGAACGCCTCTATCACACCCTTCCCAATTGCAGTGAGGAATAGGTCGACATAGGTTAGTACATAGCAAAAAGGCATTGCTTTGTGACAAAAATTGTGAATTTTTCTAATGGCGGGATTCGCGACCACCAAATAAATTTGCACATCTGGCCCCAAGTTTTGCCATTTCTAATAATAATAATTAATAGGTTTTGCCATTTCTAGGTCCTGTAAATAACAAGTTCTAACAAACATCGGCACAGCTAATAGGTCTGGCTTTAATGTGTCAATGCATGCAAACATAGTATTTCACGAATGATTTTTAATATGTATTTATGTGCACAAATAATTTTTAGCATCCTAAAGCCTGCTCTGTTGGCTTCACCATTACTGGGGGAAAAGTGACAAGACAGCGTTATTTTCTGTATAGAATGCATCTAGCAGATAAATAATTGAATGTGACAAACTGTTTGATGATTACGTGTGCTCTTAAGATGTAAAATGGTCCCTCATGCACTCCTGAAAAGCAGAATGATACACCAAAAGCCAAAAACATGAGGAAAAAGTAATACTCCTCTGGGTATATTGGCAACAATACATCTTGAAATCAATTGTTATGTCACGTCAGACCCAAAAGAATCCAGAAAAATAGCAGTGGAACAATATTTATGTTATTCCTAATATTTTGAATTGATAATATTCTCATGGGATATATATAGTTTTCCTCATGTTCTTTCAACCTTTTTTAACATTAGATTAGAAACGTTAAGAGGCCTCTGGTATGTTGTATGATATGTAGTTTAAAAAGAGAATTGAATAATGGATAGAATTTACTTTTCAGTTTAAGATTGGAAAGCTTTAGGTGGCTGAAGATGAATTTTAGACTTATAAGTTTTATAATTGTTTTGCTCTATGGGATTTTCAAATGTGTGTTCTAATTTTTAAGGTTGCCATTGAACAAAGATGTAGCTACGTACTTATAACACCCCTTATATTGTTGCAATAAATAACAATAATGGCAACCCCTCTGCTGTTTTTCACCTTCAAGAGACTGATTGGGGGTGGCCGATAAACATACATTTTAGTGTTACTATTGTAGAAGGAGTTGGAGCGGGAATAGTTTGAAATCCATTTTTTAATGGAAACGTACTCCAGAATAGGGCAGGAAGTAGAGACATGCCTGCTTGCCTCCTTTTACACCCAAACTGACCTCAGGTGAGGCAAATGATGGGAGGTGTATGAGTCATTCTTCAGCCTTGACCAAATGTGAGCAGCACACTCAGCATAGTGAAGGGAAGCTTAAGAAAAGACAGTAGTCCAAGCCCTGCCAAGCGTTCTTGATGAATTTGTTTTTCCAAATAAGACTTGATGGACTTGCATTTGCCTGCATATTAACCAGACTCAGTGCTGTAATGGAATCTAAGGGGGTCATTACGATGGCGGGCGGACAATGTCTGCCCGCCACCGTAACGGTAAACGGGACCAACCGCAAGAGTTGCGGCGGTCCCGCTTTGCCTATTAGGATGCGACCGCCACCATGGCGGTCGCATCCTGTATATTTAACATTGTGGCGGGCGGTGCTGTATTCAGCACCCGCCACAATGTTAAAAGGGCATGTTGTGCATTTGCATGCACAACGTGACAGGCACCGCGCGGTGCCTTCCACCTTGTGCATGCAAATCTCGGTGGGTACCATGGGTACCCCCCAAGTGCAGCCACCCACCCCCCCCAACCACCTGGGGGCCCGCAACGGGCCCCCAAAGGCATTCTCCGCATGCCTTTCCATGGCGGAGTCTCCGCCATGGAAAGGCATGAGACCGCCATCATCGTAATATGGATGGCGGTGCCTGCAAGGCACCGCCACCATATTGCAGGCCTTTTCCGCCCGGTAGGCAATCGGGCGGATTGCCTACTGGCGGAAAACTGGCAGACGGTCTTTCCGTCCGCCTGGGTCCCCACCGCCATCGTAATATGGCGGGGGGGAAATGTTAGGCGGGCGGACGAAAATGGCGGGCGGATCGTAATGACCCCCTAAGTTTGGTAATACATTTCCATTTACCATCAAAGTTCACAAATTATCTGCTTGTGGCCATCGAGGAGCACAGATCTGGTGCACTCCAGTATATTGGACAGGGGAAGTGGTCGCCAAAAAGTTGTGTTTGAGGCCAGAAGGAGACCTGAGTACGCTGGACCTTTGGATTAAATGGCCTTTGGGTTAAATGGACCACCAATTCCTTGTTCATATTTAAGGCTTCACTCTTCTAGCTTTAATACCTTCTAGTAATAATGCACAGTAACATACACACTTTTATTTCAACTTTTCGAGAAATGCTAATAAAGAAAGCCCACGTTTGTTGGGTTACACGTTTTACTCAGCTACTTTTTGTAGTCTGAAAACAAAGACAGCAATTTTATTATTTTCAATTGTCCATCAGCCTTAGCTTGAGAAAACACTTAAAGTTTGAAACCACATAAGAACGTGCTAAGAAAAACAACGATATTCAATCAGATCTTCCTGTGTTTTCCCCTGTGAGTGGTAGAGTGGCAGACCATTGTTCACAGTGGACATTGCCATTTGAACGACACGATTCTTCTACAAAATTGTATTTAGATTAGACGCACACTTATGGGTATTATGTTTCCTTTGTTTTTTTTATTTATTTTTATTCACTGACATATTTATTTCTTTTTACGCGTAGATGTAAGGCAAGCAGTGCAACCGTTTCTAAGTATTTTGAAGAAATTTAGTTCACATTGTGTAAATATAAAATAAGTGGACTGAGACATGAACAGTCATTGTTATTATGTTAATTTACTTTAAAATTGATGGCAAATTATTTTTGGGAAATGAAAACGTTTCAAACAAACATGTGTTCAGTCACCAGATACTTTGTAAATGCTGTAATTCATTCAAATGACAAAAGTACATAGGAAAGATTAAAGCGAATTGAAATCAAGAAATATTAAGCAATGCGATCATAGGAGTTCAAGACAAGGAAGAGCAGCTATGACCTGTACTTGTATTTCTCAATGTTTATGCTGAAAGTAATTCTTTTAATAGTTAATGATAATAGTATTGTTAATGCTTTAACAGTTCAAATGTAGAGTTCAGTTTCTTTTTATTTCATCACAGTTGGCTTAGCAATAATTCCAGTTTACTTTAAAGGCTATTATTACCTGCATACAAGGCAGCAACTGCCCCCTCCATGGGCTAATTATGTCGGATTTTCAGGCATTTATGTTGTCAGTAGGTAACACTGTGCTAGATTCAAATTGTGCGTTTTTGACAATCTACCTCAGGGCACATTCTGAGTCTTTCTTCACTTAGCATTTGCTATGTTGTGAATAATTGGCAGAGATAGGCTGGTGATTGGATAAGGCATTTATTTCTAAGAATACATGTCTCAAACCGATGGGCCGTTTCAGTGTTTGACAATGGAGCGCCCCTAGTAATGTGGAAAAACCTTTCTTCTGTAGGGCCAAGAATAAATGCATAGATCCATTCTACACACACTCAATCCTGAAGATTCTAAGCATAGTGTAATGCTAATTTGCTCACTCATGTAGGAAGAAAGCTGCAAGTAGGACATAAAAGTCTGGTAAGATTTATGTGCAATGAGATAAGGAGCAAATTTAATGATGTGATTTTTTTCTGTACAGGGTAGAGGTTTGTGATGTAAAGTCACAGAGGATTCATTTAAGATGCAGGATAAACACCAAGTAAATTAATTCATCGGGTGCCCTCCTAATCATATATAATTGCAATATGTGCCAATATGAAACAACAATCCATTTATTGTCCACTAACTATAACATTTAACTACAGTGCAAATAACTGACTTTGGGTGCAAGGCAATTTTTTTAGGGGAATTTGTGATGTGGATGGATGTTGAACTTGTCCTATCAAAAATTGAAAGACTAGGGCTGCATAATGCACAGTTTTCAAATATATTCGCTAAAAATTCTAGGTTTTAAATACAACCTGTAATGTCCCAAAAACATTATTTCTCTATAGCATAAATTATGTTTATGTGGCCAACAGACAATTGTGTAGTCTATGAAACCTTGGCTTCACTAAAGAGTGGTACTCTGCATCAGAAGATAAGGCCTGTTTAAAACATCAGTTACACAAGGGATGGTGTGGTCGGCGAATTAAAGGGCTTGTATCTCTTCCCCAGCTGGAACTAAGGACTCAGAATATGGCTCACATTAAAGCTTGGGATTGTGGCATTTTGCAGACAGAGGTTTCTCGAGGGAGAGAATTGAGGTGACAACAGTGACTACTGGTGGAGTCTCCTAAAGGAAATACTGCTTCAGTTGCGGAATTACATAATTCTAACCTTCCTTCCTTTTTCAGTCAAGCATATCGGATATAAAAATGTTCGTTATGGCCTTCTGATTTTATCTAATATTTTTGTATGATTTTACTAAAATGTGTTTTATTAATATGCGTGAAATCAGTTCTTTCTGAAATGATGCATCGGTTTCAGTAGTTGTCCTTTATGCAGATTCCCTTATTGCTATGCATGACCACCACATGAAAATGTTGGCCTTATTAGGGTATATGACCGGACAGCATATCTGTGTTACTTTTGCTATACCAGTAGCTGCCTCTCAACTCCTCCTACATTCTCTCTAGGAGTAAAACCCAGTATATAGTTTCATTTCTTCATAATTGTTATTCGTGAATGATGTTCTCTACTGTGTTGTATTTCCAAACATATCAAAACCATAACGGAATTTTCAAATACTGTATCTCAGTTATCAGAGTTCAAACACCTACACACACGTGCATATTCACTCACACACACATGCACACACATATACAAACACATACATATGCGCACACACATGTTTTGGGGATTGTATTTAGCATACAGTGATTAAAAGACAGTAGAGTCACTCAGTCTTGGTGGCTGAGTATAGGAATAGCGGGAAAAAGGGCGACTAGGAGCTAACCGAGTACATTATCGTGTTCTCATAACCCTATAACAGCTGTTTCCTATATGCCATTCCAGTCACAGACATCAAGCACTTAGTAGTTGTTTTTTTTACAAAAAAATGTTCTTTAGAAAATGTAGTGGCTAGCAAACAATCTGTGCTTTATTTGGACGCTTCACAGGTTTTAAATCTTTTTACCATTGAGCTGTCAATAGATTCTGGCTGTTACTGCTGCTCTGCTTAGTAATGGTGGTCTTCTGACTAACCTGGGCCCTTCTTATTTGGTTGCTGTTGCTGGGCTGGTCAATACGTGTAGGTTTGCTGTGTAGAAGCAATGACATTGGGCTCCTTGTAGTTACTGATTTAAGGTAAAAGTCTGAGGTTTGTGTTCATCACATTGTTGGGCTACTGGGGAAAATATGTCTCTGTATATAGCTGGACTACTTCTGGAGTAAACAAATCTGCTACACAAGTCTGTCATAGGAAACTCACCAGCAGAACCTGTGACATAAATACATCTGGCATTCTTCTCTGCGCAGCTTCTGCTGCTATGTGTTGAGAAACACTAGAGCATATGCTCACCTCTAGGGGCAAGCCAGGAGGCTGAGAGGCATTCTCTTGGCCAGTGTTGTTATTACATCATCATTATTTTAGTAAACATAGCTGAATTTAGTCCCATGCCAGGGCAGAATCAGTGGCCCGTGGGGCATGGGGAGCGGGGAATGGGTTTTGGAGTGTACAAATGTGTTTGGAATCAGCCCCTGAAGTCCACCACTAGTCTTATCTCACTGTCTACAAGTCCAATTGTTCCTGCATGCTAGTATATACTTCCATCTCCTCTCTGAGCAAAACAGTGAGAGGTGTCAAATTGAGAAACTTGTTGGACTGTTGTGCACATTGAAGACATTTGTTAGTCTAAGCAAAACAACTCCTCAATTGTAGTGATCTATTAATTATTCATTATATGCACTCCACAGGCCTAACCACATCTATGTGCTGAGTACCATTTTGCAAAGGTGACAAGGAGCAGGCTGATCAGCAGAACAGTCTCTTCTTAAATGTGTCTTCCAGAGAGCAAGCGAAGGGCAATCCCAGACTTTTGTTCAAAAACATAAAATAACTCTGGCCATCTTGTATCTTGCATCTAAATCAATGAATAACTGGGATAAAAATATCTCCTGAGTAAATTGGCCTTCTTTACCGAGCTCATATGATTTTCTACACTAAATAAGATAGTGCTGTCCAGTGGGGGCACTAGTATGCTAGAGTAAGAATTTAAAAACCCACTCCAGCCTCCATCGATAAGTAACTAGTGAATGTTTATTCTCTGATGTAATATATGATTATTCTTATGCAGGCCAAAAATGTGAAATATCATAGCATTTTTAATTATTAGCTGTAGAGTCAGATGCCCTTCTTGAAGACACCCTTAGAAGGCTTTTCCATAATCTAACTTAAAGTTGATCAGGGCACTCACTGCTATTTATGGAAGTCTGTGGGATGGAAGCACAATATTCTGCACAGTTAGCATATCTTAAATCAACACTACTTAACAACACCATCTGTATGTGGTTCCAGATACATGTCTGCCTTCCAGGTAAAGCCCAGATTGTTCACACTGTCTAAAAACTTTGAAAAGAACCAGAGTAAGAGGATAAAAAATAAAGGAGAAGACCAAATGTTAATTGGGCCTAAGACAATATCTTAAGATTTTGTCACATTCAATTGTAAACCATGTTCTCCTAACCACTTCATTATCAAATGTGTGCTCTTACACACCCCCTAGAATGAGTCTTTTGGAACAGGCACCCAAAGATAGATCTTTGTGCAGCCACCTAGGAGTGACATTTTGTTATTTATTATAAATTAGTTAAAACATGGGTTATATTAAGATATTAAAGAGTGACAGGTGAGTGGGTGTAAAGCACATCCTTGTGAAACTCCAGTTAATTTTCAAATTGATTGATATCAATAACTGCAGTTTCATGCATTGTAACCTGGCCTTAGAAAGAAAGCAAATCCCGGTCTTAGCTATACAAGAGGCTTACACTACTGTTTCCAGTTTAAAGTGGGTACTCCAGAACAGTAAACAGTGACTGCCTCTCTGATGGCGTTTAGAAAGAATATCGTAAAGAAAAATATTGTGGGCCAAAGTTTTTGTGTCAAGAATATCGAGGACAAAAATATCATGAAGGAAAGTTTCTAAGCATAGATTTAATATAAATAACTCCACATATATGTACCTTGGCGATATATATATATATCTTCAAGGAACGTAGATGTGAAGTTAAGAATAGTAAACATAATATTTTGTTCACGCGATGTTTGTGTTTACGATATTCTGTCAGTGATCCCGCTCTGACCCCTGACCAAAACATGTCAAATGTCTAGCTCAACCATCTTTGTGCCTTCTTTGGGCAAAAGCCAAACCCCTATGGGTCTTGGGCACTATGTTCTTCCAGATGAGTCTGCAGTTACAGAATGGCTATTTTCCCCCCAGAATCTACTCCAACATGGCAAACCTTCAATGAGGGTGGAGGAAGGGTTTATGAATTATGGGGTCTCAGAAGGGTTTCTTCTGAACCTGCATTATCAGTGCTCGGTTAAGCGGAGCTAATGCTATTCTTGAGGCCACGGAGCTGTTGATGAGAAGTGTAAGAAGAGGGCCAACTGGAATATCTAGTCTAGAACCTTGCTTGCCAGGGAGCAGGTACCTGCAGGCAGTTAGGACTGCCTTCAGTTGTATAAGTAAAGGTATGAAATGAAAGGTCCTACCGCTGCCTAACCCAAATCAAATATTTCCACCTCCGAACAACGTACTTCAATGTACATCGAATGTTGTGCCAGAGATAGCGAATTCTAACTAAAGGCTTGAAAATTAGATCATCCAAACCTTTACTTTATGCCATTCTCATCGAGGAAGCAATGTTGTAATTGTCCACAAAAAAACCTTTAAAATATTCTGTCCTATGTCAGCCTATGCAACAATTATTTGCCTAGTTTTTCCCAGTAAAGATCCTCGACCAATTTACTAAAACAAACAAAGTTCAGTCACTAGAGGGCAGTGGCTAACTCAATTCTTGCCCTGGAAGAAACTTAATTTAGACAAAGTGTCGTTTTGCAAACCCTTCCATAAGCAGTAACATTGAAAAGTTATAAAATCCAGCACATCATACCACTCCATGCAAATAAGTATGCACTAAAATAGTAAAATTGATATGCAGAACATATGTTTCCTCAAATGACTCATACAAAATAGAAAACAGAGCGAACACAATGTTCATAAAAGAATGAATTATTAATCATCCCACTTTTTTTTTTATATATGTCACTGTTTGTGTAAAAAGTACACAACCATTTTGGTCTGGCCAAAACAATTATGCGTTCACCATTTTTTTTCTCGATTTTAGCTGTCTGCATATTTTTTGGTCCTAAAATAAGTAAAGACCAAACTGTTGCTGAATCACCCGAACCTGAAAACATGATATACATTTGGACTATTTAGGGCAAACACTGTAGCAGGAGGACTCTTTATTGCGTTGTCGTGGTTTTAAATTGTGCAGCCCATTAATAACCTATTTAAAAGTTCCTTTGATACAGATAACCATTTCTTCTCTGTCAGTTATTCTTCATGTGTGCGTGCACTCTCACTTTTCATTAAGCGAAGAGGGCACTGCTTCCTAATGAAAATTAGCAATTATAATTCCTACTGTGTGTGACTATTGAAGCCTTTATAAAGAGTTAAACAAAGAGTTGCAGGAGGAACACGTGCAATTTCACATCTTCTATAGCATAGTTCATCTTATCATTTGGATAGTTTTTGATATATCTCAACTTCTTGTTTGTTGTTGCAGTAGGGTGTTCTGGGTCTGGCTCTGGTCGGTGGGTTAGGCTCTGTATGATGCTTGCATTCTCTTAGTTGCAGGTGTGGTGACAAAAAACCACAAAGGCTATACCAGTTATGATTCAGATTATTGATTTGGTAAGGGTATGTTTTATTCCTTGTAGTTTATAGACTGTGACTCCGAGATTGCATGGGATTTCTTTTTATAAAATATATATTTCAATAAATATTTATTTAACAGTCTTGTGTAGTGCTCATTCCTCAAACAGGTAACAGGGTGATTTCCATACAACTCAGTTTTTCCAGTTATAGGGGAAACTGCATTTCGTGTATATGTGCTCACCATTAAAGTGACCAAGAAATGTATTAGAGATATTGTGTATACGTGTGCCATTTTCATGTGTTGTCTAAGAAACTGTGCCTGGGTTTGCAAAAGATATTGTTTACTACTAGGGGCCTGTAGCCCGCCCATTGCTTTCCATTTCACTCTTATTTGCTGTCTTCTAATTGGCCAACTGGTGCCAGTTTCACTCCTCTTCTTTCATGTGGAGCATGGACCAAGTACTGGTTGCTTCATTTTGATTAGTGTTCTTTCTCTGCTCGCACTGTGATTCAGGTACTATTTTCTTTCTTCTTCATCGTTGTCTGTGTTGCTTCTTCTATGTTGCTTCTTCACTCCCACCCCCATTGTCCATGATTACTTCTTAATAGTCTGTGTTGCTTCTTCCACCCCAACTACCCTTGTCTGTGTTGCTACTTCAGTCCCACCTCTCACTCTCCCGTTATCATGTTGCCTCTTTCCTCTCACCTTCTCTTTGCCTGTGTTGCCCTCAGCCCGCCATAAGAAGAAAAAGTTCTATTGCGCAACCAGTGTAGGTCATGTCTTAGCCCTTTTTTACCCTCCTGTTTATCCTATTTTACCTTCTTGCTGTCTGTGTTGTTTGTTTCCTCATTCCTGTTGTCTGTGTTGCTCTGCACTCCCACCTTCTCTTCCATTGTCCATGTTGCCTACCCCACCCACCATAAGAAAAAAAAAGCTCTATGGCGCTGCCCACATGACAGTGTTTTAAAAAAAAACTTTTTAGCCATGCTGCACAGCATTCGCACTCCTCTACAACATGGCTAAAAGACATTGGCAAATCAATAGCTCTCACATAGTTGAGACCTATTGGCTTTGCCAATCAATGTGTGAGTTTAGTAGCACAAAAAATGAATGGCAGAGATTCTCTACTGATCATTGACAGTGTAGCATTGTCACATTTGTACTTTGGACCTCATTACGATGTTGGTCGGAAAGCATTCCGACCTACTCCTTGTCTGAATTGTTTCCGACTGACTCAGGTTTGGGGAGTCCGACCGACTGATTACAAACGTTTCCGAACACCGTTCGGTTGGCCTCCCATTGAGCCTGTGTTCCGACCGACAACACAGGCTCCCGTTGAAAGAAGGGGTGGTTGCGGAAAACCTTGCACCCTGTGTCCCATGGTTAGGAAAAAACGAATGCCGTTAAGAGCCTTTCCGACCGACATCGTAATCAGCCCCTAAGTCTTTCCCCGTGCAAATGAGAGAAACACTGTGTATAACTTGTTTCCAGTTGCAGTAAATGCACTGGACCAATGTATCTCTCGGGTTTGTTGCATAATTTAGTCCATTCAGAAGGCTGTGGAACATACCACTTAACAAAGTCCGTTTAGATGTGATGTGGCACTGCATCATGGTGCCATTATCTTACGTCTGTAGGTCTGTTAATTTCACATGTACAGAATCTTAAAGTTGGTGAGTCTTGCAAGTGATAGTTTTTAGTGTTTGACACTCCTGGGTCTTGTATTTTCTGATTTGTGTTCAGGCTGCACTCTGTTTCAGCATGATTTGTTTGTTAGCAGATCAGTGGTCATTTTGTCTGATGGATGTCTTTACTGCTCATTCTACCTTCTGAAAGGACTCATAACTTGTGTCTTCCAACAGGGATAAGAAATATCTGGAACTAGCTGCTGCACTCATTTGACCATGAATGCCCTGTGCATGGACAAAGAGTATACTGTTCCATATCCATTTCAATAACAAGTGGCAGTTTGCCCTCCTGAATTAAGCCCACCTAATTAAATAGAAAACCACTAAGAAATGGTGCACTGGACCTGTTTTTATTATTCATCACTAAAGTCAGACGTATGCTTTCTCATCTTCCTTGATGAGAAAAAGAAAAGTTCCATAGGGGGATTGGCACTGGGAAGTAATCATTTCAGAGTACCATATTGACTTTAGTCAGAAACAAATTACCATGTCCGAAGGAAGAATGAATTTATTTTAGTAGAAAGTCTCATGTTTTTCCGACTATTTCAATGCGAGTGACCCTCACTTCGAGTTGTCTTCAAGACTGGTTGATCTGAACTGACACACAGTCAACTCAAGGGTCTGAACCAGAGATACTGAGCAGTGTGAGAAGTAAGATCTTTATTCTTCTAGATGAAATATATATCTCGATACAGGACTTTTCGATAAGCAGCACCTTTTAGATGATTTGTCTTAAATTATAATTTAATGTTAATTAATGTATAATATATAAATTATAAAAGACTCTCTGAACTAATGGATTTTCTAAATTGGAATATATGTCATTATTTCAACCCGTATGTATCACTTCTACGTACCATTGAATTTAGCCATTTTTTTAGGTCGAGCCTAGCTGCAGCACGCATGCGCTGCTCGCCCTGCGAGGCATGCTGTAGTAGAGTACGCTGTGAAGGCCTCACCCACTCTCCTCCTATATTTTTAATTGGCTGGTGTCATTGTCATTGGTAAATGCTGGCTTCCGATTCATTATGAGGCTTGTTAGTCCCTCCTTGTTATTGCCTTGTCACCATTTGTTACCGCCCATAACGACTGGACCTTTTACTTGGCACGTTACACGGTCGGCTTTATCTAGGGTGTCAGCACTATTTTGATTATGGACACTTATGGGGACAATGGCGGATGCTATCTTTTTGTATTTGTATCCTGAGCGCGGCGCCCGCTTTAGGGACACCGTGCTCAGTTTATTTATTTATTTATATTTAACTTTCATGTTGAGCGTGGCGTCCAGTTCTGGGACACCGCGCCCTGTTAAGAAACCGAGCGCGGTGTCCGTGAAGCGGCGCCGCGCTCAGTTTTAAACTTAAACAACCATTTGCAATGCAATAGGTCTTGCATTTAAGCGAGTTTGTTCTACTAGCCATTAAGTAACCTCACCTTGTTACCCTGTCACTTCGACCTACATTAGCCTCAATTCCTATGACTTTAATCTTTAAAGCTTTAACCACCCTTACATATACAAAGGTATATATTTTACTCCTAAATCTCGAACCCATACACATATCAAATAGTACATTTTACTGATTGAAGATAAATTAAATGTAAGTATTTCACAGGAATGTATATCAAAGCTGTCCTTACTTCTGTGAATCATCAATTCAATTTAGCAAGATTTATTAAACTAAGTTAAAGTAATTTCAATAATAGGAATAAGAAAAAAAAGAATAGAAATAAAAAAAGTAATGTCATTAATGTACCATATGTGTTTATTTTAATGGATTATTTTGTTATGAAAAATCGTTTTTAAGTTAAAAGCAATAAAAATGTTAATTGCATTAACATAAATATCATAAGATAGCCAAAGAAAAGGGAGGATATAAACTCCACCTCCACTTTTTTAAATTAAAATAGAAATTGTTTCTGTTTGGAAACATTTCCCTATACTGTTTAAAAAAAAAACATTATTAATAATTTAGCATTAATTATTAGCATTTCTCAGGCCCCTTCCATTGATAATTAATTTTAAAATGTCATTTAAAGGTGTACTTATGTCAAATATTGAGACTCAGATACCCTGGTGAAGATATCTCTGACAAATGGCAGCTGAAGTAATGGGACTGGTTAAAGGAATGGAGGAGAAGTGATAGAATTGCGAAGTAATGGAGCTGAATTAATTGTGGCACAAGCTTTGACATGTGTGAATTATTAAGATATTGCTTACTTTTGCCCTAACTTGTGCCATTGCTAAAATTATGTCTCAGTCCTGATTTGTTGTCAACATTTGTTTGGAATTGTATTTTGCTGGATATTTAGCCTCCACGGCTTCATGAAATCTGCAGAATGGAAGCTTGAAGTTCTCACATTTAAATATTGTTCGAAGTGTATTACTGTTTAGAATAGCACACGGTTAAGGTTTGTGATTGCTTTCAGATATGAGGTATTTTATATGTGTTCCAAAGTGTCTGTAAGTGGCATTGCCCGAGGTATTGTGGCTTTGATGTGAGCTGGTGGAGAATTAAGCATGATAGACCATTCTTGTCAGTTTTTAATACATAATTGGAACAATCACATAACTAGAACTAACAGCTCAAAGTTCCTCAAATTGTAAATATTTGTGATTTAAATAAGTTCATTTAAAACTGTAATGTTTGTTGTATAATACTACCCCCTGTGCCCCCCAAGCACCTGACGTGTGAATCCAGATTATTGGAATCTGGTTTAAACTGGACCCCACAAACAGTATTCTTCTAAGAAGAAGAAAAATGACATAATCGGCAAGAAGCCTAGTTCATCTGTTCTCTATGAAGTTTGTTCCCAGGGCAGAAGATAGCTGTTGTGATTTCTGTTCATAAACACTTCTTGGTTCATTTGGACGATCAGGTTGAGCCATGTGTTGGTACTTTCTGATTCTCTTTTCAGTTGATGCAGTACTGCAGAGACAATCTCCTTAAAAGCAAGGACAGTTTACGAGCATCTAGAGAATCCTTTAGCTAAAAGTGGACAAAGGGAGGCAGACTTTAAGTCTCATGATTAGTAACTAAGATGCATCATAAGTAACTTGTGATTTTGTCCTAATGTAAATTAGTGATGTTGAAAAATTGTCCTGCATGTAAGCCACTATGTGCCTTTTTACATCCAAAAAGACAGTTCTCAGGTCATTGCTTCCAACTTTAAAGAGTTGTGTTCTTGGAGGATATCTCTAACTCATTTTGTCCATTCAAAATGATATGAACAGTTTGAAAAGTATGCTAAAATATATGAGTAATTAAAAGCGCCTTAGCAAGGGTGCAATGTACTCTGATGAGATCCAATTGCTTCCTCCTTTGCAGCCCTCCCCACCCCCTGGCTCCTTTCACACAACTGGCATTTTCCTGCTTAATTGAACAAGAAATGAGTAGTAAATGAAAGCTGCTGCCTGAAATCCCCTGTGAGTGTGTTTTGCACTTGGCTCTCTTGTGAAAAGACAATTTGCAAAATTATGTGATCGAGTAATTAGATGAAGCCTGGGCTCCCGGTTGTTGCTGTGCTTATGCGGTAAGGGCTCACTCTCAGAAGAAAGAATAACGGATTATTACCTTGGCTCGTTGGCCCAAAGCTTCTTCATTTATTTGTAAACAGAATATTTAGTGACCGCATAGGAAGTTGCTGTAATCACCAGCTCGTAAAGAAACCACAGCAGAGCCTTTGAATTTTTACAGAGCGCTCATGTAAAATTTAAGCTGGGAGGCAGAATCCCTGTTAATGTAATTAGGATCTAATTTACCACCCTTTGCACACAGATGTAATAATGCCTCCATATTAATTCTATCTCTATGCTTGTTGAATGCTGCTCAGTGCTGCCCCTTCCTGAGCATAAACAGGTGTGTGTCCTGCTAATTCATTTGTGCTTCCAAAAAACTCCACCATGTTTGAGGAAAGAGTGAAAGGAAAGAATGTTCGCAAATGAGGTGGTAATGGACAGTTGCCCTTTATGTTTTGATGGATTTCTCAGTGGTTAAGTAAATTAAAGCACATGCTTGGAGAATCGATAGGCTTGCAGAGTCGTGGTTGCGCCTCATAGACTTTCAGGCAGATTGACAGATGTGCTGCATATGACCCATTTAAGTATTAATGCTCGAGATACTGCTTCTGTGTGGATGGTTTTATGCCCAGAAATCACCTGCAGCGTGGTTTAGCAGCTGATAACATTGTATGTGTATAGAATTCATTTGTCTCAGTTTAGTAGTTCCTGAGCATCCACTAGGGTGAAGTTAGCTCCTAAAGCTTCTGCCAATTTCCCTCTCTTACACTTGTTTTTGGAGTGCTAATTATTTGGTTTTTGTATGAACATGGGTAGCTAGAACAGCGAAAAAATAATACAGCGAGTATGTGCATTGAAAATAAACATGTGTAGTTGCGTGCAATAATTCTGCTTGATACTATTTAATGCATAGTCCATGCAATACAGTGTAAAATGTTGTGGCAGGTGAAATGATTCCAATACCTCATATGATGGGCTCCTGAATTTCTCCGGCAGTCTGAGACACAAGTGCATGGCAATAGAGACGAGGTTCTGTGGGAGGAAGTTGCAAATTCGATGTTACCTTTGCATGACTCTCAGATGCATGCTCAATGGACGTGTGCTCTTTATTCATGGACCGGTTACTTTGACTGTAGTCTGTGCTGTTCATAAATTTTGGTGTGCATTCTTTGGAAGTTTTTTTTTAATCCAATGAGGGTTATAATTTTTTTTTCCCTGCTCGTATAAGTCAATTTCTGACTTTAAATAGCCCGTTTGCATATTGTGTAGGCAGTCTAGAAATTGTATTGCTCTGTGGGAGAAACTAGACTCCTTAATATGTCCATCTTGAATTATTCATGAGTGGCTCATTGGGTGAGCTCTCATGCTGCAGGTCTAACTTCTGAGCAATCATGTGAGTGTGTGGTAGGTACTGTTAATGGAAACAGCCATCATGAGGCATGTTCCAAGGGTGGAGCCCCTGTGAGCAACCCAAAAGCAGTTGCATGCACCAGAAGAAATCAGGGGAGAGGATCCTATATTTAAGTATTGATTTAAAGAAGATTTTTCGCTTCTTGTCTGTATAACCAATTCTATTCTTTGCCATTTTTTCTTTAAAGAACCCTAAAAAGGTTTTTCTTTTTTCTTCTCTTAGTAGAAATGTCTTTCCTTATCCCATTGTTAAAATGCAAGTAGCTTCAAGATTTTCCGAATCAATTTTCACACATACTACAATTTTTGGAGTAGTTTTATGTGTTTGGATAGAGTGGGAAGAAAATCCATTGTAGATGTTTGAAAGTATCCACAAAGTTGCCACTTACCAGATGTTTATAAAATTTCAGGTGTCGGTCACTCCACACCCCTCGCCTGGGAAATCCCACGTTCTCACCATCAACCTTAAATCTACAGTGCTGGAAATTCCAGCATAATGAATAATTTTCTACCACTGTAAGCACAGTTTGCCTAAACAAATCCATGTTGTCTGTCTGAATATGAAATTCACAAATGTAAATGCATTTTAACACAATGTAATGGCACTAAGGGTCCGATTCTCAAAAGAAAGACTGAAATCTCCTAATGTAAACCTGCCTGATTATTTTGGGTACATTTCTGAATTTTTGGAATTCTCAAAGAATTACAGGGTGGGTACTCTTTGAAACCGGTGACTGTTTCCCCTCCCAGGAATAGTCACTCTCATAAACTTTTCCTATATGAAAAATGTTTATGAGCACATGTCTGGATACAGAAATGTCACACTGAAGTGTGCTTGCACTTTAGGGTTATTTTGCGTTTGTCAATTGAGAAAATAGCTTGCTGTGGAAAAACACCTCCACCCACTCTTCTTTCAAGTTTTGAAATATTCCTTCCACGTTCCCAACCCTAAAAATAATTTCCTGCCGTCCTTGACAGGATATATATTTGGCCATATTCTTCGTGGAAAAATGCACCCAAATAATAGAATACCCGCAACTTGTAACGTTGTTGATGTTTAACACGTTTTAGCCGGTACCTCTCGCTTGTAACACACATAAAGAAGTGCCGTGAGCAAAACCGAACACTGTGGCAGTTTCACCAACCACTCTCTGAGGGTGTGTAACTAAAAGGAGAGTCCTGGATCATTCCCTCGAAGATAGGAGCATTTGTTGATTGCTTCCAGTCTCATGGGACATCCCTCAGCGATCTTTTGAAGGTTCCCAGGATCAGACCCAAGCCCTAAAGTTGCACCTGCCCTGCTTGACTTTATTCCTTGAAATTAGTGGGCCCCACTTCAGTGGGTTGTAAGTTTTGTCCACATCACCACATTTTAGCCCAGTACTGTCTTCCGAAGTCCCTCACTCAGAGGGAATGCTTAATATAGAGCACATAATGAGGAATATGTGCATATCTGAATGGGTTCATATGCTGACATCAGGACACCCTCCTGTAAATCAGGAAGCGCCCCCTTATCAATGTGAAGCCACTATACCATCATCCACTGTAGTGGACGTTTTTGTTACACCAGACTGCAATCTGTGTACTTCAAAGATCGACCAAACTGTGGGCATAGGAAATAGGCTGTGCTAGCATGTATGTGGCATATGGATGTGAACCTTACATTTAGTAACTATGTTGCACAGTTCTACTTCTTTCTACACTGAATGCCCTAGTGCTGTATTTTATATCTCATCTGCTAGCGTGACTATGCTTGGAGTGATATAGTGTATCAGTGCACTCACACTTTCTGTGATTTAATTACTGCTTCGATGTTCTAACATTTAAGTTACAATTCAGAGAACTAACTATTCTGTTTTGGTGTCTGGAACAAAATTTGGCATTTTCATTTGTGTATATTTTTAAAGTGTGGCACAGCAGTACTTGTTTGCTGAGCTCGATTTACTATGTGAAATGAAAGACTGTAACAGTTGGTAATGTACGTGGCTGCAATTTCCCTGATTTACAAGGGCCCTAAAGGCCATGTGGTGACAGAGGTACTCAGAAAAATGTTATGATGCTATCAATGGTTAAGTGAGACATTTTTCAATAAGTAGCGTGGGAGTTAATTTGATGATTTTTATTTTAAAACATGTTAGATGTAAAAGGAAGATCCACATTTTTTCGTGGGTTTATGCATTATCCTGTAGCTCATAGTGCCTTACTGTGGAGCACACTGGTGAGGCCCAACAAGAATGAAATATATCAAGGTTTCTTGTATCGAGGCAGTGCCAAGACTGGTTGCATATGGTTGGTCCCTTTCTGTAGTGGCACATAGAGCAACAAAATAATAGACTGAAATGCGGCCCAGAGTACTTAAGAACAGACGCTCCAAAATGTTACTTGCAAAGAACAAACTTTTGCACTAATCAGATTATTGCTTTCTGTTTGTTTAATGTTTATTAGTTTGCCTTTTTATTACTATTGAAAGTATTGTATTGTATTGTAATTGCATTTGTATAGCGCTTACTACCCCAGACGAGGCGTCGAAGCGCTTTTCGGCGAGTAGCACGCTACTCCGGGACCCATAGAGTATTAGTGTTGAATTAGTATAGTGAAACATGCAAGTAAATTTTAAGTGGTGGATATGTTAGTCAGTTATTTGGATCCGGAAGGATAGCAGAAGGATAGAAGAGGAAAAAAGGTTTGTATTTATATAGCGCTTCTTACCCCTGATGGGGTTTGAAGCGCTTTATTTTTGGTGAGTAGCACGCTACTCCGGAAACCCATAAAGGATTAGTGGTGAATTAGTATGGTGAAATATTAAAGTAATTTGAGTGGTGGATATTAGTCAGTTATTTGAAGTGAGAAGGATAGCGGAGGGATAGAAGGGAAAGAAAGGTTTGCATTCATATAGCACCTGTTACCCCACATGGGGTGTTGAAGCGCTTTTCTGGCGAGTAGCAGGCTACTCCGGAACCCATAAAGGATTAGTGTTGAAAATTAATATAGTGAAATATGAAGTAGAATTTTTGAGTTTGTCTGCTGTTTTTACCGTTGGCATACTCAGTTTTTTTTACATTATGTCTGATAAAAAAATGTGCATGTGTCTAACTTTATTTATAAATTTACTTATAACCAGTAGCGGTCCGTGGTAGGAGTGCCGGCCGGGCGGTGACGTGGGGGAGGGGCAGGGTGGGGGGTAGTAAACCACGGATTACAGCCGAATACAGGTAAGTAAACATTTAAATAAATAAAACGAATTTCGTTGTGAGCGCTGCATCGCCAAATGCGATGCAGTGCGCTAACAAAATTCGTTTCATTTATTTAAATGTTTGCTTACCTGTATTCGGCCGTAATCCGTGGTTTACTACCCCCACCCTGCCCCTCCCCACGTCACTGCCCGGCCGGCACTCCTACCACGGACTGCTACTGCTTATAACATGGATTTGTATTACACTGGCTTGTGAAAAGAGGTCCCTTCGTAATAATAATGTTTTTTGTGTATTTCAATTTCTGTTGTTTTCAATAACTTTTCAAACGCTGCCATTGTAGAAAGATAGACTTTTGAGCTGGTGGTGAATGCGCTGCTGTACTCGGATTGAAGGAGAGAGCGTCCCTGATGGCCCTCAGGCCCAGCCGGGCAGAAAGAGTGATGACAGAACCTTGTCGTTCGCTCGCATCCAGCTTCATTGCTATGGTGACAATATGCAGTGCTGAAAGTTATCATTAAGGTTCGGACACCGTCCTCTGCGGGTACTGTGCCCGCCAGCCTCGGTGCCGCCGCACATAGGAGGTGATAGCCCTCGGTAGCACAGCAACACCAGATCTGTAGTGACAGAAATGATGCATGGATTTTGGATCCTGGCTGCAGTTGCTCTAAGCACATTTGCCAACCTTGACAGATTGTTATGTCAGTGACAACGATGCTTATATGTTTACAGCCACTTCCTAGCATTGCAGAGCTCTCCGCTGCTTCTTCCTGTGTGTCAAGGACTCCTTAAAGCATGCGACAAATCGGATATTTTTTATTTTACCTGTATTTTCCGATAAAGCGCATGGCACTTGTTTCGATGACAGTCCTATTCGTGTATTAGTCTCCCACATTCAGTCTGTTTGCAAACTCGAAGCAACTCCCTGAAATTATGCAGGCTAAAACGGTGCATCTTGAAATGGGTCATTTGTTTTTGTCCCGGCCATTACGGGTCAGAGGTCACTCGGAATCCAGAAGTCATTAGTCAGTGGCTGTTCTTTGCCGGATCCCCGGGATGCCTGCTCGCTAGTCACCCATGGCAACCTGGGCCAGGCATGTTGTCAGTGGCCTGGCAGGGAGTCTGCTTTTCTTTGCCTCCAGTTTGCATTGATAGCAAGTGGTGCAATGGCTTTTAAAATAACAATCTACATATGTTCCCATAAATCTGCATTACATTGTAGCAAGCCACTGCTGTGATAGGTCGTAGTTCTGAAGCCCAAGTAGGGGAATGGTCACTCGTTTCGCATCTAAACTGTGTTTTTTAACTACAAAGGAGACGTGTTTTCAACGGTACGAAATTTTAATGCAGTTCAGAGATGGTCATTTTTTTTCGGAACGTGCACCCCACGAATTCCCACTGCAAAGAAGCCCTTTTAACTTTTGTCACAATTTGGCAAGAGAGAGTTGTGTTCTGTCCTTTCCAGCAGCATTTAGCGGTAATGGCTTTATGCTGATTAGAAACCAGAGATAAAAGGCATATCTTAGTCAATTGATTTACTTAAGTTTACTCATTCCACCCTAATGTGCCTTACACACCTCACAGAGAAAACACCATCAATTACAAGGATGACAGGCTACGGGGACCCTAGAAAGGGAACTCCTCGGGGCATCCATCTGAGAGCACATACCACAGGCATCCACAGTGCCCCTCATTCGCACTTCAAGAACGACAGAGGAATTGGCGCACTAAACTGTCAAATAAAACATTGATATTAAATGTGCTTAGGTGATTTTGTTTTCCCTTGTCGGGAAAATACACGTTACTAGATCGTGGTGCTGTGAGACTAGAGAAGTTGTGAAGAGAAGTCGAACATAATCTTACAGAGAGAAACACTCCTAAGACATTATCTATTTATTAATTTACTTATTTATTTATTTCTTTGCGAGTTTTGTAAAGCACTGTTGAGATGAACATCCAAACTGCACTCTGTTGGAAATACGTATTTAAATTATTTTCCCATTTATGAATCTGGTGTTTAATTAAACATAAGGAAATATGGAAGATAAATAAAGCAGTTTAAGAATAAATAAAAATAAAAGGCATGAATATATCTTTAAAAGACTGGACACAAGAGTGCATGGAGTGGTAGAGACCCCACACATCATAATGCTACGATATATTTGAATACATAATATGTATATATCACAAGTGCCCTGTGTTACGTGTTTCTTGTTTAATGAGTTCCAAACTGTCGTTTAACTTTTTTTTTTGTTGCTTGTAACATTTCTAGCTTTGAGTTATTGTAAAAGAGTTATTGTTCGAGAGAAACATAGACCTCTTATATATGATTTTGAGTCCAGTTGCTTCCTAGTACAAAATGTTTGCTGATCTCACTACTTTAGATGAATGTGTATTTTCTGTAGGAACATTTGGGGTAAGGGGAGGAGCTGATTGTACTAGAGCCTGTTTTACTGTCATTCGTTATGTTGTACGTCTTTTAGTTCAGAAATATTTAACAATTTTTTAATCAAGTCTGTATCTCACACTAGTTCAAAGAAAGTAAAATAGGGAAGGTTTCATTCAGTGCATACATAAAATAAACAAATAGATGGTAAAATAGGTTTTCGGGATATTGTCATGAGGTGAGTCAAATTGAAGTTGCGCGACAGGCAGAGGAGTAAAAAAAAACAATAAAACAAGCGCAGGCAGACAAAAATGAAGTAGAACTGGGCCTAGTGGAGCTAAGCTCTCACACACTCCCAAAAGGGTTGATTTAGAGGAATTCAATGTAGTAGTAACCTTTCACCCTATGAATTGAAAATGGGAAGCTCTAGTACAGGAAACTGAAAATATTCCAAAGTCCTCTCCCAAATCTTTCTATGTATGAAGAGGGGGAGAACATTTTCCAGAAATACTGATTCAGAGTTTCAAAATCTTAAGTCTTCATCCAAATGGACTCCACAAATTTGGTTGATCATTGTGCACAGTGGTATATCTCAAAGCTTGCTTCCTGGGCATGATAGGATAGCTTACTGCTCAGTGACATGTTGGAGCTGAAAGCAATACTGTTATTCCTCTGACTGATTATCCTTAAACTGTTCAGTGGGAAGTAGTGTATAATTTGAACTAAAATATTTCCCGCTTTCTTCACCATGTATGGGTAACTATGTACATCTGGGTCTTTTTTGTCTTCTCTTATTTTTGGTGTTGCAGGAGCTGATGCAGTTATCTTCATTGACAATTTTATTCACAACTGTCACCCAGGGGAGTAGATTTTACTTTCATGGAGCTTTTTAGGTCGAGCATTCGAGACCTCTTGTATATACTTTAGTATATACCTATATGTGTATGTACTTTGTGGGCTCTGGAGATCAGCCCTACGATTTGTCTGCTTCCGCTTAGGGACTTTTTCTGTCCAACTGCCTCTATTTAGCTGTTTTGATAGAAAACCGCCAGTAGAGGTCAGTAAAATACCAGAATTGCTTTCTGCTTGTTCAACTGCCTCTATTTAACTGTCTTGATAGAAAACGACCAGCAGAGGTCAGTAAAATACCAGAATCACTTTAGCATTCTCTAGATTCCAGTCCATAGAAATTGTCTTCCATGAGCACCCGTAGACAATAATACTTTTTCAAATCTTGTATTTTCAGTGATATGACCACAAAGGCCCTGATTTTATAATAAAAACAGAGCTTTGGACTATACCATTTCCCACTGAAAGGCAATATTTCTCTCCATGTGTTCCCATACCTGGTGTCACGCAGTTTGGTGCTTACTTTCCCTCCATGTTAAAGAACAGTAGATGTTTCAGCACCCAGGCTAATGTGCTGCATAGCTAAATACATATAAGGTCCCAAAGGCGAGACCGATTGCATTGCAAATGCTTGTTCTATTTTGGTAATGGAAGTTAGTTACACAATTAATCTCTCCCATTTATTAATAGGAACCATTTTGCTGTATCCTCAATATTAAAGTAATTCGATGATATTTAGTATATATTTAAGCAAGCCAACTCTTGATTTTGTTGTTGCGTGACTATAAGAATTTAGTTCTATTTCAGGTTCTTAAGTTATGGTACCACAACCTTCTCAATGAAATGATCTAAATATGCAAACCACCCAGCTACTCTAAGTGAACCTAAACAATGGGTTACAAGAAGTTGTATCATTCCCCTGAGTATGGCCTAAGCTCAAGCAGAGTCCTTTAAATAACAGGACAAAACAGCTATTTGGGTTTTTATTTATATGGTAGGCCTACATAAATGAAAATATGTCTTAATCAGTTTAATTGCCAGGACAGACCATTAGCAAATGTCATGTATTTGCTATTCCCTAAGAAAATCACTGACATTCATTAAAAGTAAAAGGAAATATGTTTTTAGCCCTCTAAGATGATTACAAAATGAGTCCTTTGGAAGGCAATGGCATTGCTTAAAAACAGTTTTAGTCGGATTTTAAATTTTGAGCAATAGCCAGGGCCACTGGAATTATGTGATTCTGCATCAGCATCATTTGTATGTCACTTAAGTATGGATTTGCTGCATTTGCCACATAAAAAGTTACTAAAAACACAGCGACAAAGGGCCTTTGCAAAGGTTGACTGGTCTCTTTCCAGTAGCTTAGTGATGCATTTAATTGTTGAAGGGATACTAATTGTTAATCCTTTGCTATGAGAATGTTAACATAGGTAAAAAAAAACACTAAATTGACAAAATAATGAAGTAATACTGCCACAAAAAGTGCTGCATTATGCCACATAATTTGTCTTTCCTCATCACATAATTTAGTCAACACTGCCATTTAATTTGGTCATCTCCTGCCACATAAGTCCAGTGGCCCTGGTAATAGTGAATTCGACAAAGTTCACTCCATTTCTTCTTTCAACATTAGCATGTTAACGCTTTGCCATGCGTGGTTTCTGAGGCTTGCACATTCCAGTCTAGTGAGTAAGGAGAGAAATGGTCACCAGGAGGCAGTTTGAGGTCTGAGTAAAGGAACTTTGGTCTGGTGATGTGTGTTAAACTCTAATGCCGGAGCCTGCTTGTTAGCTATAGCGGGCTCGGCAGACATGGCAATCTGGGCCTTCATGTCATTAAAGCACTACAACAAGGCATATGGGTCTTTGGAGAAAAAGACAGATGGGCTCAATATATCAACACATTGTGCCAGTACAAAGTCACCAAATATGAAGTAAACCGGTGCAAAGTGTTGATTTGGAATTTATTTTCCAGTGCAAAACTTGTATGCTGGAAAGTTACCTAAAAGTAGCTCCAGGAAGTGCTGCACTCTATTTTACTTCAAGGGAGGTTCCCACCCCTTATGAACAGGCATTCTCACTCTGCCTCCCTTAGATTTTGATGCAAATTCCTATCTAATAACAATGGTATATGTCTCCTTCAGGTAGGCACAAAGAAGGAGAAAAGTTTTCTTTTCTTTAAACCTTTTTAAGTTTGCATGTGTGCTGTACTGTACAGCGCTCATAAAAAGTGGGGAATATTTAAAAGTAAGTCTAATCATAGTATTTTATACTGTAAGGCTGCCTGCCCTCCAGTACAAAGCATATGCTAGACTCATGGAAGTGCACAAGTAATATTAATTTAAAGGTGGTACATAAGTATAAATGTGAGTTATAGGTATGACTTAAAGTAATGTGAAAGTGGTGCGTAAATGATAATTTCAACAGATAAGTATACAGTTTGAATTTATTAAGGTTGTGTAGTTTAAGATGTGTTTGACCCAAATAAGATAGAAATAAGTGCATAAGTGGAGCAGAAATTATAAAATTAAAGCCAAACTTTAACTTTAAATTTTCTAATGTTTTTGGAGTTTATTTTGGGTTTGTATACCAAACAGAAATACATTTTTCCTAATTATAACTTATGGTTAATCTTTGTTTTTTTTTGGGCGAGAATTTCAATGGTTCTTATAATGTTAATAACAATTTTGTAATATTCGTCCAGGCTAGTTTAGTGGAGTGTGGTACAATAGAGTGGTGGATAGTGTTGTAAAGTGCGCTCTGGTACAGTATATTGTGGTATAGTGGAGTGGAGTGAAGTGAAGTGGAACGGGGGTATACTGGAGTAGCGTATAGCGGAAGGGCATGCAGCTGAGTGATGTAGAGTGGAGTTGCATACAGTGGAGTGGTGTACAGAGACCTCAGATACAATAGAGTGGCATGCATTGTAGCGGCATAGAGTGTAGTGCTGGTGTACAGGTCAGTGATATACAGTGAGATAGCATACAGTGGAGTGTGGTAAAGTGGATTTACGCCCTGTATATATTGTAGAGTGTATTCGCGTATGCTGTAGTGGCATACAGGAGAGTGCTATACACTGGACTGTTGCACAATGTAGGAGCATATTTTGGAATATCATGTACAGAAATAGTGTACAGTAGGGTGGCGTACAGTGGAGTGTCACACAGTGAAGTTGGCAAACTGAACTAGGGTACACACTGGAGTAGGGTACACTGTGGATTGGGGTACAGTTGAGTGGTGTACAGTGGGCTTAGGTAAAGTGGAGTGTTGTACAATGTTGTGTTGTAAAGTAAGATTGCTTAAAATGGAGTGGCGTATATTGGAGTGACGTGCAGTGCAATGGTGCCAAGCGGTATAGCGTAAACTACATTGGGAGTACAGTGTAATATGGTACCGTGCAATAGCGTATAGTTGAGCAGCATAAACTGTAGTGCAATACAGGAGAGTACCATAGAATTTAGTAGTGTTTAGTGTAATAAAGTTGAGGTTTGTGCTGTTAACTGTTCAGACGTACAGTGGAATGCCATATAGTGGAGTAGCGTGCAGTACAGTATAGGGTTAATTATAGAAGCGTAGACTGTAGTCACGTACAGCGAAGTATGGTTTAGTGGAGTTGCGCGGAATGTAGTCTTGTAAAGTGAAATAGCATACAGTAGATTGTGGTACAGTCCAGTGGCGTATAGTGCATTTCAGTACAATGGAGTAGTGTAGAGTGTAGAAGTGGACACTGGAATAGCTTACCCTCCAGTAGTGTACCATCAAGTGGGCCATAGTGGAATTGCATGGAGTGGAATAGCATTGAGTTGCGAGATGTACAGTTCAGGGGCATACAGTAAACCGGCATACACAAAAGTGTTCTAGAATACAGTGGGAAACACTATAATATCGTAGAGTTTAGTGGTGTGCATAGCAATGGTGTGCAGTTGGGTTGAGTAGAGTGGAGTAACGTACAGTTGATTATTGTAGAATTTAGTGGTGTATACTGTAGTGTCATAAACTGGAGTAGTTTACTGTAAATAGCGTATAGTTGAGTGGCGTGAGGTGAACAGTTACACAGTGGAGTGGTGTAAAGTGGAGTGTGTATGTTAAAGGAAATGTAGTGCTAAAGTGTGTCAAAAAATATAAATGATTTGTCTCCATAATATATATATTGTAATATGTAACTGTTGTGGGGGTCCCAAAACATGCTTAAATGCAATGTTTTTTACATAAATATTTTTACTTTGCATATTGTGAAATCTGTCATTCAGATTTTGTTAAAACTTTGCTGGATTAGATATTATGGTGCGCAGATGCTTATTTTGGGTAGTGGAGGGAAGTAGACAATTTTATAAGTTTTAATTTATTTAAACTTTGTCAGATTTGTTTGCGGAGTATTTTAGCGAAATATGGATGTATTTTGCTGTACTACCACTGTATATAGTGGTGGCAAAATATTAGCTGATTGGCTAATGACTGCCTTAACAAAATTTAAAGGCTCACATATTGTTTTTAAGAACACTTTGGCCTTGTTCTGCATTACGCCTTCCGATATAGGTAAGTATTTGGTTTGATATTTTTGCCCTACCTATTAATACTTTGCTAAAGTGGTAACAGGTAGTGCAATATATATATACCCTTCTTTTTCTTTTTGTATAAACGGGGTAGCACTGCAGTACTGCAATACCACAAAATATTTTGTAGCACTCTACGGGGAACAGCATTTTTTATTAAGTAGCGCAGTAATTGTTAGTAATTAACAAGCTACTCTGTATATATTAACATTTGAAAATACACTATAGCACACTATATTTATAAAATATAGTGTTTTATTGTGTATTTCCAAATTTGTATTTTTTTGTTTTTGGGTACCCGGGAGTACCATGGTATTCTATAATTAATATTTATCCCTACCCATTACATAAAGTGGTAATAATATGGTAAAATACCAAAACAATTACTTACCTACATTACATGTGTAGTACAGAACTATTCTGGTCAAAAATATCATAGTCCAAAATATTAACATTATAATAGTTAACATATATAAATATTTAATTGCAGATAATATTACCATCATTTAAAATAAAAGTTGTCATTTCCCCCAAAAATGATCATATTTAAAACATATATATATATCTAGAAATATATATATATATATATATATATATATATATATATCAACATAAACATGCATTTATTATCCTCAAACAATTTTTATATAATGGATAGAATGTAAAAAAAATATCAACAAATAAATAGCATTTAGTATTATAGTACAATATATGCATTATGCACACAAATTAAAAATACTTATTACATTTAAATATATAATATCATTGGGATATATTAAAGAAAAAAAATGCTACATAAAGTGTATTATTCCTTTTAAAGTAAAATATAAATACATTAAATTCATACAACTATCATTTTGAAATATGTTGCAAAAATCATATTTGTAAAATACCCAAAAAATGTAAGGGGAAAATAATTTTAAAAAATATAATATAAAATTAATAAAATTGTAATTTAAATTAATGTACTCAGCATAGCATAACAATCACATGAAAGCCTGTCGTAAGGACGAGAAGTTAAAGGAGGACATTGTAACCTGGAGGGAGTTATGTAGGGAATTGTTAAACCCAACAGGAAATGCAAGTGAATAGGACAATGGATCTGACAACAGTAGCAAAATGTAAGATTGGTAATTGGGCAACACCGTAGCTATGTATGACGCTCAGTATACTGCTGGGCCATAAATGTATAAATAATTGTGAAATGTGTACAGGACTCAGATGTATAATGGAAGCAAGCTGGATGGTATTATTATGATAAACTCTGTGTATGACTGCTCAGTTATGGTGTGAATTATTTTTAGTAAATAACGTTTTAAAAAAAAAAAAACATAGCATAACAACATCTAAATTAAAGTATTGTGTTGTAACTTAATTCCAATCCAAAATGATTAAAAAATAAACTAGTAAAAGCAGATCAAGCAATGCTACACAAATTAGGGAAACTCCATTCTAACAAACATTGAAGAAAATGTATACATTAGGAGGATCATATTCACTTTTTTGACTCCAGTCTAGCAAACATTGTGGAAAATGCCTATACTGTTCGGGTGAGTGCAAGCAGATTTTTTTTTATCCAGTCTAGCAAGCACTGGAGAAAGTGCATACATTGGGTTGGGTGGTGGGGGAAATGTCTGTGTCAGATTTATTATTCTAATTCTAGTATAACAGACATTTGGGAAAATTCATACACTGCCCGTTTCAGAAACAAAACACCAAAATAATATAAATATCATTAAACGTTTTTCATAAATGTAAGTTAAAGAGTAAAAGTCCTAAATATAGATTTTTTTTACAAAAAAATAAAATTATACTTACACATTTAGAAATATACCAGAAATACAATTTAAGACGTAAATAATCCTTAAAAAAGCCTGTCCTTAAATCCCCCAATATAACACAAGTATCAAAGAAAATTAATACAATCTGTTATTATAAAAAAAATGTTTTACCTAACTATGAACTATTTACTAAAATACTGCCCACACATTCTACAACATACTCCACACAACCCAATATAAAAATAAAACATATGCCAACAATCTTATCAATATCAAATTGTGCAAATCTTTATTAAACATGTGAAAAATATACAAATACACGTATTAAATTAATCAGTTAAAATCAATATGTAATCTAAAAAGCAATGCCCACTAAACCCAACAACCCAAATAAATAATTATATATGACTTTATTATTTAAAAAATGAAAAATAAATTTCACAAGAATACAAATAATGAAATAACTTACTACGGAATAAAAGGTATTATAGTCAATTATATTTTAAACTTCAATATTATTGTAAAATAGTGCAAAAAAGGATATACCTACCTTTGATACTTTTGCTTACAAGATTTATGTAGTCAAGATATTTTGCCCAGGATATTATGGTCTGGCTTTATTTTTGAGTCAATATTTAAGTAGCTAGAGCTAATGAGGAGGTTGCAGTTTTGCTTTAGTTTTCAAAATAAATGACACCGACTTTCCAACGATAGGAGCATGTGTTCTGGGTATAGAATAAGAGCACACTTTTTAATTTAGCACTGTAGAGTTTCTCAGCTAGCTGCTTCCCTTGGTAAGTAATGTGCCATTTGTTAATATGGTCATTTTTGATTTAATTGACAATATGTAAAACAGAATGCTTTTTTGACCCTGCTATAGCATGTCAATTACGTATCTTTACAATATTTTAGAAATCAATGAAGTGGAACTTATGAGTTGTCAGTTACATTAGCAGTGTTTTAGGAGATGGAGGCATTCACCTACTCTTATTCAACAATGAGATTATAATAACTTTGCGTGGAGTCGACATGCATAGCTTTGTGCCGAGTGAGCCATTATTCTTTGAATTGGAGGATATTGGTATTGACTGACTACTTCCAATACATATTAAATGTCCTTCAACTGAGCAAGTTCATATTGAGATTTGTAGAAATACGGTCTGTCTGGAATACTGAAATTCGAGGTGCAATATATTTTTGTGTCAAGCTTGCTTATTTTCAAAGACCACTACCGTACAAATAGGTTGTTAGAAAAATGTCTCAAGGCCTTTGCAAAAAAAAAGACATATTAAAGTCCCCTGTTTTAGACCGCAAGGCAATGTCATTATGATATTGAAGAGCCCACTCACTGCTATTGGATTTTTGCAGGCATTTTTGAGCTTGTCTTTTTCATTACCGCTATGCCAAACATGCAGTTTCACACTGTATTTAGGCGAGGGTTATTTCTAGGACAGATAATTGAACATTAATACTCGTTGACATCATCATAGGAATAATATGTCAACCTGACAGGGCCTATGTGCTTACATCTCCTGATTGGATGTAGACATAGGGATTGTTTGTCACATCAGAACCAGACCTGAGGCGTGAATGGAGACGAGTCAAGGAGGATTCAACAACAAATTATGAACTTCCATTTTGAGTTGCCCTGTCTTCTAAAATATGCTCAATTGATCCTTTTTAGAAACTTCTTGACATATATATTTAAATATATTTTTACAAGTAAATGTATTTTATTAGGTCGTGCATGTGAAGGGATATCTCTGGCTATTTTAAATAGTGTCTTCCTTCATAATTCACTATCTGCACTCCTTCTGTTAATGAAACTGTGTCTATAGCCTTTGAATTTATTTACTATACTGAGCACTAATTTTCAACTTTTTTACAACTGAAAATTGTGATGCTATCCAAATTAGTGTCATCATCATGCTCCTGACTTCATACTACTATAAACCTAATCAAAGATAATAATATCGACCTTTTGCAATGTGATCTTTGTACTCTTGTTCTCTGGATTTAGTTTCTTTATCAAAATTGATTCTGCTGTGTTGATGATTGTGACTGGCATATAAACAGTTTGATAAGTACATTACTATAGACCCATGTCCCATGATCACACATGTATCACTGAATACTGGAATGGACGACTTGCATATATTTTTTTATAATATACCTTTTTTTTTATCAAACCCTCGTTTGCTCTAATACCGTAAAGGAAAAACAGATCCAACCATTTAACAAAATCTCCAGTATGCCCCTTGAATGCATAAAACTCTTGGGTCATTTGTCTGAACAATTGTGCAATTCTCCCTTTTGGATTGATAAATACCACAATTTATCAGTAATGTGAAACCAGTCTAAAGTCCGATATGTAGAATTTTCGAAAATTCATTGAGATTTCTTTTCGATGAATCTGCATTTTCTCAAATTTACATGCCAAAGACAGATGGAGGCAGAAATAAAGATAGGTTCAGTTCATCTAATATTCTTCACCTTAAATGACTTAAGAGTAATTGGACTGATCTCTTTGGGATGGTATTATATTATAACTCTTTGAGAGGTTTATTTTTAAAACCTGTAAAGTGGATCAATAACCTAGAGAGAAAGAAAAGCTTTCGGATGTGGCAACAACTGTAGAATCATTCACTTTTTCTGCAGTTGAGGGCTCTCTTAACATTGAGCAAGTAAGTACAGGTGTAAGAGGTAATAAAATCCATTATTGTATTGCCTTGTAATCCACTACTTCTCAACAACAAGGCTCCTCTGCTACATAGTAGAAGCTAGTCATTCACGATTCACTTTCCAGGAGGAGGCCAGTCTCTTTCAGGCATCAGATACCTTACTGTAAAATTTCAATTAAAAAATCATTCACATAAAAGAAAAAGTGAATCAAACGGACGTTTCTATGACACATAACTCAATCCATAGATAGCACACAAGTTTATATGGATTCTTATACAATACAACCAATCACTAACTAAATCTAGCACTGGACCTGTTTTCTTTATTGTTATGGTTTTTTAAGATCTCGAAGATACTGCTGTAGAAAGGAGCTGTAAAAACCAGTTTAACCAGTGTCTCTGTTGATGTACCTTCCGAGAATTTGAAAATTACTAACTTTTAGGCAAGCTAGGGTGAACCTGACACATCCAAGCCCAGAAACAAACTGTGTGAGATTAACACGAGGAACCCCTAGTTACCCAGTGGTGCAGCATGTGTGCTATAGACCTTCATTCAAGAAAGAAAATAGGCTTCTATAGCCTCAGTTTGGTCGGATAATACAGTCAAAATTAGAGTTCCAGATGGTCCCACGCATGCCTGCGCCCTGGTGTCATTGCCCCTTCTGCGCTTTGATAGCTGCGCCTCTGGTGTATGTGCGTGTGATACTGTGTAGTTTTTGCAGACTTTGCAGTGGCATATTGATCTTGACCTTGGAGCATTTATTTAAAAAAAAGGGTTTTAGTTGTGCCTGTTGCAGAAAACTGTAGCCATTTGCTGTTGTTCCCATAGTTTTCATTTGCTTCCCTAATACTGTCCCTTTGCTGTTGCAGCAACTTGAGTGGAGTGCTTGATGGAAAGGGTGAGCTGTCTTGTGAACACACTTGGCCGCTGAGGCCCTTCACACTGCTCTTGCTACCTGCCAACCAGCCTTGAATCCCCATCCCTGCAGACTGGAATGTCCCCACAGACTGCTGACAGCCTGCTTCCAGCTGTGGCAGGCATGATGCAGAGAATTGCCTTTGAATGTTCTTTACTCAAATAGGCAGTAATTACAAGCTTAAAGAGGTTTAGTGGTCCAGTAAACTACATAATCACCCCCGAATTAGCCCAGGCTCATCAGTTGCAGTCCAGTAAGTTCAGTCCCACTGTTTGTATGCAGTCTTTATCACATAGCAACCTGAGCAGCAGGTGTGGAACAGCAAGCATCCCTCTTAAACACCGCTGTCTACTGGGGACAATGATCCCTAATGAGACGAGGCTATAGCATCACATCACTGTAATTTAAGTGGGGAAATTAACACCAGCAAGTGTATATAGCTCTTCTGTCTGAGCATTAGCCAACCTCATTGGCTGTCTCACTTTTTTATCTTTTCAATGCCTTTTTCTGCTTTAAATAATTCATTGAGCTTCATTTGTTTTTTCTGCCTTGTGCACTTGAAAGGAAATGTGAAAACCTAAGAGTGGGCGGGACATCTTTTCACAACTAACAAAGAAACATTTCCCTCAGATTGGTTGTTTTTTTTTTCTTTTATGAGCACCACTACCATTCTTTCCTCTGAAACAGCCTAAAATTGTAAGCTTTTCGAGATAACGTGGATGGTGTAGCTAAGAATATGTCATTGGTTTTTTTAATGATGTGCTGCTAAACAGACCAATTTTGTTCTTATGTAACTAAACATAATTTTATGTTCTGTGTCGCATTATGAAATTTAGGACAGAAGTTTGCCAAGGCAGCTGGGGACAATTTTCAACAGGTGACTAAGCACAATATAAGACCTGGGGCGAGATAAGGTGGTTGCTTACTGAAGTTCTCATAAAGCTAATGTTGTATTATCAGTATTTCTACTCTTCACGTATTGAGTTTCCCACTCAATATGCTTGTTATTTATGCTTGTAAATGCTGTGCTGTTCAGCATGTGATGTCTCCTACTTAATTGTATGTAGCGTATTTATGCTTTAGGTGATTACACATACCATTGTGCTCATAATGTAGTATGCTTTTGGTGTTCGTATAGCACGTCTTTCAGTTCTGCTGCATTGCTGAGATATTGGTGGTCTAGGTAGGACTTTCCAAACAGGTCTGAGGTTTCCATCTATGACCAAATTGTGATTCGACTCGTGATGGTCTTCTATTGATAGAGTGTGAGTGTTGGTCGGTCCATTGCAAAACACCAATTCCATTATTTCAGGGTTATTTGAACACATAACTAGTTGGCATATGTTTTAAATTAGGCTCTGATTTTGATCATCACACGTTTTTGGGAGCCGGGTATGCCCTTTGTGACGTCATGACAGATCAAACTATTAAAATGTTGTTTCCTTACTTGCCACCCCAACAGGTTTCTTTCTGTTGTTGTGATAGATTCAAGATGTGCAAGAAACCTATGCATGTTACATCGATACTGGTATCCTTTACAGTTACAAGGAGCTTGAAAATATATGTGACTTATATCAGAAAATCTTTATTGAAAGCGAAAAATGTGATTTTTGGAAGAATATTTCATTTGTAAGTGCTTGTGCTACCAATAAAGAAAAATATGAAGACAAAACGTTTGGGCTTTCTAAGTCACATTTAATTTACGTAGTTTGCCAATGTTAAGCATGGCAGATGCTTCATGTTTCAAGTCTGGCCGGTTAGCAACTCTCCCAGGAAAAGATTGAATTGATTCTCCTATGACGTTTCACCTGTACCTGGCTGTAGCAAGCATCGACAGTGATCTAAGTAGTAACTTTGCAGGAATCAACATGGAGCATAGGTGAAGACAGAAGACAAGGATGGATGGATGGATAGATAGATAGATAGATAGCTATATAGATAGATAGCTGGATGGATGGCTGGATGGATGGATAGATAGATTTGAATAGAGATATATAATAGAAAATGATTAATAACTGGCTATGGAAAGGTAAGCAAGACAAACTGTCAATTTCATACTAGATATGTAACTTATTTGAAACAAAATGTTGGGGCATATTCTCAAGGAGCCATCGCCGATTTATTGGCACTTTAGCGCCGCAAAAGTGGCGATAGACTTATCGCCCCATTCACAAGCTGGTGCAAACTGCCAACATCGCCAGTTTACCCGCGATAGCTGGCACAAAACACATCGCCACGGATGAGAGCGACAACTAACGCTAATGATATGCAGAGTAGGCGTTCCAGTGCAAAAACACACGAAAACACCACTTCGCGATATTCCCAACGAGCAGCCAGATCAGCGATGCGATCCGAAAACAGGCGATAAGCCGCGTTAGCAGCAGGTATTCAACACCTGCCTCTTACTAGTGTTAAGCAGGATGACAACCTGCAGTATGAAAGGGAGCCCAGCCTAGAGCCACATCTGAAGACCAACAGATGCCACGGAGACAATGAACATGCAGCCTGGAGACCCAAGAGGGCCACAACACCCACCGCAACCACCCCCCGGACCCTCCCCCCCAGGTCATGAAGTCCAGCAGTCAACGGTAGTGGAAAAACAGAACTTTATTACAAATACTTAAACAACAAGACGAAAAGCTCAGCCAACGCGTTCCATTCCCAACGGGGAACTTCACCAGGGCAACGTGTGGATCCAAAAACTGCAAATGCTGCGGGAACTCCCCAATACCATTCCATATCCCGAAATCAGTAGTCAGAAACCTGTTGGAGAAATGGTGACAATGGTCAAGCGTCCTCATAGTCACAAACGTAATCTGGCACAGTGTAGTGCACTTGGACAAATCGGAATGCATACAGGTATGATGAATCCAGTCCAAACATACTGTAACAGAAGTCCGTGTGCTCGTAACCTCCGCAGGAAAGAAAAGGAAGGTTACGACCACACAAACATCTGTTACGGTCTCATCATGCAGGATTCATCATACCTGTAAACATCACCGTTTGTATCAGCTTGATACCCCTGCACCTTCACTTCCCCCACGCTGTGCATGAACAGCTGGAGACCATGCAAGGGAATTACGCCATACCTGCCTTACTTCACGTGTCGGGGGCAATTGACTGTACACATGTACCACTTGTGCCCCCTGCCGACCCTGCACACAATTACCGCCACAGAAAGCACACGCATTCCATCAATGTGCAGGCGATAGTCGGCCACCGGGGACAGCTCACCAATGTCGTCGCCAACTTCACAGGCAGTGTGCATGATACATACATCTTCCGACAGTCCGTCATCAACCAACGCTTCCAGGATGGCACCCATGGCAATGCACTGCTCATTGGTAAGTGCCAACTGAACACACCACACACCTCAACTCCACAATCACACAACTTACAACTGTGGGAGAGCACACGTAACAAAATCACATACAACATGCCAACCAACATGCCCAAATACCGGACACGACAACACAAGTAACCGTGGTAACAGGGGCCAGACATGTAGACAAACCATCCACAAAGGCAGAGCCCCTCTACCACACAATTGCAGAATGTGGGGAGAGGTGGGAACCAAGAATGTGCGAAGGAGGCAAGTGACCCAGCAATAAGAAAGGACACAATGCCAAGTGTGGCGGAGATGTGCTGGACAGACTGCAGTATGCAGAGCACAGACATGTCCATGTGGACATCTACTGCTGGTGTTTGCAGTGTTGTGGACAGTGGACGCAAACAGGTTACCCCAGGCAGTGTGGAAGACCTTGGACATGTAGCCATGTGGTCCCCCCCTTTCAGCCTGAGCGGAGCGGCCTTGGCCGGCGTATGTGGCGAATGAATAGTCCGGGGCCCTGGGCATGGTCCACTTCCAGTATGGCCACCACAGTAACTACTGCGTGTGCCTCTGTGTCCGCCATATCGTGACCATAGGCCTACACACACGTGCCCGACCACATTCAACGGCCGTATTCACACTGGAGACGAGGTGACTACGTCCCAAGCCAACCCGCGTACATCTCGTCAGCGCATGCAGCGTCGTGTCTGCCAGGGCGGCGCCCCCCACCCAGCCACAAGGCCGCCGCCGTGACCGGTGGTGCCTGCGCGATCCTGTCCGCCTGCTGCACCCCAGCCCTGGTCCCCAGACCAGTCCGCCGCCCAGCGATGACTGGCCACCCCTGCGCACCCAGGCCTCAATGCTCACCTGCCGCCACCGGCGTGTCTCCAAGAGGGCCCTCCACGTGCCGGTGCAACCTCCTCAGCCGATCGCTGGATTCCGCGCCACAGGCCCCCAGCACACCCTGCGGCACCGCACCGCGGAGTCATGTGTGTGCTGACTGCTGCCTGCGCGCACACTGCGGTCCAGCAGGGCTCACAATTCAATTCGAGTCTTGATTTGCTGGACGCTGTATCGAGGCCAACACATCATCGCAGGCTGCACACCCGCTCAGCTCTTCAGGTGGGCCTAACTCAGTGCAACGCAAGTCTATGCCACGTGGCGGTATTCCCGTGCCGGACGCAGGCCATCAGGTGCCACTAACTCAGTGCAACGCAAGTCATCGCCACGTGGCGGTAGGCCCGTGCCGGACGCAGGCCATCGGGCACCACTAACTCTGTGCAACGCAAGTCACGGACCCCTCATGATTGAGTTCCGTGGATGCGGACGCCCTCATGTCACCTCCGGCAGTGGGGGATGTGCTGTGGTGGGCCCCTTTTATTGGCAGGGTCACATGTCCCGTGATGCCTGTGCTGGATGGGTGTGATGTGGGTGTAAACCAGCCCTCAGGGAGTGGCTGTGGCATGCTGACAACTAAACCAGTGACCAGCAGATCACTACAGGGAAGACCTGGGACATGTAGCTGTGTCGTCACCCCCTGTGAGCGTAAGCGGAGTGGGCTGGGCTGGCGTATGCCAATCCAGCGTAGGGGTGTGAACAATGAGCCCGGGGCTCTGGGCGTGGTTCAGTTCTGGCCTGGACAAGGAAGTAACCAATGCGTGTGTCTCCGTTGTAGTGTCTGCGCCACCCGGACCGCAATTGGCAAAGTTGCACCCTGTGACCCAAGCCCCACAACATGTGCAAAATGGACGTGAGGGGGAATCAGTGACCCTACATTCATCCATACTGTCATACTTGAAGGATCATAGACATGACACATCTGTGTGAATTGGAATGTTTTATTCACATCCAGTGGAGTGTTGCAGCTGGAGCAGTACAGGGCCATGCACACCCCACTTGACATTGTTGCCGCGTGGAGGGCCAGCCAGAGTCCATTAGGGAAGGACAAGTTCATCGGAAGAGGAAGAGTTCAGTCCGCAGTCTGATTGCTGTGTCATTGGTAACCAAACAGAATATGGCAGTCCATGTCGAGGTCCAAGGTGAGTGCCGCAGAGTGTATCGGGGGACAGTGGAAGGTGATGATGCAGAGGGCAGAACCAAGCAGAAACAGGCCATATGGCGGAGATGAATGCTACTGCCTCCTCCTTCCCACTAAGGCAGATTCATCCGCATCTTCGTCCTCTGATGTTTCATGTGCCTCACCTGTGGGTGTTGGTGTTTCGGCTGCAGCACTGTGTGGCACTGACACATCAGGGGCCGGAGGTGGATTGCCGGCCGCTCTGTGTGGCAGTGACACATCAGGTGCCGGAGGTGGATTGCCGGCCGCACTGTGGGGCACTGACACATCAGGGGGCGGAGATGTGGATGGTGTAGGAGCGGCAGCATTCATCTGCGCCAGGCCTGTGGCAGCAATGCCATGATGAGGATCTGCAGGGCATGGAAGATCCCAGCCACATATCGCTGATGTGCAGGCGTGGCAGCCATCCTTTCCGCCTCCATCCGGACCGAGTCCTCCATGAGCCTCCGCATGTGTCCCAACTCACGGCTGAGATCGCTGGAGCCACTCTGACTAGACAGGTGTTCTTGTCTCCGAGTCATGATCTCAGCGATGTCAGCCATGACTCATTGGAGACCATGGAGCGGACTGTGGGTGTCCGTTAGGGACTGTAAGTGGTCCCTGATGGGATGTAGACACCCATGGATGGCATCAAGTTTGGCTGCCATGAGGTCGAACCCCACCGCACCTGCTCAGCCATCTCCTTCTGGCCCTGCAACACACGGCGTTGAAATGCCATGTGTTGGTCGTGGGGATCCTGGGAGACAGCCGGGGTGGTGGGTGCTTCCTGCTGTGTGGTCTGTGCAGGGGGTGGGGTCTCCTCGATGCAGCTGGGCTGACCTGCTCCTGGAGGTGGGGTGCCGAAGCTGTCCATGAGCTCTTGGAGGGCGTCGGTGTCGAAGGTGGGGAGGACCTCCTCGTCATCAGTGAGGAGGTGTTCGGTCTGCTCTGCAGGAGGTGATGATTCTCCCTCTGCAATGTAAAAGGGGAGATGTAGTTTAACAGTGTGTTCCATGTATGTTCACGCATTGGCCAAGTTTCCATACAGACTGCATGACAATGTACATTGTGACTGTTTAGGAGGAGCTGCCTATTTGAAGCGGGACAGTGGACATTTGTGCACCATCAGGGATGTGGGGTTGTACTTGTCCATTATCATGTCACATTTCCCTGCTATGCCACATGTGATTGGCCAGTTTCTACACACAAGCGGCAGCAGTTGTGTCCTCTGTTCTATTTGAAAGTGTTGCAGTTTGTACCACATTGTTGTCAATGTTGATGTGCTCTGATTCTTGTGTGTGTGCTGCATTGTGGGAGAGACGCCCCTGCAGCTCAGACTTTGCTTGGCCTTCTCCCTTTCAGGCGGTGTGCCTTTGACTTCTGTGCCTATGCAGTGCTGAGATGTTGCATACTTGGGTAAATTGGGCTCTTGGTGGGAGTTGGGACTCTTGGGCATGGTTTGTCCGCAGATGTCTTGTTGCCGTCAGGGGTTGTTTGTGCACGTGGATGTGTCAGTGTGTGACCTTCTCCTTTCCGGATGTGGACCACACTCAGCCACCTCTGTGTCGTGGCGTGCAACATGTCATGATGAGTGACCTGCAGACATGCTCATCGTCATGCAGTGTCACTTGCATTGTCAGTGGGGCTCACGGATCCGCAGCTTTGCTGGTTTCAGCACATGTGCATGTGTTTGTTGTGAGATTGGTGATGTGTGGGGAGGGCCCCCTCTGGGCACATTGTGGACGGGGGACTACTTGCTGTTTCTATGTGTGCTGCAGTATGGCAAGGGGATCAGGGACATGATCCAGAGTCATTGTGGTTGTGCAGTGTGCTATACTTCATTGTGCATGTGTGCCATTGTGCCCATCTCCCCCCGTCCCCCGAGTTCCTGGTGGTTACTCACCCTGTTGCTGTTGTATCAGGTCATGTTGAGCAGTTTCCGGTCCCCCGACTCCTGCCACCGTCTCCACACTGATGACTGTGGACACCATTTCCTCCATCTCATCCAGCTCCTCCTGTGGCGCAGGGCTCCCACCCCCAGTCTGCATTGCTGCTTTGCGGTTGTTTGCGAGTTTCTGGTTGGTTTTGCGCTTCACATCATTCCAGCGCCTCTTGACCTCGTCCATTGTCCTCCTCAGCACTCCGACTGCATTCACCTTGTCCACGATGGACTGCCATGTTCCATTTTTTGTTGCCAATAACACAGTGGAGGTGACGAACAGTTGTTGATGGTGTTCTATCACCTCCGTAATCAGGATCCTGTTTTCCTGCGGACTCTTTCCTCTTCTTCTTCTCCTTGCCCTTCCCTGACCCCGAGGTCCCAGGCTGGTCCTCCGTGGGGCTTGTGGGGTTCGGGTTGTCCTCTGTTCTTGCTCCTGCTGCCTCCATTGTGCTTCGCATTTGTTATGTGTTTTTGTTTTGCTGCTTTTATGGTGATTTTTCCCGCCTGACGTGGGTATTGCAAGCCTGGCGCTGCTTGTCGCCGATTTTTCTATCGCGGTTGGGCCCATCGCGACTTTTTTTGCGTTCGGGTTTCTTTTTTTATCGCCGTCGCGGTAGTTGTTTCGCGGACATTTGACGCGTTCTCGGGAAACTATTGCATGTTACCGCCGTGTTGGGAATACGACGTTGACACAGAGTTATTTTCCCGCGATAGGCGGCGATATGAAAAATTGTGTTAGCCTATTTTGGCGATGTTTATCGCACGTTCTTGAGAATATCCCCCTTTGTGTATCTGAGCTATTTATGTCCTGTACGGTAAGTGAAATCGAGAGGGCAGCTATGAGTAAAACTACGTTTTAAATATTCAAAAAAGCGGCCACATTCTTCTGACTTGCTGAAGAAGTTTCAGGATTCCTTTGGCAGTGCTGCTGGTGCAAACACCCAGCCATTCTACTGATTGTTGCTTGTGTTAAAATACATGGCTTGGCTACTATAAATTCAAGCTATGTTCTTAGGCTACGCTGTGCACTGCTTTTGTAATGCAAATATCAGGCACAAAGTGCATCTTTGATAATGTGCAGTCAGTGAACAGAAAAGCATTCACCGCAACACTAAATCGAATTCATAAAACTCAAAGACAATGCTAAGCATTTCTTTCTACAAGTAACTTTTTGACGAACATACATGTGAAAATATCTGTTGGCTGTGGTACTTTTACATTTACGTTTTGAGGTTGCCTTTCTGTCTGCCTGTGGTGAAAACATTTTAAATTACGTACACTTTAAATTAGACCTAACGTAGTCACGTTTTCTCCTCTGATGGCCAATTTCTTTATCAAATCACAAAACTATTTAGTTCTGTAATGGTAAATTTCCGAAATAGGAGCCAACAGTAAAATTAAAGGGAGTATTACAGTCTGTGATGGATCCAGTTTCTTAAATGAAAGCTGGGAAACAGCTCTGTGTAGAACTTGAAAAATAGATGTGGGAACGTGGAGGTTAAAATGCATTTGAGTGTGTATGTCAGACTTCAAGGGCGTATCTCTCCATCGCATACCAGAGTTGTGTTCAAGGTCACTTTATATTAATGCATGAAACTAAGATGTGGAGGAGGGAGGCTTGCGGAAAAGGGATAAAAGAACATCCGAAACTGTTCTCCCAACAGAACTCTGCCTGATAAGGAACATATTGGACGCATGCCATTACCCCTAATGATGGCGCTCACCCTCCTGCACATTTTCATAAACAATTTTTTTGAAGGCTAGCACTGCAGAGGTTTCCTTTACAATTGGCTTGCTCTTGCCTCGTGCCAGACTTTTCAGTATGCCAAACTTTGCTCTAAAATCGATTCTGAGAATGCCACTTTATTGTGGTTCTGCACCTTGGGTATGGAATCATGTCTATTTCACAAAAAAATACTAATCTAGTGGGGATTGTGGGGTGGGGGGAGCAGCTTAGCCTTTAGTTATCTCAGCAGCTTGCACTGTACCGGATTATTCCTGCATTTTCTTCACCCATCACAATACGCTTCCCCAGCAGGCAAGGCAGCAAGGGAGTAAACGTTATTGATGCTTGCTTACCAGGGTTGATAAGATTAAAGGAAATGTGCATCACTCTTGGCATTCATGTGTGCAGCTAGTGGGAAGCATTTGATGAAAGGAGTACATTGAACAAGGAGTAGCATTAAGATTAGAGGTTGTAATGGTTCCATCTGCATTTACAGTAGAGGGTATGTTTGTTGTACTGACACCGACTTGTGTGTTTCTTCCGTTGTTCATAAAAGCTCTAAAATGTATAAATAAAGTTATTTGTTCAGTGACAGAATGATGCACGATAAGGCGCGAAGCAGTTGGAACAGGAGGACCACAGAGACAGCTTGTTATGTAAAGTCAGCCGCCTACTCCACCACTTTGATTTCTCTGTTAGTGCTAGCATGACTACTCGGAGCCACCACTTGCATACTGATTTTTGCTCTTTCGAATGTTTCTTAGCTTCGTCGGTTACTCAGGGCACCCGCCTTGGTGACCATTCTCAGCCCTGTGCTGTCTTTCCGATTGGTTTTGGACAGCCATCTTGGACTACGACTACAGATCTTGCCCAACAGTAACAGAAGCACATTTTCGCACATGTGATTTCACAAATATAAAGAGCATATCCGTCTCTTTAGCATTCATACAGTACTCCTGATTAGTGTGCTTATTTCTTATCCTGACCTCCCCCTTCTAATCGCTAATTGTTTCTCACATACTGCCAGCTTACGCCAATTTTCTTTTCCTATATATTTTTTTGTCTCTGTGGTATCCGCGCCTGCGTTCAAATCTTGACAGGCAAGCTTGCATGATTTCTCCTAATACACGTGTGCTGCATTGATTCTGGGGAAGGAGGGTCAGCTTCCCTTGCATAATCACTCTTTTATGGCTCTCAGTCCTTGTTGAGGTGTTAATGCAGATCAAATGGATAGCACTCCAGAAAGCACATTACTGCTACTGCAGTGGCCTATATAAAGTCCCAATCGTTAATTCTTATTGTAAGATCTAAGGGCAAATCTGTTTAAGCTCCTAATGCATTGCAGCTCTCCCAGCGGCCTAGGCACATCCTTTCTTAAATTTCAGTCTTGATCAATAGTTTGCAAATAATTAAGCTTTTAAGAGATGATAATGTAAGCTAATGTACACAGCAAAATAAATACCTTAAGTCACTACTGATTGGATCAGTTATAAATGTGCAAGTGGATGTATTGATAAGGGTTTTTTGGCAAAGAACTCTAGCATTGTCTTTCAGTTACTGGCTTGCAGAGTGCATGTACTAATAAAGTTCAACCAGTTTTTAATTTGAGCCGGTGGTTTCCGGTGACATAACTGTCATCACCACACTTATGACACTCTGACACATGGTGGTGCTGCTCATCTAATTTAGAGATGATCCGAACAATGGTCATTTATGAATATAAAGTACATTAAAGAAATACTAATACCTGCCTCCCCAGCCATTCCTTTAGCTTTGGGGACCTGGAATAATCTGAATTGTCACACTTGCAGGCGAGAGAGATGGTTAGTAGTTGTTTTGGTACCGTCATTGGCAGCGATGATAGGGCAATGGGTGGTGCAAGCTGCAGTGGCCTCCTGGTCAGGGCCCTGGCACTTACAAATTAAGCACTGACTTCAACCCAATATACAATCATTCTCACAAGAATAGAAAATACCATTGCAAAGAAAATGCAACACAACAGTACAGTTCTCTAGCGGAAAAAACGTGCAATTTAGTAGTTATTTTCCTTTACCCATGACCATTGAACAATCTGCCTACAATTCCTTTTGTAGCTTTGTGTTGTTCTTGCCTCTGGTGTCAAATTTGCTCACTCTGTGTGTGGGAATGCAGTGGACCTTAACTGTTGATCTATCAACATAACATGTGGCATGTCTTTCTTTGTCGAGTCATGTTTTTCGTCCCATAAAGCAGTGCTGCTCATTCTACCTACAAAAAGCAGATTGTTTTGGAGGCACAGTATTTAAAATATTTTCTACATATTGGGTTTCAGTTAAAAGGCCTACCTCATTGTGAACTTTTGGATGAGTGGGATTAGCTGCATGAAGTCATGGCATTCATGTGATTATGGCAATTATAGATTTTTCATGAAATTGAAAGTTTCTGCTAGGCTGAGCTAATAACTAGGCCAAAAAATAAGAATCAGATGACCTGAAACATGCCGTACTGTATTTAGGGGATCCTGTTTTCATACATTTTCTGCTTTTGTTTTCACAGTGACTACATTATTCTGGTGTGTAATTTGTCCAGACTTGTCTATTTTTGAAGAGTCCTGAATAATTGAAAATAGCTTAACAGAGACAGGAATCCTGTTTCCAGTAGCTAGAGGCATCTTAGCAATTAGTGCTTTTTAGATAAAATTAGCCACAGTTTGCTTCAATTACTTAACCAGATCACAAGAAAAATGAATGCAAAAATAATTTTCAAAGCCTTTTCCAATGAAAGGTTACAGAGAAATTAATATGAATGACATTTTAAATTGTTTTGATAAAGCAATAAAAATGTCATTAAAACATGTAGATTGTTTTGAAGTTTTATACATAAATTGGTTTTTGAGACTAAAATTCTGCCCTTAATCACAGTTGTTGTGTGTACTGTGTGAAGACCTTGCAGCAACAGTACAACACCGCACCAAAGGGCAGGGCAAGAAACTGAATTCTTCAAGAAGCCCTGATAGGCAAGACTGACATCTCGCATTATGGTTCCTAAGTTTAGAGAAAGCTCTGTTTCAAACCTTTCATGATGATGTAGGACACATTTTTAAAGGGTGACAGCTACTCAAATGTGATACCGCCATATTGAAACATTGCACTCTGGAGGCAGGAGTTATGGACTAGAGTGGGTGCAAGGGTACAGAAAACTGGAGTTTCATGCTAGATTTGCTAGAAAGGTTAGTAATGTTCTGTTACTGGAATGACCTTGTGGTTGAGAGAATTATCCTTCAAGTAGAAAATGGTGGAGGATAGAGGACACTTGGTTATTTCAAAGAGACCCTTCATTCTAATGGGGCATGCAAATGTGGGGGGAGGCAGGTTGGTCTCTAAAGGAATCGAGGATAATGGACTGTGGTGGAGCTGCTGGTACTGTATCAATAGCTACTTATGGGAACCCATAGTTCTAATGTAAGGCACTCTAGTAGAACTAAAGATCATGGAGAAGTTAGAAGCCAGCTTCAACCATGTACTAGGCCCACAACTGTCAAACCAGCAACTTGCCTGTTTATTATTGTTGGCAGAGTCAGCACTACGTCTCTTACAAATGCTAAAGTTAAAAAATTGCACTCAAGACAGCGCATGCCAAACCTAAATTGAAATGTATGTGACCGTCAAGCTCTTTAGTATAAGCAAATGGTCGTTTAGTGGAAGTTTCAATCAAGAAAGGGTGGAAAGAAAAATGAAATAATGTTTAAAATGGCCTCCTGTCAAATTCAGTGAACAGTAAGCTTCAGGGTTAGAATGAACTCCAGAGTTCAGTTCTGGCCATGGTCTGTATTAGAATTCATTTTGCAATTAGCAGGTGCATCCATTGAAATATCTTCATTCAGCGGGGAATAAAGCAAGTTAAAATATCATACTATGCCTGCGGACTGGCTAGAAAAATGCAAATTGCTCTTTGTCAAGCCCACATAGGAGGAACTCTTGCCTCCAGGAACCATCCTCTCCTGGATCACCAAAGACACCCTTCTGCCATCTTGCTAATAAACTGGAGACTTGTACTGGCTGTGACCGATTACCTCTTGCTGCATCATTGCCAGTAGCTCCCAGCCATTGCTGTAAGTTCCTGCCAACTATTGTCTTTAAATGGTTTCTGATAACTGCCGCATAGAAGCACTCTGAATTTTGCACATCCCTCCTAAGATGAAAAACATCTAGACAAGACCTATGTCTCCAATGTTGATGCATATTCTTAACCCTCTAGGTTCTAGGACTACAGCATGAACACAGCACAGTGCTTGCCCCTATGTAGAGTACAGTAGCATCTCTGCAGGGTCCGATTTGGACTTTGGATTCTGCCCCTGGCACACTCTTCCTTAAGGGAGCTTTGAAGTCTGATCATATGCTTGAAGTAAAAATATTGGTCCCATTAGACTGCAGTGACAGACTGGATCCAAACTGTACCCACATGGCTTCTTGTAAGCCCTCCAGTGGCCAGGTAATAATGTATGAAACTGAACTGACCGCTTCGGGCACCTTACACTATATGTCATATTGACTGTCCAGTTGCTACAACAACCCCAGGAGAATCATGTGACCTGATGACATCTGTCTTTAGCTTGTTGTATCTGCCTGAAAGAAGATACATTGCTCAAATACAGGGTGATCTGTGTATGTACACCACAGACCCACCACTGTGACACCTTTGGGGCCCCCACACGTCCACCATTATGAAAAACATTTATGTTAACCAGCAATATGTTTTTTATTCAGTGTGTTTGTGAATTTTAGTACAGTTTTATTAAGACAATGTTTGATGTGTCAGAGGATAAATATGAAATATTGCCAATCCTTACTTATTGACAACTCCCCCAGAGTCCTTTTCAGGATAGTTCAGGATTTCGCTTCTCCACAAGCATGTAGTCAATCTCCTGCGGAATCCCAGGACCTCTGTAATTCACTGGCTAATTTCTTCCAGGAGAAAATTACCCACATCTACTCAAAATTCCCTACTGTCCCTTTGCAAAATACAGTGACCACCAGCTCAAACGAAGAGCAGAAAAAGGCACCCCTATGTACACTAGACAGGTTCCAGTCCCTCACTCTAGAGGAAATACACAGCTCTCTGGATGCAGCCAAGTCGGGGTCCCCCCGGGATCTCTGCCCACCAAAAATAATATCTCTTTTGGCTACCTGCTGCGCCCCAATGATCCAAGAGATCTTCAATTGCTCAATAAAAACAGGCAATATTCCGACAGAATGGAAGGCAGCATGTGTACTGCCTATATTAAAAAAAACAACGCTAGACCAACAATCTCTAGGCAACTATCGCCCAATATCTCTGCTACCTCTTCTGGGCAAACAGCTTGAAGGCCTAATAAACAAGCAGTTGGGATCTTATCTTGAGTCCAACTATATCCTTGATCCCACACAATCGGGCTTTCGCCCCGGGTACAGCACAGAGTCGGCGCTTTTGGCCGTGACCGATTCTTTGAGATTGGGGGTAGATGCAGGAATACCAGTTATACTTTGATGCCATCTCTCATCCAAGGCTCATGGAAAGGTTGTAGGAAATCGGTGTACATGGTGTGGCACTAAAGTGGCTTTAGCATTTCCTAACAGACAGACAGCAAACCGTCATCCAGGGCCCGTATTCATCATGTAAAATGAGCTTGGAAAAGGGCGTTCCGCAGGGCTCATGCTTGAGCCTGACCTTGTTTAATATCTACATGGCCCTGTTAGCGAAGATAGCAGAGCACTTTGGCTTTGAGATTATATCATATGCTGATGACACCCAGCTAATGTTCACTCTAGGCCAGGACCTGACAATAGTAAAAAAACGTCTTGCATCAGGAATGCTAGCAATCTCCAACTGGATGACTGAGAATTGTCTCCAGCTGAATCCAGAGAAGATAGAGATCATGCTGCTGGGAAAAGCCCCCTCCATCTGGTCGGACGAATGGTGGCCACACCAACTGGGTGCTATTCCCGGGCCCAAACTAACTGTAAAGAATTTGGGGATAAAATTAGATCAAGCGCTTACGATGAAGATCAGATTGCGGCAGCCACGAGCGCTTGCTACTACAATCTGCGCCTTCTGCGCAGAATCTTTCCCTTCCTCTCCATGACAGTTCATAGAACACTGGTCCAGGCCATGGTGATAAGAAGACTGGATTATGGAAATGCTCTCCTAGCAGAAGCTAGTGAATCACTGCTCTCCAAACTCCAGGTGGTCCAGAACACGGCGGCCAGGCTTATTCTGAACCGCCCTTCTGGAACTCCCTCAGCGCCTCTGCTGAAGGAACTGCACTGGCTTCCAGTGAAGAAACGCTCCCATTTTAAGATCAGTTGCCTCACTTACAATGCCTTAAAAGGCAAAGGTCCGTTTTATCTTCAAAAAAAGATAACGGCCTACGCCCGTCCATAACTCACCCACTGGGCACGATAGCGCAAATCCCAACTCAAGATCATTCACCATTGAGACCCCTTCAAACATAACCCAGAATCCCATTGTAGAACCCAAACAACCCCTCCAACTCTTCCTACCATGAAGACACCACCCTCCCCTCCATTCAAGAATACTCGCCTTCTTCTGACTTGGGACCCACCACCTGTCTACCCACATACGGAACTGGAAACCTTCCTGACACTCTTACTCTGTTCCTGAGCCGAATAGAACAAAAAGTTGACTCTCTAGCTAAAGACTTCCCACGTAAAAAAGGACCCCGCTATCCAGGCCAAGTTAACCCTCAATTACACACAGAGATAGAGAAATTGACTCCCCAAACAGGATCTCCAGAAAACAACTGCCACACCGGCCAAACCTCCATTCCCCTCAGCTGCCTGGCCCACAGACTCTACCAAGCTCCCAACTCCCTATCCCCAGTGCAAGCAGAGTCACTCAGCAAATCTTACATGCACAAAAACCCCTTAAGTGATCCCCGATCCTCCATCCACAATCCCAGTAATCATTGGCACAAATTGAATCCCATGAGCTAACATATCGCCCCGACCCCCTGCTCAATATACCAAAATCCAGACATTACAGTCCTTGCTCCCTAACCTGCATGCTCCTTAACTGCAGATCAGCAGTGACACACGCCACAGATATAGCTGAAACTATACTTGCTAGTGGAGTCGACATTGCATTCCTAACGGAAACCTGGCTTAATGAACACTCAACCCCTTTATTTGACCTGCTCACACCACCAGGCTACTCCATCACAAGGCAGGACAGATCAGGGCGAAAAGGGGTTGGGCTGGTGATCATCCACAAAGAAGAAGCGCAGGTCAACCCCATAGAGACCACAAATTACTTGAATATCTTGGAGTCTAAATCAAAACTAAAGGCATCACTGCTACCAAACTCCACACTATCTATCACTCACCTGACGAATGCACTCTTTTCACCGAAGAGCTAACCGACCTAATAACACGGTGCTCCATTACTGACACCAATAACGTATTCCTAGGTGACTTCAACCTGCACTGGAATGACTCCGAAGACTCCTCAGTCTGTAAACTAATAAACTTTTAAATCAACAGCCTGAAGCAACTCTGTATTTACCAGAAGTGAGCTTATCTCCCGTCACTCCATCATGCCCAATCGACTGGTCAGACCACCATCTAATAGTGTTCAAACTCAAGACTCCCCCATATCCTACCCAGTCCCATTCAACAAACCCATGCACTGGGCAAGAAACATCAAGCAAATCCCACTAACAGAGCTAAAACTAGGATCAGCGTCCAATTACATTCAGAACCTCACCTGCACACCGTAGATGACCTCACTGTGTACTATAACTCTGTGATGACAGATGCTCTTGACCAAGTGGCACCGTTCAAACTAAAGTGATCTAGACAAATCCAATCCAGATCCTGGTCCAACTCAGACCTTAACAACAAGAGGAGAAAACTAAGACAGACCGAAAGGTTATGGAGACAGAACCCCTCACTGGCGCAACTTTCACTCCTACGATCTGAATGGCTCTCCTACAAGAAACACATCTTAAGGGACAAAGCCACTTTCTTTCGCCATCAACTTGACTGTGTGAGAAACAGACCAGGGGCGCTCTACCCTTACCTCCCAACATGAAACAACATCTACCCTTACCTCCCAACATGAAACAACAGCCACCAACGAACGCTGTGAAGAAATATCCAACTTCTTCTCTGACAAAATTACTAAAATTGAAAGATCCCTTACACCAGTCTGACTTCCCGGCCCGCCTGCTCCACTGACACACAGATCAATCTGGTATCTCCTCCCCAAGACTTTACTAAAGACCAGAGTGATCAAAGAAAAAATATAGACAATAATGATTTCCTACAACTGAAAAACAATGCTAAGTGAACAGACTTCAAACCTATGACATAAGAACTCTTCAAAATTATTGCGAACTTGAAGCCTACATCCCACATTACTGATCCCCTCCCCTCCACCGTAGTACAGAGCCTCACCATATCATCTCACCGTTTTGGACCAAAATCATCAACGTCTCTCTCTCTCTCATCAGGCATTGTACCTGACTCCTTTCGACTAGGCCAGGTCACACCCATTCTCAAAAACCCAGGAGCAGACCCCAGTGACTTCAATAACATCCGACCCATCACCAACCTTCCATTCCAAGCCAAAACATTGGAGAAGCATGTACTACTTCAACTCAACCAACACATAGAGGAATTCAACTTCCACAACATTTTCCAATCAGGATTCAGGAAAGGCTGTAGCATGGAAACTGCTATTCTCAATATATCAGATGACATCTATAGATCCTTAGACAATGGCGACTCCTGCATCCTAATCGACCCATCTGCAGCATTTGATATTTTACATCACCCAGCTTTACTTGAGACACCCAAGAACCGCACTGGGATCAATGGCACAGTCTTGAGGTGTTTCACGTACTATCTGCAACTTCGCTCTCAACAAATAAAATCAACAGCTGTCTCTCGAAGCCTACAACAGTACCACAAGGTGTACTTCATAGCTCCATCCTCTCTCCAGCCCAATTTAATCTCTTCAGGGAACCCCTCACATTTATTCTGAACCAAGCTGGGATCAAATATCATCTATATGCCGACAACATACAACTCTACTACAGAATAAAATCACCCAGTGACATCCCACATCTTAACGACACACTAGTTAAGATACAAACTTGGCTAAACGCCAACCATCTTAAGCTGAACCCCAACAAGACTGAATTACTACTCCTCTCCCCTAAAAATATTACATTACCTATCCAAAAATGGCACAGCAACTTGGACACTTTAAACTGTTCTCCCACACTGTCCAACTCTGTTAAGTCCTTGGGTATCACCCTGGACAAAACCTTGTCAATGAAGGAGAACATCACAAATTCAGCAAAAGAAGCGCTCTGCATGCTAAACCATCTGAAGAAAATCAAACCGTTTGTTCACCCTGATGATCTTAAGACAATAGTGCAATCCTTAGTCCTCTCGAAACTGGACTATGACAATGCTATCCTCACAGGAACTCCAAAAAGTCACCTTGCGCCCCTAAGAGCAATTCTCAATGCGGTTGCCAGGATCCTCACAGGAATCAAATGGTTTGACCATATCTCACTTTCCCATAATAGCCTCACTTGGCTTCTTATTGAAGGAAGATGCATCTACAAGACAGCTTGTATCACCCACAAAACCCTAGGGCTACAAAAAAATCGTAATTACATAGACTCCAAACTATCAAGAGCAGGAAGAAGACGGTATCTGAGAAGCTCCTACTCCCAGACACGCTCCTTCTCAGGAAACGCCCTAGGATCTGGACCTCACTCCCTAAGGACCTCCGCTGCAACCCCTCCTTTTCTTGCTTCAAACAGGACCTCAAATCTCTACTGCTTGACAACTACTTCAACATGCGACCAGCTAATCCACGTTTTCAGTGATCCAACCCTCCTCGGCATGGTCTCTTTCAGTCTCTAATCTGTCTCCAACGCCATTTTCTTAACACTGTACTGTTATATATTTTTGTGTCTACTTTAACTATCTTTATGCGTCATTGCCCTATACCTTTTCTCTCTGGCTGTTTGATCCAGACTGATCCCCTCTTGTAATTATTATCAACTATTTCACATAACATGTAAAGCGCTCTGATACCCCACGGGTCTAGCTAGCTCTAAATAAAATCCAAGAATAAATAAATAATAAATAAATAAATAGTGATACTAGCTGCCTTATTTATTTTATTCCAATTGTATATTGAAAAATGCACATTACAAAGAAGATTGCAAAGAAGATATGTATGTAGGTATGTTAACTTGGGGACAAAGCTGAGGAAATTTAACATACTTTTGCAAATGCCCGAGTCAGTGACACATCTGCAGACATTATCATTTACAGCTGAGCCAAAAAGTAAAACTGGGCAGAACAATGAAAACATAATGAATTTGGAACACCATTATTTCATAATTTCCTGTATCTTCTTCAGTAGCATGAAGTGACCCTACAGTGCCTAACAAGGCATTTATTATGTCTCCTAAGGACATAATCCCAATTTAACATGCTGAGTGATCACTCACTATGACTCCTGCAGTGGGGTATGTCAGAAGCTGAAGATTCTCTGGATATTCCATAAAACACACAAGATCATGTATTTAGACCAAGGCCATGAGGTACAGCAGATGAGAAGAAAATCTCAGACCGTCCTTGTGGTACTTGATATCACTAGACGCCATATGTAATATATCATCCATATGCTGTCGACACCCAAGAATATTTGGAGAATGGTATATGATTTGCATGTGGCCCATTGATCGGTTGCCTGACTTTGGTAGTGATTACAAATGTATTGACTGTGAATGGCAGTAATGCCGAATAATTGTTCTTGGACAGGACATATGAAGGCAATGAAATATAATAATTAATTTCTCCAGCTTTACTCAAAATACCTGTTTATGAAATCTCGGCGTAATTCATTCTTGAAAATCAGTCTAATAACGATGCTCCATTAACCTGGATCTACTCTAAAGTCTTCAGCCTCGCTCTCTTTGAAAGTGATTAATGTTACTGTCTCTTGTTTTCTAAATAATATGGATTCCTTATGTGGAGCCTTGTGAAAGATGGTCAAATAGTTAGGTGATGTAGAAGCCAGTTTCTTGATGGTACTAGGCTACAGCAATTACCAGTACCACGGCCAGGAAATGTTATTTGGCACTGCTTGCTTACTATGAAATTATATCTAAAACAATGTCGAAAAAGGTATCATCTAAAGACAAAGTTTCATCAATCATGCAATAATTAACAAATGTATTGTCCAATTATTAGCGAATGTATTGTTATCTGAGATAAGTATTGTATGATTGATTAAAAATGGCCTTTAAATGATACCTTTTTAAACATTGCTTTACAAATAATAGATACCTCTGTCTTAGGTCTAAGGGTGACTCCCGTTCTACAAACACCTGCTTACTATGCAAGGCAGAAAAGCCTGATTCCAAATGATTAAGTTGGGCTTGTAGGGCCACTAATGAGCGGTTATTTCAATGTCACATATAAGACTGTCACTATGGGCAGAATGCATTTTGTGTCTTGCCACTTATACTAATCCACTTTTATTTTAGGAAAACGGGGGACTTCAGCTTTCCTCCTCGAATGCACATTTTGGACTCTATTCTCCCTTCTGTATTTTCATGTACATCTAGCACGCTCATTTTTGACAGTGCACAATAACTGCCTCAGTGACATGTTTCACGAGTATAGTATTTGATTTCACAGTTGGAAATGTCATCTTATATTTAAGTTGTCCTTCCCTGGCATAACTCTCTCTTCATTGACCCCTTTCCAAAAGTCACCCTTTCTGAGTGATCCATTTCCCCATCCACCAACATCAGGATAGGTACATTGATGTGCAATTCATGCTTCTTGTTTGAACGATGCCATGAACAGCATTAAGATGCACCCTATGGGTGAATGACAGGACGTACCGCTGTATCCACCTTCCGTTCCCTAACGTTGCAAGCACCTCCATATTAGTCTAAAACATACTCTGTGACGTTGTCTTTACTTTATGAATGTAGTTCATAAACCTTTCCAGTCACTGAAATCTATACACAAGCATAGCAATATGAGCAGAAAACTTGTCGGCAGTAAAGCAACTGCTGTGTGTTCGGTCACCTCAATAACTAACATAATAGATTATGCAAATCATGATTTGTTTATGTCTATTCATGAAGACGACTGCAGCCTTTCTGCAGCCACAATCCTTTGTTTGTGACATTAGCTGGCAGCTTATTAGTGCTTGTAGGAAAGTGTGTTTGTTGCCCTTCGCTTAGTACTGGCCAACACTTCAGAAAGAAGAGGCTAGGATTTATTTCTGCAAGATGTCAGTGTGTGCTATCAACAACTGCTAGAAGCGCGTGTGTGTGTCTGTTTGAGCGTATGTGCTTACAGATAACCAAATATCACAGTTCCAAACATGATAGTAGTCTGGTGTTTTAAAATTTCTCTTTCTTTAAGGAAATCAGATTTATTTACTAGACATGTTTTATCCGTTCTGGAACGTAGTTCAAAGTCGACTTTACTTTTGCTTTATGTAAAATATGCATTATGAGTTTCAAACAGCTTGTTTTAGAAATAAAGGTTTTCAAGGGAACATTGACACTCGAATTAGCTGAAACCCTCAAGTGATCTTGTTCGTGGCAACATTTAGCTTCTATTTCTCACGATAAGGCTAAACCAGCCATGTGGGAGTCAGGCAAAATATGCTGTTCGCTGACCTCACGCTGGCCTACTTTCAGGATCCCAGCATTTCATTGCCATGCAGAGTACTGTAAGGCATTAGAGACTTGGTTTGTGAATGTGAATGTTATTGTGTTGATAACAGAACTGGGCACGAGTGTCAAACACACCCTAATAATAAACTGAGTTCTGTTTTTGGATACTGGTGCAGAGTTTGCCTCGCACAAGGGTTGTGTCATACAATGCGCCTCATTATCAGTACGCCAAAATGCATGTACAATCCTACACTGTGCATCAGTACTCTATATTGGTGCCTCTCCGATGCAAGAGAAAGACAGTCTGCAGAAGACTTACACTCACTCTAAATGTTGTAGCATGCCCATTGTAAAGATCTTGGCTACACCAAGATTCAAGGTACAGCCAATATCTGCAAGAGCCCGTGATACACCTCCCTAAACAACGTAATTGTCTCACCAGGGGAGACCTACTACTTAGATGATGTAATATTCCATTAATAAAGAGTAGCACACCTCAGGATTTACACAGTTAATTATTGGCTTTCTCTAGGGGCTGTACACATAGCTTTGTTTTTGACATAGACCTTTTGGTGTCTTACAGCATCCGTACCCTTCAGAAGAACAGAAAAAACAGTTGGCACAGGACACGGGTCTCACTATACTTCAAGTGAACAATTGGTAAGTAATTTGGCTCATTGTTTTCATGCAGTCACTCCTACAGCTAATGAGTTGCATTAATATGACGTGCCTTGTAATTCCCTACATTCCCCTGCTACCTTACTGATGGAGAAGTGGTATTGCCCATGGAAAGTTTCCACTCCTAGAAATCTCAATACTTCTATGCAACATCAGTACATTTTAGATGCATTCCTCTTGAACATACACCATTCGTCCTCTGCTCTCCAATGTTATATACAACCCAGCAATGTAAATGCACTGTGGGTTGTGATAGTCTAGGAGTGTGCTTCAGCAATGACGCTTCTCACTGGAGGATTTACAGGTGCAAAGAAGCACTCCTGTCCTTCTGCATCTGCAGGGTAATGCATATAATTATATTCGGTGGGGGGGGGGGCATTTCCAACATGAGGTACAGGAGAGGGCAGGAGAAAGTTCATGGAGGTGGGGACTGGAGCGCTCACAAAGTAGCTGGCCACAGCAAATCTTGTATCCATTTTAGTAAGCATTCATAAACCCATCTTCTGGCTTGCTACACACACCATGAGTAAGGGTTGGTGGGTTGCTATCATTCTGATCCATAATTGTGCACTATAATTTTAGCTAAAAGCCCTGCTTGCGTAACACATTCAAAAGGTAGTCCAGTTCAGTGGCTTATGTGGCATGCATGCTTGTTAACTCCTTGCTGAGTCCTGTCTTAAGCTGCTAAGTATTTGTTGACAGACATGATGCATTAAAACATTCTGTTGCAATTGCTCAATCATGCAGCCCCGCTCTGTAAATGTTGATTTATTGTCCTTGCGTTGCTCACTAAAATCAGGTTTCACTTCCTCCACACACTTTTGTATCTAAGTGGGTTGGCAATATGATATTTTACGTGATGCAGTGTGTCTAATTAATTGCCCCATATATCCAGAACAGTGTTTATGATTAGACATTCTATATGCCTTGAGGTAAAACCCAGAAAATGGTGAATGCAGGCGAGCTTCCCACCTGCTGGGCGCAGATCAGGGCAGTGCGAGATTGTAGAAAAAAAGTACGCTTCCCCAGTTCAGTAAGTGTCAGAGATTTATATTACGCAGAGTCTGATTACAGAACCTAATCCATTTCAGGGAATACATTTGGCCCTGGTGTCCACTGCTCTTACATTAGCAAGCTCTGCTCGGTTATAGAGACCAAGAGCCTAGGGGAGATATGTCAGACACATTAAACCCTATTACAGAATGTTGTATTTCTGTCAATATAATCTCATGTATTCTTCCATTTAATACCTTGGAGATAGCAACTCCTTACAATATATTTGCCTCTGGCGGATTAATTTACAAAGTGCACTATCTGCGCGAGACAGACGGACTCGTGCACGCAGCTTGTTAAGGTTATCACTTTCTGTGACCTCACAGCAGGCAGCCCTGCATGATCCATTTTTTACAACCGTATAGAATGAATTTGGAACACTCAGCATTTTTTATGTTTATGGCTAGGTTCCTCTCTGCAAACTGTGTTTGTAAATACTTAAATCGGTTCCCTGATTTTGTAAGACGCTTGCAAATATAAACGTTGGCCAAATTGCAGCTCAGGCATATTTACCATTGTAAATAAAGAGTTGATTCCACAGTACAGTGTTTGCATAAAGTAAGAGTTATCTGTTCGGCAGTGTCCCTGCAGCCCTTTCCTTCCTTTAGGCTTTCGGTTTTTAGCTGCAGAGTAATCATGTTTGTTACATGATATAGCAAAATTTCTCTGCAACTTGTTTTACTTGATAATCTGTTTTTTATGGCAGCGCCTCTTTCGAACACTCACAGATGGACATACACCCCCTCACGCACACACTCATTCTCAATAACCAGCGCCCCTCCTCTCATCTGGCTTTTGAGTCAAATCAAAGCTAAGCCCCATGTGACTGGATGACACACTTGCACTCTAAGATCCTCTCTCTCCCTCAGCTGGCTTTCCCATCAGAGCACGCCAGGCTGTACATCAAGACATGGCTTGAATCCCGTGGCTTACTCTAAACACATGATACTCGATTGTCGGAGTTCACTGACATTGATAGGTTTCCCAGCTGCAAACATGGGGCAGCCCAAAGTGAACTCCTTCAAAACCATCCTCATTCTTTTCCACATGTAGATTTAAGGTGAAAAATATGCTTGGCAGGAGCCTTCTGTGGCCAGGTAAACACGACTGACTTCTATTTGTGTAACATTTCAATACTGCAGGCAATTAATTAATTGGCTATTCTCATCAGCCTCTACAAATATCATATTCATAGCATCCCACCCTTACAGGTCTATTGAAAATTGAACCTGAAGGACTCACCAGGCCCTCACATGTTGGCATGGTTTTGAGGAGAGTTCAATCTGTTGTGTATGACGACCATTTTTCCCGCAGTTTAAGTTATAAAGCGCTCCATTCATGTTTTTTTAAGTACATGCCAGTGCTAACATGTATGTAATTGAAAAGTGCTTTTTCAGTGAGTTTACCACTCTTCGGTAATGGGGGTTCAGGCACCAAGTCCATTCTAAGCAGGGCCTGGTGGCTTTGTGGACAACATCCACTCCAGGGATCTGTGGTGGGTCCCAAGTCTACAGACAAGTCGTGGTGGGTCCACTAAATCTTTCATTCTCCCGAGGTCGATAAAATTAGTTTTTTTGAGTTAACAATAAGTATCTATTATTCAAGGCCAAGATGCCCACAAGTGAATGTGTGCTTTACAAAATACACCTTATTCCATTATTTTCTTTTTCCATGTGTAGTCTTTCTTCGCACTTTAAGGCTTAGCAAGGTCAATTTCAACAAACGAGGATCAAGGAGACATAACAGAGTCTGCCATCCATCCATTTGCATATTTTACACACCCATTGTTCTGTATAGCCAGTGCTAATGGGGCTTCACGTATTTAAATCTGCACACAACTTTGTCAGAGGAGGGAGATGGGGCTTAGGGAAATTGTGATACAGCCTGTATCACCCTACTTCATCGAGTAGAGAAGCATGGCTTGGGAAGCAGGTTGCCTGATTCTAGAACTAACAAATGGTCCTCCCCTTCCTTCATACAGCACCAGAGTGTTGCCCGATAGAATTGACTTTCTATTGCACGTGATTTGGAATAGAATTGAGATTTCGACAGTTTATTGTTCAGACAGCACCTGATGATTGTGCCAATAGCTACCCAATGATCTTTGATTCCATTACTATTAAGAAAAGGACATCAGTGCTTGGTTTAACAAATGTATTGACTGGCTAGAACCAGGCCCTTCTCCTGCCCTTGCTACCCATCTGTAAACAGACTTGTCAGTCATTTCTGCCAGTTTTATGGGCATTGGAGGGATTCACAGATTACTAGAAGTTGCTTGCAAGTGTAGAAGTGAAGGGCTACTTTGAGACCTCTGCAGGATACTTCTCACTGTTTCTGTCGTTGTTAACCTCGCTAATGTTGTTTAATCTGATATTTCTGTGTTTTGCCCGGTGAATCAGTGACGTGTTGTGCCTTATTCCACCATCTAATGGCCTAGTGGCTTGGCCCGGAATAGTCTCTCCCTCTTTCATCACCACCCGCCCCCTTTCCCCCCTCCCCGACGACCATTTTGGGTGCGTTCTTCTGATTGATTTAGTGTTCATAACACTATCCCTACCTAGGTGTCCTGTTTACCGGTATACTGCAAAACTGTTTGATCGAGTACAGCCGAACATCAATGTTCATCTTACCTATGCAACTTTCAGGGCCGGCTTTAACACTGGTGGCGCCCTGTGCGACAATGTTTGTTGGCGCCCCCCCCAATGACCACCTCTGCCACCGATTCCCTCACCACCGTCTTTTAACAGTGCCCCTCAAGTCTCCAGAACCACTGTCTCTCGGATTCATTTAGTTTTATAGCACCACTCATACCAGTGTAAGGTGTCAGAGCACTTTACATCACACACACATTGCACAGAGACAATCATAGGTGTGTAAATCAGTGTACAGGAAATGTTACATCAGACAGGACTACAAGGTGTAGTGTAGGAGTAACATGTCATCGATACTGGTAGGCAATATAGTTTAAGAGTCTGTATTCTGGAAAAGCACAAATTCAGAATTTAAAATGTAACACCATTGTTAGGGGTTCTCTTTAATGACAAGAATTGTTTTCTACCCAAATGAACCCTTTTGGAAAGATTAGGATGATGAAAGACTTGGCAAAAAAAATATAGCTCTAACATAATACTTGCAGTTTGCATGCAGCGCTTTGATGACAGACGAACGACAAGTAACAAAAGGAGCTCTCTTACAGAAGCAGTACCCACTGACCTATTTACATTATATGCACTTCGTTATCTGCATGGTACACGTTCTTAGCAGCAGGTTTTTTAACCCACTGCGCTACCTTTGGATGAGTCAAAACTTCCACTAGACAAACCACCATCTCTTTCCAGGAAGACGATTAATCACCGAAGTTTTGCAGCGTGAATCTTTCTGGATTCACTATGCTGTGCATTATTCCGCGGTCTAGTGGTTGGGTCCGGAATCATAGTCTCTTTTTTTTTTTTTTTTGGTGTAGCCCAGGTGGGTGTCGACGCCCCACCATTTGGTGTCCTCCCGTGACGTCGGCGCGCTTCCTCCGGAAGCTCCCACCCTTGGGCGCCATCTTCAGATTCTTTTTTCCGCCGTTGGGTCTGGATCCTCGTGAGGAGCTCCAGAGTTGGAAGAGGAGAAAAGAAGAAAGAAAAAGCAGAAAGAACCGAGAAAAATTGGAGTTCTTCATCACAAGACAAAGAACATACAACCGGGACGACGAAGTAGGTGAGAAGTAGAGAAAACTTCGACGTCCAACGGAGAATGCGCACACAGGGGCTCCCTGAGCGCGGGAATGGACAAGACACCATTCAAATTTTGCCGTAACTGCCACCACAAGTTCGCGCAGAAGGACCAGCATCCAGCCTGCAACCTCTGCCTACCGATCGACCATCAAAGTACTGACTGCAACGCCTGCTCGGCATTTGCCCCCAAGACCCTCAGGGTGAGGGACAGACAGAGGAGAGCAAACTACAGCATGCAGGGCCAAGGGCCACCTCCATCGCTGCGGGACCTGGGCCTCTCCAGCGGGGAAGAGGACAACATCGCCGAGGGACCAGAGGACTGCACGGTCGTAGAGACCGATAACAAGTCGAGGAAGGAGGTAAGAGAGACGTCGACCCCTAAAACCCCGACAGACTCTCGAAAATCAGAGCCAAAGTCCTCGAAAGGAGCACTGGCGTCGAAGCATTCGACGACCACAGCTGCGTCCACGGACAAACAGCACAGCGGAATCCTTTGATAAGGACTCCCGGTCGGCGAAAGCTCTAGATACACCCAGGTCGTCGAAGCACGGTTCCGAGAAGCCGCACTCGACGCCGAAGGGGAAAGAGCAAAAGGCAACTTCGACGTCAACATCCACGACCTCGAAGAGAACCGCCGAAACTCTCGACGCCGAACAAGCGGCAGAGATGGAGAGGAAGAAAAGAAGGCTTGAGGCCGAAATGACCAGTATCCTCCAAAGGAAGAAGGATTTCGACGAACGGATGAGTAGATACACCATCCCTTCGAAGCCCTCGACGGTTGTCGAAGCAGCAGCCCAGGAGGAGTTCGACGCCACCGATCCGCCGAAAACTCCCGAACCGTCGGAGTAACAGGTCGAAGAGGGCCTGTATTATTACACTGAGGGTGATGACGACCAGCAGACACACTTCGGCTCGACACGGAGGCTCAGGACCTGGATTGGCAGGATCTCGACGCCGAAAACCCAGAAGAGGCCATGGAGACGTATCCGTCGAGGCCTTCGCCGCCGGACGACATTGGAATATACAACATGGTCGTCAGGAACGCTGCAGCAACCTATAGGGTGGAAATGGAGGAAGAAAAGCCCAAGGCCTGTTTTCTCCTGGAGACACTGCTGCCAACACAAACTAGGAGCCAATTCCTTCCTATGCTCCCAAGTGTGCTAGACCAAGGCAGGGAAGCTTTCAAGGAGCCATCTACCTGCAGATCTGTCACCCCCAGGACAGAGAAAAAATACAAGCACTCTTCTAAAGATCCACCATATATCCAGGGATCTGTGCCGGCTGATTCAATCATAACTGCAGCAGCCAGGAAGAGGGCCAACGTTCCCACAAACTCCGGACCGCCTCCAGACAAGGAGAGCAAGAGAATAGACCTCACAGGGAGGAAAATTGAGAGGAATGCGGCAATACATTGGCGCATTGCCAACTCCAATGCCCTTATAAATAGGCATGCCTACCAGCATTGGGAAGAAGTTGGGCAGTTGCTCAAACTGCTCCCGACCGAACACCAGCAAAGAGCGGCGCACCTGGTGGAGGAGGGCAAGAATATGGCCAACACCTGCCTGAAGTCGGCTTTGGACGCAGCAGACACATCGAGCAGGCTGATGATGATCGGGGTAACAGAGAGGAGACATGCCTGGCTGAGGATCTCTGGGTTCAAGCCGGAAGTACAGAACAACATCCTGAACTTGCCCTTCAACGGGGAAAAGCTGTTCGGCACGCCCGTGGACGAGACGCTGACACAGCTCAAAAAAGATAACGAAACTGCAAGGTCCATGGGAGCACTGCAGTTCAGAGGGATGAGAAGGGGCACCCCCTCACGAAGACCAAATGGCAGAGGAGGGAACCAGCCGGGAACATCGCACCAGGCCTTCCAGCAAACATTTCAGGGAAGCAACCAGGCGCAACAGGGTCAGCAGCAACAAGGCTGGCAGAACCAACAGAGGGGCCAGTCCTTCCGAAGCCGACCAAACGGACGAGGCCAAACAAGGAGAGGCGGCCAGCAACCCGCCCCCAAGTGACTCCACACTACAAAACGTGCCCGCACTCACAACATCCCTAGTGGCGCGGCACAACAAAGGACACAAACAACTTTTACAAATCTACAATCATGTGACACCCGTAGGAGGCAGACTAAAACACTTCTTCCAGGAGTGGGAGAAGATAACAACCGACAAATGGATACTCCACATCATACAGTTCGGCTACTGCATAGAACTGGTAAGAAAGCCACCAAACAGGAGGCCAACAAACAAGACACGCTCAGCAGAAGAGCTATCACTACTGTGGCAGGAAGCACAAGAACTCCTCCACAAACAGGCTATAGAAAGGGTACCATAAGGGGAAAAAGGCACGGGAGTGTACTCCAACTACTTCCTCGTACCAAAGGTAGACGAAACGTTAAGGCCCATACTGGACCTGCGGTTCCTAAACAAATACATAAAGACTCAAAAGTTCAAGATGACGTCCTTACAGGAGGTGATACCTCAGATAAGGCACGGGGATTTTATGTCCACAATAGACCTCAAGGATGCCTACCTACACATCCCCATGAACCAAAAACACAAGCATCTACTCAGATTTACCATCAGCAAGACGCACTACCAGTTCACGGCCCTAGCCTTCGGCCTAAAATCCGCGCCACGGGTCTTCACCAAATGCCTAGCTGCCGTAGCATCGCATCTGCGGAGACAGGGAATACATGTATACCCCTACCTAGACGACTGGTTGGTAAAGGCGAACTCCTACAACCAATGCAAACTACATGCTCAACAGGTCACACAAACGCTGACAAAACTAGGCTTCTCCATACACAACCGGAAGTCGTCGCTGGAACCAGAACAAGTAAAGATCTTCCTGGGTGCAAAAATCGACACCATTCAGGGCAGAGTGTTCCCCAGTGAAAAGAGAACCTTCGCACTACTGAAGGAGACTCGCCGTTACCGGAAGGTGCAACGTCTGACAGTGAGGACGGTGAGCAAGCTCATGGGGATGATGGCGTCCTGCATACACCTAGTCCCCAATATTCGACTACACATGAGACCATTCCAGGAATGGCTACAACTGCAGTGGTCACAGGCAACAGGAAGTTGGGAAGATCTAGTGGTTGTAACGCACGCAGTGCAGGAAGAGATAGCAGGGTGGAACAAGGACAACATAACAAGGGGAAACCCATTCACACCACCAACTCCAACAGTGACCATCACAACAGACGCATCCCAAATGGGGTGGGGAGCGCACATGAACCTGCTCAAAGTAAGGGGCTTATGGACACAAACACATGCCATCAAACACATCAACTACCTGGAACTCAAGACCGTGTTCCTTGCTCTAAAAGCGTTCCAGAAACAGCTGTACGGGCAAAGGGTGTTAGTACAAACAGACAACACCACAATGATGTTCTACATCAACAAGCAGGAAGGAACACAGTCAGTGGCGCTGTCAGATCTAGCGCAACAGATATGGAAATGGGCAATTCCATTACAAATAGACCTTCTGGCAATACATCTGCCAGGGAAGGACAATGTGGAAGCGGACAGACTGAGCAGACAGACGTCAGTCACACGAGTGGGAGCTCAACCCGCAGGAGACGCAATCACTATTCAAGAAGTGGGGGACCCCACAACTGGACCTGTTTGCAACACACCAGAATGCAAAATGCCAGGACATCAATCCCAGGGAAATGCCCTATGGATGAGCTGGTCAAAGACATTTGCCTACGCTTTTCCACCGATACCGCTGATACACAAGGTGCTCAGCAAGTGCAGAGCAAGCAACATGACGCTAATTCTAGTAGCACCGCAGTGGGCCAGGCAGTCCTGGTTCTCACAGATCGTGGAAATGGCACAGGGACCGCCACACAAGTTCCCAAAAAGAAGAGACCTGCTCTCGATGCAAAACGGAAGGGTACTCCATCCAGAACCGGAGAGCCTCAGCCTAGCAGCAGGGCTCCTGAAGACCTAGAGTTCACCCACCTCAAGCTTCCGCAAAGCACGCTGGCAGTACTGCGGGAAGCGAGGAGGCCCACCACACGGAAATGCTATGCAGCAAAATGGAAGAGATTCACTGAATGGTGCATCAAGGAAAAGCTCCACAGTAGAATCACCAGGGAATCATCAGTGCTAAAATACTTAACATACTTACTAAAGAGTAACCTGAGCTGCACATTGCTAAGGGTGCACCCTGCAGCAATAGTAGCCTATACAAGAGGAGAAACAGGGAAAAGCTTCTTTACATCTCAAGTGGTAAAAAGATTCCTAGAGGGAGCCAAGAGAATAGCCCCGCCAAAGAGGATGCCGCCGCCGGCATGGAACCTCAATGTGGTTCTAACACAGCTTATGAAAGCACCGTTCGAACCCATTCACAAGGCCTCGCTTCATATGCTCACAATAAAGACGGCCTTTCTGGTAGCGATTACCTCGCTACGTAGGGTGAGCGAATTGCAGGCACTGACACTACAAGAACCCTACATTCAAATTCACAATGACAGGGTGGTTATGAGAACGGACCCACACTTCATGCCAAAGGTGGTGTCCAAGTTCCATATAAGCCAAACAATACAAATTCCCAGTTTCTTCCAAAAACCATCCACCAGCGCAGAAAGGGCGCTGCACACTCTAGATGCCAGAAGAGCAGTAATGCACTACATTGAAAGGACTAAGGATTGTAGAAAGACAAAGCAATTCTTTGTGTCCTTCGCAAGCAGTTTCCTGGGCAGACCAGTGACTAAGAATACCATCGCACGATGGATCGCACAGACAATTCAATACTGCCACAAACAGGCAGGCCAAGAGCTACAAGGAGCAGCTCAGGCTCACTCAACCAGGAAAAAGGGAGCAACAATCGCCTTCCTGGCAAACACACCTATCCAAGACATTTGCCTGGCGGCAACATGGGCTTCAGTGCACACGTTCACTAAGCACTACTGTGTGGATATACAGATGAACAAAGAAGCACAAGTAGGTCAAAAGGTGCTTCAACATATATTCAACAACCAATGCTCATCTTCCACCCAGCCGTCACAAACATAGCAAACCGCTACAAAGTCTATGCACAGCATAGTGAATCCAGAAAGATTCACGCTGCAAAACGAATAGTTTCTTACCTGTCGGTGTAGTTTTGCAGCTTGAAGGCTTTCTGGATTCACTAGCGAACCCACCCGCCTCCGCCAGAAAGATGAGACAGGAGGAAGATGGGACTAACAAGAGAGAAAACACCTTCAAAGGTAAAAGGATAAACAAGACAAACACAAGACAAGAAAAAAAGAATCCGAAGATGGCGCCCAAGGGGTGGGAGCTTCCGGAGGAAGCGCGCCGACGTCACGGGAGGACACCAAATGGTGGAGCGTCGACGCCCACCTGGGCTACACCAAAAAAAAAAGAGAAAAGAGACTACGATTCCGGACCCAACCACTAGACCGCGGAATAATGCACAGCATAGTGAATCCAGAAAGTCTTCAAGCTGCAAAACTACACCGACAGGTAAGAAACTATTCGTTATCTTGGCATTTTAAATGATGCCTCAAAATTGCTGGAGGCCAGGAACACGGCAGCAGGTGCTTTTAAAATTTTAATATACTTGCCAAATTGACGCCCCCACCCCAAGTCAGCGCCCGGTGTGGTGGCACCGATCGGACCGCCCTAGAGACGGCCCTGGCAACTTTTATGCTTATTTCGAGATAATTAAACTCTTGTTGCCGCTGATTCTTTTGTGTGATTGTTAACAGAATCTGAATCACTTCCTGTGGCTTCGAACATGCACTTTTCGAGTTTGGCTACCATATTTGGTGTGTGCCTTTAATTTTTAGTGCGCATGTGCAGCAATGACACATTACACAAGCCGACCTGTGACAGCACGCTCCAAGGGATGGCTTGTTGGTAAGGTACTTGCAGTTTCTTAAGCATGCCCAACCTGGGATGGCATAAAAAACAGTTTTCAGTGCTGGAGTTTTTACAGAATATTCCTTCTTTTGATCCATTCTGCCCCAACAGGAGCGCAACTCTGATGCCAAAGTATTTTTGCTCGAGGGAACAGCTAAGAAATCATATTTCATTTGTTTTTCTTTTCTTCAATGAGCTTTCATTGAGCAACAACTTTCCCAAAACCGTCCATTCTCTCTTAAGATCCTTCCAAATTTGTTAACACACATGAACATTTTTGTATTATTAATGACGAGCCACTGTAAATCACTGTTGCAGAGATTAAATATAATGCTGAAGGGCAGCCTGGGTGCAGATCAGTCATAAATTATTGGCAGCGACACAGCATGTGGGAATACATGAAATGTGTATAAAAAAATGAAGCTCATGTGCAGTTGCCTGGTAGTTAGTTACCCCTGACTGGGAATGTTCGGCTCCCGGAGTAGGACAACAATGGTTGCGCCGAAGCAGCAGTTAGGGAAATGATGCTTCAGTTTGCATACTGTACGCACTTTTGAGTCATTCCCTCGGTATGTCACGTGACTCATTTGGAGGAGATTCCTCACTTGGCGCTTGTGCTTATATTTGACATGCTTGCTATTCCTGCACAGTGGTCTCGAGTGAAGTTAGTGTGGCAATGAAAACAGGCTATCAAGAAATGCAGCTGCAGCCGGGCAACAGTTTTTTGCCTTTGGTTGGTTGCAGTTTCCGCTGGAGAACTATTTTTCATGAAAATGTCCTGCTGCAGAAACAACATCTCTTTCTTGTCCATCGATACTCATTCAGAAAAGATTCTGAAAGCCAGTGTTTCACCAGGTGCCATGGGCTTTGTATCAAACGTATGTGCTTTGTTTGTCACGCAAGTTTTATGTCTGGTGCACAGGCAGGCTGGCCTGTTGGAATGCCAACAGAGAATTTCCAGCAGGATTGCAATAGTTGGTGAAAAGCCAGGCATACTGGTGCAGATTTAGATCCCTTTCAAACAAAGCCTAAAATGTATTACTCTTCCCCAGCCCAACAGAACTTGTAGAGCTATGGTCTCCTGTGCTTTCAGACCCCCTCCCCACAGCCCTTTTTGTCCAATTTTTATGTTAATATTTTTTACTTTTTTTTTCTTATTAATTTGGTTTGTACATGTTTTTGACACATTTTATTTTAAGTTGGGCTGCATTGTATATACATCATTGTTGGTATTTTATGAGATTGTCTTCAGCCGAGGTAATAATAGATTGTTGTTGGATTTGGTAATGGGGGATGAAGCTCAAATGTTGTGTACTGTGAGGACTATGATTTGATTGTCAGAACCCGATGACCATTTCTGTTTTTAAAAGGATTAAAACAACTTACGTTTAATGACCTTTCAGCTGTTATTAGCTTCTTACGGGTCATATTCTGGCCCTGTTCAGCTGAGATTTCGCTCCCTTTCCCCATAGAGAATAAAAGGAAACAGCTGTTCAGCAGCTGCAGAAGGGGGTGTTCAACAAGTCCCTGTGTGTGTTTACTGTGGAGTAGCTGTTTTGCAAGGCAGTTTCTTTTCGTAAAAGTGCTGTATGAACTTTCCGTGTCTTGAGAATCTGTGCACAGTTTGCTTAGAGCAGCCATACAAAGTGCATCTCAACTTAGAATTCTGAAAGCAGTTTGGGAGGAGAAACCACAGGTAACATTGTCGTCGAGCTACATGTAATGACTGCTGCCCTGTGTTATTATTTTTCCAACTGGTGATTTACTTAAGTGTGTGGAAATTTAAAAGTGAGCTTACACACAGGCTGTGGTAAGAGATCGGGAAAGCCTAACCTTTGTCTAATTGAGCTTGCATGATTAATAACTGCTGTATGAATTCAAGTGACGGACTTATTAATATATATACTCACTTACTGTCTTCCTTATCTGAGCCAGCAATGCATTGATTTCCCACCATGCACCAACAGTTTTGGGCATACCACATCCAGATTTCATTTAGTGAATTCTCTTAAAATGCGGTCTTCAAAGCAGCTACGTGGGATTTATTTGTTTGCAGAATTTCATTTCAGAGAGAAGGCACAGTAATTTCGAATTTAATTTAGGCAGCATTCCCTCAACTCCACATATACTATATAAGGATCAAAGTGCATTAGTACACCGTTATATAAAATACATGTTAACCAATCGATCATTTATCCAGAATTGAATTGACTTACCTACAGTACCAAGATTGCATATGTTTCTGTACACGGGTTAGTGATATTTTTATTTCATTGCTAAGTTATGGCTGAAAATACCAAACTCCAGCTAGGGTAAAAGAACTGTTTGTACAGAAGATCTCACACTGCTGCTCGAAAGAAGCCATAGCTATGAACGAGGGAGATTGTGTGCCAGGGTGACTCCGTTTTCCCGGAGGCCAAACAGATCACGAGAGGAGGAGGAGGGGCCAAGACCCCACAGCAAGTCGATGGGTTTATGCATGTGGGCAGCTCCTACCAATATTTGCTGTTCGGGGTTTATAGGTAGGGGAAACAAGTACTTCCTCCTGCATGCATTACAACTGTGAAAAGTAGACAATACTCGTGATCTGGAATAATCTCACGTTAAAAAAAATGCACAATTCAATAAATGTTTCAGCAGTATAGTGAAGCTTAGTATATTGTAAGATGTAGTCCTTACAATAAACACCTGAAAGCAGGAAATTGTGTCCTTTCCTCTAGATAGCTGTTGCCACAAAATAATACTGTCTACTTAAATAGTTCCTATTGGTCCCTAAGGGTGAGTCACTGGACTCCAACAGTGTCTTTCAATAGAATATCTCATCTTCATCATCAAGATGCATTTATTTGACGAATCCTTAGATCAAAAAGAATAAGATCAAGTTATGACGTTTTCATTAACTTCTAAAAAAAGTTGTTAAAGTTGCATTCTATACTCAGGTACTTAAATGCGAAAATTCTCATTCAAGTGATATAATTGAACATGACGTGAAGAAATTATTCAACTAAGTGTCTAAAGTCTGGCATTTGAGAGCGTCGATCCATCTAGTTGTCCCTCCCATCTATTGCTCTTAGTGAGGCGAGGGGTCCCCACAAAGCGGAGCCCACTAAGTCGATAGCCCACTGCAAATAAACACATCAGAATGAGTATGTCAGAGGGGACACTCTGCGGGGTTGCCTGTGAAAGGCAAGCATGCCTACCCCACTTTTCAATTAAGCAGACATTTATTCATATGAAAAGTGAACAAGCATTGACAAAGGCAATATGTCTGCCTCAGAAAGCCTGTGATTGTTATTGACCTATTTTGTGGCAAATATATGCAATAGAAAAGTTATAAAAACTAAAAATGCTGCTCTATAAAGATATTTTGCATATGTTTGTAAAAAAAGTTAAAAATGACACATCCAAAAAAGTAAATAGAAAAACACCAAATGTACACAGAAAGGAAAGCAGAGATTGCCCTATCTACCCTGACACTGAAGTGGAGTACTTTTCAGGCAGATGTGCCCATCAGCACAAGGAAAATGTCTTCACCCACAGTTAAGAGAGACAATCGTTGAAGTGGCCTGACCCATTACCCCATGCCGTATGCTGTGACTTTTGGAAGCCAAGTGTTAATGACACTTGAATAGACCAGTGAATGAAGAGGACCCTTTGAAATTCCTTGTATATGTATTTTTTACTATGATTTTTTAAACGTTAGGCTACTGAGAAAGGTAAATGTGTCTCTAAGCCAGACCTAAAAGTGTAGCATATTCATTTTAGAAGTGTCATTCTTACCGTGTGAAATGCTCACATTGCTATACTTGCCATTCCAAGAGACCAATACGATGTTTGTTATAACTCACTTTTAATAGTTATGTGTTGTTTTTGTTTCAAGGGACATAAAAGTTTGCTTTCACAAAACTTCATTTTGCGCTTTTTTATTGATGGTATTGGATAAGTATGACAGTGCCTTATTGGGTACAGATGTACATGCTTGATATGTTCATACTAAAAATATTTGACTCTGAAAGTATGATCATTCAATATAATAAAAAGATTATAGATGGTACAGTGAATAATGGGGCTATTTCTCATCGAGGGATTCTGAGTGACATGATATAGAAAATGAAAAATCACTCAGAATCCAGAGGTGAAAAACATCTGTTATTCACTTTTTCCCCATCTATAATTTATGTTATAGATGACCCCCAAAATCATCTGCCCCGCTTTCAGTTGCTACATGGCCGCGCCTCTCTGCCCTAAATCTAAAAAGATATAACTGGCTTCCTGCCACCTACCCCCCCCACCATCTGTGTCTCCCTTCCCTCCCCCCACCTGAAGCTGCACTCTTTGCTCTTTAGGAAAGCACAGAGCCAGAGCTATACTGTCAGACACTCTGAGAGTTGTGTCAGAGAAGCTTGTAATTCCTTTATGACATAGAAATGGTGGGAAACAACGTTTGTTTCCCTCTGTTTGCTACTTCATAGTATTGAACAACCAGATTTAGAATCTGGTATTCATCATAGTAGCGCTACTAGAGACCCTTTCATAACAAGAGGATTCATGCATTCCCATTGGTGGTTTGTTCATTTTAAAGGCCAGGCAGATTTTAAAAAGTTTGGACCTTCTGAACTGCCTCACGCCATGTTGTTTTCCTTTACTTTTTGTGATGTTGCATCTACTGCTACCGATTAAACATAAACTCATCATAACCCAATCTCAGGGTACATTATACATAGTGTTACTGCCTCCAACATGGCCCTGCTGCCAAGGAAAGAGCCAATTAAGAGGATCTTTCGCTTCAAGGAACAAATGATTTTGTGTTTTAAGTGACCCATAGGCCCACTGAAAAACCTTCATTTAACCTAATGCATTCTAGGAGCTGGAGCCTTGATTCAGGTTTCTACTATGGTTATAAAAGGAAAACCCATTACTATAAAGTGCAGTTTTCAGCGCTAGATGACCCCTGTAACTAACTATATATTCAACATTGTTTGTACAACACCTGCAGCATAAGACTCATCAAAGAAATTCGCTAGTTGATACTTGAATTGTCTGTCTGGGACTTCTTATTACCTATATATTTAGCTGGATATCTTATATTCTTTAGCACTAACTACAGTTAACATAACGTATTTTGTATGCAAATGTTCAACTCAAAGTGTATCTTGACACTGAATAACAAATGCTTATTGTTCCCCAACTCAGTACTCTTTTAATTGATCTCAGAAGTATTTTAAGTTTGAGTGGATCCACCAGGATTCAAATCTGTGAGCATGAGATCAAGCACAGACTCTAACAGTGAAAGCATTAGTCCTCTGAGACACAAGACCTGGCCGGTTGTCTCTCAGTAACACGGGAAGAGTATGCACGGTATCAAACATTCCAGTATGTAGTTGCAACTGAAACACATACTTACCTCATCAGTCTAAAATCAGTCCGAATACACAGGGTTTCATGTAGAACTCCGACCTCATATTCCTCTGTATTCTAATCATACCCATAAGGACAGTGTTTGAAAAAGCCAAATACTGCATTTGTCTAAAGGACCCAATTCAGACATGACACAGCAGCAGACGTAAAAAAACAGATGCTGAAAGGAGTGCAAGTTAGAAAAAGTAATTCAAGACTGGCTCACATGTTTATTACTCCGAATAAACCATAATGTGGGACAGTAGATTCTCTTGATGAGAAGATAAACATTGGAGGTAAGAAATAACGTAGCCACTTATTTCGAGTGCATCTGTTTTTAATGTGTAGCTCACTTAGAGTTATCTTTTTTTAATACAAAGAGTACATGAGCGTGAAGGCATTTGATGTTTACCTGGTTTTGATGTGATTAGCAAGTCTTATTAACTTTCCGTCTAAAGCAAGCTAGGGTAAGAAGGCAGAGTAATCTTTAGTGTACAGTCTTTTAGTCTGCGGACATATTGTGATGGGCACTGCTGTTTCAAAAGCCTAGAGCCAAAAGAGAAAATAAGCTACTGATGGACATTGATCAGATAGGGTAAGCTTACAGATTGTCTTAGACATAATGATCTGGCCCACAAAGTCCAGAAATGATGGTGCAAACCTGAGCAGAGAGAGCAGCTTTGAGTTTAGAATCCATCAGCTAGCACCTTTGTAATTATGCTTCATTGTTTTAGAAAACAGGATACGAAACATTCAATAAATGTTTTACAAAATCTGTAAGAGCTATCCCTTTCTCAGACGTCATTATAAATGTGGTATGCTATTGCACAAAATTTGCAACCAGTGGAGCACTATTTCTATAAGTGATAATTAGGCCAACATATTAATGCCAGCTGAATACTTTTGTTAATGATATTCTGACACACCTCAGGGAATTTCTATAACTACACCTGGTTTTGACAAAGAACAGTACCAGTGTACTCAGTTCGCCTCATCTGTGGGAGCAGGAAAGTATTCCATGGGCAATATATTTTTTAGATTTGTCAAGGAAATGTCTCCGCGCCTTCAGTCACCTCCCCTTGTGGTCAACACCTGCACCCCAGCAACACCCTCCTGGTGCTTCCCCAGTTTCGGATCTCCGGATTCAGCCAGAAGACTGTTGGTTAATCACTGCATCGTATTGCTAAACAAGTGTTCCTGTTCCTAAAAAAACAGCATATCCACACCAAGACATATCTGAAACAAACATTGCCGTTGTGCGTGCAGTGACGAAATATTCCACTAGACTAGGTGTCACTATCAGAGTAAATGCTGTTTTTGTCACTGGACTGGACACCGACATCAAATTATTTCTTTACCGGCCTTGTTAGATAATATCATTCATAACACATCGAGCTGAGTCAGGAATCCTTGTAGACTACTGTAAATATTATGCCTTGGCTATCACTGCATATCGTAATAGGCCTGGAGACATTCTACACCTGACCAAGGAAGCAGTTATGACACACTTTCTGTGATGTCTTCATTTACATCTGCTAGAGATTTTCTTCCTCATTGGGTCTTTTGTAAGTCCTTGCCTCTTTAATGCACAAACCATTTGAACTGATGTCATCTTGTGATAGTGTTCTGCTGTCGAAGCATAACATACTGAGGGCTTGATTGCGAGTTTGGCGGTGTGGGCCGTCATACCACCGTCACGCTCCCACACCTTATAACTGCACCACCGCGGGACTGCCAGTGGACGTTTCCTTTTCAGTCCATGCCATGCAGGAACAAGGGTGCATGCACACAGGAGGGCACATCATGTGCCCCACTGCATGCACCTCTATGTACAGGAGCAACAGGGAGCCCCGTAGGGCCCCCTTTGTTTCCACACTGCCAGCCTTTTCATGGCGGGCTCACCGCCATGAAAAGGCTGGCATTGGGGAAACTCGTAAAACGCATGGCGGTGCCGCATCAGCACCACCATGCATATTGCTTCCCCAGACCACCGCGCCACTGGCAGGGATCATGGATCCATCACGGTTGTGGCAGTCCCAAATCACTCTAACTGCCGTACTCGTAATATGGCGGTCAGACCACTGGTGCGGTGGTACCCGACCACCACCGCACCTTCACCACGTGTTCCTCGGTCCTCGTAATCAGGCCCTGAGTCATTATTACTTCAGCCAGACGGATTGGTGCATATTCAATGCCAACAAGACAAGAGGGTTTCCCCTTTCTCAAGACCGTTCACACTAATCAAACCAGTTATAAGGAATCATAATTGTCTTTCCAGAGGTATATACCCATTGCAGAAATGTGTTTGGCACCTCATTGGCTGCCCCAAGCCCATTTTGTAAGTATTAATCACAAACAATTTTTCTGCAAAGATGCTGCTTTCGACCGGGATACGTTGCATAACTTATTTACCTGAAACCTGGACTTGCATTTGGTGTCTTGCTTCCAACTTTTATGGGGCTATGGAATCATCTCCCAATTACTGAAGAAGAAGGAAGAGAATGACAACAGCATTCAAGAGTGCTGTTCTCCCTCCATCACAATACCCACCCAGTTATCCTTTTGTTAATCATATGATTGGTTCCTACCATATTCGGTAGAATAAATATGTGGAACTTGCCTAAGAAGTTTGGTGATGCATGGGTAGTGGGATGTGTCAAGGAAAGACATGCTCACACTGAGGTTCATTGCAATCATTCAAAGGACACCATGTGTTGGAGACCCATTTTCAAATCCTGCTTGTGCGGCAGACAATCCTGACCAAGTTGGCAGGAGAGAGAGCAAGAACTAAAATTCGTGGCATTGCCAATAAGGTAGTTTTCCATTTTCCATGTTCAGAAAAAAATCATAAGACTTGTTCACAAAATCTGACACTCAACAAGTCAGTGGATGAGCCACCTCAATATACAAAATGTTTTGTGCATTTCAGTTTGAGGAACACAAATGTATAGTTTGGTGGCTGAAAAAATCCTTTGCCATCTTTGTGTGAACAAAATCCTCTTATCTCTGAGGAACATCAGCCAGCACAGAATATTTTAGATAGTAACTGTAGCAATCCCACCTTCTTGCTGGGAGCTGTTTTGGTGCACATTGCATTAGCCTTGCCACAGCAGCTTGGTAGGTCTGTCAACTCTTGAGTTTTTTCAAAGAACAGATCATCAAAGAGGAAGTATGTTATTTTTCAAAAAAAGACAAAACTAATGCCCCAACAAGACAATTCTGGATTTTTCGGTAAATGAGGTAGCCCCTCCGATGTCATTTCCATTGGTGTAATGTCTTTGCAGCACTCTTCCTAATAGTGGAGCCACGGTGACTGTACCATCAGGATAACTGTGATCTTTAAGGTATAAGTGAGTCAGAGAACCCATAGTTATGGATTTTGGGACACCCGCCAACCTTGAATGGATATCCCATTACTGCCCATGTATAAAATAGGCCATTAGTGCCAGTAATGTCTGTTAACTGAGTGTCAAAAACACAACCAGTCCCATGTTTCATGGGATATGGGGAAAGTGTTTTTCCACATCAAAATATGTTTTCCAGGTGCAAAAAAAAAAGTTGAACAATTCACAGTCCTGCCACTCTTAGTCCTGTATATTTTTCACCAATCTGAACAATCGTATGCATGGAAATCGATGACTTGAAAAGAACTCCATGCTTACTCTGGTATTTGGACAAAATATTGAGTTGTAAATATCGGGAGACAGAAATATCGAGAGAAAAATATTTTGATGCAAAAATATAGTGGTGCAGAAATATCATTGTCAAGAATATTGTTTTTTCAGGTAATTAATATTGTTGTTCAAAATATTGTTGTAAATATTTTTTCCAATAATATAGTTGTAAATCATATCATTGTTTGGTAAATTTAATGTGTTTTAGTTTATATATTAATTATATGTGTTGGCATTGTTTGTATAATTGTTATACATTTTTTTTAGATATAGTTTGTAATCTTAGGTGATTTAGGGGGTCATTACGAGTTTGGTGGTCTGAACCGCCAAACCCACCATGGCTGCCCGAACGCCGTATTGCGAGCTTGGCGGTCAGACTACCATAGTACCGCGAATACCGCCAGGGATCACGGATCCCTGATGGTCTTGCAGTGGTCTGAGGCCCGCAATATGGTGGTGGTGCCGCTACGGCACTGCCAAGCATGTTATGAGTTTCCTCACCGCTACAGTTTGCATGGCGTTGAGCCCGCCATGAAAAGTGTGGTGGTGGGGAAACTAAGGGGGCCCTAAGGGGCCTCTGTTGCCTCTGATCCAGGGAATGCATGCAGGGGGGCACATGGTGTGCCCCCAGCCAGTATGCACCCACTGTTCCAGCAAGGCATGACTTCATAGTCCATGCCATGCTGGAATGCGTTGTGGCGGTCCCTAGGCGCTGCCTTTCTAAGGCTCACACTCAAGCCTTTGAAAGTTACCACCGTGGGCCAGCCGCCGCAGGTTCGCCTGACCTGTATTCCAATCGGAATACTGCGGACGGCAAGACTATGGGTTTGGTGGACTCCGAGCGATGCGCTGGCGTGGCAGCCCGCTCCAAGACTGCCAAACTCATAATCAGGCCCTTTTAAATGTAATTGTTAATAGCAATTTATAGTGTTGTAGGGTTTGTAGGGGGATAGGATAAGTTGAATAAGTACTAATTAATTATTAATTAATTTAAAAAATTCAAGTAAGTATGTGATAGATATTCATTATGTATATTATGCAGTATTGATTTATTATACTTACATTGTAGGTGCGGGCTTCTGGGTTTTCAGGGTGGGAAGTTAATTAAGTAATAATTAACAAGTAATTAATAATTATTATTATTAAATTGGTTATTAGTTATGTACATTATGTAATATTGATTTATTTTAGTTATATTTTAGTTATGGGTTGCTAGGTTTGTAGGAGTATATGGTGGTAAGTTTGTTAAATAATAAAAAAAATATTATGAATGTAATTATTATTTATTTTAGGTATATTTCAGCTGTGGGCTGCTGGGTTTGTCAGGTTGTAGGGTGGGAAGTTAATTTAGTAATAATTAACAATTAATGATTGATTGTTAAATATTTGTGTAATTGTTTATCAATTATGTAAAATGTGTTATACTTATTTATTTTAATTTTGTTTTATATGTGGGTTGCTAGGTTTGTGGGGTATTCGGTGGGAAGTTAATAAAGTAATAATTAAATAAGCACTATTTTACATTGAAAATTAATTATTACATTGAGTTATGTAAATTGTATAAAAAAAATTAATATGTATTTTATGTTAAGTAATAATGTTTATATTTAGAGTTTTTATTTTTTCTAAATTAATAGGGTTTTTCAAGTATGGAATGTGTTTGAAATGAAGTAGTTTCCCTACTGTTGCTTAGACTGGAGTGGGAATAATAAATCCTACCTCTCCAAAGTCCAACATTTTACTGCCGTTCCACAGACAGAGTGGGAATAGTAAATCTTACTCTTCCAAAGTCCCAACGCTTTCCCTACCATTGCACAGACTGGATGGAGTAAGAATAGTAAATTTGACCCTCTGAAGAACAACACTTCCTCCATTGTTATAGACAATGGAGAGGTAATAGTAAGTTTAACCTGTCCGCAGTCCAATGCTTCCCGTACTGTTGCACAGACTGGAGTGGGAGTAGTAAATCATACCCCTCTGAAGGTCCAAAGCTTTCCCAACTGTTGCACAGACTGGAGTGAGAATAGTAAATTTAACATCTCCAAAGTCCAAGGCTTTCCCTACTGTTGCACAGACTGAAGTGGGAATAGTAAATTTAACTCCTTTGAAGTCCAACATTTTCCCTACTGTTGCACTGTTTGGAGATGAAATAATATATTTAACCCCTCCAAAGTCCTACAGTTTCTCTACTGTTGTGTAAACTGGAGTGGGAAAAGTATATCTATTACTCTCAGACTCCAATACATTTTCTAAAATTGTTTAATATTGTTTTATAAATATTTCTTTATAATTTACATATTATAGTATGTGTTTATATTTTTATTTGTTTTGACATTTTTGTAATGTTTTTGCAAATGTGTTAATTTTTGTTTTTATTTTATTTGTTTGGTAATTTATTTAATGCTTTGAAATTGAATTGTTAATATTTTATCTGTTTTGTGTAAATAAAATGTATATATATATTATGCTTTTTACACACACACACATATATAAGTATTTGTGTTTATATCAGTATATATTTATGTATAGGATTACATTTTAGTGAGATATTTTTTAATGTACATCATATTCATGGTATATATCAAAATGTTTACGTTTTACTACTTTAAACTATATATATTAAGAAACAATATTTTTGTATGTTTTTAACAATATTAGTGTGAAACAATATTCCCCCCCTCCAATATTTTTGACTTACCATTATAAAGATAGGAAATTTATATTTTTGTAAACAATATTTTTGACACAATATTTCTGTTACATGTTATTGTTGATTCTGATATCATGCAAGTGATCCCTTACTCCTGATGTTGTTTGAGAATCCACTAAAATTCAGTAATCTATGCACATTATAAACTACATTTTATGTTGCTTAGATTACTAACTTTTACTAGGTTTCTTTGTGAGTCAGACCCTTTCAAATTACTTAAACATAAACATTAAATCTTTCACAAATTTTTCATAGGCAACTGAACATTCTTAGGACATAAATAAATTCACTATGCGAAATGTACATTTTAGTGTTCTCCCTAAATTTCTCATTATCTGGTGCCACTACAAAAGGGATTGAAAACCCCTTTATTTGCACTCGTAAAAATTGCAGTTTTGATTAATTTACAGTGTGGCACATGCACGAATACATTGTTGTTCAAAAATCTGCAATCCTGCCTTATGAAATACATTTGCAGAAAACTGGCTTAGGCATTATGAAAAATATCTTCATATCGAGGCTTTCCCTTTAAGTAATCTGTATTTTTTTTAGTAACCTCGCTAAAGAAAACATTAATAGTTGTAGTTTCTCGGCAAGCCAGGTTTTAGTCCATTCTTGTCAAATCTTTCTTAAGTGTGTTTACACAGAGCTTGCCTTTCTGGTATGTTATGCTTGCACAGACCTGATCTCAAGCTATTTTGTGTCAACAGTTTCAGAGGCTGGTGTTCAGTAATTAACCACTGAATACTGACGCACCAACAAGCTGAGAGCTGTGCCCTTAGAGACCCCCTCTCTCACTCACTCACAAACTCGCTCCAGGCTTCACCTACATAAAGCCAGCCGCATATCTGAGTGGCTGGGAAGTCAGCTCAACACATTTCAAACGGAGCAAAAATGTTTCTTCCTTGTTGGATGCAGCCATTTTCTTATCTCACAAATGCTTAGGCTTGGGGAAGAGGGGGATGGTGGGTGATTTCCAGTTGCGTGTATTGTGCATTCAGGTCTTAAATAATCGTGTGTGAATGATGTATGGTGTTATCAGCAATAAAGTATAAAAGATTCTAGTGGTTTAAAAATAAATGAATAAATGATAATAGAAAAACACCAACACAGCACACTTCAGTAAAATGTAGGTCATTCAATATGTTCTTTCATTCGTTTTATGCTGTAGTTTCATCTTTTTTATAAACAGGAAAATGGCATTTGAAATCCTCCTTTCTTGATTTACTCAGTTGCCATCCTTTCCCTTGTAGTTTTTTTAAATTTAAGTAAGATCACTGAATAATATTGAAGATGAGAACTCGAGCTTAAAATTGTTACTGCATCTTTATGCTGCATAAAACAATTATGCAGGCTCACACACGGCCCCATTCCTTGATTATGAAGGTCATCTGCTTCATACACCCTCCAAGAGAGGTGTATCAGCTGCCCTGACAGCACCTACTTGAGGGACGCTTTTAGGCAACCATGAGTTAGACCCACCCCTTTAATCCTGGTCTGTACAGGATCACTGTGAGGAATTCAGTCTCATCAGTAGCTAAGTAATACAAAGTTAACCCTTCCTCCCCAGAGATATTTTTAAATATAACCATTCAAAGCTTGTATCTCATGCACAAAGGACTATCTAGCCATATTCATTCATCAAAATGTATCTTCTACAAATGTCCACTAAAATCTGCTTAATGTCAAAATTGCTTAGCACCTTCTTCAGGAATATTTACAACCGTTTCATTGCAAAAGAGTCCAAGACTCTTTAAGAGCATCGAGCCTGCAGGTACTCGGCCTCTGGCTCGAGTTAGTGAAAAAACAGTCTATCAAGGCCACACCTTATTTCAAACCGTATCTCAACATGTAAACAAGGGCCTACTAACAGCAGTGGTTAGTTTTTCCTTCAGGATAGGATCTACAAACTCCTTATTCAAATATCTTAAAATGTGCTATGCTTTCAATTGCAGCATTATTGATGGTATTCCAGTGGTTCCCCATTCCTAGAGGGCCCTCTCATCTCTAGAGTATAAAACAACGGGGCAGCCCACATCAATGCACTACGGCAGTGCTACAAAAGTAACAGGGTCCTGGGGAATCAAAACGGTCTGGCGCACACCGAGGGGAAAAATGTCAGCAAATCAATGGCAATAATATCCCATATGCAATGTTTCCATGCACTAAAAATAACAAATACACCATATAGTCTATGACAAGAGTGAAATGCCCAAGGTTTCTTCACCGGCATTAATTGCACTTTTTATTTATTTATTCAGCAAATCTATTTCGATAACGGGTATAGATGCCTTCACATTGGGAATATGCACCCTCTTACATTCTAGCACTGAATAAATCAGAACAATTTGGGGAAAGATTCCACATGTTAGATCTGCTCACTTTACCCTAGAATCTCCTTGCTCGCAGCTGCTCTCTTTGGTAATTAGCAACTTAAAAAGTCTGAAAGAGGTGAACCACAGGCTTCAATCATGAGTGTAGCCTGCATGACATTTTCATTTAAAAGACATAGATACGAAGAATGGTTACTGAAGATCACCTTCAGATACCGCTATCTAGAGAACACTCACAAATTCATAGGTTTGTTCCATTAGGCAATCTCAAAATCAAGAAAACTATTATAACCTGAGTTTACTGTTTCTCTCCTCATTTGTAGTATTGCACTGTGCTTCTTGGTCACTTCTTCCAACTTAGCTTTGTCAGAGGCCCCAGCCTGCTCTATTGTCGTAGCTACTCCTCCATACGAATGATATAAAACATTCTCTGATTTTATCCAGAAAATAATTGCTTGCTTCTTTGATTTGTGTATCCATCCAGAATGCCCCTCACGACCGATCTTTGTTCTAATTCTCAAATGGATGAATTCATTGTGCAAAACAACCATGCCTGGTGTCATTCCTGAAAATGATAGCACAGAACTTTTAAGACTGTTGAGATCAAATAATGGGACATCATCTAAAGAGGACTTGCAGTATGATGGATTAATGGAAACAATTTGCACAATGAATGTGTTTACTTAAACTCTCACTAGAACAGGTGCAACATTTCTTAATAAAATGTCAGACATTAGCAGCGTTTTAAATTAACAAAATATGTAACAAACATAAATCTTCCAGTACTCAGTGCAAAATAGTTTTTTTTTTTAAGGTGGAATGGGGAAGGGCAAGCGCTATTAGCCCTTTCTTCCCCCATCACAAGGTGACAAGCATGTGATCATAGTGTACTTGCTAATTTTCAAGCCATGCGCAATTGCAAACTAGCAGGTGACTGTTTGCTCCCAGTTTTAGCAAACCAATCCTGATTATTCCCTCAGTTTGTCTACAGCCAATGAGGTAGGGTCTCTGCCTGGCCCATTCCAGGCTTGAGATGACTCGCACAGCATCATCTACTGTAGGTAGGAGTGGAGGGCAGTGCCAGGGCAGTGAGTATCAGATCTTCTCTGTTGCATTCTCTTCAGTGTCTTAACCTCGTGTACAGACTGGAATTGGGAGGCTGGTAGAGTGGAACAGCTATCTCAAAATGCTAAGGATGGTTAAGTAAGCTTATTTGCAACTACGTAAGACTGTTTCTTTCCTCCTAGAGACAGAATTTTCACACTCGCTTGAAATTCCACATGTGCACAGCAACACTACCCAAGACTAAATGTCCTGGGTGCCCTTCCAGTGTTTTTTTGAGCTATAAGGACAAAGGAGATCGACATTACAAAGTCAGGCACCCTGGGCTGAGGGATCTGCTATCCTCAGCCTTTCAATGTAACAGTCATTAAACAGCTCCCTTAGCTGCTATGGCTCCGTCGTGCCCCATATTAGTTGTCTGACTTGGCACCCACCATTTCCTTCCATTGATAAGCACTGCCTAGTCCTCAATTCATGCTTGAATCACCTAGAAAGGGGCACAGTACATATTTCCGAGGTGTAGGGCTCCCTCAGACCAAAGGATATTCTCACCGTCTTTCCAAGCTCTAAACACTTGTTCGACTGCACCATAATTATGTGGTAAAAACCAAATAGCAAAGATGAAAAGAACTTTCATCTGGTTTTCGCATCAGCAGTTTTGCTGGTATACACCGTAGCTGTATCGGGGCTGGTATCACATGGCCCTTTGCACCACGCCCACCCCCTTGTACATTTGACATATATTCCATTAATGTTACAGGAGTAAAACAGAGCCTCAAGGAAAATCTTACTGATTTGTGTGATTGATGATGTTCCTTGTGTTTGAGTGAATTCCAATATTATGTTTCAGAAGTAGGCGGTGAGCAGAGCATGTATGTCCGACTCCTTAGCATTTGCGAATGATGTTTTGCAGTTCTGGGCTGTCTTCGTTTTGGAGGCAGAGGGAGAAAAGTTGCCAAACATGACTTCATAAGTTTCGCCTTGAGACTGAATCAGCTTTGATGAGAGTCCCGAGAACACGATTTCACAGAAAAGGGAGTATAGAAAGCATGAATGGCTAATGACTGGTAGCGTGGGTCATTAGGCTCTGGAACGCATCTCAAGATAAAAAAACTTTTTTAATAAGCGCTGTAAACTTTTCTTAGCACTGATATCTTTTTTCGCGGGATAGATTTTGGCAGTACTGGTGGAAGTTTGTGTTACTCTGAAAAGAAAAAAGTTGATGGTTTAAGTCATTCTTTTGGTAAACCTACTGCTTGCTGTTAGTTTGCATTTGAAAACTCCAGTGCTAGATTGCCATTAGTGTAGCTACCTGGTGAAGAAACTTAATATTTACACAATGCTATACTAAAAAGTACTTGAAATGAACTTTCAATTTATGAGAACTTTGTGGAATAATCCACTCGAACCCAGAAAGTAATGTAAATGATACAATATTTGCACTCGGGCCATTTTACAGGAATGCCATACTCTAATACTGGCAACATATTAAGCCTCCATGCCAGATGATGTAAAATAGGGCAGCAGTATAAATAGAACTATGTTTTTTGCGACCATTGTGGAAAAGATTTAGCAACTCGGAGTGGTGTGAACATTTTTTGAAGAGATGCCTTTTTTGACAAATTAATTTTTTTAAGTGACATTACCTTTGGATAGAATTATCGAAGCCAAACAGTAATTTTTCCTTAAAACATTTTTGCTTACTTATAGTTCCCACTTGTTTCCGGTTCTAGATTCTTAGTTGAAATGATGCAAGAAAGAGCAGCAGGACTGATATTTTACGGTGCTTAGGTCTTGGGCAATTTTTTATGCTTCTTCACACAAAAAATAAGAGGTATTTGTATGGTTTTACTGGCCTTACCTTTATGTTGGTAAAGATGTTCATAGGAATACTGGCAAGAATTGCTTTTTAAACAGGGCCAGGAAAGAGATGAGACTGGAAACAGACAAATGTAAATTGTAAAAAGAGTGCAGGAATTACACAATAGGAATAAGTTGTAAAAAAACAAGAACCTTCTCGAAGGCTAAAAGGGGAGACCAAAAGAATCTATAATGAGAGAGGGAACATGGAGGGCAACCTCTATGATGGAATTGTGGGTGTTCTTTTTCCCTCTTTTCTTAAAATTCCTCTTGTGCAGCCACATTTTTGCTGAGTTCATTATTATCCACAAAATTGCATTGTTAAACAATGGGATGATTGGGAAGGGGAAAAAAAACAAAAATGTGTATTAGCTATTGGCATGCAATTGTAAGTTAAAGTCAACAGACAAAATAGAAATAGACAAATAAATATACTCTATAGAAGTCACTGAACTCAAGCCTTAGGGATGAACCAATCTACCTCTGTTCCAGGAAAGGCCTGAAAATTGAATTTTTCATTTAAACTCCACACCAGCAGGGGGCAGGCGTTGAATAGCATCAGACTGGGCACCCCTCACATCACCAAGTGGATTTTAATGCCTCCTTTTTCAGTATTTCGCCTTCTGTATTCCATCTAGCATTCTGAAGTAACCAGAGGAGGCACATAGCGCTTATTTAACATTTAAAATAAATAAATAAAGATATAAAGTGCAAGCATTGCGCTGTGTGTGACCTCGAATTGGAGTATCAAGGAACAGGGAGCTGCAGTCTGTGAAATTAGTGTACATTTCCAGAACAGTTTGACTGAAATAAATCAAGAAGCAGGCTCAAAACATAAAGATTAGAGAGGAAGGGATAAAAGAAAATGATGAATAATTTTAAGCATAGTGCACCTATAAAACAATGAGAATTTTGGAGTAGGTAGCAAAAATCTGTACCTTGGATTTTGCCAAACTAAACCCAGATTGAAATGAAGTCAGGAGATGAAGAAGGTCAAGGGCAGTGATTTTCTTGAGGAGCCAGGTTAGTGATTGAAGGACATAACAAGATGTGGTAAGAGCAGATGGTAGAAAGACAGGAGAGAGGATGCACGGAAGGTGTCCAGAGGTAGTTTGTGTCTTGAAACTATCACCCCTCTGCGCTTGAACTTTCACTGTGTGTAAGGTCCTTCTAAACCGGCTTTCGACATTAGCTTTAAAGGCCCACTTTGGGAAAATGAATCTTCATAGAAAATGTTAATATATCTTTGGGGTTACTGTTGTAATCTTTTCGCTAGATGTGTGCGCCATTGAAGAAACCTTTGTTTGGCAGCAGAGAAAGTCATATAATATGCACTGTGGATTTTCATGCCTTTTGTACATGTCAAATTATAATACCAACTGGAGGAGAGTTAGAGTCTGGGCAGGTTTAAAATGTATGTTTGCTATCTTAGTGAACCGACTTAATCACGTGTGGCAATCGACCCCCATTGTCAGTCAGTAAGACCATTCCCTTATTATGTGTTAGCGAAACAAGAGCAGACTCGTGAGTCTCCAAATATGTAATTCGCAACATAGTTACTACTGCACAATCCATGTTGTTTGTGACACTCTCTCCAGCTACTCTAGTGTTAAAAGGACTGTATGTAGTATGAGACCCACTGAATATGTGGTTTCCAGGCCCAACAGTTTGGCAAGCCTCCCTGTGACTAGTATACTTTAAAGGAAGCCGGCAAGATTGGTAAATACTACATTTGCACCTTAATTCAGTCTGTTGCCTTGATTGGGGCCAAGCTGGATAATTCCGATCAGTCGGTGCATCTAAGAGCAATGCATTCAGTTAAGTCTTAAAAGTTGTTATGATCAGTCCCTTTCCTGTGAGATTCTTCTGAACCCTTGATTGCAAGCTAGATAGTATGGTCAGCATTGTGTTTCTGCTCTCTAATTTTCCAAATATGAAGAGGTTTTCAAAAAGTCCTAATAAATCTGCAGCTCTGCTATTTGTGAACATGTCATACTCACAAAAAAGCATATCGTTTAAAGCTTTGAGTAATGGGACGTGAAATAGTAATCCCATTGAGTCGCACTGTGTTGGAGCAGGAAGGCCATTAACTGGACTTAACTTTTGTTCTCACCCAGTGGGCTTCTTTGGCTCCATATGGGACCCTGGTTGAAAGGCGACCTGGAGAGGGGATTAGCGTTTCCTAAATAGATAGTACTTTTGGATTCCCTTTAATGCAAAGGACAGCATTCTGATACAAATCGGGGAGGATGGGATAGAAGGGCAAAGGGCATTTCGGAAACAAACAGCTGGACCAGTTTATTTAAGCAGATACAAGGATGGGGAACTGACCTCCATTTGACTTCTGGTGGGAGTGGCAAGAATGTAATTTTATTCCTTTGTCCAGAAGGCAACTGTTCTAGCATCTGAATGTTCCCGAAAGCACTCAAACGCATGTTTATTTTTTAAAGCTACTTTAGTTTAACTGCATGAAAACATTTTGAAATTTTATTATATGTATATATTTAAAAACCACCATACAACACTTTAAAATAAAATCTAAGATAATAGTGTTGTTTCTTAATTTAACTCTTAGAAAATAAAAGTTTACATAAATAAGAATCCCTCACAGAGAAAGCAGAGCATTTTCAACATTTTATGTATGTTCACTGTTTCTATATTCACACTATTTAAAAAGAAGTTTGAACCCTAAGGTTTGGAAAAAAAACTCAACAGATGAAAAGTTCTATTCAGAGAAAGCTATTGAACAATGCCCACTGCACCCCAGCCCGAGAAGGGCAGGGGAAAGTGTTTATTCAGGGACCTCCTGCCTGGGGAGGTATTCAGAGGTCCGCGTGTTGGGGGCCGAGGGGGATAAGGAACATTAACTAAAAGTGAAAGCCAATGGGCCTCGCATTGATGAGAGAGATGTTTATTTGTGTATGACTTCTACCTCGTTTGCTGCTAAAATAACGTGAAGCCCCTGAACTTAATTAAATTAATTTTGAGTCAACCAGGCAACCAAGGTGGTTAACGAAAAATCAGACTTTGTTCTCTGGTTCTGCTGGTGCCTTTTGTTTGTAATATGAGTTCGTAAAACGGCTAAATAGCACACCCGTTTAATATTCCGTTTTCACAGTGAGCGGCAGAAAAGCAAAGCTAAAGTGTGGCTGGACTACTTCGAGCGATACAATAGTGGAGCTCGTTTTGTTGCAGTGGGACAGAGCATGGCATGGCCCACTAACACTACATACACAAACTGTGCCTCGTTATGAGTGGCCGGCAAACAGCCCTGGGGAAATGCCATCACCGCACAGACACTGCAGTGGCCTGGGCGGTTTCTATGCATCATTCTCTGCTTTGCCCTTAGGAATGATTTTTGTTTTAATTATCAATAAAAACCGAAATGCTTTCCGGGATAGTGTAGTGTTGTTCCCAGTTTCTTCAAAGTACTGCCGCTGATCTTTCCTCAAGGAAAAATCCCAGATGCAAGTGCAATTCGCACAGAGGTCCAAATGTTAATTCAGGCGCAAACTTCATTTGTGCCCAAGTTCACAATCACCTCATCAGTAGTTAAAGAATTTCATATAGAACCACTCTATGGTACATGTTGACATAGGATTCATGCGGGTAAATGTTGCAATGCTTAAGATACACTTGAATCTACATAGCAAATACCCCATTTCCACAGAATAACCATTCCTGTTATGTGTATACAGGTGTGATGTAACTAGGTCTCAGTACAAACGAAGCATCACATCATATTGGTTGATACACCATTTGAATTATGATGTGCCTGGTTCAGCACGAGGATAGTGCCAATCAATGTCCAGAGGACAGAAATCCTTGATGAACATGTTTAACTGGTGAAGACAATAATGCCACATAGGTGTAGAAGAGGTTGAGAGCCTAAACTACAATTTACGAATATACATCAAGGAAGGGTGTGTTTTTCAAATGTACAGGGCCTAGTGCACACATTGACCAACTTATTAGGCAGAGCAGTATGGACACACCCTTTGATCTTACCACTCTTCCTTGTGGAAAGCTTCTCAACAGGCTATCCTCATTGCTCAACAACCATCACTGATGAGGGTGGCCCCAGTATCCAGCAGCCCTTCCTAAATCACAACCAGTTCAAGCAAAAGGAACTAAGGGCAACAGCCATTGACACCACAAGCATACACATGCATGCACTCACAAACACATACACAAACTTGCAGTCTGACTAGTGAATGCGCCTGCAGTAGTCATATAAGTGGAGGAGCTAACCGAAAAAAAGTGTCATTGCTTTATTCAAAGTGGTCAACTAACTTTAATTAAGATGCCTAATGATGAAATCCCACGGACATTCGTATGCCTCGCATCTCATCTGCACTGCAAAAATCAACCCAAGAGATAGCAGAAGTAGATTCATTCAGCTGTACATTGCCAGTGTGTGTGACACTCGGAGGTCAGATTTCATGACGACAGTGCCTCAATTCCATATTTGATCTCACTCAGTAAGTAAGCTCCCACTTCTATTAAAATTACGTCAACAACAGCATGCAGGCTTGTATCTGCAATAACGGGTGAGAGTCAGATATGTGAAGAAGAGTCGCGTGAGGTTTAATTTCACAGTTGCTCTTGCCATTGTGTTATAAGCCCATGTGTACATCCTTCTCATTTAGAAATATAGAAAGTGTGCACAATTGTTGCTACTATGCATATGTTATAATTTTTTTTATCGCATAAACAATCTTAACCTTTGTGGTCTCCTGGGACTTGCTTGTTTTGAAGTCGTAGGGGCACCCGCTATTTATGTGCAGTGGGTGTTATGTGTATTTGACCTGTGTACATTTTAAATCCAGAGTTAGTTCATAGGCATGTGGTGACTGCACGTTTGCTGGCCACATTATAAGTGACATTTGTTATCTGTCCTGTTACTTAAGTGATTCCCTCATTTAGCATGTGCTGTTGTTATGGAGTCATCTGTTAGACCTGGAAACATTGCACAGAAAGACAAGACTAAGAGTGCATCAAACATGGTTTCAACAGGAAGGGCCTAATTACGAGTACGGCGGTCCTGAGACTGCCGTACCCGTGGATGGCGGTCCAACTGCTGCCATTGTTGCAGACCTCCTGTCCAATTATGACGGTGACAATGGGACCGCCACAAGACCGCCGCCACCGCCAGGATCCCGCGGCGGAGGGAAAAGCAGATGGGTATCGCAGCGGTGCCAATGCCAGCACTGCCAAGATGATTACAACCTGCCTTTCCACTAAGCATTTCATGGCGGGGACCCCACCATGAAATGCTTGGTGGAAAGGCATGTAAAGGGCCCCCCAACATGGACATGGGGGTGCGTGCATGAGGGGCACATGATATGCCCCCCAAAAGTGCACAGTTGTGTGTGCACTGTGGCATGCACGACATGGTGCATGCCACACCGTGCACAGACATTCTGGAGGCGCTGTCATGGCAGCTGTATGCTTTTTAGGCTCTCCTATGAGCCAAACATTCCCGCCGCTGGGACACTGCTGCACCGCCAACCCGCTGCAAAGCCAACAGCTTGGCGGTCTTCCTGGGACCGCGGCGGTCCTACAGGAAGACTGCCAAAGTCGTAATAAGGCCCTACGTCTATGTCGTTATTCGGTTATCCGAAAATCTGCTGTCATGTCTGTTGTCGTGTTACTAGTTGCGGTGTTAGTAGTGCTGACAATTGTTCCTGTAATATTAAGGATCCAAAGGTACGCTACAGCCCAGGTAGAATGGATATAATATAGTGTCTATCTGTACGAGTGTGATGACTTCTGAAGGGGGAGTGCAGAGCAAACTACCCCTTGATGTCCTTCGAATTGCATCTAAAGTCTGGGAAGTGTATGTCAGGAAGCTTTGGGGAATTCTACCTGCCGCAGTGCATTTGAATGTACTTTGAAAACAATAATGTAGTGCAATCAGTACCAGTGTGTACAGATTGCCCTGTTTTCATGACTATTTGAGTAGCCCTTGGTTTGTAGAGTCTTATTGGTACTTTGCCAGTCCTAGGTGTGTTTTTCCATAACATGCACTCTGAGAGTTTGACTAGCACACATCAGAAAATAAATTCTGCTCATGTGAAAGGCCAGTGCCTACATACATCATTTGCTAATATTTTAAAACATTTTTAAGCATTAGCAACTTCAATTTGAGGAATGTGTGTTTCCATATCTTAGAGGTGCATTTTTAACATAATACACACTCAACAAATTTCACATTTAGAACGTGCAGTATTTCGCACTTCTGGTACATACTGCATTCGGCTTTTTTTGTTGATTATTACCCTCATTTCTAAATCAATTTTTTTTCAATTCAATTAAAACAATTTTAAAAATTATGCATTTTTGTAAACGACATTTAAATCTTTCTTTCACTGAAGACCGTCCTACATCTGGATTTTGTTAGAAGATTTTTTGTTCAAACTGCAAATCCGTGGCATGAATTTGTATACATTGTCAAATGTTTTACTTTCATTTTCAGCCCATTCAGGCATTTTATGAGTTAGAATTAGAAGGGACTTACTCATATTTAAAACCTGGGAAAGCTGCTTTGCGTGTAACTGTGACAATCCATTTTTAGGTCTCGCCTAGCGACGCAGCGCGAAGCGCTGTCGCTAGCGAGACTTATTGTCGTCGACTTGAGTTTGGAAGGGGGACAGGAGATGTGCACTTTCCCAGACAGCCGATGTGCACGCTCACGCCGTCTCTTCTCTGGCGATGTCTTCTTGCGGTCGGACAGCAGATGTGCACGCTCACGGCGTGTCTCGCGCGCTTCCACCGTGCTTTCACTTTCGCGCGCTCAAACAATGCCCCCGCTGCACTCGTGACGGCTCCGTGGGCTGAATACTTTATAGTACCGGGAGGGAAAGGCTGTGGAAGGAGGCACCGGCGAGCATCCGTCCGGGCTGCAACTGATGTCTTCAGTTTCCTTCAGCAGCCTCAAGCAAAACGGACCGTTTGTCCCGAAACCTCAGAATACCGCACCATTTTGGATTGCACGTACGTTTGATGCGAATGTCTGACCGTCCTAATTGCTGTCATTTCTGACCAACTCAAGTGAGATGTAGTATAACCTTTATACTCACGCCCACATGCTGCGGAGACCTACCTGCTTCCCGGGTGCCCTGCCCATTCCAAGTCTTTTACCCCGCCCCCACTCCGCGTTAAGTTTCCAAGTACTATTCAAAACTATAAGGCCACAATCAGCACCTCCTTGTCTTAAGCATGACATCATTTCCGTTGTGTGTAGCGGTGGTGCGCGGTGGCTGGAGGAAGTAACCCTTTAAACTCGGAGCACGGAGGGGTCGTGGAACTTTAAGTATGGCCCCAACCAATGTAGAACTGTGATGTCTCGCCCTTGCTGTGACAGGCTAGTGACTATTCACTGGCTCATGAAACCCCGTGCATTGGGGACCAGCTGAAACAAGGGCCACGAGGGAAAACTCGATATGCAGGATTGGATATCGAGATGAACGGTTCGCCATAGGTGAGGGATGGTGATGCATGGGGTGGGTGCCAGAAGAAGAGAGCTGTCCGTCTGTTGCCAACGATAGAGGGGCATGTGTGCGCTGGGACAGGCATGTGTGAAAGTTTATGAAACTTGTACGTCGGGGTTGGGGGACTAGTTCGGCTCTTGAAAGGCAAGTCACTGAATATTTTTTAAGTATGACAGGGCAATTTTGCACTCCTGATTGCCAGAGTTGTTTTATGTAAAGCTCCGTCTGCCGTTGGTTTTGTTTTAAAAGTGTCTGTTGCGATAGTCTCCAAAAAAAGTTTTCATTATTAATGTAATTATATGTACAGACCTTTAATATTTTTACTCAGGGCTTTAGATGGAATGAAAAAACAGTGTGTGTGTGGAGGGAAGGGTGAGTCTCTCCAGGAGGCATGGCTCTTATAATTAAGGGCGTGGCTTAAAAACTGGTAGGCTAAACATCTGTGCTTAGCCCGACTGTATTTTACTGCTTCTGTCATTGCATCCAGATATATAATACAACAATACACCTACAACAAGCCACAACTATTGACTTTGTCAGTGGTTGTTGGTTGCCTAAGATTAATAAGCAACAACTATGGTTTCGTTTTATAGAACAATGAAAATGCTTCAGCTTTGAAATGAGACTGAAAGAACTGTAATGATTCTCTTTGAAATCACCTCAAAGGCAGTGAAGGGTGGTACTGCTTTAGAGTTAAGATGTTTTTTTTCACCCTGCGGGTAAGGGTAACAAGCATTTGCAATGCAATAGGTGTCGCATTTAGGAGAGTTTGAGCTATTGGCATTGTAAATGACAATGCCTTTTATTTGTGTTGATTTTTAAAACATAAAAGGGATTTCCATTTACAATGCTAATAGCTTAAACTTTTGCAAATGCGAGGCCTATTGCATTGCAAATGCTTGTTGTGACACTGGCACCCAGAGGTAACAACCTCAATGTAGGACTGTTTTCCTTTATAGCAATTTCCTGGACAGTCATGACTTTCAGAACCCGAGTCACAATGCTGCGGTGCACAATTCGCAAATCGATGTTAAAAAAACTGGATTAAAACAACTTCTGTGTGCCCACAATGTTTTTTTTTTTTTAAACTTTATTTGCCATTTTCCATCTTATATGTTGTCATCATATGTAACAATTTCTCAGTGCAGTAATACAGACACGTTAATTTAACATAGTAATGCTCTGACCACTTCTTGTTCAATAGAGTCCCAAACAGTGACCACCGCTGACCGTTCCACTTTTTTACATGCAATCAGTTGTCATAGTTGCTCCATCTGTATACATCTAGAAACAGTACGCCTCTATATCCACCCATAATTTCAACCCACCCCGGTGGGGACAATCCCATCAGGGGGCTGTGACACTGGCGCCGTCTCTTTAGACAATAAAAAGTTCTTTAACAGTCTCCAAATGTCTTTAGGCCGTGATGTCGGGGGTAATGTTGAAGCAAACAGTTCACTGTTTGTGTTACAATAAAGAAGGCTGTCCATCCAGGCTTTTGTCGTTGGGACCACTCTACTGCCCCAGCATAGCGCAATCTCCCGCTTAGCCAACAGCAAGGCGATGGCGACAAATCTGCGTACCTGTTTTGGAAAGTTACATACATAGCCCATCAAGGCCACTTCCGGAAGGGGGATAACTTCCAGGGCTATCATGCGCGACAGTAGATTGTAAACTTCTCTCCAATACCCCCCTATTTTTGCGCAATTCCAGGTCATGTGAGAAAAGTCCGCTCGCTGTGTTCTGCATTTTGGACATGTGTGGGGTCTCGTAGGATCTATGGAGTTAATTGTGGCAGGGGACATATATGCTCTCCATAAGAATTTAAAGTGTAAGAGTTTGTGTTTACTGTTTAGGGAGATTTCTTTGATTTGGGTACAACAAAAAGTCCAATGTTCGTCCTCTATGGAGTGACCAAAATCTCGTTCCCAGATCTCACGTATCTTAGTATCCCTACTAGGGACAAGTGTCATGGAAGCTTTGTATAATTTAGAAACAAGATGGCCTCCCTCCTTGTGTGTGATGAGTAAGGTTCGTGGTGCGAAGGATTCGGGCTCCAGGGGGAATTCCACTACCCTAGACCTCAGTGCACTGCGGATTCTACTGAGTACGAAGTGATCCATGAAGGATGCCTCACTGAACCTATCCTCTTCAGTGCTGGAAAAAAACATGTCCCCCTGGGAATAAGTCCCCCATCGTATCTAAAGAATATTTATTAAGTGTGTGTCTCACTAATTTTTCTTCTGTGATGGGTAACCATGGGTTATTCCCTATTGGTATGGCCGAAGAGTATAGTGAGTGGTCTCCAGTCACTCGCGCTAACTTCCTCCATGCCCAGCTAGTAGTGGACACTGTCTGTATGTCATGGGGATCTCTAGGAAACCCCTTTGGCAGAATAGTTTGCAGTGAGGCCGGTAACACCAGGTCAGCTTCAGGTCTGGAATAGGGAAGACGTGCGTCCGGGTGGTAGCATGAATGCGCAAAGCTGCACTGCGCTACCAAATAATATAGCTGGAAATTTGGGATCCCCAGTCCACCCCTCTCGTACGGCAGGGTCAGCGTGTCCCAGCTGATCCTAGCTCTGCTTCCACCCCATATCAATCGAATCAAATGCGATCGAGTTTTACGGAAGAAACTGTTTGGAAGCGGTATGGGAATATTCTGGAACAAATACAAAAATTTGGGGAGCACTACCATTTTAATAATGGCTACTCTACCCGCCAGTGAGAGGGGGAGTTTGAGCCAACGGTCAACCTGCTGTTCCAATTTGTATAATGCTGGGCCGTAATTCCGTAGAATAATTTGATCCACTTCCCTGTGGATGTGAATGCCTAAGTATCTGGTGGATTTGTCCCGCCACGCTAGGGGGAATTCACAGTCCCATCTGGTTGTTCCAGATGTCAGTGGGAAAATTTCCGATTTTCCCCAGTTAATGCCTAACCCCGAGAATCTTCCGAATCGAATAATCTCTCTTATGAGTGGTTCTAGGTTCTCCTGCGGGTGGCGGACATACAGTAGGATATCGTCTGCGTAAAGTGAAATAAGTAGGGGTCCTGTATTAAATTGGAGACCTCTCTGAAGGTGTCTCTCCTGTAAATTTCTAACTAGGGGGTCTAATGCTATAATGAACAGCAGAGATGACAACGGACAACCCTGCTGCGTGCCACGGGAGAGTCGGAATTGGGGCGATAGTGTGCCATTAATCCTGAGCCTGGCTGTTGGAGAAGTATACAGCAGTGCAACGAGGTCAAGAAATCCCTTCGGTACCCCCATCCGGCGCATAACAGTGAGGAAGAAAGGCCACTCTAAGGAATCGAATGCCTTTTCGGCATCCAATAACTCGGCTGCAGCCGGGACTTCTGGTGCTATCCTGTGTATGACGGCAAACAGCGAGCGAAGATTTAAGGCTGTTGACTTATGCGGGACAAAACCGGACTGTGCAGGAAATATAATTTTGTCCAATAACAACGCCAATCTCAATGCTAACATTTTCGCCAAAATCTTGTAGTCAAGATTTAATAAAGAGAGTGGTCTATATGATCCGCAAAGGAGTGGATCTTTCCCAGGTTTGGGAAGCAAGATAATCACAGCTTCTCTCAATGTTGGGGGAAGGATGAGTTGTTCAAGGGCTTCATTATATACCTCTAAAAGGCAGGGAGCTAATGTCTCTTTATAGGCCTTGTAAAAATTGCCCGCGAATCCATCAAGCCCCGGGGCTGTGGAGCCGTTCACGGCTTCAGTGGCACTCATTATCTCTTCAATGGTAAAAAGTTCTGCCAAAAATTGTTGCAGCACTTTATCCATCCATACCAGTGCGATTTCCTTCAAGTAAGCTGCGCGTTTCTCGCTACTATGCGATGTACGTGTTGTGTACAACTTAGGGGCCGATTCCGGCCGGAAATCTCTCCGACCGAGCCAGACCCGGAGAGATTTCCGACTGAATCGGACTCTGGCAGTCCGACCGAACGAGTACGATGCGCACGCATGCCATCGGACTCGAGTCGGTCGGACTCCCATTGAAGTCAATGGGAGCCTGTCGTACAACGCGTACGCGGGCTCCCATTGACTCAATGGGTGCGAGGCGGACAAGGGCGCCCCCTACAGCGTGTACGCGTCCATGCGCATCGCGGCGTACATGCACAGGTAGGGGGACCCATGGGTCCCCCTGTGTGCGACTCGCGCGCCTACGCGTACAGGGGGTCCGACGCGGACCCCCAAAGTCCGGCTCCGACAGCTTTTTCGAGCCGGACGGCGCGAGTCGGTCGGACTGCTCGCGGCGCGCGTCGTACTTACCCGGCCGGGATACGTCTCCATAGCGCGGTGCGAGTCGTGTCCATGCGAGTCGGTCGGAGCGTGTTGAAGCCGCGTTCGAGTCGGTCGGAGATTTCGCGGGTGCCTGCATCGTACTCGCTCGGCCGGACCCGCGTACGATTCGGTCGGGAAACAGGGCTCCGAATCGGATCCGGTAAATCCGATTCCGATTCGGAGCACTACCGGCTGAGATCGGAATCGGCCCCTTAGTGTAGTACTCTAGGAATTCGTCCCGAATATCCGGGGTGCCAGTTAATACCTTCCCCTTTAAGACAGGCATATGCCTGCCCTGTCAGGGGCTGCAGGAGTCTAGCTAATGTACAGCCTGGCCGCTCGCCCTCCCCGTAGCGGCGCGCTACCGCATACTTACTAAGAAAGTGTGCCTCCCGCTCCGCTGCCTCTCTAAACTCTGTTAGCAGTGTCAGGCGTCTATTTTGTGAAGTCTGCACCAGACCCGTGGCCTGTGCTTGATCGAGTTCATTTAGCTGTTGTTCAATATTCGCTAGAGTACGCCTAAGAGCTTTTAGAACCCCGGCATGTTTAGAAATACAAACCCCCCGGATATAAGCTTTAAACGCCTCCCACAGTGTGGCCCAGGATTGCACCGATCCTGTACTCAATTCAAAATATTCTACTATGGCGTCTTGTATCTCGGCTCGGAATACTTCATCCAGTAAGGCCTGACCAGGGAACCTCCACTGCCTTTCACTACTCTCTGGACGTGGAACCCTGAGTGTCAAAAGCACTGGGGAGTGATCAGAGAGCGTTCTAGGCAAATGTTGTGTTGCCGCGTGCCAGGCAGCCAGATTGAGGGAAACCAGCCAGTAGTCCAACATCGTTCACGTGTCATGTTGTGCGGAGTAGTGGGTGTATGCCGCGTCCCGTGGCCTACAATGGCGCCAAATATCTAAAAAGCCAAGTGCCTCGCACATGTCCAAAAGGGCGCGCCTAGCATGAGGTTTAGTATCAGAAGATGTCACTGTGCTATCCCGCGCTGGCTCCAACAAGAGATTGAAGTTCCCTCCCATGCAGACATAGTCCGCCCCGAGTTGCATGATCCGTACATGCAGGCCCTGGAAAAACTGCGGGTCATCTACATTAGGTGCATACACACTTATCAGCGCTATTTGTCTACCCATTAAGAGCCCCATTACTATTGTGTACCTGCCCTCTGGATCGGGATGGAAACTGGATGGCTGAAAGGGTAGTCTCTTGTGTATTAGTATTGCCGTGCCTCTGGCGTATGAACTATAATTAGCAAAAAATCTGTGGGAACCCCATGTCGCCGCAAAGGGGGAAGCTGTTGTTTGGGGTAAGTGTGTTTCTTGGAGAAACGCGATATCCACCTTGTGGTGTTGCAGGTACGCTAAAACTTGTTTGCCTTTTCTGGGATTGTTTAGGCCCCTTACATTCCAGGTGCACAGCGTTAAGTCAGTGAAAGTGGCCAATCTACCCCCGGTCGCCATGGTCTGAGCATAAGTGCAAGACTGCTATTATACCATTGAAGACTATATATATGCTACACTGAGTTTAGACAAAAACCTAATGGTAAAATATATAACCAAACAAACCCCTCCCTACCACCCCTCTCCCTTCACTGCACCCCAAAACGCAGGGAGATCCCCAATTGCTCAATTGTGGCAGTGCAGCATGGATTTCTCAACACATGCTGAGGAGTTGAAATTAACATCATACACTCGAGTGGTAAAAATACAATCAAATGTGATACACACTGGGGGGCGGGCAACGCCACGCCGTCCTTCCCAACCTTGACAAAATCTCAGAGAGATATGTTCTTTCAACCAGTTCAGTGATTCTTTACAGTTAGAATGATAAGATAATTAAGACAGATCCACTAATATACTAAAGATGAGTGTCAGTGTTACTTCATTCTGAGAAGAACAATTCCATGCTGGCCGCCGTTCCGGGGTGGGGAAGCCCCCTGCTGGCTTTTTTGCTGGGAGCCACTGCGCCCCTTATAGCTGCGGCAGAATTCCTGAACGTCTGAGGGTATGTCAAATATTTTACTTCTCCCTTCAATGTCCACCCGCAAACGAGCTGGATAGATCATGCCATACTTCAAACCAAGATTTCGGAGTGTTGCTTTCACGCCGGTGAACTTCCTTCTTTCCTCCTGAACCATGGCTGTGAAGTCCGGAAATAGCATAATGGAGTTGCCTTGCCAAGATAGGGTGTCCTGTTCTCAGGCAAGCCGTAGCGCTGTGTCTCTATCTCGAAAATTTAAGCGACAGGCCAGTATTGGTCTTGGTGGGGCACCAGGGACGGGGCGAGGACCCAGCGTGCGGTGCGCCCTTTCTACTAAGAATGTGGGGGTAAAGGGCTCCATGCCGAACAGATCTGTAAGGAGCTTTTCCACAAATGTATCCATTCGGCCAATGTTGGTGGTCTCGGAAACCCCAAGAATTCGCACATTGTTACGCCTACTGCGCGCCTCTAAATCTTCAGCTTTCATCGCAACAGTTTTCAGGTGTTTTTCTACGTGTTCCAGGCGCTTCACGGACTGTGCCGCCCCGTCTTCCAGGTCGGATACTCTGCCCTCTACTGTGTCTAAACGCCACTCGTGGTCGTCTGATCTGACTCCCATGGAATCTAGGCGTTTCTCGAGTGAGTCAAAGCGCCCATCTAGCGCCTTAAAGCCAGCTTTCAGCTCCAGCATCAGGGCGTCCGGGCCCGAGGATACGCACTCCGATCGGGTCACCTCAGAACCCCCCTCTGCCATGTCTGCGGTAGGTGCTGTCGGTGCTCCGCTTTGCTTGGTGAATTGTAAGACCTTTTGTTTAGGGTCCTTGCGCACCATGATGTGAGACCCACCGCAGATATTGTGTGTGGCGGTCTCTGCCGTCACTGCATCAAGTAGAGGGGGAGTGCGCCGCCGTTTGCTCCACTGGATCATGCCTCAAGTTAACAACAGCATGTGGCGGCCGCCGCCGTCGTTTCGCGAAGTATAGTGATAGCGTGTTGCAGTTATTGTGCTGAGATGTGCCGCAATACACTCAGTCCATGTATATAATGTCTCAGTAGAACCCAGTTACCACTAGCGCCCTCCGCCAGCAATGCCGCACATACTGCACCGTGCCCAGCTTCTCAGCCCCTCAGAATGGATATAGTGCTCGTCAGTGTAATGCGGGCAGCGCTCGTCTGCTGGCACGCGTGCCTCCAGGGATAGCAGGTGGCAGTTATGCGCAAAGCAACTGGGTCTCTGGCTCAATTGTGGTCCCTGTCCCAGCCGCTAATTGTGCCTCTGGGCAGTACGAACCCACGCCTGGGCTCACTCACAGGCCGGCTCTCGGGCCTCACAGTCCGGTCCCGCCAGCCGGTTGGCCGGCTCCTAGGCTCACCCGCAGCCCCTGTCGCCGCGGGGCCTCCGGGAGCTTGCGGGCCGGCTTACCTGCGATTCCGGTGTCAGCCGAAGTGTTCTTGGAACTCGCCCCCGGCCTCCGCCGATGTTGTGATCCGGCCTCTCCGTCTCCCGGGCCTCGATGTAGGCCTTCCGCCTGACGTCGAAGTACGCACACTGGCCTGTATTCTGCTAACACTCCGGGCGGATCCAGCCGGACGGCGCACCACGCTCTCCTCGTTATAGGCGTTCACAGCTACCCCAGACGTCGGGACTTCACTGATCTTGCGGCGGGTGATTCTAGCATGAGGATCCATCTAGCTGTGTCAGGATGAAGGCTTATATTTGCACGGATCGTGCCAGGATGTCTGGACTGACGGCGGAGCTTCAGAGCTACACGGCCATCTTGGTCGGTAGCCTGGCCACGCCCCCGTGTGCCCACAAATTTCACTTAGAAAAGGTGTGATTTGGCTATTGGTGAAATTTCCACTGTACTAAGTTTAGTTCTAAAAGTGGAAACAGGAGTACCCAGGGAAGGGCATGATGGCAGCCACTGGTAAGGAACACCCACGCCATATGGATATTCACAACTCTTTCTAGTTAAAGTTTTACACTCAATATATGTATGTAAAGAAAGTGCCAGTAAGAGCTGACATTAGTGCAAAAATTGAGAGGACATTCAAACCTGCTAGGGGTGTAGGGAAAGGAGTGTCTCCACCTGCAAAAATATTGTCATGGCTTAGGGCTAAAAGAAAAGGTTATGGTATATTTGCACCATAAAAGTAACCACAAATGGATGAATTTAACAATAGTGGAATTGCGCCAGTTAAGAGTTATTCATATGTGCAGAAATCTGTTTTCTACTTTTAGAAATTGAAATGTCTGTGAATCTCCAGGGAGTACCCTTGTGAAAGTGATAGGTGCAGGCCTATAATTCGGAAGTTACTCTTCTGTTTGTGAATGTGCCCCAGGCCACTGCAAAGGCCTAAATATGAGGGTGCTTTCATGTGGGGCCACAGCCAAACACATTTGTGAAGGAAGGCGCCTTGTCAAATTTAAGCAATCTCAGAGCAGATCTGGGATTACATAAACAGTTTAACAAGAACAAGGGAGACGTTAATTGTTCAGACTCCTTACAGAATTCAGGCCGTATTAAAACTACACACTACAAAATTCACTCTGTTTTCTTTTTCATATTATGTATTAATTGTATTTGCTGTGTTCAAAGATAATGCACCGCTAAACAATGGTGCATCTGTGAATTTTCCATTTACTGAAAAAAAGTAAAAAGATGCGTTTAATGTTTTTGCCCTGTATTTCGTTGTCGGCACCATGGCATGCTTACTTTCACTGGCCTTTCTAAATTGGATGGTCAAGGCAGGAATACAAATTAAATAATTGTACCGCCCTGACCTTGTGTTGACCTCATGGTTTGCACACAGCCGGGGGAAAAAAGAAACAAGAAATCTCTAAAAGGATGTATTGCTCTGAACTCCCCAGCAATGTGAGCTAGTGGCGATAAAACTCCAGACGTTCGCTCATTTGATGGTGTGTTGCCATCGCAGTCCATTATCTTAATAGTGGGCATTAAAGTAGATTTGGGTTCATAGGAGTTTGGAAGGTTCTAATAAATATAATACAAAAATACGGCGTATAAAGCTTAAAATTGGAATATCACTAATTGGGTTGTGTTAACTGAAGCCTTTATGAACCTCCTTTATAAACACCAGTTCCCCCGTTCCCCCTTCCTTCCCATGCCCCCCACCCACCACCCAAAGAATTGGAGAGAATACCGCTGGTATTGTTTCCAGAAAACTCTGCTAATTCCCCCATGAAAAGATGAAATGGAAATGTCCAACTGTGGTAAAGGCAGGCGAACATAAATCAACTCAGAAACCCCAAGCTTGCATTTGCAAAGGTCAGCAGAGGTCACCGAGGGGTTGTAGCATTTAAGAGAGCACACAGAGCTGCCGAGTGAATCAGGGAAAACCTGTTCTGCGAGGATGTGAGCAGAGCAGCACAGCACGCCTTACTTCATTTGTAACCTTTCTACTGTTTTGTGTTTCAGGTTTATTAACGCGAGGAGAAGAATAGTGCAGCCCATGATAGACCAGTCCAACCGAGCAGGCAAGTCACCACTAGTAACTGTATTCAAGTCACGCAGGCGAAAACCATCCTCAAGCCATTCACCGGGAGGTCCAGTACCTGGTAAATAAAAGAGCAATGAATGCTGGGAGCAATTGACACGAAAATTCAGACCTTGTTTCTTAACAGCACTAACCAGCTAAACAAAATGGAACTGACTGGCTAAAATTAAAAGTGCTGTTAAAAACAAATAACTTTGCAATTACCAGTTAAATTATAAGACTCCTTGTACAACGCATTCAATATTAACGTATTTGTTCTGAGTTTTCCTTCCCAGCTCTACTCTCTGCTCACACTATGACCACTCCCTGGTGCATGGCTTGGTGTGGAATTGCTGTAAACTTTATTACCTGTCAAAAGGGCACCGGGGTCAGGATCGTTTGTGGGACTCAGTAAAGTTCAAAGGCATTCAACGAGCTAGAGCTTTATGTGCTTTAATAACCCAAGGCAGCTCACTTCTGAAGCCAGCTTTCATGTGTGGCAGGGCCCAGAGTTCAGGTAATGGTATACTCACAGTGCTCGTGTCCCTGTGGGCGCTTCTTATTATGTCACCTTCTGAGTTTGCTCAAATATTTGTTTCCTAACATTTCTCATTTAAAGAAGCCTTTTGTCTTCGGGTTCTTGGCTTGCGGATCTATATGTTCACTTACCTCCGAATGCTTTGTTCTTCGTGAAGTTTTCTGCCTCATAGTATTAAAATGTGTTTGTAATGTCAAAACATCCGTTTAATTTGAGCATGTTCAGCGTTACATACTTTTTCCATTTTTATGTTAAGATGCGTTTTTTGTCAGATAATGTCAAAAATATAGGTACGTAAAATCTTTAAAATGTTTAAAAAGCAGCAGATGAACAAATGTTACTTTAGCATGTTTTGGATGGGGTCCTTAGTTTTGCTGAGAAACAAATATTTATGAAAAACGAATATTCTATTAAGCTATTATTCTCTTCACTTAGAGCACTAGCGCCTTTTAATAAATGTGAATAAATTAGCTAGCGGTAATTACGCTTTTCACTATTTTTAGTAAGTCAAGGTACACCGTACAACCCAGACGGACAGCCAATGGGAGGATTTGTGATGGACGGCCAGCAGCACATGGGGATCAGAGCTCCTGGTAAGGCTAAACATATTCTCCGCGCCACTGCATGCCCTGTATAACTGGGGCCATCATTTTACAAATCCGGGTATGTCTGCTTCTGCTGTTTGCCTACTTACCCTGCCTGTCGTCTGTAAACTCTGTGGACTACCGGTGGCAGGATATGTGGATGCTTTTTCTTCTGGGATATTTCTCAGTCTTCTGTTGCATGCATATGTGTAAGGGCTTTTGGTGCTCTCTGTTTGCTCACTTTCTGGCATCTTCTTGGATTTTATCTCCCTTCTAGGACCTATGAGTGGAATGGGCATGAATATGGGCATGGAGGGGCAATGGCACTACATGTAACCTTCATCTAGTTAACCAATCGCAAAGCAAGGGGGAAGTAAGTACAACTGGGGTCTTTGTGTTCACACTGTGCTAGGAAAATTTTCTTTCTCATTGTGTTTTTTTGTTGTTGTCCAGTCTCTCTGCCCATAGCTTCATGCTTTTCCTTTCCATAAAACTCTTGTCACTTTCATTTTCGTCATTCTATTTTTTTATTTTTCCTCTCTGGAATGCTCTCCAAGCTTCTGCGCCTGTGAAGCACTATGTAATATGTACATTTTCCCGGTGCATTGCTGTTACAGAGTACTGACCAAATGACAAAACAAGAAACAGGCAGAACGTGATGGTGGTGGGGAGGGAGCAAGTTTCCATAGCAACAGACTGATTTGCAAAATGTAAGCAGTCTGCAGCAGTGCAAGGAGAGGAAAGAGCACGTCCCCATAGTGTCATAAATCTGTCTAACCACAGTTGATGCATAAGTTACATTTCTATGCTAACCTGCAAGACACCAAATAAAGGCTTACAGGGGCTCCTTTAAAGTACAATAAACACCAGCCCTTACAGAGGAGAGTGGATCCATGTTTTAAACATTTCTGTAACAAACTTAAAAAATTTCGGTGTTTGCTTTTTAAAAAATCTTTGCCAGTCCATCGTAATGGGATTACGTGTGGTGAAGGGAAAAAGAAAGAACACAAAATGGAGGTGCTCACAGCGGGCTGCGCAGCTTAGCCCAGGCTAATTGACTATATCCAAATTAAGTATGCCATCACTTGCAGCGTGACAAATGGATTTGACTTATTCTGTATACAAAAATAGAGGGCATTATTGCAGTCTTTATTGGCAGGCCTAGTGAAGTAAGCAAAGACGAACTGCCCCAGATCCTTGCTTTTGTCTCTCACAGGAAGAGAACAGAACAACTGTTGGTGAATAGTCAACCCATTGAAAGCCCAAATGCATTTTTATTTAATTCGAAAGTATTTCTTTCATTTCTAAAACATTTAATAATGAGTTGTGTTGCCCACGGTTGCGTTGACACAGCCATTGCAGAGGCCCGGGCGTGCTTCTTATGTGTGCTGTATGGGTGTGAATGAAAACTGTGCTCTGACAATTAGCTGTGAAAACATTTTGTGAAGCGAGGAATGCAACCGCCTTATTACCTCATCAGAGAATTTCGAGCTTTGGCAATTTCAATATTGCTTCTTAGTTTCTGGGTCAATTAAATTTAAATAACGGATTTTATGCCTCATGACCAATTAAGTAGAATGGGTATTACACAAAATACTATCATCTTTTTTGATTAAAGAGCTGTGGATACAGTATACTTTAGAAGCAATTTTCATTAGTTGCGAATGTTCCTTTAGGCTAGATTAGGCATCCGTTCATTAGCGGTGCCATGAGACCTGATTTCAAGGTGTTTGCAGCATTGGCGGTGCAGTTAAAGCTAAAGCCAATTGAGTCTGCTTAGCGGTAGCGTTATGCCTTTCACCCTTGATGATTATGGAGCTTATAGCTCTCGGAAACAATGCACCTGTCAGTCTGCATCAGCTCCAGCAACCCATGCAGAAGACAGAGGCCCACAGAAGGCAGGAGGGTGATTGTTTTACGTCCTGTTTTTCCTATTGTAGTCCAGATCACTGAACGGTTGGCTGAGTTTTGTCTGTTGTTCCTGACGTAAACTGATCACAGAGAAGGCCTTAATTGATAACTAGTATTGATCTTTTACCATAATAAAGTGCAGAGTTGGTTTAATAGTCATCTGCCTTAGTTTCAAGTTCTGCATCTTCTAGAGCCCTTTGTTGTGCATTCAATATAGAGATGTTTAATGAAAAGGGTGTTTTCTATTGCTTTGAATTACTGCGGATTGAAGGCGTTCTGTGGAATTTGCCGTGTTTGTTACTGAGATGGTGGACATTTTGAAACGATAAAATATTGGGATTCACGTTGTTTTTTTCTCTACTATGTCAACTAAATTTTGTTTACTTACTGGAAAAGTAAGCCCTTCCATCGGGCAAACCTGGGCTGTTTGATCACCTCCCCACCCACGCACATGAACGCATGTTCACACACTCCATTCTCCTAACAAGTGAGATTCCTAGTGTAGTTTAGTTTCCTTGCCTTTTTATCTCTGTCTTTTTCCATATGTTTGTCAGTTGTGACAGCAGTTCTTCGAATGTTGACAACTACCAGTGGGAACAGAACTGCAACCCTCCTTTTCTTTTCCCAAAGTATTATTTTTTGTTTGAATGTAAGCCATCTCCATGTGAAAGTAAGCAGATTCTGAATGATGTTAAGTTAATTTTGCATATTGTTGTACAAGTTATATAGAAATTTTTGCCGAACATTAAACCCAGCATAATTGTACTTTTCATTTCACCCAACAGGACTGCAAAGTATGCCAGGGGATTACGTACCTCAGGGTGGTCCAATGGGTATGTGTATGGGACAGCCGAGTTACAACCCAGCCCAGATGGGCCATCATCCTGCTCAGCTGCGCCATGGGCCACCCATGCATACCTACATTCCTGGACACCCTCACCACCCAGCAATGATGATGCATGGAGGACCACCTCACCCTGGAATGTCAATGTCCACGTCTAGCCCCACAATGCTTAACACGGGAGACCCATCAATGGGCGGACAAGTCATGGACATTCATGCTCAGTAGCATAACAGAAATTGTGTTGCCTGCAACAAGTGCAAATCCGAAAGAAATAATGGTCTTTCTGCAATGACTATGGAGTTTCGATCTCAGCGTCTACTTTGGATAAAGGGATAGTCCAGATTCTTCATAGGGACTTTTAAATGCAGGAAATACCAAATGAAATTTTGGGGACACACTAAATAACTATATAAGACATTAAGAGAACAAAGAGTGAACTATTGTAAATGCTATTATACTGTTATCCATATTATGTTGTTTCTTATAGATTTTTTTAAAAAAAATGTGAAATTTTTCCACACTATGTGTGTTGTTTCCATAGCTCTTCACTTCCTCCAGAAGCCTCTGTACTTAAAGAAAAGCCTTACAGTTATCCTGCTGAGGACACAATGGTCTTATTTGCAGGATTTTTAGAGCATTCAACTATGTCAGGCAGAAGAATTGTTCTTCTTCCCAAGGATTTCAGCCATGCACTGTGTCCTCCCTTCTTTCCCCTCTCTTGCCTCGAGCTGGATTTTGCATGTCTAATTCATTTACCCACCATATTTGAATTGGTATGAACAGATGTAAATCGTGAAGGATGAGAAAAAAAATGCAGTCGTCCACAGTGATTGATCAGCTGTTGCTAGCAATGTCTTAAGAAAATTGGGAAGAGGAGGCATGGCAACTAAGAGGCAGAGAGTATGTTTCAAGTCTAAGCGTCACATCAGAGCATCAGCACCCCTTCATGCCACAACAACAACAATCTTACCCATCACTTCCTGTTTTATGCAGCTGAAAACATGAACTGAAGAAGATTTTATTTTTAATATGTGGACTTTATTTCTGAGCAAAGCATCAGTCATGTGTGCATTTTCCACAGTCCACCATGGAGCATTTATGTATACATTGTAAATAAATTTTGTGCAAAAAGGACTGGAAAAAATGAACTGTATTATTGCAATTTTTTTGTAAAAGTAGCAGTTTGGTATGAGTTGGCATGCATACAGGTTTACTAAATGGGATAAGCTAATTCTACTTTTTTGTGGTTAAAACAAATGCTTGTTGATAGCTTTTTCTATCAAGAAACCTAGGAGCTAATCATTATTAATAATCATTGCACACTGAGTCTTAGGGTTTCTGATGGAAACGGTTTGGATTGTATAAATCAGAGCCCGGTTATTGTAGTTTGAGTGCAGTAATGAAATCTGAATCTAAAATAAAAACAAATTATTTTTCGTCTTCCCGAGTTTACTATTTTAAAATATAAATGTGCTCACTGCCCCCAAAATATCTCGGGACACTGAAAAGCTGTTGCAAATAATAAACTCCAAATCTTAGGAGGGGGTCAACTTTTTAAAATTATTTTCTGTAATCAGGGATGTATTTGTGAATATATATACACAAACAAATTCTCAGGCAATTTTCCTTGATTTTACAGTTCTGAACTATGATTTGGGTCTACTGCAAAATATTTATTGTATAAGTGCCCTACATATATTCTGAAGAGTACATGATAAAACTCGTTAAACCCAAAACTATTTTGCTAAAATGTACTTAACACTCTTGCAGTTGCAGTTTTAAAAATACATTTATTAAAGAAGTGTGGGGATGTGAAATCAGTCTGCCCCATGTCTAATTGATATTAAACAAAAATAATATTAAACAAGAATGTTTCTCAGGCACTCGCAGGTCTTGCAGTTCGTCCAATTTCTTATATTGACAGTGGCTCTTTACCATTTGAGATAATGATGCTCGCAATATGATGTAGGCTGATGCTTTTTGACTATAGTAGGAATTAGATCTGGTTTTTAACAGGCAAAAAATGCAATAGTGATTCCTTTTTTAATGAAAATGTGAACTCTACTAATCTACTCTGATGTTGGGTGAAAGAGTTTCATAACAATGGACCAGTCTCTGGAAAAATGTGCCAGTTTGGGTAATGGTGCAATTCTACACTTCGGAAGGTTTCAGACATATCAGCAAGCCTCATAGGTATTCTGACTTCTAAAACGCCCTTGCTGAACCACAGTGAAGCATTTTAATTTAGATGTGAATTAAACAATAAGTCAGTAGATAAACTCCTCCACTCGAAAAGTGCTATCTATATGACCACCACAGTGCTCATCCTAGCGCCCTCATTCTATAAGATCCAAAGTCTAGATTTATCCTTTGAGATACACTACAGTAAATATACAGTCGCATTAAAGCTTGTTTGTAGATGATTTTATTGGCAATAGGCTAGTCGTGATATAAAGAAGGGGTAAAGGGAATCAGTCTGTTAGAAAAGTAAAACATAGACACAAAGCGTTCTGTGTCCAGGTAACATGCTGCTATTGGTATGTGCCTTTGAATAAGTCTTTGCCTTAGACCTTTGTGTTCTCATCATAGTGTTCTTGAGGTTATATATACATTTGGGTTTTACATTTTCTGGTACTTGGTTACGGTATATGAAATTTTCAGAATTTATCTTTCAAGGAGTGCACTCACCTATAAGAAGGCTGGCTGTTAACTATTCACAATAGGAGTTCCTGCAGATGGAAAGACAAACACAACATATCTACTTTGTTCTTGTTTCTTCAATAAATGTTCTCTCAGGTCAAATCCTTGGCTCTTCAACCTCAGGTCAGGCATCTTGGTTTGATCGTGGATTATCCTGGAGCCACAGTCTAATGCAGTTTCCTGTGCCAGATTTTGTCTCCTTAAATTTGTTAATACTATTAAAGAGCTTTTTTATTTATTCTACCTTGTATCCATTGTTCTTAACATTCTTGTGGTGAACATGGGCTGCATTAATGTTGTTTACACTGTTTTACTAAGGAAAGCGCAGTCCAAGTTTTAACTGGTACTATATGTGATATGAGACAAGACAAAATGGGATGAATATTTTGTTCACTTTTTGTTGTTTCCCAGTGCCATTTTTGATCACAATATATTACAGATATCTATATTACTATTATAATTTGCAACGTAAGATTATAAATGATGTCATAGTAGGCTTCTCAGATTCAAAGGCACCATCCCCTGAAAATGCTCCTCTATCTTTGGAGGAACTTCTGCATTCCACTCCCACAGAGAGCCTAGTCTCTTAAAATCTTGATGTCCTACTGAGCTTTGACATACCCACTTGCTCTATCTTGTGCATGTGTTGCCTCTACTTTGTATTATTTTCTTGATAACAATAATTAGCTTTAAATCTTAGTTGACTGTGCTGCTGTAGTCAGTCTATTCAAGTACTTACATGGTTTTATCAGGTAGTGGAAACATTCTTATTCCATAGGTGCTAACCACGTTACACACTGTCGCTATCTTTTTACTACCCTGACCTTTTCCAAACAGCTCGACACTCAATGGTGGATATGAATTAGGATTTCAAAGGGATTTGTGAAGCGCATTGGAACATTTTATCAATATTCAATTCATTCAATTAGTCCATCCTGTTAAGAATTTCAGAGGGAGGTAGAGAGGTGAGCTACTCCATTGCCCATTTGGAAAATATTCCCTGTTTTTTGAAAGAATTAAAATAATAATGCCCCTGAATCTTAAAGAATTTACTTTAGGTAAGGCTAGTTTTGGATCAAGTCAGTTGGGAGAGACCCTGCAGATTAACGTCAAATCGCTAGTTACAGATTGCTCAAGGGTAAGCAGTTCAACAAGAAGGATGTGCTAGGATGGCAAGCACAGACTTAAAATGCTTCACAACTGGACTAAGCTATTATTTAACAGTGATGAATCAGTTTTTCTCTCATATAGTCTTGGTCACCATTTTGTAGCTTGGCTAAACTCATGGCTTTAACCACACAGGAGGCGATTGGTGGTGAAAGCCAAAGGACAATACTTTCAATGACACTTTTAGGAATTAATGAAACAGTATTTGGACAAAGGAAGCTTTCTAAATAGAGAACGTTTTACTATGCAAAGCAATAGTTCCCCTTTGAAATATAACATTTAGACATTTACACAGTAGGGATTTAGTATTGCAACCGTAGACTAAAGGTTTACTTTAATGATCTAGTAAACCATTGAGAGGGTTAATCAAACTCTCTTTGGGCAAGGCACTGGGTCACAGGCATATGGTGGCAGAGGTTAAACCTCTGGTGCTTGTTTACCTTTGGACAAAGTCATTGATCTGGAGAAAAGTTTTTATGTGTAGGAGTTGGGAGCATGAGGAATCTATAGAAAACATAATACCTTCAGTTTGAAATTAGTGGGTCCTCCCTTCCAAATGCTTTAAGGCAAAGATTTTTCTCGCTGAATGACTTGGGGAAATGTTTTGAAGTAGTGAGATTCTTAGATGAGCTTGACTACTTCGCTCTAGTCATTTCTCTTTAGCATGTATAAAGTCCCTAGATGAGGAATAAATTAATGAGCATGCAGTGGTTCATAAAACATCCATGGCAGTCTCATCGCTGGTATTCATATATTAAATCCGGAACAGCATCTCATTTTTAGGCTTGTGTTAGTGTTTTTATGATTTCAACCATGCAGATACATCAATGTATTTAAAGAAAAGCAAAAATAGAGTTGTTACAAGCAAGAACCCAAACACAATTTCATGAAATATTAAGGCAGCATTTATAGGTTGCCATTATTCCAGCGATATTTCAGTCCAAGAGAGGCTGCCCTACGATCCTTTCCTCTAGAATGTTACTTTTTTCTTGTTACAAGTAAATTTTATCTCTCAGTTGTCCTTAATTTTTTTAAGTTGGCCACACATTTCTTATTGTTCGTGTATCATTTTCTGGTGGATTTATAAAAACATTTCTATGCTACTGTTTTATGTCTATTGTGTTTAATAATGGCCACCCTTCTTCCAAACCAGGTAGAATATAGTATAATTCTCCATTTTCTTTAATATAAAACAAAAGATTACCTAATCCATGTAATTAATCACTTTTAGTCTTACAGTCACCAGACCCCATTATTTTACACATATTAAACATGATTCACATAATGATATATAGATAGCTTAAGCCATTGGATATGCATGTATTGCGAATAAAATAATATATAATATTGATTTTATTTTCTATATTAGATGTTGTTATACATCCATTATGCTGCTGATATAAACCTTTGTTTAATTCATGAAACCAGCACTGCTTTTGTACTGTCTCTCCAGTTAACTATTCCTCAGATAAAGTCCATCCTGTTTTCTAATTCTAATTAGGCAATTACTTTCATTAGGGGTGCTATTAGGCACATTACTAACTATTTGCACAAGTTGTATAATAAAAAAAGCAACGTTTATTCGTAGTACAAAAATATTCACTTTATTTACTACACTATGGAAATAGATGTAATTAATCAATGTCACCCCCTAGTAAATGGATTTCTTTGGTGTGGAGTATAGATCAAATTATTGAACTTCTGTGGTGGCTAGTTGTAAGTGACAACTATGCTTTAATGACAGATACAAAAATTATTTTGTTTTACTGTGTCATAATTTTGTAAATGGACTTTGTGTCTTTTTACTTTTTTTTTTTTTTTATTAAAAGATTTTATTGTAATTTTTTTAAACCATGAGGTACGGTACAAAGAGGTTAAATAAACATACAATTAATACTTGAGGAACACAGCAACATACAGTACAAATTCATATTGTTTAGTGCATATAAAAGACCATTTGAGCATTAATTCATCTTTAGTATTATTATCATACTGATCGAATTCAAAATTTATGCAACATGCTAAGATTAAAGCAAGACACTCTCAGCTATCATTCAAAGCTTCCTTCCAGTTATATATAGGCCCCCATATATGTCTGCCAAGTTTTTTCCCTTTCTTACCCTTTCTCTCAAAAAGATCCCTTTCTCCATAGTATATATGGCTAACAGTTTAGCTAACCATTGTTGGAATAATGGGGCTGACTGATCCAACCAGGCAGAGGCGATAATAATACGTAATGCAGCCATAGCAAGAAATAGGAAAAAATTAAACAGATTTTGTCTATCATTTGATTGAATCCCCAAGAGTATTAAAGCTGGATCTAGGACCACATGTATGTTCAGCGTTTGATCCATACATTTTTCTATTGATTTTATTAATTAAGCTGTCCAGCTGGGGACAGGTCGCAAACGTGTATTAAATCCGCTTCGGAGCTATCACAGCGGGAACACCTGCTTCCCACCTGACCACCCCATTGCGTTATCCGAGCCAGCGTGTAATACAGCCAATAAATCGTCTTAAACTGTTGAGCCTGCAATCCTGCTGAACACAAGATACTTTGCCCCAATTCTAATGATTCGGAGAAGCAGTTCTGATCTATACCCAGTTTTTCCGCCCATTTTTTCTCATATTTCTCCAAGTCATCCGGTTTTGCAGCTTGGAGTTCGGCATAAATTTTCCTGATAGTACAATTGTCTCCTGCTCTTATAACATCTATTATTACCGATCTCTGAAAGCCGCACGCCCCCCCCCCCCTTTCCCGTTCAGGAAGCTCCGAAGCTGTAAATATTTTAAAAAAATTCTTATATTAATCCCATACTCTTGCTGGATTTCGCTGAACATCCGCATGCCATTAGGACCAATCAAATCCCCCAACACCCTTACTCCCTTCTGTTCCCATTCTAACATAATTGTATCCGAAAAAATATCCGGGAGCATTGAATTACTGTAAAGCTGTGTGTAGTAATTGAATCTTCCAAGACCAATCTTTTTAAAAGCGGCCCAAATCTTATATGCGGCCAGCAAGGTCTTGAATTTTGTTTTTTTGTAGTAGCTAGGTTCTGTAAATTTCATTAAGCAGTTATTTGCTTCCTCACCTAGTAACAGCTCCCTCCCAGCTCTCCCAAACAAAACAAACATATATTGAAGAGCCGAAGCCCAGTAATACAATTTAAAAACTGGGACTGCCCACCCTCCTCTCTCCCTAGGCAGTGACATATATTTTATAGCCCGTCTAGATTTCCCATGGGCCCATATAAACCTGTTCACCATGTGCTCGAGCGTATTCATCCAATGCGTCTCAAACTCTAACGGTATGGCCCTAAAAAGATAGAGTACTTTGGGAAGGAATACCATCTTTACCACATTACTACGGCCAACAAGAGTCATATGTAAATTATTCAATCGATCAAGGTCTTTTTTGGCTTTCCCTATAATTGGTTCGGTGTTCTTTTTCACTAATTTTCCCAAATCTGAAGTAACTTCAATACCTAGGTACGTAGCTGAATCAACCACTCTCGGATCTTCTAATTTAGCCCATTTATTGTGGACTATTAGCGTCTTCTGGCTATTTAACGCGTACCCGGAAATTGCACCAAAGCTTTGAGCCGCCTCCTCTATTGCACCCATTGTGTCCCGGGGGTTAGAGGTAACCACCGCGACATCGTCTGCATAGGCCAAAATTTTGGTCTCCCACCCATGATACCGCATTGGGCTAATACTGCTAGAAGCATCCAGCTTTCTTAACAGGGGGTCGATGTATAGTGCGAAACGCAAGGGCAGCCCTTCCTTGTCCCTCGATTAATTATCACTGGTGCCGTATATCCCCCATTCACTCTAATCCGCGCCCTTGGAGCCTTATATAGAACCTGTATGGCCTTAATATATCTGCTCCCAATTCCAAACCATTTCATCTCATCCCAAAGGTAGTCCCAGGAGACCCTATCAAACGCTTTTTCAGCATCCATAAGGATTAAAGCCATAGGGTCCCCTGAGACTTCCGCTGCATCAAATAGAGTTATGACTCTACGGGTGTGTTCTGTAGTCCCCCTCCCGGGAATAAAACCGTGTTGGCAAGGATGGACCATTTTCCCTATAATTTGGTTCAGGCGAGTTGCCAAAGCCTTTGAATACATTTTAACATCACTGTTCATCAGTGTAATAGGCCTATAAGAGCCTGGTTCTCTCGATGGTTTGCCCTTTTTTAAAAACACGATCATATCCGCCCCAGCCCAGGAGTCGGGAGCAGCGTTCCCTTGTTGGGCTTGTTCAATTATAGCCACCAGATCTGGTCCTATTGCTTCAAGAAATGTTTTATAGAACTCTAAAGGGATTAAATCTGGTCCAGCAGCTTTCCCTGCCGGGAGACTCCTCAATGCCCCACAAATCTCATCCCGCGTCAATGCTAAATCCAGTGCCTCTCTGTCTTCGGGGTCAATAATTCTGTTCACGACTCCCTGTAGGTATTCCTGGACTTTGTGTCATTTTACAATACCAAGAGCTTAGCCATCGTGGGGTCCACACCCTAAACAAATGCCAAATTGATAAAGAATCCTTCCTTTTATATATCGCTTACCTATTAAGCTTTGGGCGCCTACTTACCTAGTCAGATCAATCCTCAAAAATCATCAGAATAACTTTACAAAACTTCTCTCACACTTAATATTTAAAATGTGGATGGCCAGGCATATCATTTTAAAAAACGTACCTTTTCCTCCACGCAACCTCTGAACCTTCTTTAAAAATACCTGGCACGAATGGATACTTTTCAGATCTGATGGCTATGATACAGAACTTGAGCCCTGCAAGAGTAAAAATAATTTGCAGCAATGTAATTAAAAACCTGACTTTTTCCAGCACACATATGTCCTCTAAATAAGGGTAGCATGCATGATAGCAACTATTCTTACACTTTCTTCAAATCCCCCTTATATAAATAAGCTCTGCGAAGTCACTACACAAGTTTTTTCAAGGCACAATTTCAAATATTGTGCACAGTACCATATAAAATAATGGTACATATCCACCAGTGTGACTGCATGTACCTGCATGATTTTCTTTAACACCTTTTGCGAATGCGTAGTGATGTCGCTGCACCACGTTTACAGCTATGCACCCAACAACTTTGTCAACCATGCACTTTGAAAGGTTTCCCTGGAACCTGCTGCAAACCAGAACACTTCATGACTCCAGTAGTATTAGACAGAATGTACAGTCTACAGTTTGATACAGTGATGTTTTTTATGTAAACCTCCCAAATTCATTGTCTGAACTCCTTAATTCAAAGTATGTTTTGGATAATAGGTTGTTCGAGGCATGTGAGCTGTAGATCACATGCTGTGCATAGCTCGCCATCTGGTGTTGGGTCCGGATGTTTGTACTTTGTTTTTCTTCGAAGAAGTCTTTCCAGTCACGAGGTAGGTGACTCTTCCTTTCGGTGATAGTGCGCATGGGCATCGACTCCATCCTTAGATTGTTTTTTTCCACCATCGGGTTCAAATGTGTATTGCTGCGCTCCCGTTCAGCACCGTTTCTCTGACCCCTTTGACGCGCAATCCACTACCCCCGACGGTATTGTTATCGATCGCGGTTTCCCATTCTTTGCGTATCGTCTCGACTCAAGACAACTTCGATCGGAAAACTCGCGGCGGGCCTACCCGCGCCGACAGCGCTAGCAGTCAATGGAGCGGACTCCTTTCAAACTCTGCCCCGGGTGTTGTGCTAAATTTCCATGCACCAATTTGCACGAAGTGTGCAACCTCTGCCTGTCCCCAGAACACGACGAGAAACACTGCGACGCATGCCGATCGTTTCGATCGAAGAAGACGCTTCATGACCGTCTGGCTCGAAGTCACGAGATGCAACATCAAAGCGGCTCAGCACCAGACATCCTCGGTGAAGATTCCGACACAGAACATCACACTCAAGGAGCAGAGGAAGAAGAACAACATATCTCCGTGTCTGAAGCCGACTCCGACATGGGAGAAGAGGAGCAGGTTACTCCGGCGCAACGTACCGTGAATCAAGATACCCCCTTGGCCCCTCAACAGACAAAGAAAAAGGTTCAGGTCCCTCCTCTGCCTTCGGGCCAAGGTCGGCACCGACAAAAAGTTTTGGACGCCCCGCCCCCGGCACCGAAACAAAGAAAAGCCTTCGGGCTCGAGTCGGCCCCATATCGGTGCCCAACCAACACCATCGACACCGAAAGCCAAACCGAAACATATCTTGTGCCAATCCCATCGGGATCGAAAAATCCACCTTCGGCACCGAAAGCTTCGGAACCGAAACATTCGACGCCAAATCCGGCGAGTAAGGACAAAGACACTCCGTCTAAAGAGCCTTGGCCCGATGCCCCGCCCTCGGATCCGAAGCAGAAAAAGCTGGTGATAAACCCAGAAACAGGACATATCCATGCCACCCTTCCAAAAAAAGGAAAATAGACCAGCTAGAGGATTACCACATTCCTCTCAAAAGGAAAAGTGTGGGTACTAACCCTTCTCCACCTTACCTTCCACCTCCTTCCCCTACTGATCCCAACTTACTGATCACACCCACAAATTCACCACCACCACCACTATCACCTGACCCACAGGATGTCGGGGATGGGGATGAGGAACAAGATAGGCCAAAGGACACTGACCCCTGGGAGGATTATCACACTGACCCAAACATGGATAATGACCCTAAATCTATATCCGTCCAGGCCCTCGCCACCTGATGATAACATTGGATATATTGAGCTACTTAACAGAGCAGCTCAATATCACAGGGTGGAGCTACATAAGGAACCATTAGAAGAGGACTTTCTATTTGAGACCCTAAGTTCCACTCAAAAAACCACTCATACACTGCCAATGCTTAAAGGGATGATAAAGCATGCAGATGAAATATTCATAGACCCTGTGAGGGCAAGAATAATTACACCTAGGGTGGAGAAAAAGTATAAACCTGCACCTATTGACCCCACTTACATCAAAGGTCAGTTGCCCTTAAACTCGCTTGTGGTTTCCAACGCACGCAAGAGTGCTAACTCATAGTCCACGGGTGAGGCCCCTCCTCCTGACAAGGAGTACAAGCTAATTGATGCCTCGGGCAAAAGAATAGCTTCCCAAGTGGCCAATCATTGGCGCATTGCTAATACACAAGTTTTGTTGGCCCGGTACGATAGGGCTCATTACGATAAGCTAGAAAAGCTCATGCAATTTCTCCCTGACGAGCATAAGGCTAGGGCTAATGATCTTATCCAGGAAGGTAAACTCATTACTAATACTTCCATCAGATGTGCCCTAGACGCAGCAGACACGGCAGCTCGGGCAGTAAACGCTAGAGTACTGCTACGCAGGCATGCTTGGTTGAGAATCTCAGGATTCAAGCCTGAGGTGCAAACCTCCATTCTCAATCAACCATTTGATAAAGAACATCTCTTTGGCCCAGCAGTTGATACCTCGCTGGAGAAAATGAAAAAAGACACAGAGGTCGCAAAGTTCATGGGGGCTTTGCAGTCATCTACAAATAGGGGTTCCTTTTGTCGATCCTTTTACAGGGGTGGTTCCAAGAATGTATCCACAGAAACTCCCTCCACCTCTTACAAGGGTAATAACCAATCACCCTCATCAAGAGGCTATTTTCGAGGGGGTTTCAGACGAAACAACGGAAAGTGAAGAGGCAGAGGCAACTCCACACGTACTTCCCCTGCAAGCAAACAGTGACTTCCTTCAGGTACCCCCGATCATTCCACTCCTGTCAGGGGACGGTTCTCTCAATTCCTACCTGTCTGGAATTCAATCACCTCAGACAAGTGGGTACTACAAATTATCCAATATGGTTACTGCCTGGAGCTTACAGACATTCCCCCAAATATTCCTCCAAGAACACATACAATGTCACAAGAACATATCACCCTCCTCAGACAGGAGGTTCTCTCTCTGTTGGAAAAACATGCTATAGAGCTAGTCCCCTTACAATACCAAGGGTCCGGGGTATACTCCCTGTACTTCTTAATTCCCAAAAAAGATGGTTCGCTCAGGCCAATACTAGACCTCAGAGAATTAAATATACATTCAGTCGGACCATTTTCACATGGTCACACTTCAGCAAGTGCTCCCACTACTTCAACAAGGCAACTTTTTATCCACTCTGGACTTAAAGGACGCCTATTTCCATATTCCCATACACTCTGCTCACCGCAAATACCTCAGGTTCGTGGTAGAGGGTCAGCATTATCAATTCAAGGTCCTCCAATTCGGAGTAACTACTGCACCCAGGGTTTTCACAAAGTGCTTGGCAGTAGTCGCAGCTCGTCTACGAACAAATTCACGTTTTCCCATACCTAGATGACTGGCTCATAAAAGCCAGCTCGCAACAAAGCTGCCTACGCCACACTCAAAAAACTGTGCAACTACTCCATGAACTTGGGTTCACCGTAAACCTGACCAAGTCTCATCTACAACCATCCAACATACAGGAGTATCTAGGAGCCACAATAAACACTGAAAAAGCTCTAGCGTGTCCCAACCCAGCTAGAATCCGCAACATGCAGACTCTAATCTCTCAGTTTCGTCCCCAACACTCATTACCAGCTCGAGTGTTCATGCAATTACTAGGAATGATGGCGTCTTGCATCCTAATCGTATCTTACACAAGACTTCAAATGCGTCCTCTCCAAGAATGTTAAGCACGTCAATGGAACCAGGCTCAGGGTCGATTATCAGATCTGGTGTTGGTGGACGGCCGCGCCCATCGCTCTCTGCAGTGGTGGAATACACAAAACCTTTCAAAAGGGCGGTCCTTCATCGACCCGGTTCCACACATAGTACTAACAACAGACGCATCGCTCACTGGCTGGGGATCTCATCTCCAAAAACACACCATTCAGGGCATGTGGACTCTGCAACAAAAGCAACTCCACATAAACCATCTAGAGCTGCTAGCGATTTTTCTAGCACTCAAAGCGTTTCAACTTCTAGTAGGCAAAGCTGTCCTAATACGTACAGACAACATGACAGCAATGTACTACATACAAAAACAGGGAGGGACACACTCTCTCCAGCTGTCACAACTAGCTCAATCCATCTGGAGATGGGCAATAAGTCACAAAATGTATCTCCTAGCAGAACACCTTCCAGGAGTAAACAACCAGATTGCAGATCTGCTCAGCCGTCAAGGACACCAGATCCACGAATGGGAACTCCACCCTCAGGTTCTCCTCCCATTCTTTCAAATGTGGGGCTTCCCAGAGATAGATCTGTGCGCCAAACACCTAAACGCAAAATGCCCAAACTTCGCATCCAGGTATCCACACCCATTGTCCAAAGGCAATGCACTATGGATAAATTGGTCAAAGATATTTGCCTACGCTTTTCCGCCTCTCCCACTCATTCCATTGCTGGTTCGGAAACTCAAACAACACTCCTTGACACTAATCCTAGTTGCTCTCACATGGGCCTGTCAACCCTGGTTCACAACCCTGTTGGAGTTATCAGTAGTTCCTCACCAAAAACTACATCTTACTCCCAATCTCCTCACTCAGAGCCATGGAGACATAAGACATCCAGATCCCAGTCATCTCAATCTTGCGATCTGGCACCTGAAATCTTAGAGTCTGGCTACCTTAATCTTCCGCCAGACTGCATGAATATCAGCAAAGAGGCTAGACGCCCTACCACAAGAGCATGCTATGCAGCAAAGTGGAAGAGGTTTGTGATATACTGTAATAACAATCATATCAACCCACTTGATGCTTCAATACAAAACATCATTTGCTATCTATTACATCTAAAGTGTAGCAATTTAGCGTATACATCCATATGCTTACATCTCGCTGCAATAGCTGCATATCTACAGAACAGACAACATCTGTCCCTTTTTAGAGTGCCTGCTATTAAAACATTTATGGAAGGACTTAAAAGAATCATTCCTCCAAGACTTCCACCTGCCCCAGTGTGGAATCTGAATATTGTCCTTAACCAGACTAATGGGTTCACCTTTTGAACCAATGCATAGGTGTGAACTGCAATTTCTCACTTGGAAGGTAGCCTTCCTCATAGCTATCACATCACTGAGAAGAGTGGGTGAGCTTCAGGCACTAGCCATAGAAGAACTCTTTTTACAAATACACCAAAATAAAGTGGTCCTTCGAACCAACCCAAAGTTCCTACCTAAAGTCATTTCTGCCTTTCATATCAACCAATCTGTTGAGTTACCTGTGTTCTTCCCTCAACCAGATTATATGGCAGAACGTGCTCTACACACCTTGGATGTAAAAAGGGCATTATTCTACTACATTGAAAGGACAAAACCTTTCCGTAAAACCAAGCAACTATTTGTTGCTTTTGCTCCACCACATAAAGGCAATCCTATATCAAAATCAGGTATTGCACGGTGGATAGTAACGTGCATTCAAACATGCTATATTAAAGCAAAACGTACATTAACAATCCCCCCCTAGAGCGCACTCCACTCGCAAGCTTGGGGGTTCTATGGCATTTTTAGGAAATATATCCATAGATGACATTTGCAAAGCTGCAACATGGTCTACACCACACACATTTACAAAACACTACTGTGTAGATGTCTTAGCTAGACAGCAATCTAGAGTGGGCCAAGCAGTTTTACGTACACTATTTCAAACAGCTGCAACAGCTATAGGTTAGCCACCGCTTTGGGAGATAACTGCTATATAGTCTATGCACAGCATGTGATCTACAGCTCACATGCCTCGAATGGAGAATGCTACTTACCACAGTATGCATCTGTTCTTGGCATGTAGAGCTGTAGAGTCACATGCGCCCGCCCGCCTCCCTGGGTACCTATACCTGTTGCAGTACTATCTTACTTAGATATAATACACATGGACATCTCTATTTACTACTCTTACTAACTCCATCATCACCCTCTGCGGAAAAACTATCTAAGGATGGAGTTGATGCCCATGCGCACTATCACCGAAAGGAGGAGTCACCTACCTCATGACTGTGTGGATTTGGGGGTCTCCTCAGAAGACCACCCAAAGGTGCAGGGTCACCCTTCGTCCACGGGTCCGGAATACAAATTGAGACCAACACTGGAGCACGGAGAGAAAAGATGTTTATTTTGATCTCATGAGAGAGAGAGCATCAGCAACAGACACCCATAGCTGTCTGAGGAGGCAGTCTGCTGAGTACTTTGGTTCCGCATCTTATATACCCTTCATCCCCACCCTGTGCGTGTAAGGAGAACAAACAAAAACCCATATTTACACAACAAGCAGTGGTCAATCTGATAAATCAGCAGATGGTAGCTGTTGGGCCCCTGCAGGGCGTAGGCGAAAACCATAATTACACAACAAGCAGAGGTCAATCTGATAAGTCAGCAGATGGTAGCTGTTGGGCCGCTGCAGGGCGTAGTGCGCAGGGTGAAGATGATAAGCATCTGGGAAACTCCCTGTCCGACTGGTTGGGCATGAGTTGGTCAGTTTGTGGCAGGCCGGGGCACGGACAGGGCGTGGGCATCCGTGCAGGAATGAGGCAAATCAAGAGTGAAGCCCCAGAGCGTTCGTGATACAGAGAGAAGGTCAGTAATGAAGGGTGAAGTGCAAAATGGCTGAGCGAATGGCAAGATAACAGACATACTTTTCCACAGTCCCTCCTTTTGCCATAAGCGAAACCATTTTTAGTCGATTACAATGTTCATCAATAGCTGTGTCTCGCGTTCAGTCATTATTTTATCGTTCTCGACATGTGCATTTACGGGGACTGGCTTGATAGCCTTTGCGCAGAGGCCGCAGAGTGGGGGACCACATTGAAGGCAAAGACAGCAAAAGAAGATCAATGCAAGAGGTATTAGGATAATCATTAGGACCTTCCATCCCCATGTCAGTAGAAGTTGCCAAATCCAGGAACCAAGGGGCCATGGGCCGGTGTCTTGATGGAGATCAGAGGCGATTTGATGAAGCGTGGAAATAGCCTCGTAGACAGATGAGGAATGATCTGGGACGTACACGCAACAGCTGGTGCCGATGATGCGGCATGCTCCTCCGCGGTCAGCTAGGATAACATCAAGGACCATGCGGTTTTGTAGAGTGACGAGGCGTACCGCTTGGAGCTCCGCAGTGTTGTTGGCCAAAATACCAGCTGTGATGTTGACGGTGGCTTCAATGACTCTGGTGAGGTGGCGAATGGCTCCGCTGTTTGCCATCGGTCACCAGAAGGGAAGGAAGCCCTTCATGGCATTCAGGAATTGTTGAGAGGTGGTGTCTGTCTGGTCGACCACATCGTTGCTGCAGCGTCCGCGATGATGAAGAGGTGAAGCAATATAGACAGGGGGAAGGAGGAAAGCTATATAACATGTGCCTCCCCAGTTTTTGTGAAGCCAGGTGTATGCCTTTGTTCCACACACGAAATAGGTGCTTGGGGAGGCAACAAGGGGCGGTGGAGATGTCGTGTTCAGAGTTGTTGTTATGGTACAAGAGCTGTCCCCAACATACTCAGTACCTAAGCCTCTGATACATACAAGTCCAGGAATGTGAACAACAGCTAGCGGTGGCCTCCGCTTGGCGGGTGTCCTTGCTTTGAAGCTGGAGAAGCGAGGTCTATTGGTAGAGTTGAATACCAGCATTTCCTCCTTCTCGTCCTCAGACATGCGTGTAGAATTGTTAGTTGGACAAACAGCGTTGCCCGTTTTGTTCTGCCAGAACTCATCTTCCAATTGTTGGAGAACGATATCGGCAAGGCCGTTGGACCGATGGGCGCCCATGATGAGCGACATCCAGGCAGCGCAAGAGGCGTGTATAGAGTAAGAGTAAGGGAGGAAGGGTATGTTATTTTCCGTGGAGTGAGGCAGGAGACCACAGACCCAACAGTTCGTTTTATTCAATATCGCATTATGTTGATTCAACATTTGGATGAAGGTGTTGTTCCAAAACTCTTGTCGCCTATTTTGGAGATAAGGGGATAAGGAGACATGGGAGTGTTCAGGAGGCGTGGCATCAGTTGGCAATATGGTATCCTTGGCTGGTGCCCCTTCCTCTATGATCCAGAAGAGGATGGCGAAGATAATAGTAAGGAAGAGAACTGTCGCCAAAGCTATTGACCTGTTATTATGCAGTTTGTTACATGATGCTATCTTCTTGTTGGAAAGTTCCATTGTTTCGTCATTGGTCATAATCAGTCTTCTTTTGGGCTCTACAGCTGTTGGAAAGGAAAGTTGAGCCCTACGCGCCGCCGGTAGCTAGTGGTTGCTTCACTGGCTAGGCTTCTCGGTACCCCACTACAAGGAGGACCAATCCACCCTTCCAGCCTGTACTACCGCCCTGCGACTTTTGGCTCACCTAACCTGTCCGGTCACTGGAGCTCCAGAGGCCGTGCGTGGACGGAGGTAGTATCCTTCTTTGGTTGGCACGGTGTTATCTTCGAATAATTCGAGTTCTGGTTCTTGGAGGCCATACACAGGGGGGTCGCACGTTAATACTTCCTTGTAGGTGGACAAGGTGGGATCAGTTTGGGTGATACTGGGGACCTTCCGGCAATGTACGGCATGTATCCAGGATTTCTTGCCTTCCACTCGCAGGGCCGTTCTAGTTGTCAGGAGGACTAGCAGGGGACCCTTCCACCGGGGTTCCAACGTTTTCTTGCGAGCGAAATTCTTTATCATCACGTGATCCCTGGATTGGATGGTGTGTCCCGACCCAGTGGATCGGTCAGGCAATGCTTCCTGGATCTGTTGATGAATGGAGGACAAAGTTCGTGTAAGTACAGACAAATAATCACTCGGCAATTCACAAGGGGAATCAGACAATGTGGTAGCAGGGGGCGCGCCCCAGATGTTCATTGGGCGTCCAAAAACCACCTCGTATGGGGTCAACGAGGTGCGAGAATGCGGGACAGATCTTATTGATAGAAGGGCCAGTGGCAACGCATCTGGCCATCTGAGCCCCGTAGTTTTCACTATTTTGGCTAATTTAGATTGATCGTGGCATTGTATCTTTCCACTAGGCCTGCCGATTGGGGGTGGAAGACGACATGAAATTTCTGTTGAACCCCCAATCCCGCTAAGATGTGCTTGACTACTTCTCCAATGAAGTGACTCCCGCTGTCACTCCAGAGGACTCGGCAAAGGCCGTAGCGGGGAAAAAACTCCTCTAACAATATCTTGGCAGTAGTTAGGGCAGTGTTGTCTCTGACCGGGTAGGCCTCCACCCATTTGCTGAACGCGCAAACAACCACCAAAACATATTTAAGGTTGTTGCATCGTTCCATTTGGATATAATCCATCTGCAGGACTTCGAAGGGTGATGTAGGGATGGCATATCCTGCCTGTGGTACCCAAGTCCCTTTTCCTACATTGTAGCGGAGGCAAACCAAACATTGTTGGACCAGCCTGGTGGCAGTAGACCAGAGTTGGTTGTTATCCCACACTTCCTGTAATATTTTAGTCATGGTGGCAGCATTGGTGTGGGCCAGTAAATGAGTCATGTTCAGCAATGGGAGGAGATAGGCATTTGGCAATTTCCAAAGCTTTGTGTCCTTGGACCGCCAACAATTTTCTTCGTCGAGCATGCCCTCTTTTTCCCATTGTTGAAGTTCTCCAGGAGTGGCAGTAGACTGGATATCCCGAAGCTGTTGTCTAACGTCATGCCACTTCTCTGCTTGGGATTTTACTATGTACATAGTGGTATGTGCTCTTTCTTGTGCAGTAGCCCGGGCTGTCTCGTCAGCAAAGGCATTTCCTAGTCCTATTTCGTCTGTGACTTTCTTGTGTGCATTGCATTTATCAATAGCTAGTGCTCGGGGCAGTGTCAAGGCTTGGAGCAATGCAGTTACTAAGTCACCATGTTGGATGGGTGTACCATGGGACGTTAGGAACCCTCTTTCCTTCCAGAGGATAACTAAACTGTGGGCTACTCCAAATGCGTATTGGCTGTCGGTATAGATGGTGACAGCGAGACACTGGCTAAGGATACAAGCGCGGGTGAGAGCTATAAGCTCTGCTGCCTGGGCCGATTTCTGAGGTATGCGTGCAGTTTCAACAATGGTGTTGGTAGTAGTGACGGCATAGGCAGCAGATGTAGTACCATCTGATAGTTTAATACAAGACCCGTCCACCCACAATTGCCCATCTTGTTCCGTGAGAGGGATGTCTTTCAAATCCATCCGCCCCTTAGTCTGTTCTTCTGTTTGAAAGAGGCAGTCATGTGGAATGTTTGTGGTCTCTGAATCTGGTGTGGGCAGGAGTGTGGCGGGGTTTAAGGTCATACATCGCTTTAGCGTGACATGGGGTGCTAACAACGTAAGTTCATATCCTGTCAGTCGTGCGCTAGTGAGGTGTTGTGTCTTGGTCTGGTTCAGTAATATGTCGACTGCGTGGGGAACTAATACCGTCAATTTGGATCCTAAAACAATTCCCTCACTTTGTAGTATGGAGACGGCCGCAGCCGCGACCGCTCTAAGACAAGGGGGCAGACCTCGGGCCACAGGGTCTAGAGTGGCCGAGAAGTAGGTGCATGGGCGTTGTTTGGTGCCGTGAACTTGGGTCAGGATTGAGAGAGCGCATCCTAAGCGTTCATGGGTGTAGAGGCAGAAGGGTTTAGAGTAGTCAGGTGTGCCCAGTACTGGTGCAGAGCAAAGAGCGTGGCGTAAGTCTTGAAAGGCTTAGTCATGTTCATGTGTCCAAGGGAGAGGTGTGGGTGTGTCTTTTGTAAGTAAAGCAAGGAGTGGCTTAACTATGAGGGAAAAATTTGGAATCCATTGACGACAAAAGGAAGTGAGACCAATTAGTGCACAAACATCTCTTTGGGTAGTAGGAGAAGGAAGGCTTAGTATTGTTTGGATGCGGTCAGGTGTGAGGGTACGTCCCTCCTTAGACAGCAGATGGCCGAGGTAGGTCACCTGCTGTCTACAATACTGTAGCTTATTCTTGGACACCTTATGGCCCTGTGATGCCAAAAAGTTCAGAGTAGTAAGTGATGCGGTGCGGGCCAGGGCGGGAGTGTCTGCAGCCAGAAGTATGTCATCGACGTACTGGATGAGGGCAGTGCCAGGTGGTAATTTTATCTGATCCAGCTGTTGTTTAAGAGTAACCCTGGGCAAAGCACTACGCTACGCTCGCGTAGTTTGCGAAGTTTGCGCTACTTCGCACAACGCGAATTGCACGTAGCACAGTGCAAACACGCGTAGCGTAGTGCATCGGTCATTTTTTGCTTGCTCGCGGTCCTCAACGTCAAGTTGGCGACCGCGAGCAAGCAAAATGACATCCCGGCGAGACTTTTTCCTCGTTCGCGATCAGCAACATCAAGTTGCCGATCGCGAGCGTGGAAAATAAACCTCCCGGCGAGATTCTCAACGCGGGGAGGTCAGGTTTCTCATTGCGAGTGGTCACGTATGCTCGCGACCGCTCGCGATGAGAAACTACCAGTCCGCGTTGAGAAAGCTGCCGCTCGAGTAAAAATCTACTCGAGCGGCAGTAAAGACAGCTCGCACTGTGCAAGATGCCGTTTTCAATGATTGCACAGTGCGGACAAGCATCCGGCACTGTGCAATCATTGCGAACAGTGCACTACGCAGTTCGCGTAGTGCTACGCGTAGCTCGCGTAGTGCGAACTGCACTTTGCGTAGCTTCGCGTAGCGCTACTTCGCGAACTACGCCCAGGCTTATTTAAGAGCTTGGCTGTATATGCTCGGACTCTCAGTGTACCCCTGGGGGGCCCTACGGAAACGGTAGGATCTGTTCCTGACGGTGAAGCCAAAGAGGTATCGGGAATCTGGACGGATTGGTATAGAGAAAAAGGCATTCTTGAGGTCTATCACTGTGAAGGTGGTAGCAGTTGATGGGATCATTGTTAATATAGTTGTTATACCAGAAACCACAGGATATTGCGGGACCACTATTTTGTTAATTGCGCGAAGCTCAATGACAAAACGGTATATTTTCTCAGAAGTGGATGTACGTTTCAAAACTGGGAGGATAGGACTATTGCAGATGTTGGACTGGACTTCCTCAACTACCCCAGCTGCAATCATATCCTGCACTATAGTCATGAGGGCTTTTTCGCCATGTGCAGAAATTTTATACTGAGGGAGGCGGGAAAGATGCGCATTCTGTTTTACTGTTATTTTGACAGGGTCCATCACAATTTCCCCCACGTCGGTGTCCGTTACGGCCCACAGGGCGTCGGGTAATTGGGACAAGTCCGGCTGCTCAGACTCAGTGAGACAATAAAAATGGGATTCATAATCGGGGGTACAATTATTGTCAAACAATATTACTCGGACATTTTGGGGAGAACAGCGAATGGTGGCTCTGTAATGTTTTAAGAGATCAATGCCCATCAAATTATCTGGGCAATTTGGGGAGAGCAGAAAAGATGGCATTACTGTGTTTCCTTGTATGTCCAGTGGCACCTCAGTAGAAAGGGGGTTGGTGGAGGGCGTGCTGTCAAATCCTACGGATGTGACCGATAAGCCAGACAGGGCGCCCTAGGAATCAGTTTTTGTGAGAGGGCACTTCTAGATGCCCCTGTGTCGACCAAGAATTTTCCCTGAGTTCCAACCACTGAAGCTGTGACATAGGGGCCTGATTGATCGACTGGAAGTTCCACTGGTTCCTTTCCCTGTCCCTGGCTGTCTCATGCAAATTCACTGTCGGGAAGTGGTCAATTGTGAAATCGTGTGCAAAAGCCTGTCTATTGTTATCGAAGACATTGGTGCGTTGTTCGTTGGACAGTGGGACTCTTCCCCTCCCCTACTCAGCCCCCTTCCCCGACCCATGGTATTTCGCTGTAAAAGAGGACAATCTGCGCGCCAGTGGCCCGTCTCTTTACAGTACGCGCATTGATCCTGGGACAATTGGCGTGGAGTTTGGTGTATCCTAGCAGCTGCAGGTTGGTATAAAGGTTGTGGCCCTCTATTCATACCCCCTCCTCTAGTACTTATTTGAGACAGCATTACCTTCTCTTTTAAGTCTCTCCTCTTTTTGTCTTTTTCCTCTTCTATTTTATTCTGCAAATGTTCATAATATTGGGCCATCGTTAATATTTGTGCTGGCGTGGACGCTGGCCATGTACTTTCACTACTCTGTAACTTGGTTGAAATGGGTGGCAACAGTCCTTTAACAAAAGTCTGAACTAGCAAGTGTCGGCCCGTCTCAGTTGTCGAGTCCTGTCCGCTATAGTCAATGAACACCTGGCTGAGGCGGGAGAAGTAGTCAGATGTGGTTTCCTCAGATTTTTGTTTACAAGCCGTGATGACTGTCCAATCTACTTTCCTGGCCGGAATTGTTGCCTTCAACTTCTTCACTATGTTACCTGGTAGTGCTAAGATTGCTTCTGCAGGCCTTTCACCTGGTTTTCTGTCCCTATCCATTGTCGCCAGATCTTCCCACTTATGTCCGAACGAGGCCTCATCGTCAACTTTCCTTATGGGCCTCCAAATATCTGGCGGCAGGATTACTCCAAAGAACAGATCTATGTCAGTTAGTGTCATTGTGTAAGTGGTAATAACCGTGTCCAGCCCTTCGTAGAATCCCGTAGGATTCTTCCGGGAGTCAGGCAGGTCCTTTTTAAAAGCCAGGACATCAGCTCGAAGCCATGGAGTATACACCCAGTTATATAACGTCCTGCTCTTCGCACCCGGGCTATCTACTCCCTCAGCAGTACCCTGTCCTCGAGCAGGTACAAAAACTGGGGCAGCCTCTCTTATTGGCGCCATGTGGCCTCCTACTGCAACTTCTACTACTGGTAACTTTTCCTCCCCGTCCTCGCTCCTTCTTAGACTTTCCATCATTTGTAGCATTAGTGCTAACAAATTGTGGCTTTCTTCAACACTTTCTCGCCCTTCTATCAGCTTACGGTACAATCCTCTAACATGCTCTTCTGGCGTTACTCTGTAGCGTTTCTCATACAGGGAGAACACTTAATAAACAAATCGTTGTAGGAAATAACCCTTCTGTGGTGGTGTATAGGCTTCGTCAATGGCGCAAATCTGATTAGGGGTGGAACGGTCCTCCAGGCAGGTGCGGGCTAGGCCTTCAAGGGCAAGTTTTTCCGTTTAGGTGACACGAGGTATTCGGGATCGGGCAGAGGGCGTTGGTTCGGTGTCAATATGGGCGGGAGGAGCAGTGAGATCAGGAGGTGGGGGCTGAGCATTCTCGGGGTGTCTTTGCTCGTCCATCTGTGGGGGGGCATGGGGAATGTGAGGGACATGATATGGTGGCGGTAACGGGAGGAGGAGGAGTTCCTCTTCATGGGGGTCCGCTCGTGCTAGTGGCGCATAACACACAGGATACTGACCAGACGCATTCAACCTGCGTTCCCTATCCGCACATGCGATGTTGGACGTAACTTTTTCTTGTTGTAATTCTATCAACGCCTGGTTATCGTTTTCTCGAGCCTTTTTCTGTAGCCTCGCCTGGGCCCTTCTTTCTCTCTCAGCTCCCTCCTTTTTCCATTGGCCTAGGGCGTCAAACATAGCTTGTCGCGACCTTCGTCTATGGAGTTGTATTTCTACAGTCTCAATGTTTTTGTGCTTCAAAAGAACCGTATATGTGCCACTGGGTCTCTATATCTTTAGATGTGTATTTGTGCCACAATGAGTTATATATTATGGGAGAAATACCATATCTTATGTACATATCCTTACTCGGGGTACCCTCCGGGGGGGCTGGCTGACTTTCTTCCAACACCTTTGAGCTAGATGTGCAACAACAGCACCATCGTACAAATTTACTAAACACGGGCATGTTTCTCTATGTTATCTTTACAGAAAAAAAACGTCTTTTACAAGTTTCTAAGTCGGACAAAAGTTCACATTACCCGTCTACCTTCACTTTTTGCAAAGAGTGAACGAGAACCAGACAACAAAACGAACAACAAAAAGGTGTCGCAAACCAGCAACCCTACCAGAATCCTTTGTCTCGTTCTCCAGGCAGTCTCTTTACTGCAAGGATCGTCCAAGTCTATCGGGGGCCCGAGTCAGGACCGGCGCCACTTGCGGGGGTCTTTTCAGATGTAGTGAAGGTCAAGTGGTGGCTATGAGGACGAGGGTCTTTATCGCTTGGGTATACCCCACCACCGTCCGTTCAACTTCCTCGCCTGGACCCCTCGACCGGGCAGCCGCGTCACTGATGGGGCCCCACGTTTGGGTGCCAATTGTGGATTTGGAGGTCTCCTCAGAAGACCACCCAAAGGTGCAGGGTCACTCTTCGTCCACGGGTCCGGAATACAAATTGAGACCAACACTGGAGCACGGAGAGAAAAGATGTTTATTTTGATCTCATGAGAGAGAGAGCATCAGCAACAGACACCCATAGCTGTCTGAGGAGGCAGTCTGCTGAGTACTTTGGTTCCGCATCTTATATACCCTTCATCCCCACCCTGTGCATGTAAGGAGAACAAACAAAAACCCATATTTACACAACAAGCAGTGGTCAATCTGATAAGTCAGCAGATGGTAGCTGTTGGGCCCCTGCAGGGCGTAGGCAAAAACCATAATTACACAACAAGCAGAGGTCAATCTGATAAGTCAGCAGATGGTAGCTGTTGGGTCCCTGCAGGGCGTAGTGCGCAGGGTGAAGACGATAAGCATCTGGGAAACTCCCTGTCCGACTGGTTGGGCATGAGTTGGTCAGTTTGTGGCAGGCCGGGGCACGGACAGGGCGTGGGCGTCCGTGCAGGAATAAGGCAAATCAAGATTGAAGCCCCAGAGCGTTCGTGATACAGAGAGAAGGTCAGTAATGAAGGGTGAAGTGCAAAATGGCAGAGCGAATGGCAAGATAACAGACATACTTTTCCACAACTGGAAAGACTTCTTCGAAGAAAAACAAAGTGCAAACATCCGGCCCCAACACCAGATGGCGAGCTATGCACAGCATGTGACGCTACAGCTCTACATGCCAAGAACAGATGCATACTGTGGTAAGTAGCATTCTCCTTCCAGCACTGTTCCAGTGCCTAGACATACGGAAACTAGGCAATGCTTATGACCTCTATTGCAGTGTTCCTTGAGACAACAGAAGCCAGATAGTGCAACAAGCTCACTAAAGTGGCAAGCAGTTTTTATGTAGGCCTTGGACTGTCATGGGGTAATGATGCCAGTCTTTCAAGACTTGCATATGATGTTTGGTTTTGGGGTAGAACACTACATTCCAACCGCATATGAATCATTTACAATGTATCAGTGTTCAAGCATTGTTAGCTTTTTTAAAGAAACATGGGAAGCTAGTTAAAATTAAACATAAGTTAAGCTTATAACCAACATCTAACAGGTTTTGAATAAGGACCAACAGATACTTTCTATGTTCTGTGCTATATGCAGTCTGGTTGTGCCTCGAACAGTGTTGCAATTCTACAGGTAGACAAAGTGTTCCGACTGGAATTAAAGGAGATACCAAAGTTTCACCAACAGTATCAAATTCCTGCTCAGTCGTTGGTGGGTACACCCTTTGAATCTCAAATCTTCCTAGTTGGTGACTGCGCAGTTCAAACCAGTATTTTGTAATATCTTGTCATTGATCAGTAGTTTACAGGGCAATGCATCCATTTGCAGATGCATAGTGCCACTTTGTGCTAATGTTCAATTCTTCTGAGAGGGGTAGCACTTAGGCGACCTCCTTGCTAGTGGGAAGTTGATCATGTTGCTAATGGGGGAGGGTTACAATGTTGACTCTTGGCCTTGTACTTTATATTTGGAAATTTGGGTGCAGATAAGAGAGATTCACGGTCCTCAAAAAGATGATGGCAAAGTACATTGATTGTGGTCTCTGATAATCAGCATCCAGGCTGTTCGGAAAGAACACACAGCCCCAGGGGCATCAGAATGCCTCCAACTAGATCAACCAGACAACAGCCACTTTTCAGTAGAGTAAGGCTTAGAGATAAAATTTGGCCAAGCCATACTTTGTCTTTCACAGTTGACTGCAACAGTTCCACTTCCTTCTGCCTTTTGTTCTCAGCAATGCAGGAACAATGTTTGTGGGGCTGGACCATGACTGTGGTCTCTAGTCTAAACCATATGTGTTTCACAAAGCTCCTTACGACAGCACACAGAAGAAGTGTATTCAGGTGTTGGGTAGAAGTAAGGTAGATTCTGTTCCTGACAGGCTCTTCATCAGGTTGTGGACCAGCAAAGTCTTTTCCTCAGTCTTGAGAATGTTCCCTAAACCTTTATGAGAAATAGCCAAAGCTTGCTGTTTCTGTACTCATCCTTTCTCTTCACACGTTTTTAAAGCTTATCTATGTACAAAGGTGATCCTGTGAATTAGTTAATGGGATCACCTTTTAACCCAAATCTATGGCAACCAGAATCCAGCCAACTGGACTCTCACATTTAAAGCTGACAAAAGCCTATGGTGGAACCCACTCATTCAAAGGCATGAGGCAGCTTAATGGTAACCAAATACTAAGCTGAACTGTTACTCAAATTTTGAAGGTTGGAGTCAAATGACTTCTTTCTAATCGTGGGCTCTTACTAGGTCCTGGTTTCTTGGGCAGGCCAGAACAAATAATGATGGGAATAAGCAGACAGTGCATGCCTTTGTGACAGTGTGCAGCTTTGGCCATAACTTTTACCAGTCTTTTCATCACATATTACTTGTTTCAGACCTCTGTCTGACCCGTCGGAACTGGCTTTGTCCAGCGAATAAGGACACACATGATACTTCCAGATCCATTGATGTTTAGTTACTTTCCAATCAGACACATACACTTGGCTTTTTACATAGTTCCATCTGGAAGGGAGAAAAAAAAGAGTAGCTCAGGGTGGCATGTCAGGGAAGGGAATATTGTAGCTATGACTACCTCTACACCACAGCAGCCACCCTCCAATGTTATGGGTTATTGGCATACAGGGTTGATCACAAAAGAAGTGTTCTGCTCCTCTCTTGTACCCAAGTAGATCCTACACACTACATAAAATCAGGGAGCCCACCCATTACAGACTACATTGATTTAAACAAGGAGAGTCATGTGCAGTTTTCACATTGAGGTGTAGGTTAAATAGCATTGTACCCAAATGACTATTATTGATATGTTATGACCTAAGTATAGAGACAGTAGCCACTCGTGATAAAAGGAAGACAATCATTAATGTACCTCTGTCACCAAAGAGAGGCTAGCACTAGTTTGTTGAGTAACAGACAAAACATGTGGAGCAAATGTCAGCAGTCCCCTGAACAAGAAAACATAATGGTTGGTCAGAATGGGAAAACGATGAGAAGCATGTCAGTTGGTGACAGTACTTGGTACTTTTGATACTACAATAGTCAGTCAAAACCTGTTTTAAATATCTTTTATAAAATATCTCTGATATCCAAAATATTTAAAGTTGATACTGAGTTGTGACCTTATTTCTTGTCAAAATATTGCTTTCGCTACATTAATTTTTATTCTAACATTTGTACCATATATTGCTTTCCTGAAAACAGTTTGTATAATAAGCCAATATGTTGTTTTCAAACCAAGAGATTTTAATCATTCAGTTTGTGAACATACAGCCCTGTAACTGAGTCTCCTATTTGACATAGTGACTAAATTATCTCTTTGAAATGACAGCTATATTTGTCTTTTTGTAATAAAACCCTAAGAGAATCACAAGAAATTCTGTCATAAATTATAACATTTTATGTGATTATTGATACTGCTAACAGAGCTTGGAGAAGTTTGGCAATAATAATTTTTCGGGTTAAACCATGGGTTTTTAAGTTGATATACCAACATGCAGATGTTTTTGCTATTATGCTGTCTAAGGCCTGGATTACACGTGTCCCATAAGTTCCCATGGCAGTAGGAACAAGTGTTACTGGTTCCATTGAAATTACAAGTCTGTTTTATTTTTATTTGGAGATTTCGGCTGCTGAAAGATTAAGAAAGGGAAGGTCAGGTAGCATCTCCAGGAGGGCAAGGAAGATGGCCTGCAAGGTTTCCTGCTTTGGTAGAGAGACAATGCAGTGTGAAAATCACCCTGGGAAATGGATCTGTGTTTGGTTGGGCGTGTGAGGCACTAGTTGTGACATCAAAAAGGATTTCAGGCGCTTCTTTGTATCCTTTGAAAAATATAGAAGATACAGATTATGGGGCTTTGAGGTGGACTGGGGAGGAGCTGAAGTAAGCAGAGAATTCATCGACAGTCTAAGCAATACAATTCAAGGCATCATTATTCAGAGTTCAGAGCAACACAATACAGAGCGTTACAATTCTAAATAGGTGTGTTTTGTGAATTTCAAGAAGTAGCTTACAGAAGAAGGTAAACAAGGGGCTGCGGTATTGTGTCTCACATCTTGAAAATTTTGAGTATGCACAGAATGCTTTGTGAAATGGATTTGCAAATCCAGGAGTAATTCACTCTAATTTCAGGTAAGACACAACAACTCACAAAAAAGAGTTGTAAATTGAGTTGCATATGACTGCGCATGTGAGTGAGTAAGTGCACGTTTGCCTTTATGTGTTCATGCATGCTAGAATGTGTGTGGTGAATGGATATGGTTATGTGTACTGGTCATTCTCTGTATTCACACAAAAAAACATACACACAAGCAAATACATAGCAATAGATATGTTTGGGTTTGGCAGTGTTCAGAGAAATACTGTGCTTAAGCAGGACGTTCAAGGTTGTGTGTGTGCGCGTGTGTTTGTTTAGAATGTTGGCTTTTACCTTATTGAAATGTGTTTTATGTGTATGTGTGTGTGTGTCCAAAAGAGAATTTAGCTAATGGGTATGTCATGTGTACAGGCTTATCCCTTTCATCACACACCACCACGTCCTCTTTGTTTGCCTGTGTTTGACTTTGAGAAAATTTGCAAATAGGCATCATGCATAAATGTATTGCATACACAGTGGGGATGCGTCAGATTGACAATTTGTGTGATTGCATGTAGCAAGTCACTTTCTGTTTGTGTGAGACGGTGTTTTCAGAACAACGTGTTAGAGTGTTTTGTTGTATGATTGTAAGGTTCTTAGTTTATTAATGTAACTGTGTTTTTGGAGTCTCTATATGTTTGATACTCTATATATAAGGATGCTGTGCATGTGTTTGAGCGTACACACATTTTAGTGTAAATGTCCGTGCAAGTGTTTCGGTTTCAACCTGAATGAGATCTTTGTGTTGTTTGTCTAAAAATAACGTTTAGGAAGTTGGTGTTTGGATGTGAGAGAGAGTGCATCCCATCTATGTGTTTGTGAATGTCAAATATTTTTTGTGTTTGCATATGTTTTTTTTTTTTTTTAAGTTTTGAAAACCTTTATTTGAACAATGAGATGTCATCCACAGCAGAGTGCCCACATCCCTGAAAGGGCCGGCACAGCAAGGCATTGCTCGAAGATTTACTACACGAGGGAAAGGGATAACACAGCAAGCCGCCTACAACCACATCGGGCCGGCCGCGTCAGGTGACATAGTGGCATTGAAGGATCAGGGATTTGATCGTGGGCACATGACGTAGATTAACATCTTTCAACCAACATCTTCTCCACTCTCGTGTTGTGTGCTCTCCAAATATACCTTGTGTGGTATGGCGTATTCCATGCATGGAACGATATATGAGTGTGTCCAAGTATCCCCGGATTCACTGTGCAAAGGGTGTGCCACCTTGAGGGGGGATCATTTCCCATCTGTGCATCTCATGTCTGTGGGGCAGTGGGGGGGAGGGAGGCCAGTGAAAGCGTGCCAGCTGTGCGTTCCAGTAAGTATGTCTGCAGAGGTGCCCAGATATCCCGGGGTCGGGAGGAGGGAGGTAGAAGTTCTGCGTATGTGTGTAGTTGTTCTTGACAATAAATAAGATCTTGAAGCCAATCTTTGAATTTCGGTGCTCTCCCTCTCCCCCATCTGCAAGCGATCTTTCTCTTGGCGAGGAGAAGTGCAGTGGATGTGTATTTACGGATTGGGGCCGCTTTGGGTGCAGTATATCCCAGGAGTGCAGTCAGAGGATCTACCGGAATGTGTGTGCCAGTCATAAGGTCCAGTGCTGTCATTACCTCCGTCCAATATCGACGGACTGGTGGGTAGTCCCAGGCTATATGGCGGAAATCAGCTCCTTCACTGCCGCATCGGTCACATGTGTCATTGTCACGAAGTCGCAAGCGATGTAAGCGTGCCGGTGTGTAATATAGACGGTGGATGAATTTGTAGTGTAGGAGTCGGAATTTGCTGCTAGCAGAGATTTCCCCTGTTTGCCTACAGCAAAAGGACCATTGATCATCAGTCAGGGGATTACCCAGTTCTGTTTCCCATTTGGTTTTTGCTAACAGGGGATCATATTCTCTATTGTCCTGGACAGTACGATATAATAGTGAGATAACATGGGAGGGGGTGACTTGTTGCAGGAGGGCGTGCAGGGGGAGCATGGTAGGAGGTTCCTGAGGAAAGCCAGGAGTGAGGGTTCTTTCATCCTGTCGCAATCTAATGTAGTAGAATCGTTCTAGGGGGGAGGGGGTAGTGGTGCCAAAGAATTTGTCACACGTGCGAAATGTACTCTTTTCGTATAATTGTCCCCAGGTGTGGATTGATAATTTGCGTAGTAATCTGCGGCATCCTCCTTCTTGTGCCACCGGGATGTCTTGTCTACCGGCAAGGGGAAGGAGGGGGGAATATAATAAGGGAGTGCGTGTAGTATTCGCTAGATCACGCCATGCGCTGGTGGTGCATTGGACGGTGGTGGAGGCGTGACTCCGTGTAACTGCGGGGGTGCTTAAGTACGCAGTGCTGGGAATAGGGTGCATATATCCGTCTTCAATGGCCAAGTGTGGCATATAGGTGGGGGGGGGGGTGTATCCAGTAGGAGGCGAAATGGGCTTGAGCACAACTAAAATACAATTCCAAGTCTGGTATCTCCAGACCGCCCTCGCTGAAGGGACGTGCAAGGATATCCCAGCGTAGTCTAGCTTGTTTACCGCCCCACACAACAAGCCGAATTAGTAGGCTTTTGATATTCGAGAAAAAGTGGCGGCTGGGAGCATAGGGAATATTTATGAATAAATATAACAGTGTGGGCAATATGACCATTTTTATGAGGACGGCTCTTCCTGCCAAGGACAATGGCATTGCAATCCAACGTTGATTTTGTCCGCCAAGGAATTCAGTGCACTGCCGTAGTTAGCCCTCATTAGTTCTTCGCGATTGCGGGATATGACTATTCCTAAATAGGTGAGTGTATCATCGCACCATGCTAGGGGGTAGTCTGGTACGAATCTGGGAGTGGAATCAGTGAGGGGGTAGATTTGGGATTTTCCCCAATTAATATTTACTCCAGAGAGGTGCCCAAAAAGGAGGAACTGTCGGAGAATGGGATTCAGGCTTTCCTCCGGGTGTTGCAGATAAAGGGTAATGTCATCTGCATATAATGAGATTAAAATCTGCCTTTCGGGGTAGATGAGGGCATGTGTTCGGAAGTGTTGGCGTATCTTGGCAGCCAGGGGTTCAATAGCCAAGGCGAATAGAAGGGGGGATCAGGGGCATCCTTCCCTGGTTCCCCTGGCTATCGTAAAAGGGGCGAGCGCTTTCCGTTAATCATCACCGTGGCCCGCAGGCCAGTGTATAGCAGGTTTATCCAGGCCAGGAATGGGAGGGGGAAACCCATGCGTTTCAAGACGAAGGCTAAATAGTCCCACTCTAGGGAGTCAAACGCCTTAGTGGCGTCTAAAAAAATGGCAACTGCGTTAGTTTCAGGTTCTATGTCATGGAGGATCGCAAAGAGGGTGCGCAGATTGTGAGAAGTTGGCACAAATCCCGACTGGTCGGGGAGGACCAGGACAGGCATGAGGGGGCTGATGCAATTGGCTATTAGCTTAGCAAGGATCTTGGCATCCACGTTGATAAGGGACAGGGGCCTATATGAATCCACTAGCGTCGCTGATTTCCCCGGTTTGGGCAGGGAGATGATGAGCGCTTCACGCATCGATGGAGGCAAAATGCCCGTCTCTCGGGCTTCCTCAAGTACGTGACGCAGGGCAGGGATAAGGAGATGCCTATATAGTTTATAGAATTCGGCCGGAAGGCCATCAGGCCCTGGGGCTTTTCCCGACTGTAATTGCATAATTGCGGAGATTATTTCTTCATCTTCATAGTGGGCCAGAAGGGACTCTCTCTGGCTATCTCCCAGCCATGCGATAGCTGTGTCCTCAAAGAATGAGGTGAAGTCTTCAGGGTGTGTCCTATGTGTTGTGTACAGCTGTTTATAAAACCTCTGAATGGTGTCTACTATGTCAGAGGTGTTCCTGTGGATCTGCCCCTCTTCGTCTGCTATCTCTAATATTGTATTGGCAAATCGGGGGGGGCGGATCACTGAGGCTAGTGCTTTTCCTGGTCTTTCTCCTTCACCATAGCGGCGGGCCCGGTGATATTTCCCCCTAAATTTACATTCCCTCTCCGCCGTTTCTTGGTATTCAGTAAGAAGATCATGTAAATGTGCTTTCTGCTCCGGTGTGGGTGTGTTTCGGAGAGTGTCTTCCGCTTGTTTGATTGTGTGTTCTAGCTTCTGTAACGTATTTCGAATATCCCTCAAGACCCCACTGCTTTTGGCTATGCAAATTCCTCGTATGGTGGTCTTAAAGGCTTCCCATACGGTAGAGTATTGCGGAACCGATTTATCATTCCGGGGGAAAAACTCTGAGATTTCCTGCTCAATTTCATCTTTAAACACCGGATCTAATAATGATTGAGGGTTGAGTCTCCAGGAAAAGTATGGTGGGTCTTCATGAGGCGGTGTAAGAGAAAGAAGGACGGGTGAGTGATCCGAGTATGTGCGTGGGAGGTGAGATGCATGCGTTAACCAAGTTGTTAGTCCTTTATCTATGAACCAGCTATCGATGCGGGACCAGGAGGAGTGAGCAGTGGAGTAGCAGGTCCCTTCCCGGGTGTGTGGGTGGAGGGTCCTCCAGGCATCCGTGAGATTATGCTCCTCCATGATACTTTGGAGGGTCACCTGCGTGCTGGAGTAATGGCGCGGTTGTGGATGTGATCTGTCTAATTCCGGGTTTATGGTCACATTGAAGTCTCCTCCCCATATGGTGTGTGTGGAACCTATATCCATTATTTTGCCCCAGAGTATATGGAAGAATTCTGGGTCGTCAGTGTTGGGCCCATAGCAGGAGACAAATGTGATGGATTGCGTGGCAAGTCTACCCCATAGAATACTATAACGGCCCTGTGGGTCTCCGTATGAGCCAATGGGGGTGTAGGGGAGCGAGTGTTTCACCAATATGAGGGTACCCCGGGCATAGGATGAGTAGGACGAGAAACATTTAGTGAGTGCCCAACGAGCTGCAAAGGTGGGAGATTAGTTGGGGGCAAGGTGTGTTTCTTGAAGCATGGCACAGTGAATGTGGTGACATTCTAAATACGAGAGGATGTGACGGCGTTTGCGGGGATCCCCCAGCCCTCTAATATTCCAGGTTAAAAAATTATATTGGGCGGGTTTTGTACGTGACTCCATTTGTTCAGTGCATTTATATCGGGTGGAGTATGTCAAGGTTATATGTGAGATTTACAGCATGAACAGATTTTAGTGAGGTGGAGCAGTAACATTCTGTATCGAACCATTCCCCGTGGCCTCCCCCCTCCCACAACAGCGACCCAAACTCGCCGTGGCCTATCCCTCCCTCCTCCCAAAAACAAACCGTGACCGTCACCCCAACGGGGGGCGAAGGGCTCAACAAGTTCCCCATGTATGATACGAAGTACTTAGAGTTCACCTGACGGGTGGATTCTAGAGGGCGGTCAAGTTCACCTCGCCAGAACGAGGGTGCTCGGGCAGCTTTGTACTGCTTCATCTCGGCGCTAGTTGAAAGTTAGTTCTGTGTTTACAAGAAGGCATCCATCAGGGCGCTGCGCTCCCAGTGCGGTTCACCATTCTCAGAGTCCAGCAGCAGGGTACACAGGCGGAAAGAGGACTTTATGCACCAAACATTAGCTTCCCCCACCCGGTCGGCTCATTCGGCAGAAATCGAGAGTGACCTGTAGTAATCAGCTGCAGCATCAGTGGTCGAGCCTCGCCAGACTGTCCTCAGTGCATATGTCCTGTGGCTTTTCCCCGAGTTTCTCTATGCAGGGCAAGCATTGGCAGCAGCATGACTGTCGTTCCACAGGGCGCGAGTGTAGTGCAGCGGGCCAGATCATCGTATACTTCACAGCCGGGGGGGGGGGAGTGCGTCCTCATGTAGACTCTGAATGTGTTACGTAGGAAAGGGGGGAATATTGGCCAGTTGCATTATTCGACATCTGATATGTTCCCGTCTTCTGCGGTGTGATGCGTTGGGGGCCGCTGATACGCGGGTATCTTAGGCAGGGTTTTGAGGAAGTCCTGTGCGTGTTGCGGGTTCGTGAAGAAGTGCTGTTTGCCCTGGTGCGTTACCTTGAGACGGGCTGGGAATAGCATGGCATAGGGCAGATTAAGCTGTTGAAGTTTTTTCTTCACCTGCATGAATTTACGGCGTTGGTCTTGGACGGCCATGGTGAAATCCGGGTATATCGAAATCGCCATCCCTTCATATGCCAGTTGTCCTTTTTCCCTGGAGAGGCGGAGGGCGGTATCCCTGTCGCGATAATTAAGTAATTTGGCGATGATGGGCCGGGGAGGAGTGCCAGGGGCCGGCCGATTCGCCAGTGAGCGGTGTGCCCGTTCTACCACCAGGACTTGTGAAAATGCCTCTCTGCCAAATAGTGCAATAAGGAGTCTCTCCACATATTCTTCCACCCTTCCGGTGGCTGTTGACTCCGAAATACCAAGAATTCTGAGGTTGTTTCTCCTCGAGCGGGATTCTAAATCCTCGTTTTTGGCTGCGATTACTTTCAGGACTCGGTCCATCTCCAGGGTGCAACTCGTGGTGGCGGTGGCCGTGTCTTCTAGATCCGAAATCCGCCGTTCCGCCTCAACCAGGCGGTCATCGTGTTTCTCCACTCTGTGCGTGAGGCCTTCCAATCTGGTGTTCATAGAGTCCATTTTGGACTCAATGGAGGTTAAGCTTGATTGCATCACCAGCAGGAGCTCCTTGAGATCTGCGGTGGAGGGGTCGACACGTCCTGCTGGTCTTCGTCAGGTTCCGACTGGGATCGAGACGATTTGCGGGTATCGAAATTCAGCTTTGGCTGCCTCCCGTCTGGTTTCCCCATGATCGCAGTGGAGTTGACTAGGAAGAGTCGTGGTCCAGGGGAGTAGGAGATAGAGCGCGCTTCAGGGGTTCCAACCAGGGTCTGCCAAGTGGATCTCCCCCCGGTCGCACAATGATCCGGCGTCAACAGAGGGGTCAGCGGTGTTGGGGAGAGGAGGAGCTTCCTGTATTTATATGCGGTGCCCAAAGGTTTCAGTAGCTAGTTTCGCGCGTCATTATTTCTTCCTGGAGGAAGGCTGTTGCCTCTTTCCCTATCCGAGCAGTGTCAAGGGGATGTAGACGCTTAGGCAGGGCAGTCACCAACACCAGTAGCGGAGATCCGAGGGCCGCGATCCACTCTGTTCTCTTGTAGGCTGGTCGCCACGCTTTTGGGCCTTCCGCGGCTCAGGTTCTAGACGCCATGGTTGTCAGGCCTCGCGCCGGCGGGAGGCGGTATAATTAATGTGGTAGTCCGGGTGGTCAATGGCCTTCGGGCGTGTATCACGCTTCCCTCCGCCAGGCTCCAGACCGCGAGAGGGGCCGGGTTCCAGTACGAGGCCTCCTCAGGCGCGCAGCACAGGATGTGGGTCAGGGAGGCCTTAACGTGGTCTAGGAGGGTGCAGCGTTCTCTCCCTATCCCACCCGGGCAGTCCCTCTATTAATGGCACTCAGCGAGGGTGATCCCTGGGCTCAGCCGCTCCTCGGCAGCAGTAGTTGGGACGTGCAAGGTTGAGCGCAGTCTCTGCCTACCATGGTCACAGCGCGTCCCGCAGTGTTCCCGGCAGTGTTTGTGGCCCATAGAGGATGACCTCGTGGATGTCAGCGTCTCTTCACCTCCGCGGGTCCGGAGCGCCGCATCCCGTCAGGCCCCCGCACAGAGGTCTCCGTGGCTTCGCGGCGGCCGCCCGGGGATGGCAGCCCTCTCGCCAGGTTCCTTTTGCCGCAATGGGCAGCTAGTGCAAGTATCGCTCACCGGCTCTGCGTTCCCCCCTCGCTAAGCCGTCTCGGTGGTCTCAGGCCCAGATCCTCCCGCAGCAGCATCAGCCCCCGCATCCGGCGGCGGGACATGGTCGTTAGGGGCAGCGAGGGCAGTTGGCAGTCCCCGGGAGTCCAGCGAGCCCCCGAGGCTCGGGCGCCGCGTCGGCCAGCAGCAGGGCACCAGCAGCTCCCGTCTGATCCCAGGATGGGTCAGGTCGCCATTTTGTATTTTCTGCCGGGCGGGATATCGCTTACAGTTTTACTCACTCCCGGCCTGCAGCCGTGATCTAGGGCAGCGCAGCGGGTTCTTTGGCTTGTCACCTTTCAAAATTGGCCATTGGACTGCAGATTCTTCTGGAGATGAGCAGGATTTTAGCCGGATATAGGCCCGAGCTGCAAGAGCCTCACAGAGGTGTGGTCATCTTGCTTGGCGCCCTCTAGCGCCCCCGTGTTTGCATATGTTAGTGAAATATTATTGTAAGTGAGTGCTGGCATTAGTATTATGTCGTCTGTCTGATATGTGCGCATAGGAGAGAGAAAATACCCTGCCATGATTGTTCTTTTTGTGGGTGAGAAGCAGATTCTGTGTCAAAGCATGTAAAGGGGGGGGGGTAAAGCTCTCAGATTCCAAACCCTGTCATGAGGGGTCCATTAATAGATTATTTAAAATTCTTAACAGCAACTTGTGCCAGCCTATGAACTGTTTGTTATGTTTCTTTCAAAATGTGTTTTATATCAATGCAATATGAATATATTTAAATGATAACTCCACTTTACATAGTCATCTCAATATGTCCTCTCTTTATTTCCCCTCTGTGACTCCATGGCACCTTCTTTCGCAATCCAATGAGACACTTTGAGTTATTTTTCCTTCAGAAAATAGCTGTTTTCTTCCCCTCTTGTAGAAAGTATCTGAGTCCTTACAACTTTAAATACCTCTCCTTACTTGATTCCTGCCTGGCCTACGTTGAATCCCAGCACCCACACAACTTTACTCTTAGCACAAAGCACACTTAGCATGATTTACAAAGATTTTGTTATGCCTTACTCTAGTAGTACTTCTGGTGTATAAGTAAGTTTCAAGCATAAGCTAGAAATGTTCCAGACTTATACCTGGAACTGAAAAGTAAGTTATGAATGCTACAATAGTAAGTCACTCTTCCCCAATGTAAAATATTTGTGAATGGGGCCACCTTCCATTTGGCCGCAGAACCATTAGTTAGCATTTTTTCTGGTGCAATCTTTTCTTTGGAATTATGAGAAAAAAAACTTTGGTAAAATAATTAGTGGTGGGTCAATGTGTATGTCTCTGCGTGCATTGTGTATAATTTTAAGAGATGCATCAATGAATTCTGGACATTATGCATTTTGTGATCATTTTATATGAATAAATGCTTTAGGAAGAGAATTTCAGTGTGTGTTTGTGTGGTGTCCATGAGTCTTCTTTGTGAGCTAATTATTGTTCCTCAACTATCGTGTGTAAAGCTGTGAGTGTGTATGGTGTCAGTAATGTTTGTTTTGTGGTCAGGAGTTGCACCAGAAGCCCTTAGGACAACTGTGATGTCCAGCTTTCTGGTCCCTAGGTGCTTTGCTCAGCTGTCTTGTTGTTTTTTGTGCTCAACATGTTCGACTGTTTGGCTTAATGTAGCGCTTGCAGGCATTGTCACCTGACAATCAGTTGTTTGTGGAAATGTTTACACTGTGTCTGATGAAAGGTGCTTCCAGTTCTTTGCCTTCCATTGGCCATTGGGTGATTCTGTGTCTATTGAACACAATATGAAAGTGAATGATATAGATAGGTTGTACGGAGGCTATCTCTCAGCATGCTTAGGCAGTCATTATTTGGTTCAAGGGCCACATATGCCCACACAGAGGCGTGTTTTTGCCAAAGAGAGTTGCTTGCAGCTCTCGTGTTCCTACAACGTTTCCTGTTTTGATTCCGTTTCATTAGTGATATATGACTTTCAAGTGTCTTGGAGACTGAGACTGAGGCCAGAAGAAGGTCTGGCATCTTTCTGGGCTGTTTCAGTCAGTATGTTACACTTTTTTTGGCTTTATCCAAGAATGAATTGTGCAAGGGTTTTCATTTTGAAAGAGGTGCTTCTGCTGCATTAGTATCATTGAGTGTAAATTATGAACTTATTTATGCCAGTGGCCTCTACCACTGCAAATCTTTATCCACTATGAAAAGACTACAACAAATTCAGAAATCTGCTGCCAGACTACTCCTACATATAAAGCCACAAGCCCACATCAACCCTGCCTTGAGGGCCCTACATTAGTTACCAGTTGTCAGAAGATCCACCTTCCAGCTGTTTTGTATCACCCTCAAAGCAATACATGGAACAGGACCACTTTTCATCAAGAATAAAATTGCTAAATACATACAACAAAGTAATCTCTGCTCCAGGTTGTCACCTTGCCACAAAACTCCAGCATACACAAAAAAAATCATGGGTTCTTTCTCTGTTCAAGCAGCCAAACTATGGAACTCACAACCACCAAATATAAGATCCACAGATAACTATCTTATCTTCAGAAGACCACTCAAGAGTTGGCTCTTTCCCACATGACCACTAAACTCAAAACACAAACGTACAGCATTTGCCTGTGTATATAAACATTTATAATTTGATATGTATGTATTTAGATATGTGCATTTCTTTGTACAAATATATAAACTACCTATGGTATAAAAACGTATAGATATTCGTATAGGTCTGCTTAACAAATGTATGTCATGCTTAACATGTATAAAGGTCACTGCATAGTTTACAATATGATAGAGACATCTAGCCACAGATTCCTTAACTTTTGAATTCTCCCCAGCTACCAGTCTGGATCCAGAAATTTTTCAACAATACTTCTGCATGCCGGGGGGCGGCGCCGTACGGCTCCGTGATAACGTCGACTCCGGTCATGACGTCAGTGGAGCCATATAAGTCCCCTCTGGTGCGCAGACGTCAGTTTCTTCTTTTTCGTGCTGTAACGCGGATCCGGAGAAGCGGTTCCTCTGGTCGATTTTTTGACCTGCTTCGACACTTTGTGTCGGTGGAACAGTGTGCCTTTGTCTAATGTCTGCCGGTTTCAAACCTTGTGGGTCTTGTAGCTGACATATGTCGGTGACGGACCCACATACAATTTGTATGTGGTGTTTAGGTGAGCACCACGACGCCGAACATTGTGGCTCTGGCTAGAAACTAAAACTGAAATCGTTAAAGGAGCGACGTTTAAAGTTGATGGCGGCACGTGTGTCATGATCCTCAGAGACTTCCCAGCCTCCGTCTTCATCATCTCGGGAAAAGCAGGGTCGATCTAGGAGCCGACGCTGATATGGAGGACGTCATTCTCCAGGGAAGTCAAAAGGTAAGGGGCAATTGAAGTTGCCACATTCTCGGACTTTACCGCGTGGAGACTCCGTCTCCCATGGCTCCTCCCACTTGACGGTTGAGGAGGCCGTACGCGACTCCGCACCACGTCCCCCTGTGTTTCCAGGAACCGGTGCATCGATGGCTCAAATGAAGGCATATTATAATTCCTTGCACCTTATCTTTGGGACCCCATCCCCTCTGGAGATCTTTAGGCCCCAAGGAGGTGAGTTGGGTGCCGTCGGAGAGTTTGCCCTAGATGACGGTTGAGCCATTGGAGTCAAGGGGTCGGCGCCAGTCGACGTCGGCTGGCACTGCTTTTGAGGTCTACAGTCTTTCGGGATCTCGACCTATGACGCCGGACTTCGATCAGCTGACTCAGATACTGACGTTGGCGGTCGAAGTTGCTTCTCCTCCACCGTGTAGGCGTCGTACGACGTCTGACGCGGAGTCGACTATTCAGAATGAGGGTGATAGGCAGGTTTTGATTCCTTCTCAGGAAGAGGTTGTGGAAGACAACCTGTGTCGATTGGGGCAGGGCCCTTTCAGCCCATTTCTAAGATTTGTGTGCCTCAGATGGAGGACAGATGGTAGTCTGCTCTAGGAGAGGCTAGTGGACTAGATTCTTCTCCAGCTTCAGGGTTGCTTTCTCCCCCTGGCCTTGCTACAGAGGCAGGTTCCTCCTTTCCAGACAGGCTAAGGACAGATGCTACAGGTTTGAACTTGTCACTTCCTATAGTGCAAAGGTCCACAGACCCTTTGATTAAGGTCTTTTTTCAGGGTCAGACAGGGGAAGAACCTGTTCTTCCATTTGCAGAGGCTCTTTTTGATGTTTTGTTAGGTGCTTGGGCCAAGCCTGAGTTGGGTGCCTCAGTGGACTGAGATATTGCACGTACACACCTGCCTGCGCCTGGGTACCCAGTATGTCTTCATAGACACCCTTCCACCTATAGCTTGGTGACTCAGGTTGCGACTTCTTCGCAGGATGTAGATGCTGTTCCTAAGACTCCAGTGGGTAAGGAGTCTACGACTCGTGATGCATGTGGTAATCACATCTTTGCTTCGGCGAGCTCAGCCTCGAGATCCACAAATACATCTTGTGTGCTGGGGCAATATTCCCATGCATTATGGGATTCACTACAGAATGTGTTACCATCTCTTCCGGATAATCTCCGCTCAGAGATTGGTGATTTGATTAAATATGGTCAGCAGGCTGCTAGGCTTATCATAATGTGTGGTATGGACACTACGGACAATGTAGGTCGTGCTATGGCATCAGCAGTGGCATTAAGCTGTCGGGCTTGGTTGGCAACTTCGGGTTTCTCAGAGGCTATCCAGTTGACTTTGGTCGACATGCCATTTGATGGTGCCCATCTTTTTGGGAGTCAAGCTGATGCAGCGTCAAGATGCTTCTGTGAAAGACAGAGGTCTTCAGAGTCATAGCTTTTGGTTGTTTTTACTGGTGTAACTTGTCTTTATACTTGAGATGTAGGCTTTTTCTTTCAAAGCGAGTAAGCTTTGTTAGGGCATTTTACATGTCCATTGTTGGTTTGACCACTTGGTGTCCTGTGAGAGCAGAGGTTTTATTTTCAGTACCATTTTTTCCCCTTTTTTAGGCTGGTACTGATTTAGATGACTGAGGGAGGTTTCCCTTTGTACCTTGGCCTCTGAGGGTGAGCTTTTGCTCAGGAGGGTTTTGTCAAGAGACGTGTCTTCCTGTATGGAAGATTTTCTGATGCAAGCTTCTTTGAAGCAGTTCAGTATGATAAAATGTGCATGGTTTTGGCTGTTTGTTGTCTCTCATAGGGACATATTGGTATGCCAGTGGCAAGACTGGTATATAGGGACGCTCTGGTTTTTACGCGTAAGAGTAATCAGTGTAATATGTCCTCACTACTCTTGTCATGTGCATGTTTATTGTGGCGATGATGGGTTCAGGGCCTCCGTTTTGTATTTTTTTTAATACATGTTCTTGTGGTTCACCCTTCTTTAAAGTCCTCTTGGACTATGTATTTTTATGGTGTATGTTGTTTCCCTTTCTGAGCGGACTGCAAATCTACATTTTTATTATATGTGCTTCACATTTTGGAAAATTGAGAGAGTGAACTCAGAGTCTATGGTGTATTCTTTGGAAGACACAAGTTAGTTGCCTTCTCCTCTGTGGAGGGGATAGGTAATTCATTAGTCTATTCTCAGATCATATTGAGTGAACTCTGTATCTTATGATGTGTGATAGGTAGCGTTGGAAACAATCTGATGGAGACTTCTAGCTGCAGTTTCCTTACCTGTTTTCAGTCATACAATTTATGGTGGAGTTTTTAGGCTTTATACAAAGTCCTTGCTATTCTCCCACAATGCTTTTTGCATCTGTCTGTAGGTTATATACTACCTGTCTTTTTGGGTATGTATCTATTTTCACTGTGTTTTACAAGTCTTTGGGAAATCATGGCTGTTACTTCTTGAGGCGGACTTGTGATCAAATTGTATTTCGTATCACAAGTTTTGATGCATGCACTTGTTGCTAACAAGGATTCATTTTATATATCACTTCCTTTTTATGTTTCGTTTTCTTCTTATTTAATGATTTGATACTGCACTAATAGGTAAGTTCCCTTTTCTTCTTTCATTTGCCTTGGTATTTTGAGCGTGCCTACGGCTCGGAGTAATGTTCAGACTTTCGGACCATGACACTGTAGGCCATGTAGGTGCAGACTTTGTAGGTACCTGCAGCCTGCAGTTAATGTGGGCCAGCGATGGTCTATGTGTTGTCAGACCACTCGGAGTCTATTGTGGCACAATTTTATATATATTATGTATATGTCCAGGTGATATACCTTTATGGAATTTCTTTTTGCAACTTGTATCATTGATGAATATCGATATTAAATTCAAACCTATTAGTGTCATTTTAGTCTCTTTAGACTGCATTATGTAAACTTTGACTGGTCATTTTGTTCAAACAAAATTCTCAATACCATGTAGGTATTATTGTTCATCTGTCTTTTGTTGTTTATTCATCTTGGTGTTAAGGAATGAGTTCTGAGAGTCCTTCTTTTGGATTTTATCAGGACAGTTCTTTCTTTGATATTTCTTTATTGTTGTGAAGAATGCGAATTACATACTTTTGTATTGCATTCAGCCCCTTTGGTCAACAAGTTCTCTTTCCCCTTGAGGCATAGAGGATAATGTCTGATAACTAACAGATGGTTCTTTAGGTTATTTTTCCCCTTTTCCTTTAAAGGCCGATTCTCTCGGGCCTGTAGGGTTGTTTTTTATTTATATGTTCTTTGACAGTGATCATGGATTCTTTTACGAGCCAAGCTCTTGTTCTGCTATTCCTACATACATTTGGTCGGTTGTTGGTTTTGACCGGCTGGTTCTCTTTGAGAACATTTGTAGGATTAGTTTGCAGACCCTCCTCCAGAGGGGTATAGCTATGGTATTTAATTCAAAAGTTAAAGTATCTCTGGTAATATCTGGTAGAGATACAGTCTAGCCGCAGATTCATTAACTCCCTGCCCATCCTCCCCACTGTGCGAATGATCTATGAAGTAAGGGTTATACCCTTTTTCAGTACTGGTTTCATATACCAGTGATCACTATCTCAACTTATGTTGGAACTCAACAGACCACTTGACCTGGTCACATAGGTTTGGTTTAGATGTTGCCATACCGTTCATTTCCAAATGTGTGTGATCGGTAAAGTGGGGGGTATTTTCTATTTCACACTGGATTGGAAACCAGTGGGCAGTATTGATTTATTTATTCTTTCTTTAAAATTCTTTGTTTGGTATCATCATACCTTGTATTGGCACTATCAATATGTCACGTAATGGTGTGTTTCAACAAACCGCTTGGTGTTGTTTTTATAGGGTTTGTTTTGCTATTATCATGCCACTCATTACCACTGATCAATGGGCTATAGAGGTAAGGTTTTCTTCCCTTACGTGAGGGTTATTTACCAAGGCACAGAGTTTTAAAGATTTTTGATGAATGATCTATAGAGTATAAGGTTTTCTTCCCTTGCATGGTGGTTATTCACCAGGGTGCAGGGTTTCATGTAGCCCTGTGCTTCGGTGATTCTTTTGGGGCTTTTCATTAAAATCCATGTTGGGTATTAACATACCATTTGATATTTCTCCTTTAATAATGTTTCAAAGATTTTTGATCTTTTTGGCACACTGTTTCCACAACCAGTGTCTATGGTGGCTCCGCGTTCTGGCACTGAAGGTTTCACAGAAGAAACTGACATCCGTGCGCCGGAGGAGACTTACATGGCTCCACTGATGTCGTGACCAGAGTCGACGTCATTGCGGAGCCATACGACGCCGTCCTCCGGCGCACAGAGATGCTGCTGAAAACTTTCCAGATCCAGACTGGCACCTGCGGAGAATTCAAAAGTTAATGAATCTGCGGCTAGACTGTGTCTCTACCAGATATTACGTTACCGAAGGTAAGTACCTTTTACTTTAAGTTATTTGATTATATACTTATGGGTTTCTGTTTTGTTTTATTTTATCTCTTACAATGTGTGATAAGTTATATATGTTATTTTATTATATGCTTATGGGTTTCTGTTTTTATTTTATCTTTCAGAATGTGAAAATAAGATCATAACAGTTGTATCTATAAGTCTTTCACTATTGAATTATTAGGGAAAATATAAAATAAAGAAATATAAATAAATAAAAAAATACATTAATAAATTAGCATTATGTACAGACAGAAACACTAATAAGCTGGAGTTTCTAACTATTTATCCATACATGTACATATGGGACTTTTATCTAGTAGAACTTTTATATATCTTTATTATTTTCCATATACATGGATACCATTCTATGTAGTTCTGTATCTATATATTTATTACTTTACTCCTATTGTAGAAACACACTATATATATATATATATATATAATATATATATGTAAAAAAACTTAAACTCTCTCCAATTCACTACTCTATGTCTCATCCTATACCTCTTCAATATATCCTCTTTCTCCACTCTCTGACTTTTCCGAAACCTCATCGTACTAATAACCCTATCTAGACTCATCCCTCCTCTATCACTCCTTTATCCTATTCAATCCATCTAACAGACTCACATGTCCACCACTCGAATTAAAAACTTAAATTTCTCTATACTAAACCTCCACTAATCCACTTTGGGTTCCGGAGGATGATGCTACTCACCGAAAAGTGCTTCAACGCAGTGTTAGGGGTAGTAAGCACTATAGAGAAACAATTACAATTATAGTTCCCATTTGACTAGACAGTTTTCAAGGTGTATGACTTTCTGATCAATACTTCTTCTCAGACCCTGTGGATAACTCATGCTGTGCATGACCGAAGGCCATGGGCAGCATGAGCTGGACTTCTGCAGCTGGCTGGCTGCAGGACCTGTCCAAAGTCCAGCCCCTATGGCCAACTTACTCTACATGGCCGAAGGATAGCCCCACGGCCAAACCATGATGTGCACGGCTAAATGTTATGCAAGATGCTAGTTGGCAGTCTGTGGTGTGCTGATGAACCCCCACTGCACATGGACAAGGTGGGTTTGAATAGTTTATAGTATGAGCAATACACGAACAGTATAAAGAGTCTACATTTAATACACATTTTTATTTCATTAAGTCCACAACCTTCTATACATGCATGCAAGCTTACTTGTGTTCAATGGCTGAATATTGCGTTAGGGGCCCTCCAGCTTAAATAAAAACATGCAAGCTTATAACAGGGAAAAGCATGGTTTAAGATAATGTAAAAATGTACATTGCTCCCACATTTACACTCTTGGATGGTGTTTGGAATCAGTTTGTCGAATGCAGGGTTCAATTAAGATAAACTGATCATTTTTGTGTAATATAAGTCTGCAGGAAAAATCATAACAAATGTGGAAATACAAACATTATTAACTGCAGTTTTAATGTGTGATTTTCAGGGTTAGATTGTCCATATCAGTGTGTAATTGTGAACAACAGAAGTCTTTTTGTAAAATAAATGGTTGTGGGCTCAATAGCTGAAGCTCGCAATCTGAAAATAGGAGATCTATTCTCAAAACATCATTAGCATTTACGGGACATCCTGTTCTGAGCCTGCAATTCCAATTTCCACTTTCAGCACTTCCGGGCCCAGGTCATTATGATATAGAAAAGAAATATGTAAAATGTGAAACATTAAAATTAAATTGAATGTTTAGATAGTGAATAAGGTAAAAATGTCCATAACAATGTGTCATTATAAGAAACTGAGGTATCTTTCTGCTATTACCTTCCAATATCATCAACATACAGGGCCAAAAGTGGAGCTCTGCGAGCCAAAAACCAGGAAGTCCTACCCTGAAATGTCGTAGTGTAAAATTGATTGCTTTTTGTCAGGAAAGAAGAGATCTCAATGAATAGTATTCTTCCACTTCATAAAAATGTTCCAATGGAGGGAAGAAAAAGCCCTTTCTTTGAGCATTGATGCCATTTTGCTTTCTGGGGAAGATAGAGTATCATCTCTGCATCCTGAGGCAACATCATGGCATCTAATGCAGGAGATGAAAAGGTTCTTGCACAACATTAGATGACTGGAGAGAGCTGCCTGACCACTCTACCCGGTGCAGCAACAGCAGTAACAACTTTTGCTTAAGTTATACCGATTAAAGATTCAAAAGAAAAGGGGGAGTGTGTGGAAGAATTTCACTCATCTGCTCCATAAAAAAAAGTAAATGCAAGAAACGTGGTCTACAAAGTATGCAACAAACACCTGTGCCAGGGAAAGCTGCAAAGTACTCATTTGGATAATGACTCTGTGGTCATGATTAATGCTCTAGGCATGATATCTTCCAGGGTGGGAGAGTAGGCCAGACAAAAGAAGACTAGCAGGACCAAGGACCTGCTTCTGTCTGGCCAGAAATACAATCCAAAGTTTATCCGAATGTGGCAAAAATGGCACTCTATAGTATAGAGTGCAAAACTATTTAGGGTACTGGGAGCAGAGCCCTTATGTTCCCAAAGAGATGCTGAAGGACCACAAGAAGTAGTTTCACTCTTGATTATGTTTTCTCTTTCCCTGATTAATCTATCTCCTTAGTGTTTTCAACGTACTTCACTTATTTTTGTTCACATTTAACGTGTTTGTTTTCTCACTTATAATGCATTAAAAAATGTTTAAAATACAAAATGTTAAAAACGAACTAAACACAAAAATCGTTCTTTTGAGAACCAACTTTAATTGGGAAAAATAGAACCATTTCAATAAATAACAAAGGGGCATATCAATAAATAACATAGTGGCCTATTCGTAGAGGCATGTAAAGTAGTACTTCTGTTATACTCTTTTACACACTCTTACATGCCTTTGCGGATCGGCCCCAAAACATTTATGATTGGAATACAATGGGAATATTCAGAGTATACAATTAGTACAAATAACAATTAGTACAAATAAAATTGACTGTGCCCTATTTGCACTTTTACATTACTGCACTGACTCACAAAGCTATGTGGGAGTGTGTAAAGTACTACGCCTGTATAATTACTTCCTATACTCATAAATGCTTTTGTGAATTGGCCTCACAGTATTAATTGACTGCAGTCTGTTACTTTTTAGGTCCTGTTTACAGAAATCTTTTAACTGTCTGTTTTTGAACAAACCGCTGTGGATCATAACAACAATTTACAGAGGGCTTTAGGTCAGCCCGTTGCTTACCATTGTTTGGTTTTCTTGTCACTTTCAGTTGCTGCTTTCTTTCTCTTCTTGTTTTTGTCGTTCTCCTGGAGCATAGCTTCTTTACTGTCCTTTTGATTAGATGACTTGTATCCTTCCACTGCTTACGTTAATTGAATGACTTTTGCTTGCAGCACATTATTGAGAAAAACACATTTTTAAAATCTTTTTGCTAATAATGAACAGCACTGGCAAAATACACTAACAAAGTCAATAGGGTTGCATTAGCAACCAGAAGAAAAGATTTATTGGCTTTGCAATCTTGTTATACACTGACATGCAAATAAAGTCAGTGTGAAATAAGTGAAGAATAATGGATACTCTTTGTGTCCCCTTGCTGCAGGCCAGGTCCTATGGCAAGTCCTCTCTGTAGACAGACGATGGTTGTGCACAGTGGGGTGTGTCACCTCTGAGGGATTGGCGAATTTTGTCACCAATGTGTGTTGGAAGTTTACTGTAATATGTGATCCAATAAAAAACTGAAATTCGCTGATAAAACACAGTTAAAGTGCAGTCATGGTGAAGTTTGGCTAGCAGACCTATTGTATTTTAAAACAACTTCTGAAATTCAATAAAAGCCACAGTTACAGGATGATTTAAAACCAAAAATCCCCTTAAATACACCCATTGTAGTTAGCTCCACAATCCATAACTTGCACTCTAGCCCTGCAAACTATATCTCGCACACCAAATAAAATACTTATGACCTCATGAACACCTGAAGACTCAATAACGTTACATAAAAGCACATACCCAACTAAAGAAACCAAAGTGTATACAGACATCTCATTTATAATGGCATATGTTAAGTTACCATCTGTTTATATATGGCATTTTGTATATGATATGGCAGATTAAAGTGGAGGTAATGAGCACTGTATTTGGCATGCAACTGGCAAAGAATAATGGATACAAAAGTTGGAAAATGTTAAGGGATTGCAATATGAAGAAGTATTAATATTTCTGTCCTTATTTAAGCACAAGAGTAAAAATCTATTTAGATCAATGTTAGGTCAACATAGATAAGTAACTGTAACATAGAGGATATGAAATACTCACAAAATATTGTAAGCCTTTATGCACTCCAGAGCAGGGATGTATGTATGTCTGTATCTATATGGACTAATGGAGTGTGCATTTTTTTTTAATGCAGTAAAACTAAAGTCTGTTTTATGCAGGACAGCATCATTATATTTGGCATTGTATTTGTGTCCAATGTGTACTTACTTTAGTGGATCAGCATTCAATATTATCAGTGGCATATCAAATGTATCGGATACATCTGACCATGATGATATGAAGAACATAGTTTATATTCTATGAATCCTGTAGCTGGATTTGGACTATCTGCCAATAATGTCCATGTTCCATTTGCTCAGTAAACATCAGTTGTAATCCGCAAAATGAAAGTTAACCCTGAAACTGTAATCCAAGCATAAGCCCAGGGTGATTTTAAATATGTATTGGTGATTGTAAATACTGATTAAGGTGCTTTACACGTTTCATGAGTCTGATGAGGAGCAACTGCTTTACCCTTGTGCTTCATCATGGAGAAAGATGCTGCATGCTAGAAATTCCTGGAACTAGATCAAATATTTGTGGCTTAGTCTCCACTGTACCTTCAGGATGGTTTTAGTTGTCTGAATAAATAAGAACTACGTTCTCAGTGTAATCAAATCAAGAAATCTCCTCTAGCATCTACTGATTTGTATGACAGTGTAAGTTAACCAAAAGGCAAATTTCTTTGTGGCCTGAATTGCATACTCCCAGGTGATGGGGATTGTTCAACAGAAGAGACCAGATGGTAAGGCTTTGCAGAGTTGATCGAAACCTGACAAATCTTCTTGGACTCTTGAAATAGTGATAAAATGAAAGTCGGGTGCACTCTAATCTAATCACACGGATTGGTGGGTGGTGTGTACTCAATGGCTGAATGAAAGAGTCTCCTGTCAATCTTCTTGTGAACAAGCTGGACCAGATTTGCAGTTCAGCCACCACCTTCTTCAGCTATGAGGGCTGCTTGCAGAGCATCCTGTTCAGACTTCAGCTTTCTTGTATTTGCAGGTTCTGTAATAGATGAAGATGCGACTGTCCTTGGGAGTCAGGTAAGTCAGTATACTTCTTGGTAAAATCCAATCATGTGTTTTGATGCAGTTTATTCTTGAATTTCATTCATATCTTTTAGCTTCAAGACGAGCTTACCAACATGTGATTCACTATTCTTTACGGCTCTTAGGGGCTCCTGTCACCTTTCTTTAGTACACCCCACATAGAGAAGGTTCAAGTAAACACATATATAAAATATATCATATTGCAATTCATAAATCCTGTAATCTCCTAATTCTTTTCACTGTTTGTAAATTCAGTTTTTTTCCAGAGGTATACTCATAACACATGCACATTTAAAAAACTTTTCATTCTTGCAATCCCAGCAGTTGTTACTTAATGGAAGAATATTTATCAATATTACTGGTGCAACATACATCAATTAGATTGGCACCTCTTCTGAAAGAGACACTTGGATTCCCAGCTTTGTATTCCTTCATGTGTTTATACAATCTTATTAAATGCCACTCTTTATGTAAATTAGAACATACAGCTTTGCTTTAAGTATTTTATTTTGTGGTACACCTTCCCAGATTCTGTTTCAAGATCTTAATTGTATTGTTTGTACCCTTGCTATTTAGTAACTTCTCCAATGTACCACTTTTAGTTCCACATTTGAAGTGTAACCCCTTTCTTCAATTTTTGTAAATATCACCTCTTCTTTCCTGAGGTACTCTTCAATTTGTCATTTGACTTTGGCTCTCAAAAGTTCCCCTTAAGGCTCGTTCTTCACCTGGTGTCTCAGATCTCCAGAACTGAAATATATTGCAGATGGTTCTTTGCTATAAACTTGACTTTGTAAAGTATTGTATACAAAATTAGTCTCACAGTCTATAAAACATATTTTTGTTAATTAAATCACAGACTTTGCTGTATGCATATCTCTTTAATATTTACATATATACTGAACTCAATGAGCTTATCTTCTGCAGATTTCTAGATCATAGGATATAATGAATGAGCAATGAACATATTGTTTTAACTGCTACAGAAAGTATACTGTTGGATTAGATGTATTCCCTCTCATACCAACCCGTATAAAGGCTAACATAAGAGGGAGGATTTTGAGAACTGACTGACTTTGAAGAAAAGGGAATTACACAGTGAGTTGAAATTATGTTATGATTTATTCTTTCAACAGGACCAAATCAGTGAAACTACCAACCCAGTCCCGACATACCCCATCAACTGCCTCTACAATTACATTTCAACTGTTCTAGATTCGAACATTGATAGTTCTCAGCTTGCTTGATAGTAGAGAGGTATAGATGCAGCAAACACAAAACAGATACCACTTATGAAATAAAAAAAACTAAAAACAGAACCGTACTGTCCCATGGGACGATACAACCACAAACATAGTAGATTACGAGGAACGTAGACAAACACATTTATGGATCTTAACACTTTAACATCTATATAACACTTGTAACAAAGAACACAAACACACTCTCAACAGCTTAACAAACCCAACCAACCCAAAGTTTCCCACAAGCTTATCACCATCTAACAAACTCACTGGACTTCTCAGGCATCAGCCTAACTTGGCACTATATCTGAACATCACTATCCTATTACACAATCTCCTTCCTAGTTGCACATTCTGGATCAGATTCGCTACCCACATCCCAAGTCCTTCCACATCTCCTTTTTAGGTCTTGCCTAGACAGTGCATGCGCTGTGTCTCGAGACATGCTGTATCTGCTCTATGGGCACACCCATGCGTTTCAATTTGTTCCTTCATGTGCCTATCAAAATTAATTTGTTTTAGTTGGTGAATAGTTTACATTTGTTTCTCCTTTTGCTGTTTTGGCCACGCCATCGAGACATGCCCTGTTACATGAATCACATCAATATCGGCCATTTAAGTTTAGTTTTGGCACACTACCTTTTCTTTTGCCTTGGCTATTTTGGCTTTCTGAACGCGCTCAGTCGAGGGCTCCAAATCATGTCCTTATCTTATTTTCCACTGTCTTTGGTTTCACAAGTGCTTTTTCAGCCAGAGGCTATGTTGTGTATCATCCTATAACATTTTTTGTTTCATTATCTCAAATGTCCAAACCTTAAATAATATACTTATTTAATGGAAGTGTAGTTTAGGAAGACAGACATCAGTAGGAACAACCTATTTACATTGTGCTTTTGACAGCATGATTATTTGGATACGATTAAAGAGCTAAACATGCTGTTATTGCTCCGTTTTATGAAAATGCAAGCAGCTGTATGTTGCGCACTTTCAACTTTTGATGCTTTCTACTAGGTGAAATATCAAGGAATGCCTCCTCTTGCTATCCAAATGCAGCATATAATGTGAGGTTACTTAACAATACATCCTGCAAGTAGACAGTGGAACACCACCTCAGTACCACCGCAGCACCACCTCAGCATCAGCGCAACCCCCTTCAGCACCAGTCAGTGTCACTCAGCACCACTTCAGCAGCACCAATGCAGCACCACTTGAGCATCACTCAGCAGCACCTGAGCACCACCACAACACAGCACAGCACCACCTCAGCATCACTCAGTCCCTGCGTAGCACCACCGCAGCCCCAGTGCAGCATCACCTCAACACTAGCACAGCACCACCTCTGCCCCAGTGCAGCACCACCTCAGTACCAGCACTACACTAGCTCAGTATTAGTGCAGCATCACCACCTCAGCATCACTCAGCACCACCACAGCATCACTCAGAACCAGTGCAGCATCTCCTCAGCATCACTCAACCCCACAACAGCACCACCTCCGCATCAGTGCACCACCTCCAGCGCATCACCAACCCAGCACAAGCACAGCCCCACCACAGCATCAGCGCAGCACCGCCTCAGCATCAATGCAGCACCACCTCAGCACCACCTCAGCAGCAACTCAGCACCAATGCAGCACCACTTCAGCATTGGCGCAGTGCCACCTCAGTGCCAGTGCAGCATCAAATCAGCATCACTCAGTGCCACCTGAGCAACAGCACAGCATCACTCAGCACCACCTCAGCATCACTCAGCACCACCTGAGCACCACCTCTGCACAAGCACACCAACACATCAGTACCACTCAGCACCACCTTAGCATCAATGCAAAACCACCTCAGCATCATCACAGCACCACCTGAGCACCACCACAGCACCACCTCAGCACCACCTCAGCATCAGGACAACATCATCATCTCAGCAGCAGCACAGCACTACCTCCTCATCAGTGCACCACCACCTGAGCACCAGCGGAGCCCCACTTCAGCACCAGCACAGCACCACCTCAACATCAGCACAACACCATCTCAGCATCAGCACCACCTCCACATCAGTGCACTACCACCAGCGCAGCCCCACCTGAGCACCAGCGCAGCCCCACTTCAGGACCAGTGCAGCCCCACCTCAGCAACAACTCAACACCACTTCAGCATCAGCATAGTACTACCTCGGCATCAGCGCACCATCACCTCAGCACAGTATCAATTCACCATCACTGGCACCACCTGAGCACCAGCTCAGCATCACCCGAGCACCAGTGCAGCAACACAACCTTAATATGACTGCAACACCACAACTTCACTCAGTACCACAAAAAGCATCACTCAGCACCACAACAGCACCACTTCAGCATTATCTGGGCCTCAGGTTATCGGAAGGGGCCAAACCCACAGCCCACCTAAAACATCTAAGAAGCAAGGGGGCTGGCATAATTTACATTTTGAGAAGCCTTAATCAGCGACTTCATAGTCTGACTGCAGAACCCATTTTGAAAGTTCTAAGAGCAAAACTAGTTCCCTCTTTTAACTACGGCCACTTAGTTTTCCCTTGTGCCTTTACCAAGCTCCTCATGAACCACCAAATTTCTGCCTATAGGAAGGTTCTAGCTCTCCCACGACAGGCTAGGAGAGCAAGAGTAAGGCTGGAGCTGGGACACATTCGTCCGGACATCACTTGCTCAGGTGACATCTTAAAATACTACATTAGTACCCTGCGTGCCCCAGCATCCTCATTGAAAACGCAAATTTAAACAATCTTTGAAGAGGGTGGCTCTCCATGGCAGGCTCAGTTGGTAGCAGCCACAAGATTATTGGAAATAGACGTCCAAATCTGCACAACCCAGACATCCCTGTAATAGCCTGGTAAAAACAGTGAACACACAGGTCAAGAAAATATCCTATGAAAGGGACCTGGAAAGTTTACATCATCAATCCAAGCTCTCTTCACTGGACACCTCCTACATCGTGGGAAAACCACAGCTATATTTCGAGCAAGCCTTGACAGTCCTGGCCCAAAAAATAATTACTTATATGAGACTTCTCGCATTGCCCATTGCGGACTTTAATCCATCCTGGGCCCGGCAGGACAATTCAGTCGCCTGTCGACTCTGCAGTTACCATCGTGAATCCTGGCTTCATTTGCTGTGCTGCTGCCCATAGTTAGCTAGTGAGCGGCACCGTCTGTTACTCCCTATTTGTAGGTCTCATGGCCTTGTATGATTCAGAGAAGTTTCAGACCTGTGCTTCTCTGCTAATACAGCTCAAACTGTCGCTCGGCTAGGGAAATTTATAGACGCAATCCGGGCCGCACTGATACAGAAAATTGAGACACAAAAAGTAACCAGCAGGCCATTAAGCAAGAGAGACCATGACAAAACTCTTCTCTAAGTTTCACGCACCTGCACTTTATAGCCAGTTTGGACAACAGTTTTTTATGTTTTTAATTCCCTTTTAGTTTTAGCAATCTGAGTGAGATTTTAATTATTTCTTTTCTGTCTTATAGTATATTGAAATGATAGTATATTGTAAAGATTTTAAGTAATTGAACAATAAAGCTCAATAATGTGCAATGTGCACTTCAGCATCAGTGCAGCACCACCTGGGTGCACCATCTCAGCATCAGCACAGCACCACTTCCTCATCAGTGCATTACCACCAGTGCAGCACCAACTGAGCACCAGTGCAGCACCACCTCAGCACCAGTGCAGCACCACCTCAGCACCAGCACACCACCTCAACATCAGAACAGCACCACCTGCGCATCAGTGCACCACCACCTGTGCAGCCCCACCATAGCACCTGCGCAGTCCCACCTCAGCTGCAACTCAGCATCAGCACAGCAGCACTTCCTCATCAGTGCACCACCACCAGCGCAGCACTACCTCAGCATCAGTGCAGCATCACCTCAGCACAGCACCAACTCAGCATTACTCAGCACCATCTGAGCACCAGCTCAGCATCACTGGAGTACCAGCACAGCACCACCACCACCACATGAGTGAGCACCTCCACAGCATCACTGAGCACCAGCACAGCATCACTCAGTGCCACTACAGCACCACTCAGTACCACCACAGCACCAGCACAGCATCTCCTCAGCATTACTCAACACCACAGCACCACATCAGCAGAGCACCACCTCCACATCAGTGCACCACTACCAGCCCAGCACCAACTTAGCACCAGCGCAGCCCCACCATGGCATCAGAGCAGCACCACCTCACCACCAGCTCAGCACCACCTCAGCACCAGCACAGGATCACCTGAGCATCACCAGAGCATCCCTCAGCACCACCTCAGCATTACTCAGCACCACCTCAGTATCACTCAGCACCACCTAAGCACCACCTCTGCACAAGAACACTGCCATCTTAGCACCACCTCAGTATCAGTAAGCACCACCTTGGCATCAGCACAGCACCACCTCAGCATCAGCACAGCACCACCTCAGCATCAGCACAGCACCATCTCAGCATCAGCACAGCACCACCTCCTCATCAGTGCACCACCACCAGTACATCACCAACTAAGAACCAGTGCAGCCCCACCACAGCTTCAGTGCAGCCCCAACTCAGCACCAGTGCACTACCACCTCAGCACCAGTACAGCACCACCTCAGCTGCAACTCAGCACAAATGCAGCACCACTTCAGCATTAGCGCAGCACCACCTCTGCACCAGTGCAGCATCACCTCAGCACCAGCGCAGCACCAACTCAGCATCACTTAGCAAAACCTGAGCACCAGCACATCACCACCTGAGAACCACCAAAGCATCACTTAGCACCAGCTCAGCATCACTCAGCACCACCTCAGTATCACTCGGCACCACCTGAACACCATCCCGCACAAGCACACCACCAACTCAGCACCACATCAGTATCACTCAGCACCAACACAGCATTAGCACACCACCACCTGAGCATCAGCGCAGTATCACCTTCCCATCAGGGCACTACTGCCAGCACAGCCCCATTTCAGCACCAGTGCAGCCCAACCTCAGCACCAACACAACCCCACCTTAGCATCAATTCAGCACCAATGCAGTACCACTTCAGCATCTGCACAGTACAACCTCAGTATCAGCATAGCATCACCGCAGCACAGCACCACATCAGTATCACTCAGCATCACCTGAACACCACCATACCACCACCTTCTCATCAGTGCACCATCACCAGTGCAACACCTACTCAGCATCAGAGCAGCACCACCTCAGCACCAGCACAGCACCATCTAAACATCAGCACAGCACCATTTCAGCATCAGCACAGCACCACCTCTGCATCAGCGCACCGCCACCAGTGCAGCCCGACCTCAGCACTAGCACAGTCCCATCTCAGCACCAATGCAGCCACACCTCAAGAGCAATTAAGCACCAATGCAGCACCACTTAAGCATCATGGCAGCCTCAGCACAGTACCAACTCAGCATCACTCAGTACAAACTGAGTATCATTCACCATCACCTGAGCATCACCGCTGCACCAGCACATCACCACCTCAGCACCACCTCAGCATCACTCAGCACCACCTCAGTCTGCCCTCAGAATCTGGCATCTGTTGATTCTCCCCTAATGTCCGTCCGCTGCTTGTGCTGTAATTCAGGTACTATTTCCCAACCTCCACCCTCCCATTGTTTATGCCTCTTATTACAAAAAAGGCTATAACAAACAAGCATTACAACAGGCAGGAAGAAGTTGCCAGCATTGCAAGGACAAAACATTGAAAGACTTTTCTATATATATATATATATATATATATATATATATATATATATATATATATATATTCACTGAAAAAACCATAGGTTTCAGACACGTTATAGTTACAAATTAGCATTTAAAAAACCTTTGAAATTCACTGAAAAAACCATAGGTTTTAGGGACAGTTATAGTTACTTGGACATTGCACTCGTACAAAACCCGTGAAATTCCCCCGTTATAGTTAGTTCAGCTAACTATAACTCGCGCCCCACAATGCACTGCTGATGACGTCACATATTACATCACTCATGACATGGTCAGTGACATCACTGATGACATCACTGATGACATCTCAAATGACATCACTGATGACATCATCCAGTGACTGTGTGTTTCTGTAAAGTTTAAATATTTTTAATATATATAGGAAAAGACGTATTGAAGAATGAGTGGGTGTGTAAGTGTCTGTATGGATGATTTAGTAGCTGCGTGACTGACTCTATAAGTGAGTGATTTAACGTATCTTACTGAATGCATGGGTTAGTGACTAAACTGGGTGAATGTCTGTATCCGTCTGTCTGTTGCTGTGTAAGTGGCTGCATGTGTTTGTGAATAGCTAAATGAGTGTCTATATGAGTTATTGAATGCTTGTCTGAGTATCTGTATGGGTGCCTGAGTGTTTGTGTGGGAGGGGTGTGTGCAACTCTGTGCATAGATGTGTGAGTGGGTGATTCACTGGGTGGATGGTTTCAAGAGTGCATCTGTGATAGACTGTATGGGTGGGTAAGTGTGTGTAAGAGTGTGTTAGTGAGTGAATGTATGTCCCAGTGGTACATGTGTGAGTAACTACATATGTGAAAGGCAGTATATATGTGTGTTGGAGTATATAAATAGCTATAAGCAAGAGTGAGTGATTGTGATAGTGGCTGTATGGATGAGTGTGTGCTTGTATCAGTGATTGTATAAGAGCGTAACAATGTGCTACTATTTGTATGAGTAAGTGAGCTGGTGTGTGTATAACTGTATAGGTGAGTAAATGGCAGTGTGTTTAATTATTTGCATGACTGACTAGGTGTCTGAGTATCTCTATGGATGAGTGGCATTGTTTGAGTGTCTATATAGGAGTAAGAGTGCATATGATAGTCCTGTACTGAGTGACCGTAAGTATGAGTGACTGTACGGGTGAGTGAGTGGATGTGTGTGTGTAGATCTAAGAATCAGTGAGTGGGTATGTAGTTATTGGTGTTGGAGTGTCTATGGTTTTGCGAATGGCAGTCTGTAATTTAGAGAGGGTGTATCAAAGATTATATTAGGGTGTGAGGAGGTGCATCAGATTATCACGTGGATGATGTCATCAGTGATGTCATTTGAGATGTCATCAGTGATGTCATCAGTGATGTCACTGACCATGTCATGAGTGATGTAATATGTGACGTCATCAGCAGTGCATTGCGGGGCGCGAGTTATAGTTAGCTGAACTAACTATAACGGGGGAATTTCACGGGTTTTGTACGAGTGCAATGTCCAAGTAACTATAACTGTCCCTAAAACCTATGGTTTTTCAGTGAATTTCAAAGGTTTTTAAATGCTAATTTGTAACTATAACGTGTCTGAAACCTATGGTTTTTTCAGTGAATTTCAAAGGTTTTTTAAATGCTAATTTGTAACTATAACGTGTCTGAAACCTATGGTTTTTTCAGTGAATTTCAAAGGTTTTTAAATGCTAATTTCTAACTATAACGTGCCTGAAACCTACGGTTTTTTCAGTGAATTTCAAAGGTTTTGTAAATGACAATTTTTAAATGTATTAATTGTTATATTAATTTTTTCATACTGATTTACTACATTTTTAGAAACAATTTTTTTTTACAGATTTTATTTTTTAAATTACATTGTAATTACATTATACATTACATTACAAAAAAATACTTTCTCAGAATGAATTACTTTAGTTTAAATACTTTGCACATAGGCAATAGACTTTTAAGTACAGTAGTTACAGTTGTTGCAATGGGCAACACATTTTCAAACACAATGCAACATTCAGCTCAATGTGAATTTCTAGTTAAATGCAATTAGTTACTTTATGGATTACTTTTCTAACCACAGGACTGGATCCTAGATTCAGTCCTGGTACATCTCCTGTAAACAGTTGAGTAAAAGCGTTTTGGTTACAGTCGTGATTTTTAAGGAATATTATTGTATTTTAAAAGTTGACACTTAGAAACTTTTTCTCATAGAATCACCAATGTTATCCTATGGAAGGAAATTCACTTAGCAGGTAAAAACTGTTATCGTTACTTTTTCTTACTCAGTGTTGGATCCTGGATCCAGCACTGGTGCATCTCCTGTAAACAGTTGAAAGAATGCGTTTAAGTCATACAGGTGATTTTTAAGGAATATTTGTAGTTTGTAAAAATCAACACTTTGAAACTTTTTGCTGAAAACCAGACAATGGATTCCTATGGAAGAAAATATAAGTTACTGGTAAGTACGGTTAAAATTACTTTTCAGGATTAGTACTGGGCTGAAAGATGCAGCACTGAGGTCTCTCCTGATAACAGGTGAGTAAATCGGAATTCGTATTTCGGCTGATTTTAGAGGAATATTTTAAAGTTCCAAAACTCCACACTTAGAAGAATTTCCAAGTGAAACCAGTCAATGTTAGCCTATGGAAGGAAATTCAAGTTACTGGTAAGTACGGTTAAAATTACTTTTCAGGACCAGTACTGGGCTGAAAGATACAGCACTGAGGTCTCTCCTTATAACAGGTGAGTAAATCGGAATTCGTATTTCGGCTGATTTTAGAGGAATATTTGTATGTTTCAAAAATCAACACTTAGAAACTTTTTCAGCAAAAAGCAGGCAATGATATCCTATGGAAGGAAATTCAAGTTACTGGTAAGTACGGTTAAAATTACTTTTGAGGATCAGTACTGGGCTGAAAGATGCAGCACTGAGGTCTCTCCTGATAACAGGTTAGTAAATCGGAATTCGTATTTCGGCTGATTTTAGAGGAATTTTTAAAGTTCCAAAACTCCACACTTAGAAGAATTTCCAAGTGAAACCAGTCAATGTTAGCCTATGGAAGGAAATTCAAGTTACTGGTAAGTACGGTTAAAATTACTTTTCAGGACCAGTACTGGGCTGAAAGATACAGCACTGAGGTCTCTCCTTATAACAGGTGAGTAAATCGGAATTCGTATTTCGGCTGATTTTAGAGGAATATTTGTATGTTTCAAAAATCAACACTTAGAAACTTTTTCAGCAAAAAGCAGGCAATGATATCCTATGGAAGGAAATTCAAGTTACTGGTAAGTACGGTTAAAATTACTTTTGAGGATCAGTACTGGGCTGAAAGATGCAGCACTGAGGTCTCTCCTGATAACAGGTGAGTAAATCGGAATTCGTATTTCGGCTGATTTTAGAGGAATATTTTAAAGTTCCAAAACTCCACACTTAGAAGAATTTCCAAGTGAAACCAGTCAATGTTAGCCTATGAAGGAAATTCAAGTTACCGGTAAGTACGGTTAAAATTACTTTTCAGGACCAGTACTGGGCTGAAAGATGCAGCACTGAGGTCTCTCCTGATAACAGGTGAGTAAATCGGAATTCGTATTTCGGCTGATTTTAGAGGAATATTTTAAAGTTCCAAAACTCCACACTTAGAAGAATTTCCAAGTGAAACCAGTCAATGTTAGCCTATGGAAGGAAATTCAAGTTACTGGTAAGTACGGTTAAAATTACTTTTCAGGACCAGTACTGGGCTGAAAGATACAGCACTGAGGTCTCTCCTGATAACAGGTGAGTAAATCGGAATTCGTATTTCGGATGATTTTAGAAGAATATTTGCACAATGGTGAAGGGAGGGGCGGGGCCTGAGGTGACATCGGTGCAAACGCGCCCCGTGGCGCGTTTTAAGTTGGGGGATTAAGTCCCCTTGAATCCTGAGGGTCCCTAGGGGCCAACTAGCCCACCAGGAACCTCCAATATGCGCCAGGGGCTGCGTTGCAGAGACGTGTAGAGAGGCCACACCCCTTTTACACCTCTCTGCAACGCAGCTCTGTGGCGCTTTCTGGATGTACCTGTTGGGCTAGTTGGCCCCAGAGACCCTCAGGATTGAAGGGATTTAATTCCCCATCTTAAAACGCGCCACGGGGCCTGTTTGCACACATGTCACCTGAAGCCCCGCCCCTCCCTTCACCACTGTGCAAACGCGCCCGTGGCGCGTTTTAAGCTGGGGATTAAGTCCCCTTGAATCCTGAGGGTCCCCGGAGTCCAACTAGCCCACCATATACCTCCAAAAAGCGCCACAGAGCTGCGTTGCAGAGAGGTGTAAAAGGGAGTGTGGCCTCTCTACACGTCTCTGCAACGCAGCCCCTGGCGCATATTGGAGGTTCCTGGTGGGCTAGTTGGCCCCCAGGGACCCCCAGTATTCAAGGGGATCGTTCCCCTCTGCAAACGCGCCAGGGCGCGTTTGCAGAGTGGTGAAGGAAGGGGCGGGGCCTGCGGGCCCGATCGTTTTTTGTCCCCTGAAGGGGGGCTGTGTGGCCCCCTTCCTTTTTCCTGTTTTTGGGCCCTGGGGACCCCATCCCCCAGGGCCTTACCCCTTTTTTAATTTAATTAAAAAAAAAAACGGGAAAGAGGGCCGCGTGGCCCCCCTTCCCTGGGCCTGTATTGGCCCCGGGGACCCCATCCCCCGGGGCATGGCCTTTTTAATTTTCTTGGGAGGGGGCTGCGTGGCCCCCTCCTCAGGCCATTTAAGGCCCCGGGGACCCCATCCCCGGGGCCGGCCTTTCCATTTTTTTTTTTCTTTTTGGGGAGGGGGCCGCGTGGCCCCCTCCTGAGCCACTACTTGCCCCGGGACCCCATCCCCCGGGGCTGGCCCTCTCCGTTGCGGACTGTGGGGGTCCCCAATCCCCCCACAGTCCCGCCGGCTCCCCACGTCCCTTGGGAGCCGGCATTGCTGTTCCACATGGGGAGCAGCTGACATGCTGCTCGCCATGTGGAAAGCAATGTGCTTTGGATATTGGA